>CM057089.1:13210000-14410000 GCA_029959045.1 Taenioides sp. WSHXM2023
CGAAGAAAGACTGATCATTTAATGAACACAGAAAGGTCAGATTTTGGCAAGACAAAAGTCTTGTCGCCTTGTCATATGATGCACCCAATCCTAGATTACAGCCTCACCTGTGATCAGTTACTGATCAATCAATTAGTGGGTGTGTATAAAAAGAACCCCAGCACACCAGACCTTCACATCAACTGCAACTTGACCTCTGACAACATGCCTAAGATCCACCCTGAGACCAAAGCGTTAATTATCAAGAGGCTGAAGACCAGATCCACTGCTGAGGTGGCTGACACCTTCAATGTGTCTCAGCGTCGAGTACAAAGAATAAGAAAAAGATCTGAAAAGACTGGAGATGTTTTTGACAAGCCCAGGTCCGGCAGACCCCGCAAGACAACTGCTCGGAAGGACCGTTTGTTGATTCGAAAATCCAAGGCCAGCCCCTTTTCCACTGCAGCAGAGCTCCACCAGGCCTGGTCACCTCAAGTCCCTGTGTCAACCAGAACAGTTTGTAGAATTCTGTCTCGAAATGGCCTCCATGGTCGAATCAGTGCACAGAAACCAGCACTAAACAAAAGGCAATTAAAAAACCGTGTGGCATTTGCCAAGGCCCACAGCCTGCTAAAAGGATGGACACTGGAAAAGTGGCAGAAGGTGGATTTCTCAGATGAATCCTCCGTTGAATTACATCACAGCCGCCGCAAATATTGCAGGAGACCTACTGGAGCCCGCATGGATCCAAGATTCACCCAGAAAACAGTTAAGTTTGGTGGCGGAAAAATCATGGTCTGGGGTTACATCCAGTATGGGGGTGTGCGAGACATTTGCAGGGTGGAAGGCAATATCAATAGCCTAAAATATCAAGAAGTATTAGCTACCTCTTACATTCCCAACCATAAAAGGGGTCAAATTTTGCAGCAGGATGGTGCTCCATCGCATACTTCTATCTCTACATCAAAGTTCCTCAAGGCGAAGAAGATCAAGGTGCTCCAGGACTGGCCAGCCCAGTCACCAGACATGAACATCATTGAGCATGTCTGGGGTAGAATGAAAGAGTAAGCATGGAAGGCAAAACCAAAGAATCTTGATGAACTCTGGGAGGCATGTAAGACTGCTTTCTTTGCTATTCCTGATGACTTCATCAACAAATTGTATGAATCATTGTCGAACCGCATGGATGCAGTCCTTCAAGCTCATGGAAGTCATACAAGATATTAAATATGGATCTCACAGCACCACTACTTAATTCACTGACGTTATGCAACATATTTTTGTATTTGAAGTAAATTATTTGTTCAATTTTCTGTAGGTGACAAGACTTTTGTCTTGCCAAAATCTGACCTTTCTGTGTTCATTAAATGATCAATCTTTCTTCAGTGAAGCAAATTTATTTTAGTATATTGAGCATAATTTGGGAGGGTTTTAGCTTTCATATGAGACATTTCTAAAACCAATCAATTAATTTAAAGTCAGGTTATAAGCTTTTGTTTCTACAAAATGGATAAGCGACAAGACTTTTGTCAGGGACTGTAATTTACAAAAAACTGCATAGTTGCACAGCGAATATTTTGGTTTTCAAAAAGATGTCCCCATTTTTATACAGCTCTGCAAGTTACAAGCTTAAGGATTATATGATGTAAACGGTGCTAAAACGTTACCGTTCTGAGTGAGTTTAGTGGAGCAGGTGAGAGTCGCGATCTGGAAGCTGTCTTTAGTGACTGGAATGGCTCCTGTGTGGTGAAACTGCTTCCCCGTCTGCCTCTCCCTCTCCTCCACCTCAGCCCATGTCGCTGGCACCCCCAGATAAACCTTAGCATCCTCAGACTTTTTGCCGTCAACCTGGGGAAATTCATAATAGACGCTATGGATGGTGTACTGCATCGACTGTGGTAGATCTAATTTCATATTTATTGATTTAAGGAGAGATTCATGCGTAATCCATCTACCTGCTGTCAGCTACTCAAGACAAAGATTTCTGCGTAATTGAATGAGCGCAATAAACATTTCCTACTTCATATAAAAATGAATGCAGTGAATTACATTTTGCACAACAGAAAATGCCACAAAATTGTACATTACCTTATAGACAATAAGTTCATGCCTGCCATCTTTCAGAGTGGTCCCATCCGTTCGCATAAGCTTCACAAAGGCCATTCCAAAGGGCTTTTCGGACTTGTCTCGAGCTGAATGGTGCACAAGAGCAAAAACATGCAAGATGTAACAGTCACTTTCACAGTTTAAGATGCCAAGCCTGTGTGTTTGTGTACAGCAGACCTGGGAAATGTACAGTTCCCGGGCCACATTCGGCCCTTTGGTTGACTCTGGCCGGCCTATTTAATTTAATTTGGAATTACACATATTTTATAATTTTACCTCATGCATGGACTAAAGCTGCATTGCTTTTATTTTAGAGGTGATTTTAAATGACATTTTTTCTTAGGCAGCCTCACTTTTTCATTGCTTAGTGATAATATTTACTCTTATCAGTCTTATCAGCGCGTCAAAACAATGCTATTTACTGCTTTTTATATAGAAATACAATTAAATTTACGCAGAATTGAGTTAAGCATTTTGGCCCGGCCCTCTTCAATATTTTCGGTTTCTCATTTGGCCCCATAGAAAAAGTAATTGCCCACGGCTGGTGTACAGTGTGGTACCAAATTTTGGTTGTGAAAAAAGAGGTATAATGATGTATAAAGGTTGTGAACAACAATTTCTACAAAGGCAACATTTCCAGCTTTCCAATGTGTCCAGACTAAGAAGGACATACTATGAAGTGAAGTCCATATCTTTCCATACCACTGGTGACATTGATGTATTATCATAATTATGTATAATAAGTGTTATGCAAGAACAATTTATTTTTGCATAATTTGCCTAACTCCTTGGTTGCACTCAAAACTTTAATCATGCTGTGCTTAAAAACAAAGGAGAATGTGTGGCAACTGGGATTTTAATATCTGCAAAGGTGCAGGTCTGTGGACAGTTTCGGAAATCACTCCTGGGTACAAAAAGCAATCAATTAACACAAAAATAATATATTTTTTGTCCAATTACCAATGACTCCTGTTACCAATGACTCCAAAAAGGCACTTGCAAACAGACTCTGCATATTTTAGTGAAAAACTAATAAAATTCTGAAATCACTTACAGTCCTGGGAGGAGCGATGTCGAAACATCACTCTGAGATGGCAGCGGCATACATCTTCAATGGGGATGGTCACCTTGTAAGGATATAGAAGTCAGGGAAATGGAGGATTATGGTACAAATGAAAAGCAATGTTATCTGTGGCGGTAGCACACATCCTCCCCTGGTATCTCTCCCCCAAAGATGACTTCATTACACCAAGCTATTGTAAATCCATACGAAAATCTAATTGGACAACAATGGATTCATATTTAAGGCAAACATACCTTTACAGTCTCATTCCAGCATGGCTGCTTCACCTGATAGTAAATAACCGACTTGTACTCTGAGATGCCGTCATAACCTGCTCCCGGAAATATTGCTTTCTTAAAAAAAAAAAAAAAAATTGAAGAAAGAAAGAAAAGCCATTATTTTATAATGATGAGAGCCAGATCAATTTCATTTCAGGTGTAACATTTAGAGAAAAGATGACTAGGTGAGTACAGTCAATTTCAGAGGTAGGTAAATAAATAGGAGAAATGCGGCTATTTCACCTCCATTGGATTGCCATCATCATCATGTACACTCAGTATGACCTCCACATTTTTAGGGGTCTTCTTTTTGCCCCGGTCGAACTCTCCCTGCACCAGTGTCACATAGAAATCGTTCCTCACATTTCCTGAACAAAAGACAGAACAAAGAGAGCGGATGAGATAGTAATTTATGTTAATACAATTATATATGCACAGTCCTATTTCGGATGAATAAGCAACCTTAGCTCCAATTGGTGAAGTTCATGCTTGTTCTGATAGAAAGGGGCCACAGTGCAGAGAGGCTAAGCACACGGTTGCACTTTAGGCATGTGGTCAGAACAGATCTATGGAGCTATGGAGCAGTGGTAATACTCTTCTTATATGCACATAAATTGTTTTAAGATACTAAATTATACATTGCTTTATTTTAAATGAGACACTGGTGGTTGTGACGGTAATCTTTTGTAAGTGTTACAAACTACAGAGCCTTGAAATAAGAGTAGGGTTGTCAGAAATAACAAAAATCTGACATTAATTGATACTAAAACTAGTATCAAAACTATATACTCATTTGAACCTGTATTGGTCCTGAAAAACAGGACAACATTTCAACTTTAGAATGATCTTGAACTGTATCACATCACAATACAATACAATATAATAAGCAAATATAATATAATATAATATAATAGAATAGAATAGAATAGAATAGAATAGAATAGAATAAGCAAAAATGTAATGGTAATAATAAATTCAAAATAACTGTCAAAAATGGCAAGAGAGAGGTGTCAAATAAGGCATAATTACACAACTGTATATGTACAAGTAAGAATAAAAAAAAAAGTAATACAAAATATATCTGGGCTATATACAAGAGATGGGTAAGGAGAAACAGTGCAGAGATGAAATAGTGACATCTAAATAAGCATAATTGTGGTACTGAAATTGGTATCAAGTATCAAGCCTTTTCCTTAAAAACAGAGTTTGAAATATTAGTATTGTGACCACAGTAGTTAAAATATTTCCCTTGGGTGTTTACCAGATTGATGTAACATTTTCCCCATTGTCTAAACCCTTATATATATTTGTTGAGCAGAATGAGTGATCTTAGCTTAACCCACCGGGGAGGATGATTTCTGGAAAGCCCATCTTCCTCACTATAGCTGTGCTGCGGTCCACAAAGTGAGGGTAGTCCTTCCTGACCTGGGCCAGATCTCCCGGGAGCAGCTTGAGGGTCACAAACAGCCCTGCCAGCAAAGATGTAAAGAAATCCAATGAGCCAGACGCTGCAAACGCTTTACACCCTGTGGACCCTTACACACATCATTTATTCTGCTCAAAACAAAAAGGTCAAATTAGAGTCGGCCCAGCTGAAATCACAGGGGATGCTAGCTGTCTGTGAGCACTTCATTTTACCCTGGCCTTTGTGATTGACCTCCCGCGTGGCGATGACTTTGTTGAAGACGGCAGTGAGCGGCTCATTCTCCCCTATAACCCGTGAAGGAATGAGTGGGGACATGATGAGCTGTCTCTGACGAATGTAGGTTTCCATTGCAATCCTGAGAGGGAAGCAGGAAGAGGGATAGAGAGAAAATATAATTCAGCTGCCAACTCCTCTGACAGGTGACAAACAAATGGACCGAGAAAGGCAAAAAGGCACCTAGAAATGCTTTATGGATGTTCTGGCATGTCATAGTTACGATGTGCATCTGCTTATGTCTAAGCTGAATACAGGGGAGTCATGTTAGAGGACTTCGAGTTCCCAGCTGGCAGTTTTAGTAAGTTTCAACTTGGGTATCATTTTAGAATAATTCAGCATCAAATGTATTGTCATGACACAGGGGAAAAGTTTCCCATTTTTGTTTTTTGTTGTTTTACATGTAGATCACATCATCATCACAATTGTTCAATGAATAACTTATATAGGGCTTGAATTATTACTGATGTTTCAAAAGTACTACTGTTTTACAGCCCATTCCTCAAGTATTAAATATTACAGATTTTTGTGACTTTTTGTTGTTAAATGTTAAAATATGAAGTTAAAAATTATTCAAACTGTGTGTTGCAGGAAAGTTTGGTTGTAGTCCATTTCAGTGATTCTATGTTTCGGTCATTGCAGTCACCAAATTATATAACACTTTTACTTAATTTTAGGCCAAATTCTTTTTCCTTTCTTCATTGGAAAACTCAATTTGAATTGCCTTTTCTATTAATTTGTATAATTATCCAGTTCATGGTTGCCTGTGGAAAATCATTCTCAGTGACTTAACTGAGTTCAAATGCATTTGGCAAGATTGAAAAGCTGAACAAGATTTTTCCACTCATGTCTTGAACACTTATGCTATTCCCACAATAGCCATGGTCAAAAAAACATTACCAAATGAGATATTTTTTAAAAGGGTTCATTAAAAAAAAGACACAAAAACATGGCAGGAATTTTGTAAAAAAATATTTGCAACATCCCACTTTGGAGAATTACTACCTTCTGGGCAAAAGCGGGCTGTCACAGTAAAATGTCAAGCACTGAAAACTACAAGTTGGATTCTGGTTAAATGTGGCCTCCATGACAAGAATAATTCAAGTTTTTGGGGGTGTCTGCTGCTTAGGCTTTAAGGTTTCTATAAATACATTATCAACCTCCTCTTGCAGTGTGTAAGGCGGTATTAGACTATTATATTTACTGAAAATGATTGTAAAAGAGAAAAGCCTTAATTATTTGTCTTTGAAAAGAAAACACTGGTTACATGAGCAGCAAATCTGTGATGGAGCACAATGACAAATGCTCAGCTCTTTTTATACACTCACTATTGGTTTACTGCATTAACAGTTTACTGTTAATGATGTTAAGTGAGACTACATCAAAAGACTCACTGTTGAAATGGGATGAAATGCTGTTTGTCTTCATCATCATTTTTACCATGGGCGATTTCTGTTATGTCCATTACTGTAACACACATGTAAAAATAGTTAATCCTATGATACAACTTTGTTGCCATGTATAAAAATATCACAAGGACTGAACACAAAGGTGTGCCAGGTGTTAAATGCTACTTACCTGTTGCTTGGCACAACACATTGCGACAAACTGAGAGTTTAACATTTTTCATTTTGAACAGAATTAAAAATATCCACTCTCGGCACATAAAAGGCTCTCCCTGTACAAGAATAATGTTAATTTCACTTCCCCTGATATGTCCACCGTATGACATTACATCGGTCTATCTAGTATAGTATAGTATATATAGTATCTGACCTAATGGTATACTCTCCACAGTCACACCGTGGACCTTCAAGGCAGCCTTTGCCAATGTGGATAGAAAAGGCCTTAGTGCAGTAATCTGGTGATAATATTATGCCTGATCGGGGCCAGGTGTTGGAGGCCATTTACCTGTTGCTTGGCACCACAGAGCAAAACCAATTGAATGCATTTTTCATCTCACACATGATAAAAATTCCTACACCACTACTCCTCTTAAGTGTTTTAATTCCAGGCAGAAAATAATGTAGCTTTAATTTAAAAAGCTGGTTTCAGTCAATTTACCCAAAACAATATTTCATTAAAGCCATACATGAGCTACTGTAGTTATAAGTGCTTAAACTTTGACTAAGTTTGAAATAATGTGTACCTACTACATAGTCTGGAGATCTGGAAATCAATCAAATTCAAAGTCACAAGGAATTAGAAGACTCACTCAAAGTCTTTGAAAATGTGCTGCAAAGTACCAACTGTAAAGACCTAAAAGTGATTGTTAAAAAAAACAAACACAAAGGCTAAATAGGACTGAGAGACCGGCAAACTATACAATATTGTCTCTTTCTGAAATGGTGCCCCCAAATCCTACTAGTATATCTGTCCTCACCTCTGTAAAACAAATTTCCCAAGTTCTTTTGCCAATGAACAAAACTGGGAATTTCTAGGTAAGGAAGCAGCTGTTCCAATTTCCTTCAGCACATGCGTTTGTCATTTTTACACCTTTTTACAAATGCATGACAAAACTCTTGCCACAGAAAGGAGTGTCAGAATGTGGCAACTGAGCTGAATTCAAGATGAAGTGCTTAAACAAATATTAGCTCACCCGCCACACCAAATGGCCTCCGCAGTCCTCCGGTGCATTTCTTGCCCTCTTTGAGTTCCATGCTGCCGACTCTAATGATCTGACACACTAGAAAGAGCCGCGGCCTCATCAAGTCGCTGCTGCTCAAGTCCTGGAAACACGCAAAAGTGATTTATTATGGCAAATTAACGGTGATATGCAACAATACATAGAAGAAATGAACAGTGTAAATAATTGGGCTCCATTCATGCACCATGAAAGATGAGAAAGAGACTGGAGTGCTTTGAAAAGAGTCACCTCGGCTAAATATGAGAAGGGATCAAAAAGCAAAGGGAGCAGAATATTCGTTTTATTTCACAAAGGAAAAAATGAAAAAAATATATGAATGAATGTAGTGAGTGGCTGTCCATCAAGTTTTAAAGGTCCTATATTATTACACACAATTGACTCTTGTGAGATTTAAGCCATTTTAGGATGTTGTTACTCTTCAAAACATACCTGGAGTTGTGTTTTGTTTCATTCACACATGTTTGAGTAAACCTTCATTATTAGTCTGTGTACATCTCCAAAGCTCAATATACTCTTTTCCACCTTGTGATGTCATGAAGCGGTAGTTTTCAAGTTAACAGCTACTTTTTACCTTTAATTCAGTGGAGATGGGCAATTCCAGGGCTAAAAGTATATTAATGATTGTAGTGAAGGTGTATGGAGTTTAAAAACACAGTAGAGCACTTCCTGTATTACCACATGACATCACAAGGTGGAACAGTGTTTTCTGTTTCTGAAAACAGCCTAAATATGCAAGGTTTGTGTGTTAAACATGTGTGAATGAAACAATACACAACTCCAGTACATTACACAAGTAAAAGTTTGTGAATGAGTAGTGAATTATAGTGAAAGCTAAATTGCATAAAAATGCAATAACATTTCAATAATTTAATAGAAACTATTATTTGCAAAAAAAAATCAATATCATTTAAATAAACAGCTGAAATTATTTCAGTGAGTGCATCACATTTCAACTCAGTAATTCCTAGAGACGCCCTCAGTTTTCAAACAATTGTGTGTTTTCAAAATGATGGTTAACAGCATAATAGAGGCAAATGTATTCAAATTTCCATAAAAGTGCTGTGAATGCCAGTCTTACATGGAAAAGTTCCACTAATTTAATAGCCATCCAGGATGTATGCCTTTTGTCACAGGTTTTAGACTTTGTGGATTGTGTAAATCCTAAGCAGAGAACACAGAGGGTGTTTGGGATTCAGTTACCGTGAAGAGCGCTGGCAGGTTGTTGAGCTTTTCAATTTCTTTAGGCATTCCCATACTGTCCCAGCGCACCAGGAAGTTCTCGCTGTATGAATTTAAATAAGACCCAGAGTTAGATATTATAAATGTGCAAGCATCAAGAAAAATACAAAATGATGGATTTGGAGTTTTATTGCCTAAAAACCAGAAGCACAGAACATACAGCAGTATGCAATGGTGTGGTAAAATGATGTTAAATAAAACGGGCAGAGGAGACATTGTATTGTTCTCAACTAGTAAGAATAACATTTCTAGTTGCTTATTTTATATACACTATGACGCAAATTGATATCAGGGCTCAATGGAAAGAGCAATGAGCACTGAATTAAAAATGTTCAAGTTTGAGACAATGCCTTTATAGGTCTGTGCTCTCAAACTAAATGGTAAAATGTTCACATTTATAAAGCACTTTTATTAGTTATTATTTTATTTTTTATTTATTTGATTGGGACAGAGCATGTTAATGGACAAACATGACATAACATGAATGTAAACATGCCGGGTTGTAGCCTAAGGCTAATTTCCATCCGTTGTCCCAAAGGGCTGGGGTCACAACAATAAAAACAACAAATAAAATATTGCACACGTCCCATTATTGCACACCCACTCATTGCACAGTTCCCATTATTACACACTCCATACATTGCACAGTTGCCATTATTGCTTTTCTACCTTCAAGACATTCAAAGCATTTTGTTTTGCCCAAGGTCATCTGTGGCAGCTGGAACCAAATTGCCAAACTGTAGGTCAGTGGATCTGACCACTTTACCAACAATGTTAAATGTGGGGGCAGGATTCAAACTGCCAACCTTAAGATCAGAGGACGAGTAATCTACCAACTGAGCTTTCTTATTTTCTTAATTGTTGGATTTAATATAGTTATACATTTCTGTTCATTCAGCTTCTTAATAATCTAAAAACATGTCACAATTCTGTTATTTTAGGCATGATAGACACTCATTACTTTGCCATTTAACCCAATAAAACAGGGTTTTATTTAAAACTGCTCATTACAGATAAATTTGTTCCTTTGTAAAATTTAGACATTTTATTTTATCACATAACAGAAAAGGTTAGGGATTAAGGGTTTGTCAAAAACAGAATATTTTTGGGGAAACGTCTTCACACATATTCACAAAGAAGCATTTTTAGACTTTCTTGCGATTTATGTTGACACATTTTTTGTCAAGTTGAGTTCACACCGTCTGTTTTCCCATTCCAATATGCAGAAGCAGCACTGCCTTAATGATGCCTAAAAGAGTAGCCTTACAGCACGGACTGCTAATATAAATAAATACACTAATGCCACTTTAACAGCAGAAATACGTGACAGGAAAACATGACCAATCATAATAATTACTCTTAATAGCTGTGGTATACATTGTCTAGAAAGTAAACAATAACAAGCACACTGTTACTATCAGGGCTTGAAGTTTGCCTTTGTTTTGGACCCAGCAGTGTAAATGAAGACACAATGGATTAATTACTAAAAAGAAAAGTGACTCATGTATGTCATGGGTGTAGTCCATCATGCAAAATGTAGCTGGTTGCTATAAACAAATCACTGCAGGTTTTTTTAAACACCCATAGTCAGCGTAAAAAGGAATTTATAGCTCAAGTTTATCTGCTGAAGCAAACACAACTTTGAATCTTTGAAGTGTGCTGTTTGAGAGAAGGAGGTAATCTTGTTGACCGTGGAGAAGATTATAATCACAATTATGAGTTAACTGCAGATTTGTCCAATAACCGAGAAAAGCACAACTATTTATATTTCTTGGCACAAGCCTTTGAAGCTGCAGTCACTTTATATTCAACTGATACCTTTTTTGACTGTCAATCACAGGATGAATTTAAGTAAAATGGGACTTTGTCTTGAGCCACTGTGCTCTGTGAACTATATAGTTTGCTATGAAATCATAATTCACACACTCAGTGCTGATACAGGTTCTTGGTCATCCAAGTGAAAATCAAATAAAACAAATTAAAAGTTATATAATCTAAACAATTTTTTTTTTTTCAAGTATTTAGTCTCCAATTCAAAAGAGTTTGGTCATAAACGAGTTTGGACAGAAACATACATTTTAGAGAACCAAAACTTCTAAAAGCATCTGTTATCGTCTTAAACTAATTATCAAAATTGACAACAATATCTAAAACATATGAAAACACACAAAGAATGCAACTTGAATTTTAATTTTGGGGTATTTTTCATAACTTTAAAACAAACTACATCAACTACATGTACTGACCTGATGAATTCTGACTGATCAGGGTCATACAGAGACATGAGGAGCTCGGCGTCTTCTCCGATGTTGCACACAAAGTTCTTAAGGTTCATGAGGAGACTGTAGGTGTGCACAGTGCTGAACAGGGTCTGACGTCTGGTCTCAAGGTTCTGTAGCCGGGTCTTATAGAAGCAAATGAAAATCATCAGGTCAGGTGCTGCTGACTGAATATATTTCTGTATTCTAATTGAAATGAGAACACAATTTGCCATCTACTTCATCTGCTGTTCATTATTGTCCTTGCATAAGTCTAATGAATTTATTCACATGTGTCTAAATGTAGCTGTACCTTCTCTTCTTGAATCCTATCATCCACACTTCGCGATGCCGTCTCATGAGCCCGGAAAAGACTGACTGTACTGGTTTGGTCCGGATCCAACATATTGCCAGCTTCATCTCGTACCACCAAGTCCAAACCCAAAATTCTGTGCAGCACAAAAAATTAAATTGTTTTGCAAAATCACTCAAGAATATAAATTTAAAGGTGCATTGTGTAACTTCTGGTAGAAGTTCATCATCCGCTTGTTTCTATGGATATATCGCTGCTCTGCCTGATTTGTTCCATAGTATGACATTCTGCTTTACATGTATTAAATTACAGGTACTTTTATAGCTCAAAAATACCTAGAAAAACAGGTATTCTTTTGAGCAGGGTTGCCTCTCCCAGATCTAACCTGTAACTTCCGTTTTGCTCTCTATGAAAATAGAAAGGTTTAATACCATACTGTGAAACATTCCACCAGTCTCTTGTTATTTTTGCTACTTATTTTGTAGAATTTATTATTACCATTTCTCTTTTGTTATTATAATATATTGTGATGTGTGAGCTACTGGGTCCAAGTAAGTTGCCTTGTGGATCAATAAAGTCTAATAAGTCTAATTCCAGACAAAGCAATAACATCTCCATTGAGAAAAGCATTTGACAGACCCTCAAACAGAAAAGTTACACAATGCACTTTTAACAATGGTGTTTAAATCTTAAAGCATTCAGCTGGATAAAACAAGCATCCATACCTGTTCCCATAGTCTATTTTTGCAGTGACTTTCTTCTTGAGCTCCACAAGGTCATCTTTGGGCAGCGTTCCCGACACTATCTGAGATCGATACTCTACGAGGCTGTAGGCCATCTGCTGAACATTCCTGAACAGCGTACTCTTGTTGGCCTGTCCGATAAATAGATACACACACTGTCTTACACACACTTCAAGGGAATCGACCAAATGGGCTCAACAAAAGGGCTCTGTGTTAAGGAGATACTTAAACCTGCCCTGAGTTTGTCCGCCAAATCAAGCCATAGCTCAGACACACACGGTGGTTTTTATGGTTTTTATACATTATATCGTCCCCAAGAATACATACATTCCCTGGAGAGTGATCCTAACCTTAACCATAGTCACTACATGTGTAATCTTACCCGAACCTTCACTTATTTTAACCCACATTTTAAGTTTATGTCATGTTGTTGATTTAATAATAATAATAATAACTGACACCTGATTTTTGCCCCCCATCAAGGCAAGTGCTGATGATGTGAGTGTGTATACAGATTTTAGTAATCAGAATGTGATAAATACCCACACATTCATCAAAATAGTGACTTATCTAGGACTAAATTTAAAATAACCTTGGACTAGACTAGAACTAAACCAGGAGTGAACATAGCCTTGAATGCCACTGTCAGGGTACAGAGGTCTGTGCCAACAGTAGCACCAGAGAACCACTGTGATAGACAGAAAAAGCTGTAATACAAACCCAGGAGGAGTAAAATGGATCCTAAGAGATCAACAAATTCAAAGCAACAGAGACAGTTAATATAAATGACAAACACATTAAACACATTTGCCTTGTTTAAACACCAGCAACTAAGTGACTTATATGCGAGTCTGCATGCCCATTACTCTGCCTTCTCTGCATAAAATGTTTCCAGTATAGCCTCCAGTGTAAATGTAGATGTACATAGAATAATAACATGTTATCTACATGTTATCTTATAATTAAAGGTTCATTGTGTAACTTTTCTGGTGGAGGATCTGTCAAATGCTTTTCTGCATGGAGATGTTATTACTTTCTCTGGAATGCTTCACAGTATGGTATTAAAACTTTCTATCTTCATGGAGACCAAACTAGACCAGGTTACAGGTCAGATCTGTGGAGAGGCAGCCTGGCTCACAGTCAGAATGTCTGTTTTTCTAGGTATTTCTGAGCTATAAAACAACCTGTAATTGAATAAATGTAAGGTAGATCTGTTTAATGTCATTCATACTGTGGAACATTCGAAGCAGAGCAGTGACATATTCATAGAAACAAGCAGGTGACGGACCCCCAACCAAAAAGTGACACAGTGAAGCAATCCTTCTTCACACCAGCATGTTGGCCCTCCCTCTTTATATCCTCAACTATATCTTTCAGCGCACTGGAGCAGGTTAGCAGTTCAAATCCAATTCCCAGAGATAATCTTAGATAGAGGGGAAACCAGTTTAGTAATACAGAAAATCCAGGTTTCACCCCAAATTTACCTCTATATACCTCCCTAATCCTGCTTTGTAGTACAGTGCCCTGGTGAAAAGCGTGTTAACTAAATACAGAAATGCTGATAAGAGTCACATACCACATAGAGCTTATGCCATATCTGCGCCCATTCCCTGAGAGTGGCCCCCAGCTCTTGCACCAACGGGAGGTCTGAGGGGATAATTATTTCCTGCTGGCTGACATCCAAAAAAAGAGAAGAAGATATTAGAGTAGTGCCTCATCATTCACAGTTGATGCCATATGATTTAGACAGTGCTACATTTGTACTGATGATAAATAGACAAGATGCTTTGTCTTACACAGCCAAAAAAGACATTACCAAAGATGATAACTGCAAGTGCAGCGTGTTACTGACAGATGCCGAGGCAGGCCAGCAAACCAATATTAAGTGAATTATGTCATTTAGTTTACAATTTCCACAAGACAAGACGAGACATGAGATTGGATCTACGAGAACTAGACGAGATTTTGACATTATTTAGGCTATAATAAATAAACAATACATTGTGCAATTCAGTTCCCAATTTTAGTCTCACCATTTTTGATTTACTTTACTTAATATATATATCTGCTGTTATTGTAGCTCTGCTTTTAGGACTACACTCAAAAAATATCACCAGTACCAGTATTTTTTCAATCCAAACGTAGAGATCTTCTGGCACAAGATCTTGTTCCATCCCTACATTTAGTACATCAGAGAGTAGTTTATTCCAAATTGAAATAAAAAACGTTTCAGATACTTTCAGATGGAATGGAGTTTTTATTATTCTTTTTTTCTATTTTAGTTTTGACGCTAATGATAAAAGTGTGAATTATATAGAATTTTATAGAAGTATTATTACTTTTTATCGTTGTACTGTATTTTATTGTATTGCTCTGTCATTTTGTGTTTTGTTTTGCTTATTAGAATAGAAAAGAAAATAGAAAAACCTTGAATATTCTTGACAGAAATATTTCTATGTCTATGTGTATGTGTTTAACTTACAATATACACTATATTGCCAAAAGTATTCACTCACCTGCCTTGACTCGCATATGAACTTAAGTGACATCCCTTTCTTAATCCATAAGGTTTAATATGACGTCGGTTCACACTAAGCAGCTATAACAGCTTCAACTCTTCTGGGAAGGCCGTCCACAACGTTTAGGAGTGTGTTTATGGGAATTTTTGACCACTCTTCCAGAAGTGCATTTGTGAGGTCACACACTTCATTCATCACAATTCATCCCAAAGGTGTTCTATCGGGTTGAGGTCAGGACTCTGTACAGGCCAGTCAAGTTCATCCACACCAAACTCTCTCATCCATGTCTTTATGGATGTTGCTTTGTGCACTGGTGCACAGTCATGTTGAAGAGGAAGGGGCCATCTCCAAACTGTTCCCACAAAGTTGGGAGCATGGAATTGTCCAAATGCTGAAGGATTCAGAGTTCCTTTCACTGGAACTAAGGGGCCAAGCCCAGCTCCTGAAAAACAACCTCACACCATAATCCCCCCTCCACCAAACTTTACACTTGGCACAATGCAGTCAGACAAGTACCGTTCTCCTGGGAACCTCAAAACCCAGATTTGTCCATCAGATTGCCATATGGAGAAGTGTGAGTCGGCACTCCAGAGAACATGTCTCCACTGCTCTAGAGTCCAGTGGCGGCGTGTTTTACACCACTGCATCCGACGCTCTGCATTGTACTTGGTGATGTGTGGCTTGGATGCAGCTGCACAGCCATGGAAACCCATTCCATGAAGCTCTCTACACACTGTTCTTGAGCTAATCTGAAGGCCACATGAAGTTTGGAGGTCTGTAGCGATTGACTCTGCAGAAAGTTGACGACCTCTGCACACTATGCGCCTCAGCATCCGCTGACCCCGCCCTGTCAGTTTACGTGGCCTACCACTTTGTGGCTGAGTTGCTGTCGTTCCCAATCGCTTCCACTTTATTATAATATCACTGACAGTTGACTGTGGAATATTTAGGAGCAGGGAAATTTCACGACTGGACTTGTTGCACAGGTGGCATCCCATCACAGTACCACACTGGAATTCACTGAGCTCCTGAGAGCGACCCATTCTTTCACAAATGTTTGTAGAAATCGTCTGCAGGAGGAGCTTGATTTTATACACCTGAGGCCATGGAGGTGATTGGAACACTGGATTTTGATTATTTCGTTGGGTGAGTGAATACTTTTGGCAATATAGTGTATAAAGCACCAGAGCCATTACCATAGTTACATTGTAAAAAGGATGGGGAAGGACAGTCCATCCTAATAAGACTCGACCACTGTAATACATTAATACATTATTCATTTTAATAAAAAAAAAATTAAGTGCTGATTTCTCACCCGATTCCTTCTACTCTGGCCTCCTTCAAGTGAATGTAGGAAGCTGGGAATATGCCCTAGAGACAATGACTTACTATCAGAATTAATGCATCATGGTGGAAGGTACAGTACAATAATTAAGTGCTAATGACGCTACCTTGTGTGATTTCTTGCGTAGTGTGTAGCCTCTGTACCAGCCTGCGGAGACACAGATTCATCTTGAAAAGGAGAGGAGGCAGGGGGCGACAGTCAAAGTGGCAGTGCAGCCTCATTTACATGATTAGACATGGCATACCGTGTGGTGCTGGGTTCAACACTTCTAACCTAGGTCCTGTGTCAGCATGTTCAAAGGGACGTGTGGGGGCTTGTTACGTGTTCACTCACCTTCCAGTTTCTCAAGTATGTGCACCGCGTCCCCCACCTGTAGGCACAGCTCATGGTCTCCGCTCGCATCATAATTGTAGATGGCTGCAAGACAAGAACAAAAGGCTGGCTGCTTATGGACTTAACAGGAGAAACAGACTGTAAGTATGGGCTGCACTATATACTGCAAGCTAATTGACACAATTTGAGTTACCACAATTATACCTCATTAGAATGTCCTCTGCAAACTATAAACCATCTTGTCTTTTTATAGACAGGACCCTTGTACCTGTAGTGTAGACCTTTTCAAACATGTTGTGATATTTTATTGGATTCTTCACTCTTTGAAATGTAAATACTCTTGGAGCTGTTACATTGTGTACTTTGAACAGAATTCTACTTCTAGTACTTCTACTTCCACAAAACTAATGATAAAAAAAACCACAGTTACATTTTTCCTAAAAGCGAAAAAAAAGTTTGTCCACATGGTCAAGCAGGTAACAGAACCCCAAATGCCTTTTCATTCGTCACACACAAAAGCAAGGTTGTTTAGAAAAAAAAAAAAAAGCTTTGGATCACCTCATTGGAAACCAATTATTTTTCAAAGTGACCAATCTTTGTACAATTTGCACATGTAATACTCTTGAATTTAGATTTATTTCTTCACTGATGGCTCCTTAACAGTCGTGTCCACAGAAAATGCTTTTTTGTCAAGTCTCAGCGGAATAAAGGTTTCTGGCCACCTTTTATTGAAACAAATGGTCAGAGACTGTAGCTGATGCAAATGGACAAGGCAGAAAGAGTAACCTTTGGCCTGGTGCTGGGTCAAGGCCAGAGCAGGACAGAAATCACATGAGAATAATGCACCTAAATGATTCATAAACAAAATAAAACTCCCTGCAAGACACACACAAATAGCATCTAATATTCGGAAAGTTCATCGTAACAATACACTATCAGCCAGGACATACAAACATACCTGTGATTTCAAATATTTTTATTCCTATGCATTAAGACTCCAAACACGATGACAAAAGATTATACTTCACCATGCTTGAAAAAAAAAGATCATTTGATTTTGTTTTTCAGATATTCAGTCAAAACACTTATTTCTTAGGTGAAAATTGTTTGGAGTTTGAATACTTATTAAGGAATAACACACCAAAAGATTATAATATTGCTTAACATCAGTTCTTTCTTAAAACTAGTACTGCCCTTTATTGTTTTTAATGTTTTTAATTGTTATGTTCTGTAGCACATTAGTCAACCTGTGGTCAAGTGTGTTATAAATAAAGCTGCAGTTACAGTTTTGTCTTGTGTCTTGCATGTTTCTTCCTCTGAGCACTCTGGTTTCCCCCATCCATCCAAAACATGAACAGTAGGTCAAATTCTCCAGCTAAAGTAATCCTGACCAAGAACAACTCAAAATCCAGAGATGGGTCCTTGCATGCGGTTCTTTGGGGCCCATTGCCCCAAATGCAGAGGACAATTTTTTTGAGGACAATAAAAAAGAAGAAAGAAAAAGAGATTACAGCTAACAGGAAAACAAATTATGAAACAAATGAACCAACATACAAACAAAACAATACAGCTCTTGCGTGTGTTGAACTCTTTCATTTCTTACACAGCAACCTTTGACCCCTATACAGTCAGCTGGATTCCATTTGCAACTCCTCCTTTGTATTAGGTATACTTGACTGAATAACTTGTCTCTTCCTTAGGTTAGTTTAACGTATACAATATGGCATCAGATAACAAAGGTACACACAAGCCCACAAGTGTCGCAATAGAAAAAAACGCCTTAGCAAACAATACAGCAATAAAGGTCTTTGCCATGACTCGAGGCAGCTGCAATTGCACATAGCTGCACAGTAACTTTGAGGAACTGAAGCAGCCATGCCCTGACTTGCATGGTGATAATGCACATTGCTGGAAGCTAGATTTCATAGCACGCTTCAACTGGCTCAGCTTATCGCACCTCCGTCTGAATACCTAAATTTAACACAAAAAAGTGAACTCTACCATATTTCCACGTCTATAAGTCTCTTTTCTATGCTGGGAAATTTTTTCTGAGCTTTCAATAAAAAAACATTTGCACAAACAGTCAGCTCTGCAGGGAACCGGCTACTGTTTGTATAACCAATGCATGATCTGAGCACCCCTGCTGTGTGGTTCACACCTGCACAAGCTGGAAGTGTAATAACAGTATTTGATCAGGAGAAGGAGGTGCACAGTGCTACAGCAAGCATTTATACACTACATCACTCCTTCAGCCAGTTACATGTTTAGATAAATGTAAAGGATTGCTTCAGTAAGGGCATCTGTCATAATATCGAAAGCTCTTTAATAGCTATTGTTGCACATTAATTACCTTTTTAATTTAATAAAATAATGTCTTTATGCTAAGGGTTATTATGAATTTAGACTATTTGTTAGCTAAATGTGTATGTCATGTTTGTATTGCCCTTACTGTGTGTTCTGCAGATGTCTGCACTTTGCTCCAGACACTTTTCCCTCTGGACAATAAAGTAGATTTGATTTGATTTGATTTGAAATGCAAATGCTTATTCATGTTAACATGCATGAGACACACATGTAAACACACCAGCTGGTAGCCACGGGCTTACTTCGATCTGCTGTCTCATTTGCTTTTATAAACATATATTCATTCATACACCTGCAGCATGCATAAACAAAAGAAATAAGATAGGGTAAGTGTCATGCTCAAAGACACAATGGTATACACCGATCAGAGCAGAGATCAAACTGCCAACCTTTGGATTAGAGGTCACACACTCTGTGACTGAGCCAGTGCTATCCACTGCACACTGGATGTAGACAGATTATTGGCTGTGATTTGCCCAAAAGAAAGAGTCAGTAGGGGGAAAGTGGTGAGTGCTACTTTCTGGTGGTTGTGGGTGTGAGTACAGTAATTTAACAAAGTGTGTGCATGTGTGTGCTGTCCTCCCTTTGCTACAGTGGAATCTGTATGGGTGTCCTAGGTTACTAATATTCATTTTTAGAAATAATTGGTGAATGTAATTTTTTATGTCAAATGAATGAAAGAGAGCGTGTCAAGGCTCTGTAATGTGTAGGCCCAAACTTCAAAGATGATGAAAATGATTCAACACTAATGAATGCTGAATATGCTTTTTTATAGCTGAACACATTTCCTAAGATGAAATAAATTAATTAATGAAATAAAACATACACCACGTTCCAAATTATTATGCAAATTGTATTTAAGCGTCATAAAGGTCAAATGTTTAGTTTTCCAGTGAAACTCATGGATGGTCTTGTGTCTCAGTGAAATCAACCTCACACACCTGTGCCAATGAGTTTGCCCAGTGCGTCCCACTAAAGGAAAAACGACTGAAGGACGTTCCACATTATTAAGCAGAGCAACATTTTCAAGCAATACGGGAAAGAAAAAGGATCTCTCTAGTGCTGAAAAGCATGAAATAGTTGAATACGTGGGACAAGGTATGAAAACCTTAGATATTTCACGAAAACGTAAGCAAGAGCTTACACACGGATTCGTGCAGATAAAGGCACAATGAGGAAGGTTTCTGCCAGACAAATACATCGGATTAAGAGAGCAGCTGCTAAAATGCCATTACAAAGCAGCAAACAGGTATTTGAAGCTGCTTGTGCCTCTGGAGTCCCGTGAACATCAAGGTGTAGGATCCTCCAGAGGCTTGAAGTTATGCATAAACCTTCAATTCGGCCATCCTTAAACAAAGCTCACAAGCAGAAACGGCTCCAGTGGGCCCAGAAATACATGAAGACTCATTTTCAAACATTCTTGTTCACTGATGAGTGCCGTGCAACCCTGGATGGTCCAGATGGCTGGAATGGTGGATGGAGTGGTGGATGGAGTGGTGGATGGTTGGTGGACGGCCTCCATGTCCAAACAAGGCTGTGATGTCAGGAAGGAGGTGGCGGAGTCATGTTTTGGGCCAGAATCATGGGGAGAGAGCTGGTCAGCCCTTTTAGGGTCCCTGAAGGTGTGAAAATGACCTCTGTAAAGTATGTGAAGTTTCTGACAGACCACTTTCTTCCATGGTACAAAAAGAAGAACCCTGCTTTCTGTAGTAAAATCATCTTCATGCATGACAATGCTCCATCTCATGCTGCATGAACACCTCTGCATCATTGGCTGCTATGGGCATAAAAAAAGAGAAACTCATGGTGTGGCCCCCATCCTCCCCTGACCTCAACCCTATTGAGAAACTCTGGAGCTCCTCAAGTGAAAGATCTATGAGGGCGGGAGGCAGTTCACATCCAAACAGCAGCTCTGGGAGGCTATTCTGACATCCTGCAAGAAATTCAAGCAGAAACTCTCCACAAACTCACAAGTTCAATAGATGCAAGAATTGTGGAGCACCTATCAAATAAGGGGTCCTATGTTCAAATGTAACTTGACCTGTTAAGATGTTTTGATTGAAATATCTTTTGATTTCAGCAATATGCTAATGCTTCTAATTGAAAAATAAACAAATGACCATCTTCAGTTCTTTGCAACAATAACATGGTTTGAAACTCTGTTGTGCATAATAATTTGGAACAGTGCATTTTAAGTTTTTATTTTTGAAAAAAATACTGTTATCATTGGGAGGTTTGTTCAATAACATTCAAATTGTACTCTAAAGGTTGATGACTTGAAAATTATGATGACTGTCATTTATATTGACAATTTGGCAAAATCAGAGAAAAACATCATTTGCATAATAAGTTGGAACGCAGTGTATGCCCTGCACTTTAATTCATCGACGTGTCACTGGTAGCTCTCAAAACTATTCAGTATCTCAATTATCACACCCTACATCTGATCCAAACTGCACTCACATGCTCAAGAGTTCAATGCAAAAACAACTATTTATATTGAGGAAGTTAAACTTCAGTCTTTTAGACTTACAATAGGTACAGCTAATGTTGCACATAATAATGCATTTGATTTATCGCAGCACGTTTTTTTGGCCACCCAAAGGCGCTTAAACTCATGAAACTATTGAAAATAAATTAATAATAATTTTGGTTTCAGGTTATGTTTTCTGACCTTTGCTTTACTTCACTGATATGAAGACAGTTAATTAGTAGTAAATGACTACTCTGCTGCTTTAACTAGAAAAAATGTTTGCCTACATCCTTGTCAGAGGATGAATGGGTTTATTCAAAAGATAACCTTGACTACTTTTATTTATCTTAAGCAGATGATTATTCACGCTTTGTGAACAATGCTAAATGTTTTGGAGAAGTGACATCTGCTTCTGGTCATGCCCAGAGTGACAATGGCCCATTCAAAGCCTGGACGCAATGTCTGTTAGCAACACACTGGAATGGTGCCAATAGACTGTGCTGGGCTGAGCAGGCTGTGATGCCACACTGTCTCAACTAAAGGCAACTCTCTGCGCCTTGGTGTTCAGTGAAAGACGCTATATCTCTGCAGTGGTTTAGACAACAAATACAGAGATAAGGATCCAGCTCATTTGCTGCAGTCGGATTTCCAATAAAGTTTCTCTTTGAGCAAGTTCAAGATTGTGTGAAGTAGTCCTAGACAAAGTCAGAGCCAGTTAGAATACATTACAGAAGTGGATGAGATAATAACAGGCTGAATACGACCAGTTTTTAAAATTATGCATTTGGTGCATCCAAAAGTGCACAATGTGTCCTTTTACAACACCCTAACCAGCTCACCTTTATATGAATGTGGTTTGTGAGTGAGATATTAGACGCTGCACGAGGGGCTACAACTTAAGAGCATCTGGAAAGAGCAATGTATTAATGCATCAATAGAAAAAAAAAAAAACAATTACCAAAAACAATTACAGCCCTAATTATGAGCACTTCTGTACTAATAAATTAGATGGAGTAAATATTGATAATGAATTTCCTAATCAGGCTTAGACTAATCAGACATTGTTGCCTTTATACTGATTTAATGGCCTTAACACTAAAAATTTTCTATAAATTATGAGCATCTTCTAGTGACAAACACAGAAGAAAAACATATTCACAGATGGGCTTAAACTCACAATAAAATGTAAATAAATAAAATTATCTATTGGAGTTTCATCCTGCCTGTAATGTAAATAAGGATAAAACATGTATGGAAAAATAAAGAGCCTCTGTAAAACTCCTCAACTCATTCAGTGAAAGCAGCTCTATAAAGTTTTCTGGAGAGACACAGATTCTGGGGTTGGGCATCTCAAAGCACAGGCCTCAGTGGGAGAGCAGCCGATTGCCTTCTCCTGCTGTCTAGACGACTCCCAACGATCTTCACTTTACACAGTGCTCCAGCTAATAAGTCCTTATAGGTTATCTATAAATCATGACTTTTTTCTGATCTTCATGCCAAAAAGAACATAAAAGAATACATTTAGACTGGGGTGATTACATATTGAACTAACAAAAGGCTGGAGGAGGCTAGCAATGCATTATCTGCTGTGGGAAAAGGTTGCATTGTTGTTGATCATTGTGAAATTATGTCTGGTTTGTGGCAGTGCACTTGACCTAGTAGTATACAAGTTTCACAATGACCAATTAGCTGGCCAACTAGGTTTCTAGGTCACTAATGTTATAAAATAAAATTTCAAGCTGAGTTTTGATACTCGGAAATGGCTGGATACTTGATGATTTTTGATAAAAGAAACACTTTTTCAAGACAGTAGATTCTAATAGAGGTAGACTGGGCAGATATTTTTGCATACTGGCTACAGGACTTAAATCTCCAGCATTTTCATTTCAACACTATAGTGCGAAGAGGGCACTGTACAAAATATGACTACACTGCGCTCTTATCCAGTTTGCAATAAAACAGGTTTATGGATGAGTTTGTAATCAATATAAATTATATATTTGAGGTGAAATGATCAAAATCTGGACTACATAACAGAAATATTGGAGCATATCAACTATTGATTTCTCTGGATTCTAAACAATTTGTTATCACATCGTATTAAAGGTACACTACGTAACATTCATAGTGGAGGGTCTGCCACCGGTTTTTCTCCATGGAAATGTTATTGTTTTGTCTAGAATGTATAGACATTATAGATTAAACCTATCTATCACCAGGGAGACAGGCAGGTTACAGCACTACGCTACATTACAACTCAGATCTGAATTGTGGTATTTTTGAGCAATACAAACACCTGTAATGAATAAATGCCATCCATTTTCTTCCACTTATCCGGGGCTGGGTCGCGGGGACAGCAGTCTAAGCAGGGACTCCCAGACTTCCTTCACCCCGGACACTTCCTCCAGCTCCTCCAGGGGGACCCCCAGGCGTTCCTAGGCCAGCCGAGGGACATAGTCCCTCTAGCGCAGGGGTCGGCAACCCGCGGCTCCAGAGCCACATGTGGCTCTTTCATCGTTCTGTCGTGGCTCCCTGTGACTTTGGAAAATAATAATGAGTATTTAATTACATTGTATTTTTAGTTTAGTTTGTTCGTTTTTAAATGTAAATCTAAAATTGTAGATAATGGTAATCTTGTAACATTTAAATAAAACGTTTTTAATATTTTTGTCGCTCAAAACAAGCCTCCGATGTGCGCCACCCGCACACACTGGCAGCCCGGACTTACCGGCACCTACATCAGCAGTATGATTTTCTGCCCAATGATGGATAAATCCAAGAAAAGAAAAATTTCTGAAGAAAACAGAACGCTTAATGCTACGTGGGCAGATTCATTTGCTTTCACGGCTGATGAGACTGGTACACGCGGTACATGCGATAAAATGATGACTAAACACAGAAGCAGACGCATTTTTGGTTCGCTGCGGTGGATAATTTAAGTTTGGATTTTTATTTCCTACGAGGAGGACTCAAATAATAATGTGTTTAATGCAGCTTTGCGCACATTTGTTTACGTTATACAGAAGTGAAACTTAAAACCACATGGCTCATTTGCATAAACTAGAAGTGCTGAAAAAACAGCTCGCTCCTTGTGCCGCTGATGCGGTCAGCTTCTGTCGGACTAAAGGGCAGGACTCAGTGGAATATGCGTGTTCTTTCTGTGACTGAGGGATGTTCTGTCTGAGTCTGTTCTGTGCTTCTATCGCGTTGGCGATGTTTCATGTTAAACTTTTCAGAGATTATACGTGTGCAGGTCGTACGTGTGCAGCGCAGTTCTTTATTTCACTCATGCACTTTATTTTTGTTGCTACTGTTGTGATGAAAAGACTGAAAGGTGTAAATAATTCTCTTAAGACTCGCGCTTAAGAGCTGTAGTGGAGGATGGTGCGATTGTTGTAGTCCGTTTTCTGGGAGTTGTAGTTTTGCCTGTAGTTCCCCTGGTTAGCACTGGTTTAGAGTCAAAAGGGTTTTGTGGCTCCCGATGTTTTCTTTTCTGTGGGAGACGCTCCAAATGGCTCTTTGAGTATTTAAGGTTGCCGACCCCTGCTCCAGCGTGTCCTGGGTCTTCCCTGGGGCCTCCCCCCGGTGGGACATGCCTGGAACACCTCCCGAGGGAATCGTCCAGGAGGCATCCGGAACAGATGCCCGAGCCACCTCAGCTGGCTCCTCTCAATGTGGAGGAGCAGTGGCTCTACTCCGAGCTCCTCCAGTGTGACTGAGCTCCTCACCCTATCTCTAAGGGAGCGCCCAGCCACTCTGCGGAGGAAACTCATTTCGGATGCTTGTATCAGCGTACTTGTCCTTTTGGTCATAACCTAAAGCTCATGGCCATAGGTGAGGGTAGGAACATAGAGTGACGGTAAATCAAGAGCTTTGCCTTTCGGCTCATCTCCCTCTTCACCACAACGGTCTGATACAGTGACAGCATCACTGCGTTGGCAGTGAATGAATAAATGCTACATAGATATGTTTAATGTTGTACCATGGAACATACCAGGCAAAGCGATAACATCTACCTGGAGACAAGTAGGTAAGGGACACTCCATCAGAAAAAGTTGCCCAATGCACCTTTAAATATAGTTCTGATATAGAAGATCCTTCATTTGAGGGGGGTTCAATTTTTTTCAAATGAGTATCACATTTTACTGGGCTTAATTCTTTGTTTCAAATCCAATTACACAAATTTACATTGGCTTGGCTTCATCTTTAACTCAAAGGGATTGTGTCAAAAGAATATTTTAGAGAGAATATTAAGAGAAAATTGTACTCCTTTATGTGTAATGAAAAGGGGATGAATTAAACTGATCAGAGCCCCATTTTGGCCCATCCAAACTGGGAACAAGGTCGGCCCAATCTCTCAAGCATCAGACCATAATCACATTTGACATTGGACGATGAACAAACAAGGATGTTATCAGTGAGATCTAAGAGGAGAGGAAAACCAAACTGATTTGCTTATTAGACAGAGATGCCCAGGCAGCAATGACCTTCGAAGGACCACATTTCAAAGCAACCTCTTGGCTGCTTATACTGCTCAAATAAAACAGAAGTGGACTTTAACCTTTTTCACACCACAAATGCTTAAGTGCTGGCATTAAGTCAGTCCTTATGAG
Organism: Taenioides sp. WSHXM2023; assembly: GCA_029959045.1. Classification (NCBI taxonomy): domain Eukaryota; kingdom Metazoa; phylum Chordata; class Actinopteri; order Gobiiformes; family Gobiidae; genus Taenioides; species Taenioides sp. WSHXM2023. The sequence goes on from CM057089.1 coordinate 13,235,973, forward strand.
TTGAATGACTTCAATTGCTGCTCCCCATAGAATATGTCAATGTAATTATAACTGAATGCCGTTTCAGATTTGTAATACATGCTATGTGATTTAATTAGGCATTGTTAAAGGGGTGAGTGTGGGGATTTCTTGATTTTTTACAAGTTAATTATCAAAGACGTTGCACAAAAACCATAGAAACAAACTAACGAACCAAGATTATTTGAGCCTGAATCTTTTGCTACTCTGCGCAGGATATTATGTTGTATGCATATCCAAAATAGAACAATTATTAAGTAAATTTTAAGGCTGAGCAACTGACTGAGATTCAGTAATTTTGAATCGTCATTCATCAAAATATGGGTCTTTTTAATCAAGAGGTCAACAGGTCAGTAAGAGCATGTGGTTTGGAGAACAGTTATTACTTTGGATGAAACTGGACTATTTTCTGATGGTTAGTGGTAATGGCAAGTCTGCCTTAATGTTCAGGAAATTAATATTGAAAGCTATTTTTATTTGTTTGTAAGACTATTCTAAGATTATTCTTTTGTAGTTTTTCAATTTAGTTAGTCTTTTTTGGAGCTTGTAAGGGAATTGATTTTATACTCAGATTTGATTTTTCTTACTTTTTAGGTGGATTCTTAAAGCAAAAGCAACTTAAAACATATAAACTAGTTTATATCACACGAGAAACAGTGCATGTAACGCAGCATTTCATGAAAGCAGTATTAACACGACAATTCAATTACATTCAAGTGTGGGAACATTTGATTGGGTAATTTACATTTCTACTGTTCAGCACTAGAATATGAAAATTAGCTGTCAATCCTATTATATTGGTGCCCACTATTAAGATACCACGATATGCTTCATTTGAATTTCACTGATATTAGAAATGCTATCACACAACTTACAATCGTTTCTTTCATCCCAAAATGTAGTTGCCTGTATTTTAGCTGAGCCTTACCTTGTCTAATCAGATTACAACCTAAGACGTTGTACAGGGTCTGACGGCATTTTGAGGATTAAGACCAGTGTAAGTGACTCCTGCCCTGTTTCTGAGTGAATGGGGCAAAAAACCGCATAGTATACAAAAATATGCAATAGTTTGAAATGGCATGGATCTGAAAGGATTATCACAGAACATTTCCCAGTATCAGCCAGTAAGAACAAGGTCACATAAAAGACCATTTGTACTGTCGATTTTCCCTTATCCACCAGAATTTGTTGGTTTATAGAGCTTAGCAACAAAAGCATCAAAGCTTAAAAACAACGCATCAAAGTTGTGTGTGCAGATCTAGACTATACACAAGACAACTATGGCCTACAATTTTTTTCTGAAAATATCCTCATAGCCAACATTCTTCACAAGGAGCAACCACATCTGGTGCACACCGGGCAAAGAGGGTCTATAAAATTGTGTAGCCTAGAGCTGATTTAGTTTTTTATAACCTGAACCTGAACTGGCTATGAAGTCACTAAAGCAAACTAGAGAGCATTTTTCATCGACTGCACACAGCTGAGGGTGGAGCAGCATGCAGGCAGATATCATTACAAACATAAAAAGGTGCAGAGTAGACAAAAAGTCATAGTGATCTCTGTAATGGTAACACATAGCCCAACTTACACAGTACATGAAGGGTGAATAAACAGTGAAAAATGGCAATGCAAAGCAAAAAACATGTTGCCTAACCAATATCAGCTCCAAAAGAAACACATTTTAGTTACAAATTAAGACTTTTGAAATCCGCTGGTACATTTTTATTTTCTTCTGCAAATAATGGGTATTTTTTTCAAGTAATGGTGTATCAGTAAAAAGTTATCAGTAAAAAGTTGAGAGAAACGACTCACTAGTTATTTTTCAGAGCAGGCCAAATTCAAATTCCTAAGGAGACAAGTGACAAACTGAACTTGTCTATGCAAATGTCACATTCTTATCTCCCAGTGCATGCAGAGCTTCCCATGTGGAGCCAATGGAAGACCTTGAGGCTGCCTGGAGGGACTTCACAGCGAAACAAGGACCTACTTAAGTTCAAAAATTTAGCTCTAAGAGATTAAACCAAGCATGACTGGTATGCTTATTGAACAATTGTTGTCAAGACTCCCCACCACAAACGCATCACACAATATTTCACAACCCGAACGCGTAAACCTGGTAGGAAACATATACGCACTGGTGTAACATTACAGACATGCACTGAACTCTATCAATGTTAGACTTTCCGCATTCACGAAAACCTCCAAAGTAATGATAGCCTACAGTATTTCCCGAACTCCACTCCCCTTGAAGATAGTTAGAAGAGTAGAACTTTACGCACCAAACGCAACGATTAGTATGGCAACTTACCGACTCCGTATTTCTCCTTTTTAGTGGGAATCCAGCGGGTCATTGTGGAAAGTTGTACTGATTGGACAATAAATAACTATATACACTTGTTAAAAAGGAGGACTGGCGGACGGTGCACTCCTGAGCGTCCCGAAGTCCTACAGTTCCGCCATCATGACTTGTGTTGCTGCGAGGGGGAGGGAGGAGCGGTGCGAGGAAAATACTGGATAGGCGTGAACCACAAAAACTACAACCCCCGCAATTAGTGCTTCAGTTATTTGTCCCAGTTGTACCCATAAACACATAACCTACTTTTTTTTTCTTTTGTATTCTTCACCACATTACCAACGAACCATTTACAACGACTCGAGACTCTCAAATCCCCTAAAGCAATTCCCTTCTTCCAATCTGTATGAGAATTACGCAATAAATCACTTGTTCCTAAATAAATTATTAACATGATTTTCATTTTAATTTCAGATATGATGGAGTTCCCAGTCAGTGCAAGTGGTAGATTTCTAAGCGCGCAGTATTCTGACCTCTGATGCGTCCTGGTTGTTCTTCATTTCTAAGGTCAAATATAGTTTATCCAAGCACACTTATTTTCAGCCAGGCTCCAGCAAGGTTGGTTAATCTTACGTTTGAGTAGGTGTGCGCTTTTCCATTCCAAGTTTCATCTCCAAGCATTCCAGTATTTAAGGGAGCCTGTCTTAATTTTAATGCTGCAGTTGTAAGTCTGCGACCTTAGGTGAACAGCTATTGACTCTGGCCTGCAGTGCACTTAGCCTTTTGGTTGGTCATCGTCTGCTTTTTTTTTTTTTTTTTTTTTTGCTGCCACTTGCCAAGCTGCCAAATGGGGTTGTCAATAATGTTGTGCTTTTGTTGTTCTCTTTGACAGGATACATTACGCGTTTTCATTCTTTGACGTATGACTGTAACCAAAGGCGTGTGTGGGGAATTAAGCCACTATATTACAACATGATGAGTGATTGATATCTGCCCTTGTACCTAAACTTCCTTATAGACATATCGCAGCTAAAATATTAGTATTGAATAAATCTAAAAAAAAAAAAAAAAAAAATTAAAAAAAAAAAAAAAATGTACAGTTTAAAATGGTAAAGTCACTCTCACTCTTAATATATAAAGGTATTTGCTTGTAATGACCCTCATGAACACTTTACACAGAGTTACAGCCTAGCCCTAGACAAGATCTATTTCTATAAATCTTTAAACCAGTTTTTACTGCAAGGATCTCTTTCCACCACCTGCTGTGAATTGCATTTTGTTCGAAAGACAACCTCTTCTTAATATGAAAAAATAGAAGCTACTGACAATGCTCAATGCTATAACAATCAATTCTGCTAAAAGGAATGCAAGGTTGCCACCACCTGACAGCTTTGTGCCATTGCATATAAAATTAGTTGTGACAACCAAGTAACCAGTTTAAGAACTTGACATTAAATTTAAGAAAGCCTTTTTAGTGAGACATAAAAATAGATGAACAGTATCACTAGCAGTAGCAGCATTATTAGTAATATTTCTGTTATAATATTAGTTGTAGTAGTGGTAGTAGTAGTAGTTACTTACACTATATTGGCATACTGTTCTTTGTTTGTATTTGTACTGGATATTTGTAAAGAAAAGTCAGCTACATATTAAAAATTAATTTCCTATGAGCCTGCAGCATATAAGAACCGAAAAGCGTATTGTCCAGCGGTGCATTGACTGTACTGTAAATTCTGTGCCATAACAGATTACTCTTTTCACTTTCATGGAGCAAGTGAAGAGACGGGCAAGTGTTGGGATTGATGGAAGATCGGCGTTGAAGTGTTTTCATCTGTAAATATGGCTATGTGGTCTGTTTACTTCGCCTAAGGGCTTCTCAGCGTGCCATCAGACAGTGCAAGGTGAATTAAGTTTTAGCATCTTATAAAATACGCCCTTTACACATCACCATCTTTGAATTCATTTCCTGCACAGGCATATGAATGAGATGACTGCTTATGCTGTGAGAAAAGAGAAGAAAGTAGATCCAGAGTATAGAATAAAAACTTCAGTATTAGTTTATGCCTTGACATTATCAAGCTCATTGAACTGTGCCATTCCTGTTGTGAAAGTCAGTTGTTAAGAGGCGTCTGAGAGGCAGGGTTCCCGGCGCTGCTTGTAGTCCCCACTGAGGTGTTCAATTCTCGAGACAAAAGCAGACATAAGGCCTAATGGATTTATGGGTAGCCTGCCAGGCCCGCGCCATGCCAGAGGCGAATTAGCTTCCAGCCCACCTGCACCTGCCATTCTGCCAAGACACGCAGGTACCAGGCTGAGCAGTGAGCCTAGGTGCACAACAGAGGACTGTAGCTGAACTAAGACTATACATAAAAAAGAAAGTATTTTATTATACATTATACACATGTGAATCAGGAGTGTAACTAACAATTATATTAATAGTGAATAGTCAGCAATTATTTTTTTCAATTAGTCAACTAGTCAAAAGATTATTTCTATTTCATTTCTTATTTCTTATTTTTTGACATTTTGATTTAATAATGTCACTGTCTTTGTTATAAAAGCTTATGTGGCATGTATGAGTTTGTATTGTTGAAATGAAGATAACGATGACCAAAATTGCATTATTTTAATGGCGGACTAGTCACGAATATTCTGATTAATCGTAGCAGCCGTAGTATGAATGATATAGTTCTGAATGAGCTCAAATTTGTACCTGCCTTGATAACATTGTTAGTGTTAACTACTGATGATTAAGACTTTTGGCAGAATAAGTTATGTATTATAAATACTCTCACATCCAGAAATGTAGATGTGTTTTATCTAGTTCAATTACAGCAGTTTCGCATATGACTACAATATTAAATGGCTGGGTGGCCTAATCTAAGAATGTCATGCAGTCGTTTGTAGGTTTTCATTCTTCCTCTACATTATTTTTCAGCCTATATATATTTCATTGCAATTGAACTAGAATGAAGTTTAAAATCAGTATTTTCCGTTTCTGTCAACCACTTTTGGTCCCATATTCACAATCTCTGAAATAATCGACTACATTTATGAAAATCATGCTTCCACTACTTTGCCATTATTGCATTCTGCAGTGCTTTTGAAGTGATCCATTTAGGTTCAGTCTAGCATTACATTTCCAGCCTTTGATGCATGGGAAAATACCTGCCCAAGGCTCCATCATTTGTCATCATCTACCTCTGAAACACCTCTTCTTGTAGTGCACACATAGGAGTTGCTCAAGTGTTATATGTTTTTTTCACCAAGATTAGCATGAATGCATTTCTAGAGCAAATAGAAGGTCATTTGTTAATATCTGCCTTTAGGCCAGTGTGACAGCTTGTTCACAGTTGTAATTAGGCATTTGCATGATCAGCAGAGGGAGCCACAAGTCTTATCTAAAAACCTGTGCTTTCTTCAGTGCAGAAAACTGAGCTTGGCAGTGTCACATCCCAAAAGGCAAACTCCTGCATCACACTTACAGCCTGGACAGGATCCAATATAGCCTCTCTGGGGATGTGCAGACTCTTGCCTACAATTAAACAGGGACAATAAGAGTGACAAATGCCTCTCTCAAGGTGAAAGTCTAATTTCTTTTTGAGACTTGCAAAACATTAATCTGCAGGTTTATGAGTCTGTGTTCAATAAGAGCTGCTGTGAGTGGAACTGCCAGTTTTCACACTTTTCTCCTTCAGCACTCCACCTCAGTATTAGCCCAGCACTGAACTCAAAGGTCAAGATATGGACAAAAGAACAAAACAACCCCAGATCCGTGCTCCCTCTCAGATTTTTTTATTTATTTTTTAATCATTTCAATTTCATATTTGTATGTTAGTAAGGAAAGTCATTATGTTGTACAGTTGCAGTGTTGATTGTAAAGTTGTTGTTGTTTAAATCCTTTCCCTTTCCATTTTTAGTGATAAATCATCTTATTCATCTTATACAGAGCCCTTGCTGATGCTTCTTAAAGGTGTACTAACTTTCCTGGTGGAAGATCCGCTAACTGCTTGTTTCCATGGAGATGTTATCAGAATCAGAATACATTTTATTGCCATTGTCAGTGTCAACACAATTCACAAACTAGTTTTGCCTTAAATGACACCACATTTCATTTCCATTTATGTATTGCCACTGCACACAGTACATTCAACCTTGTCATATAGTATTTTAAAGCAAACTAAATGATATAAATTATACATAATTATATAAATAGAAATGGATAATTACACAATTGTACAAAGTGTATTACCCAGAAAACCTAGGTAATTAGTGTATTGTTTAGTTTGAGTTAGATATTTCTGTATTGGACTTTAGAGACGTACCTCCCATAAACTTGTGCTGTTCCCACAAGAGAGACATTGACTTATATAGGAGCTACATCACAGTCTCTTTCTAAAGGTGTCACATAAAAAAGAAAGGGAATAAAACCCAAAGTTTGGAAGAAGATAAAATGTAAAAAAATTTACCCTAGTTTTATATGGCGACTTAGGCTCCAGAGCATATTCAGATAAGATAAGCTTTTGGACTCCCACGAGGAACACAAACTATACATATGAGTGTGTATATATGAGTTTTCTTATACTGGGCATTGCAGAATTTACTTACAAGCAATAGAATATTATCTTGGTGCCACAGTACCTTTCTAATCAGCAGGAAAAACATTTACAGTATTGCTTTATCGCATTCAACATACAATAAGTCTAAAGGGATGTGCATGCCTAAGGAAAATTTATTGCAAAGTAGAATTCCCAATGATTAAAGTGCTGCTGGAATGGCCCTCTGTTGCAATACAGAGCAGCGGAAGAAGGAAGATGGTATTGTGTGGCTGCTAGGGGCAAGGTGAATTCAGGACAGGGGGAAAGATGGAAACAGTTTCTATGTTGTGTTGACATGTACGTCAGGAAAACTGAATCTCCAGCCTTGTCTGATTTGAACAAGAGCTAATGCATCTAAACACATTTAAGACTGAGGAGTCTTGATCATATGCATTTCAGTGACTGACCAGATGTGGATGAAGTACTCAATTTTGTTACTTAAGTAAAAGTACAGATAAAAGGGCAAGAAGTTACTCAAATAAAAGTAAATTGTAGTGACGTAAAAGTATCCACTGTAAAATGTACTTAAGTAAAAGTACAGATATCTAAAATTCGTACTTAAGTATTGTACTTTTACTTTTGTACGTTACCTTCAACCACTGTGACTGAATATGACCAAACAACACTGGGTAATAAATATAACTATGGAATAGAAATGATAGCAAAAAGCATATAAGATGTATAAGATGTTTTTCTTGCGTTATTACTATCAGATGATTCAGTTTTGTAAATTTATTAGGGCTTGGGACCTGCACAAATTAAGGTTGAATGTGGCTGGGTTGTTTACACAATGATATTCTCTGTCTCCTCTTTCTCCTGCTTTTCATCTACTTCTTCTCCTTCACCGTACTCCTCTTTTTCCTCATCCCCTTCACCTCCGTGCCCTCCTTCTTCATTATCATCATTATGGTCTTCATCCTCTGCTTTTACATTGTCAAAATTCATCTATTCTAAGATTGCTTAGAAAAGTGGCACATAGGCTTCAAGTGGATTTCTTTGAAAGACATTCAAGTGGAACAGAATGAAATTTTTCCATTTGCCTTACTTATTATTGTCATTATACAAATCAATTCAAACTCAATGGAGTACAACAGAATAACAATGTTATAGGACAAAAATGTGTGACTTATGAGTATTTCACACTTTAATCTGATCAATTTGGTCCTTGGAGCTGCATTGTTCTGTTTCAGTTTAAGGTTCAAGATGGACACAAAGATTACCCCTGTGGCTGGGCTGTCTACAAGAGCATGTAATGTGTTAGTTATTTATATACTATTTATATGACTACAAATTGTTATATTTATATGTATATACATATTGTTGTTTTGAGTGAGTCTGGTTTATGCATGAGCAGAAGAAGTCTGCAAGTCATTGCAACATATATAATACACAATACTGTATGTGCATATAAAACATCTAAAAAGTGAATACATCTTAAAGTTCTAACATCTTTAAATATTCATATTTGAGTGAATGCCATAGGAAGGGAATTCGACACAGATTTGAATTAGTGTTAATACAGGATTACTCAAACATGCATGAATCAATCAAAACGCTGGGGGAAGGCCGTTATATTATGTATATTTATCAAATATGATTCATTCATACACCTTATGAATGACCCTAGTTTGTACGTGTGAGCAAACCTAGATGCAAACATGTGCATTATAGACATTGCTACCATTGCGTGCTATTACATGCATCATCTTACACATTTTAAATCCAATATGTTGTACTTGTGGAGAAAAAAGTAGATTAATTTATATTATCAATTTGCCTTTTTGAGTAGCGACCTAGATGAAGCCCCTCGTGTACCCGCCTCTTTAGTTGCATATAAAAATGTGCCTGTCCTCCATCAAGGTTTAGTACACTGCCTGTATCCTCACTGCACCTCCCCTCTCCTTCACTAATGCAATAATGAAAAGTGCCCCCCTCTGTCTCTGTCCCTTGCCATCCTCCTGCCTGAGTTGACGCTTAGCCAGACTCCTTTGGTGCAGCTGAGTCACAGGGCCCAGTGTGCACTGGGTGATTTATGGACAGTGATGTGGGAGAAGCAAAAAAGCACTGGTGTCAGCTCTGTGATCTCCCAGACACTGTATAGTATCCGGGCATAGACGACTTGCTGACTGCTGCTCAAATACAGACCTCCCCTTTCTTTTGTCTGCACGCTGGAAAAAAATAGCCCCAAGCACGAGATGACAGCTAATTTACAATTTTGTTCGATAAGATGCCCTTTCTGGTCGCTAATATGTGTAAAATAATGCATTCTCATTTTACAGATTGGTTTAGTAAACAGTCCAGAGCTGCTGACTCAGCTGCTTTGCTGTGCTTTCGGCTACAATTGTGAACTGATTTATTCATACAAATACTGCTACGCACTTTTGAATTTTAGCTGTATGCTCTTTCCATTACCCTCAGTTATGGAATGTCTTAAATGTAGAATGGAGTTAATTTGAATATTACATCTTGCTTTAGGGGAATGATTAGAATGATTATTTATGGGTAATATGCAAAAATAGCTGTATCTGTGTAAGCTGCAGTATTGTATAGTATAGAAATAAAGGCAATGACAAATTAAATGGTCTCAAGATTTATTACATTTTGATGTACCATTTTATTTATAGCACCCAGGACTATAGCATTTTATTTTAAGGCTTTAGGGACATTGATCAGTTTCCATCGAAACTGTGTATACACAGGGGCGGTTGCTTTCTTTCACACTAACATATAGCTTTCACAGATTCTGTACAAACCAGTGGTTCTTAAACTATGGCACATTCTGGGACCTTTCCAATAATACTGTGAAGTCGAGAACAGGTTAAATCCTGATTTTGTTTCATTTTGTTTCATTTTGGTTTGGTTGAGGCTGACTCAATTGTTAATCATGGTGGCAGTGCAACTTTTGTAAGCCAGGCTTATGTTTAAACCCACATGTAGCTCATTCACTATGGAAAAGCTGGAAACTGATGCATTAGTTTGGAACCTAAATGAACAATATAAAACAAACTTATAAACAAACAAAATAAGCCTGGTATAAGTGGTAAGGCCAGCCACTTTAGTGGAACAGTCTTCTGGTTGAGTTGAGGTGTAAACCCATTGTATTGTTATGCTGATAGTTGAAAATGCTGACATTTGAAAATCAGGTATTTTCTACAATGGTACTTGAAGTTCAAAGTTTGAGAATTACTGGTAGATAGATCTACAGCAGGAAAAGTTACACTTTTTTATCTGTTGTTTCAGTTTTCTTCTCAATCTTCACTGACTCTTTGGATTCATCTTCCTCCTGCTCTTTATCTCCTACTTCTCCTTCACCATCCTCATCTTTTTCCTCTTCCTTTTCACCTCCATCCCCTCCATCTCCATCATCACCATCATGGACTTCATCCTCTGCTTCTACATTTTCTGAATCAACACAAGTACAAAGTATCTTTAGAAACATGGCACATGGGTTTAAGTGTATTTTTAAGCTCATTCAAGTAGAACATTCTATATTAACAAATTATATTTCCATCTGCCACACTCATTATTGTCATTATACAATTCAAAATAAAATCAGTGGTGTAAACAGGATAACAAACTGTAGGACACACATATCCCACTGGCCCAGTGTGTCACAATCAATTTGTGCTTTTGGAATTGGAGCTGCATTATTTATTCCTTTGCAAAATGTTTAAGACATTAAGATAATTACCTTCCCCAGCATTTTCCTCTGTCTGTTTTGTTTCAGTTTGAGAGTTAAGTATTTGCTTCAACAAAAATATATTTAAATAATACAGCCTAAAAAAATGTGTACCTTCTTCTCTAGCATCTTCTTCTCCTTCTTCTTGTTCTTCTCCTTCTTCTTATTAAAGTCAGTAAAAACAAATTTAAAAAACAGTTATAGGCATGTATGTATGTATTAACTAATGTAAACAAATTGTACCTTCACCCCCTTCTTCTACTTGTTCTTCCTCTTCTCCTTCTGTTTAGAGTTGGTAAAGAGAAATTTAAAAATGGTTATAAGCGTACGTGTATTAAAGAGTGTAAACAAATTGTACCTTCATCCCCTGCTTTTTCTTGTCCTTCTTCCTTCGGTTCCATCCTCTGAACAGATAATATTCAATATTTAGTGTAAAAAATACCCAAACTAAATATTTTATTGAACCATCTTGATCACTACCTCCTCTCCATCTTCGTTCCCATCTTCCTCCTCGGGCTCGTTGGGTGGGCTGGCCTCTGCCTGCTGTGCCTGGCTGGAGGATATTTTTTCCTCGGTGGAAAGTGTGGACGAGTACCACCGGGAGGAGCTCATGAGGAGTGGAGAGGCAGAGCAAAGCTGAAGTTGGCCGTATGGGGGACTGCAGTACATGGTCTGGGAGTATACACTGTGAGTTGGAGCTGACACATTCAAACGGCTCTCCTCACCTTCCAGCAACTTCCTGACATACAAAGTACATCACATTCACAAGGTGTTCTTCATGATATTGAGGACTGCAATGCATGTTTAGATTTAAATCACCACCAAGTGTAAAATGCAAGCAAAATAAATGCCACAATATACAACAAATAGATCAAATAGAAATGAATAAAATATAAAAACTAACAACAACAAAAGTTTATAATTTTACACTGTTTAAACAAATTTAAGTTGTTACCTATATGCTGCAATCTCAATATCTAAAGCCATCTTCACATTCAGCAGCTCCTGATAATCTTTCAAATAACGAGCCATGTCACCTTTGTTTATACGGAGGTCATCCTCCAATTGATTTATGGTATCCTGTAAAGAGAAAGACAATATATTATAAATTATTCACAAATGAACTTGGGCAGTGGTGGTACCTATCTTAGTGGAGCTTATTTTTAGTTTAATGTACATCACATTTTATTGCATTTTGTTATTTGTTTAAAATTTGCTGTTTTAGACCGATATTGACTAGACATGACCTGGTTTAAATAATCCTAGCATTTAGCAATGGTTATGTTTAAGTATTTTTGCTACACATTGCCTGTCTGAGTTGTATCTGACCTGAAGTGCTTGAATTTCAACACTTTGTTTCTCCTCTACTTCCTGTATTTGGTTTTCCAGAGCTTGGTTCATTTCCCTACAGGCTTCAATCTCCAGGGATCTGGCATTGAGCAGTCTGCGATACTCTCCAGCATCATCTTTGGCACTTCTGGCACTTTCTGTGTCACGTGCGCTGCCAACCATCACCACTTTCATCTTGTTGGTGAACCACTCCTCAGCTGACTGCAGGTTGTCTTGGGCCAACTTTTCATACTGGAGTCGAATGTCCCGTAAAGAGGCAGAGAGGTCTGGTTTGGCTACCTCCATCTCCACTGTCACCTCTGCAGTGTAGTGAATATGGGCTTGGAGTTCGGCCATTTCACTCTCACATACATGCTTCAAAAAATCAAGCTCATCCAGGAGATTTCCAACCTTCTTCTCCAACTCAGCCTGCCCCAATGCTGCTTCATCTGCCCCCTTCCTAGCATCCATCATATGCCCCTCTGCCTCCTCCCTAGCCAGGACTTCATCTTCATATTGCTTTTGCATGTTTTGAAACACATGCTCCAGTTGGTCCTTGTGATCCTGGGCTGCTTGCTTCTCACTTCTGGCTCCATCTAGTACTGCATGAAGCTGGCGGATCTCTTGCTCATAAAGGGCCCTCAAGTTGGATGGCTGGGTCTGCCTTTGTCTAAGTAGCAGAAGCTCAGTCTCTAAAAGCTTATTCTGTTGCTCCAAATCATGCACCCTGTCAATGAAACTGGCAAAGCGGTCATTGAGGTCCTGCAACTCAGCTTTTTCTTGGGCCCTCAAAATTTTGAACTCAGAGTTGACCTGGACTGCCTGGTCAAGACGTAAATCGGTCACAGCTGCAGTCACCGGTGCAGAAAGCAGCATAGGGCTTGAAATAACACGGCTGTGCATGGGATAACTTCTGCGTGATGAAGCAAAAGAAAAAGGGCCAGAGTAGCTTGAATAAGTCGACCTTGATCCTATTCCTTCATCATATCTTGCGTGGAGCCCAACCACTCTTCTTCTGTAAGTCGATGGATAAAAAGGGTCAAAGCCGCGGGAAGACATGATTGTAGATGGGCTGCTCTAGTCTTAACTACACAGTGTATCTGCATTACAAGAGCTTTTATAAAGTCTGTAATGACGTAAGCCGTTTTTTTCTGCAGGCTTGCTGACTTGAAGGGAATAGAAAATGGTGCCAACCAGTCATCCCCAGCCAAGTAGAAATGGGGTGGGGTGAGGATGAGAGTGCATTGAGCAGCCAAAGTGATGGAGCTGTAAGAAGCTGCAACACAAGGGTCATTGAGGACAGAAAGGAATGAATCAGTCCTGTTTCAGTTGTTCAGTATTGTTGCCCTCATTAAGGCTGGTTCATGGTTCAACACTTTCTTTATTGTATCAATAACTCCCTAATATAATCAGGTTTTCTGACTTGGCTAAAAAGAAAAGCTAAACTGTTCATTTACCTATTAAAGCCAAATCCAAAAATTAAGTTGTCACAGAACATTTGATGTTAAATCAAAGCCTAGAACTGAAAATATGAATCGAGCAATTTATAATAAGTATGACCCCTACTGGTTATAAATGTGCATGCACTCTTACGGCAACCTATATGGTAGTGGATTTATTTAAGTCAACTTTATTTGCCCAATTTGCAGACTATTGTCCTATATAATAAATGCATTTTTTAAAAATAATGAAAGAAATGTTACGTGACTAATTACGTCACGTGTCAAATAATGCCTTATTTGACGCCTGTCTCTTGCTATCTTTTTGGCTACTTATTTAGAATTTATTATTACCATTTAATTTTTATTCTTTGTTATTATATTATATTGTAATTAGTGAGCTACTGTGTCCAAATAATTTCCCTTGTGGATAAATAAAGTTTGTTTAAGGCTAAGTCTAATTAGTAAGCCTAATTAGATAGTAGCCATAGACTGTTGAAAGCCTATGAATGTAAAACCACAACTGCGGGGTACTTATAGGCCTAAAGCCTGTGATTTTTTATTAGCTTCAAAAGGCGCATCCACCCAGTGCACCATATCTTGTATCTTTAACCATGTTGGACAAAACGGTTTCTTACACTTGCTCATATGATTGGCCAGATAGAAACGCCTTCAACTGTTTGACCAATCAGGGCGCATTTTGTTACTTGGCGCGTTGCAAAGTGTCACGTCGTGACGTAAAGTGTCTCATCAGCCAGCATTACAAACAACAAAGGAATATGATGAAAATGTGAAGTTGCGAAGTTGTGTTTGCTGACCTTGATTTTTGAAGCTTTGACGCTTGATGCTTTTGTGCATTAAAATGCTATCACTACTGCAAAATCGGCAATGAATGGTAGGTCTAGTTGCATATCTTTGTACATCCCTACATTACGGCTAGCTCCGATAAGATGCTATGCAGCTAACGTTATCAAAAAGTACTGTGCAGATGTTATTTTGTGCTGTCATCATGTATCCATCTTTACGACTGTCCTTGTGCGTTGCTGACCTTGTTAGGTTATCATTTTAAAGCATCCCATTCACGACTGTTTTCTACATTTCAATAGATGCAAATTTGCACATTTCCTCGAGGGTTATCTCACGTCATGGGGGATCGATCTGTCTGTCTGTGTAAGAGATGTTACATGACGTATGTTTATTTCGTTGCATTGTGTTTTTCCAGATATCATATTTGATAAATAGCCAAGGGACGAACAGCTACCAAACTGACCAAAATGGTAAGAAAAACACCTGATAATTTACTATCGCATTCTATTATTTTTAACAGTGAGTGCATTACATTGCATGTAATTCGATTCTTAATATGATCATTAATGCAGTGTTATTCCTCTTTGCATCTTGTGTTGTTATGCCCAGATTCGTATAGCAGCATTGAATGCTTCTTTGTCAGCGGCAGATGAGTCTCAAGACCCTTTGAAAAGTTCAAAGAGTCAGACTAAAGAGGCTCAGGTACAGACAACATTGTAAGGAAATATATAAGGTCAGTGTGCTCTATAAATGTCTATAAACTGACTTATTTTATAGGAAGCCGAAGCCTTTGCTTTATATCATAAAGCTTTGGATCTGCAAAAACATGACAAGTTTGAGGAGTCAGCTAAGGCTTATCATGAGCTTCTTAAAACTCCATTGCTTAAAGAGGTAATTATTGATAGCTCCCTGAATAGCTAAAGTGTTATTAATATTGAATGAGTCATGCATATTCATAATTTGGACTTATGTTTTAAGGCAATGCCAGCAGAGGATCAAAGAGTGGCTCTAAAGCATCCTGGTCTTATGCTGAAGTATTCAACTTTCAAAAACTTGGCGAGCATGGCCGCTTCGAGGGATGATCTTGAGACAGCCATGGACTTCTTCTTGGAGGTAACAAAGAGTCTGTTTAACAATAATGTGCTTACCATTGATTGTCAATAATTGGTTACCTATTTATTTATTAGGCGGTGATGCTGGACTCCACTGACGTGAACATGTGGTATAAGATTGGGCTGGTGGCTGTGCGCCTTGTTCGTATTCCTTTGGCCCGCCATGCTTTTGAAGAGGGATTACACTGTAACCCAGACCACTGGCCCTGTCTGGATAACCTTATTACTATATTATACACTCTCTGTGATTACACATGTATGTTTAAATATTTGCATGTAAATAATTTCCACATTTTGCTGCTGTGGTCATGTATGTAACTACATTTATTGTATGCTGTCTTTTCAGGTTGTTTGTACTTCATTGCCAAAGCACTTGAGAAAGATCATTGTTACACTAAAGCTCTGGTGCTGAAGGAGAAGATCTTTGCAGAACAGCCAAGTCTGAGAAGAGATACCACTCAGATGTTTAAGAAATGGTGAAGGAGTTAATGCAATAACTATGTTGTTATTTTATTACATGAATCTTCTAAATGAAGATGTATTTGCCCTCTCTGCAGTGACATGTCTATTCACTATGTTGAAGTGGAGGATAAGGAGCGTAAGTCTATAGTAGAAGAGGCCTTGGAGTTAAGGAGACGAAGGCGGGCTCTCTCATACCATGAACCACCAGCAGATCTTGTCCTGATTCAACCTATTCGCTGCCTCTCGTAAGTGCAACAATGTCATATTTTAAGGTTTACATAAAATGTTTACTTTCCTGTTGTTGTTTAGCTGGAAGCATGTGGGTGAAAGCCTTCTAGCAATGTACAGACATCAGACGACCTGTGAACCACCTAGACCCAGTCTAGGAAGAAGAATTGACTTGTCTGAGTACCGTGATCCCAACTTTCTTGAAAATCTGCCTCAGCCAAAAAGTCCAGTGAGCATCAGCCAAACCACTGCTCTCAGCAGCAGCCCGAGCTCTTCTCTGCCACCCCTTACTTTTTCTGAACCACTAGTGACACCACAAACCAGCTCTCAGCCTCCCATCATTCCCACTCTGACCACTGTTGAGGTGGCCTCCACAGCAGCACCATCTGTTGGTGAGCTTGAAGTAGCCAAACCTTTCTTGTACATGCATGCACATTTTCTAAAAAGATAATCTTGTAATGTTTCCACAGCCTCAATAATGGAAGTAAAGAAGCCACAAAAAAGAAAGCGCACAACTGACGAAAATGTAGATACAGCAAAGAGGCGCTCAGCCCGTGTCCGAAACACGAAATGCAAAAAGGAAGAGAAAATAGATTTCCAGGAACTGCTTTTCAAATTTCTACCATCCAGGTACTTGTACACAGACAATATAACAAAATATGAACTGTAATTAATTAGTGATTTGGTTGGTTCCACTTAGACTGAAGAAGTTTGACCCGGATGATGATGAGAGTTTAAGTAATCTTGATACACAGTGCAATGGCAAGGAAGATCTACAGCAAATCCAGAGTGGTTGCATGCAGGTGGACACTATAGAATACATGGAATCTGGTATGCAACATGTCACCAAGGCAGTATTGAATATAACTATGTGCAATGTATTTATGCATTGTATTTTGCTTTCATAGAAAAACAGGATGTTCATAACTTTCTGCTGAACAGCATGAGCAATGGAGGTATTCTTGATCTGCTAATGCGTTATCTCAAAGCTGTTGGTCAGAGGTTCTTGGAGAACTGGCCTCGTGGTTTGAGTTCTGTGGTACTGGAGGTGTACCAGACCTGGAGGAAGCATAGCACTGGTCTCCCCAACCCACTGCTCCGGGACTGCAGTAACCAACACATCAGGGTACACACTCAGTTTGTGATTTTATGTATGCATTTGTTTTAAAAATACCAGTAATGATTAGCGGATGATATTTTTGCAAACCAACAGAAATGTGTCTTTAAAGGCCTACCTGAGAATCAGTCCAATGTGAAAGGACTGTAAAATTACCCACAAACATGCAGTAATATCACTTTTTAACTTTGCACCATTTTGAAATTTCAGAAATTCAATACTACATTTACAATATTATCAATAATTTGTATTCCTCTGCTCTACCTCCCCATACCTCCTTTAAATGTGTAGTTAATTTGCTTTAGATGTGATGTGAAAGAGCAGCACAATATACACACACTGCTCAAGAAATGTCTTTTCACTGACAAAATTAAAGGAAATATTTTTGTTGTGTTCTTAAAAGATGGGTATATCCTTTTGACTTGTGTTTGCAGGAAATGTTGACTATCTGCTTGGCATGTATGGAGCTTCAGCTGGAGCAGTGGTTACATAGTAAGGGGAAAAATGGTGAG
Source organism: Taenioides sp. WSHXM2023 (assembly GCA_029959045.1). NCBI lineage: Eukaryota > Metazoa > Chordata > Actinopteri > Gobiiformes > Gobiidae > Taenioides > Taenioides sp. WSHXM2023. The sequence goes on from CM057089.1 coordinate 13,253,567, forward strand.
TTAATGCTTATCGATTCCAAAAGAAAATGTATATGTTGTAGCATCCACAGTATTGTACTGATGAACTGTAATGGCATAATGGCATTTCCGTTTTACTAGTCTCACCAAGAAGAAGCAGTGTCAGTGGCAGCAGTGAAGCTGCTGACTCCGATTCCCCTGGACAGCAGTATCAGGGGGATTTGTTCATCCTGGCCCTTGGTTCATCTCAAAGGGACCTTTTTGAAGGCAACTGGATTGATGTTATGGTGCGTGTCTACTGGCTCAAGGCACGCTACTTGGCCCTGCAGGTACGGCAGTCTTTGTTCTTTATTCATGGACTTTTGGTCAGTTTATTTCCTATCATACTTGATTCAGCTGCTCCAAGTCTCACCTTTTAAACACTTGTGGTTTCTTATCAGGGAGACATGGAGTTGGCCTCAGAGAGTTACGATGAGTGCCTTAGCTGGCTCCAGTCTAAACCAAAGACTTCAGAAGGAAAATATGACACAATCATCCTGCCAAATCTACGCATGGACGCAACTATCTCTGTAGAGGAGGTGGGGCTTTGGTTGGCTATTTCATGTTGTATGTCAATAATGTGTGATCGAGATGGGGACTGGAAAATAACTGTTATAAAACCAGTTAATTATAGCTTTGAATATCTTTGAAACCTACTGTTTTACATAGTAGTATTAGTCAGTATGTCAAATAAATTGAGTTTATCTGCTGAAATACAGCAAGAGGATTGTGCACATTTGTTGGATTTTCTATTTGGTCCTTTATTTATTTTAAAATGGAAAAGCAGCATATTGGTTGATGACATGTTGTACCACAAAGTGAGATTTCAGTATTATGTAATCAAATTAAGTCACACATTTTCGTACTCCATTAACAGATTGACAAAAGGCTGAAGTCCTTGGAGCGCTGTCAGTCTCTGGAAGAGATCCAGCGTCTCTTTGAATCTGCAGACTACGGTTCTGTTGTGCTCTTGTTGCAGCCCACACTTAATTATGGCAACAGAAGCAAGCCTCTAGAGTTTGTGAGCTCTGCACCAGAACGACCTGCTCAGCTAATGCTTTTACAGGTTGGCTTTCTACCTAACATTGCACTGTAATCAGAGCATTTTGGTATATGCCATAAAGGTGTTTGGTGTGATGCTGCTTTTCTGTTTTTTTTTTTTTTGTTTGTTTCAGAACTCATTATTGAGGATGAAGGACTACCAGCAGTGTTTGGAGTACAGTGAGCTCTCCCTTAACGAGTCCCTACAACAAGTAACATCTGCATCACTCACTTCTAATCCTAGTAAAGAAGAGTGGGTCAACACCATTGGGAAGCTGCTGGATGGTATAGAGCTATGTTTCAACAAAGACGCAGAACTGCTTAAAAATGTCCCCCGCTTCTCAAGTATGGCTCGACTGGCGAACAATCTCATTCAGGTAAAGACACTTATAATATAAGCCACTTATTTAATGTAAACCTTAACTTAACTATGAGAGATAAAATAACTTAAATGGCAGAAGCCAGCATTTGTTCCTCATGTGCCTTCCTTGTACCACTTACCACTGTAGGCAGGAAACAATGGTGAAGAGCTCCTTTAGAAGCTGCCCTAGCCCAGCTGTCTAACGCTCAATCAGAATGTTTATTTCCATTGTCAGTGAATAGATTCAGAAAAAAAAGTGTTAAACTAGCACTTAATCTAAAGTCTAGATCTGATCTCTGTTATGTTCTTTTCAGCTGATTGATCTCAGCATGGCCATTTCCGATGACCCCAAGGAACCATTTTTCTTCTCAGTCCTGCCGTGGATAATCTTATATCGCATTATCAAGCACGAAGAAGCCGCTTTTGATTGCATGCTTAGACAGCACATGTCTATGGGAGATGAAGAAGGTTTGTTCACTGGTTGTTTTCTCTTAGTGCCCATGTCTTGATGCTTTTTACGTTGTGTAACCCAGTCAGGTCTCTTACAGATGACTCAGACACTCCCATGCTGCCCTCCTCCTTTATGCTTCTCAATACCGCCCATGAGTATCTTGGCCGTCGCTCAATGTGTTGCAATTCTAATGGTGCACTTCTCAAATTTTTTGTAAGTTACAGTTGTATATTTCTGCAGATGCTACATTACCTAAGGCATTTGTTGAAAGGATGCCTCAGTGTTACACAAGATGAGGCAAAAATGTTAGAAAACTTTTATTTTGATATAGGTTGGTGTTGTGGAAAAAGAATTTGCTGCTTGCCGAAGTGAGGCGCATCCCTACAGAGAGGAATTGGAGGTTGCTTTAGAACAATGCTTTTTCTGCCTGTATGCTTACCCCAGTAAAAAGAGCAAAGCACGCTACCTTGAAGACCACTCTAGTCCTCAGGTAACTTTCTTATTCCCATCATACTTAAGTTGACAATAACATGATTTTAAACTGTTATGCTGTTCTTTAACATAATCTCTTTAGAGTGACACAATCTGTGTTTTTGTAATGTAATATTCTGTCCACCAGGGGTCTCATATCAACATTGTCCATATACTAGTACTTACAGTACATACAGATGATGAATGTGAAGCAGCTGATAGCTTATCTTTTTTATATAGATTTTTGGGGGATAATGATAAAATGTGTTTTTTTTTGTTTGTTTGTTTGTTTTTAGGTTGAGTTAATGTGGTGTGATGCCCTATCCATGTTCCAGTATTTTAAACCGAAGTCATTGCCTGAGTTTGACAGTTATAAGACAAGTACAGTGTCTGCAGACCTAGCCAATCTTCTTAGGAGATTTTCTGGTATTGCTCCCATCAGTGACACGCCAACACTGAATGTGGAGGAGGTAGCTGCCTATATTGAAGACAATAATGAGAAGGTCAGTGCCTACATAATCTTAAATGTCTGTCTTTGTTTCTTTTCTCATTTTATTTGTTTTCTTTTTAAGATCCCTGGTTTCCCAGAGGGCACTCCTCCAGCACCACCAATCATCAATGAAATGTACTACCTGCTTGCAGATTATCATTTCAAGAACAAGGAGCAGTCCAAAGCCATCAAGTTTTACATGCATGACATCTGCGTCTGTCCAAATAGGTAATTTAGATTATCCTCTATCAATGTGATTTCTCTATTGTCATCTGTAACACAATGACAAATATAATCTGTCTTCTTTCAGGTTTGATTCTTGGGCAGGTATGGCTTTAGCTAGGGCCAGCCGTATTCAGGAAAAACTCAATTCCAATGAATTGAAAAGTGATGTGCCCATATGGAAGCACTCACAGGCAGTACTTAACTGCTTTAAGAGAGCCCTTGAGATTGACAGTTCCAACCTGTCTCTGTGGATCGAGTATGGGACCATCTCATATGCTCTCCACTCCTTTGCCTCTCGACAGCTCAAACAGTGGCGCAGTGAGCTTCCCTCAGAGGTTGTCAAACAGGTGACTCTTTTGTTTACTTAAGGTTATCACTGACATTATTCATTAATGGACTGGAGTTATTCAGTTCAATGTTCCACTATTGTTGAGATCTGCACAGGTAAATTCAAAACGTATCATACCTCTTTTAATGCTGCTTTTGTTAACATTACTTTACTCCTATTTATAAGAAGACAGTAATATGTCTACTCTGTTCAAAGAGTTCCTGCTAGCTAATAGATCTGATCCAAAATTGACCAAGCAAATATGGCATCCTAACACTATGTCATCACTTGTAGTAGTAGTAGTAGTAGTCGTAGTAGTCGTAGTAGTCCTGACTACTACTATCTCAGCTGGAGGCCTTTACCCATGGTGCATGTTCTTTGGGTTGATGGGGAAACCAGAGTGCCCTGACGAAACCCACCCAGACACGGTGAAAACATGCAAACTCCACACAGAAACTACTTATGAATGTCCCGCTTGTGTGTTTGTGGTGCTCAGATGGAGGAGCGGAGAGACTCCATGTTGGAGACGGCGCTACAGTGTTTCCAGGGTGCTTCCCGTTGTGAGGGTGACAGTGATGAGGAGGAGTGGCTCATTCACTACATGCTCGGAAAGATTTCAGAGAAACGCAAGCAGTCTCCAGTGGACTATCTGCAGCTTTATAAAAAGGTAAGCGGACCCAATTTTTGTCAATTAAATGTAAAATGCTGCCTACATATTGCATTCCTGAAAATGTGGTATACGCTGTAACGCTGTGCAGATGTTTAGACAGTCTGAACTTTAATGATAGTCACTGTATTTTTCAGTAAGCCAAAGAACTAGGCATATTGTTGTTGAGTCTAAACAAAGAATATGTTCCTTATTATAATAATAAGTGGTCTGTAAATTAGTATTAGTTTTGGAAAACCTTGAACTCCATCATCCACCTATTAAACTTGAGTCAGAGGTCCGCCCTCTCTGGGTGATTTAGTAATATTACTTTTATATCTGTCTACTTTGTAATAAATAAAACACTATTTGTCCTATGCTTGGCCCGCATAGGCCAAGCATGCTACAGCCCAGGTGGTCGCAGAGGCAAAAACTCAGGGTTGGGAAGTGCTTCACCAACACTGTTTACGGTGCGGGTGGAGAGCTGTTGACCTCGACTGGGACGGTGGACGGAATACTGAGGATCTCCTCCATCCCACCGTCACATCTTCTAAGGAGGAAGCAGAGGCTGGGGACTCAGAGGTGGACTCGGCCATCATCCTGGCTGAAGTCACTGAGGTGGTTGGCAAGCTCCTCAGTGGCAATGCTCCAGGGGTGGATGAGATCCGTCCTGAGTATCTTAAGTCTTAACTCTGGATGTTGTGGGGCTGTCTTGGCTGACACATCTCTGCAACATTGCGTGTCGGTCGGGGACAGTACCTCAGGACTGGCAGTCCGGGGTGGTGGTCCCTCTGTTTAAGAAGAGGGACTGGAGGGTGTGTTCCAACTACAGGGAAATCACACTCCTCAGCCTTCCCGGTAAGGTCTATTCCAGGGTACTGGAAAGGAGAATCCGACCGATGGTCGGATTCAAGAGGAGCAGTGTGGTTTTTGTCCCGGCCACGGAACACTGGACCAACTCTATACTCTCCATCGGGTGTTTGGCCAACCAGTCCACATGTGTTTTGTGGATCTGGAGAAGGCATTCAACCGTGTCCCTCGTGGGGTCCTGTGGGGAGTGCTCTGGGAGTATGGGGTCCGACGCTCTTTGCTAAGGGCTGTCTGGTCCCTGTGTGACCGAAGCAAGAGCTGTGTTCGCATTGCCGGCAGTAAGTCGGACCTGTTTCCGGTGCATGTTGGACTCTGCCAGGGCTGCCCTTTGTCACTGGTTCTGTTCATTGTATTTATGGACAGAATTTCTAGGCGCAGTCAGGGGCCGGAGGGGATCCGGTTTGGGGACCACAGGATCTCATCTCTGGTGTTTGCAGATGATGTTGTCCTGATGGCTTCAAGTCCTCAATTGGAGGAATATCTTGGGGTCTTGTTCACAAGTTTGGGGAGGATGGAGCATGAGATTGACAGGCAGATCGGTACAGCATTGGCTGTGATGTGGTACCGGACCGTTGTGGTGAAGAGGGAGCTGAGCTGAAAGGCAAAGCTCTTGATTTACCGGTCAGTCTGCGTTCCTACCTTCACCTATGGTCATGAGCTTTGGGTCATGACTGGAAGGACAAGATCGTGGATACAAGCGGCCAAAATGAGTTTCCTCCACAGAGTGGCTGGGCGCTCCCTTAGAGATAGGGTGAGGAGCTCAGTCACACGGGAGGAGCTCGGAGTAGAGCCACTGCTCCTCCTCATCGAGAGGAGCCAGCTGAGGTGGACGCCTCCCTTGGGGAGGTGTTCCGGGCATGTCCCTCTTGGCTGGCCTCGGAACGCCTTGGGGTCCCCCCAGAGGAGCTGGAGGAAGTGTCCGGGGTGAGGGAAGTCTGGGAGTCCCTGCTTAGACTGCTTGCCCCCGTGACCCGGCCCCGGATAAGCGGAAGAAGATGGATGGATGGATGGATGGATGGATGGATGGACATTTGTCCTATATGGGTAGAATAAGAATTAGACAAACGTTATTGATCCACAAGAGAAATTACTTAACTTTTCATATTTTACCCAACATGTCAATCAATGTATTTTGAAATGGACATACCCATGTGTTTTTAGGTAAGTATTCAGCACATGTTGTTTAATCATTATTAATTAAACAAGTTAATTGAAACAAACAGAAAATGGCCCATAGCAACATTTATGTGTAAATAATATATGGAATAGTAATTGCTGTCAGTGAAGAAAGAGGATACTGTGAGGCAGGTGATAAAGGCGCTGACCCATCTTAAATGCTCTATGTTGCCAAATATTAATTTAAATATGTGTCATTAGCATGTGTCTTATTTTATAGTCTGCAAACTATTTACATGAAGAAGCTGCCAGATACCCACGGAAAATCCACTATCACAATCCTCCTGACTTGGCTATGGAGGCCCTGGAGGTAAACTAGCTGTGGTTCATTCATAACATTCTTGTACTTGTTTTTCTTTTTTCTCTTCTCTTTGAAAATGTTATATTAGTAATTGGTCTAGAAAATGCTATACTTTTATGTAAAGCCAATTTATAATGTTTTTGATAAGTTTATATTGTTTCTCACAGCTACATTTTCGGCTTAGTGCAACAATTCTAAAACTTTTGGAGAGTGGTGGCTCTGATCTGGATCATGAGCTCTTGTTTAGTTTGTTAGTGGAGGCTGCTACAGGACCATTTGCAAAGGGAGAAGAGAAAAGTGTGCCCAGTGTGCCGAGATCCAATGAAAAGTAAGCCATTTTACAGATATATATATATATATATAACAGTAATATTCTAACATGTGTTAAAGGTTTATTTCAACAAAAATAACATAGTTACAATTATTATTGTTTCTTTCTTAAAAAGGGCAAAATGCAAAATTACCAAGCTTCATAAACTTGAAATGAAAAAATGAATTTCTTACATCTTCATGCTTTATTGCTGCTCTGATATGGCTGTACTATTAATCGTAATTGGATTGGAGTCTCAGTTGAGTTGGCGGAATTATCGCATTGTAACGGCTGCTTTTAATTACTGCACAAGAACGATATCCTCTCTTTTTATAGAAATATCTTCTTTCTATATTTTAGATCTACAAATGTTCTGAAATGCTCTGGAGTTGTTTACAATGTGCACTCTGAACAGAATGCAGCTCAGTACTCCTGAGTGGTGATTTACTTGGAATATTCTCATGACATTTTTTCAGGGAGAAGCCGGTCTCCATGGCAGATGAGGATTTCACCAGCTCCTCGGTTTGCATAGGAAATGTGCTAAGCTCATCCTTCCCATCGGCAGCCACCCCAGGTCTGACATCCCCTCCTTATGTGGCCACGCCGTCTGACCACGATTACGCCAAACGCAAAACACTCCGACGGCAGCAGTGGCAGCAACAGCGGCATGAGGAGCAGCAGGCCGATGGTACAGTCCCAGGCCTAGACACTGTCTCTGGGGTTTGGGCCCTATGCTTTGTCCACACTGGGACACGTGGCCTCCGGGGGCGCACAGAACGCTATTCACCATGCTTAATGGCTTTGGTTTCAGTTACAATAATCCCCCTTTGAACTGGGTGATTGGGATGTGGTGAAATGGGCAATATGGCTGGAATTATTTCACTCCTTTATTTTATATAGTGCCAAATCTGTCACAAAAGGGGTTCATGCATGTCAGAAAACTTTTGCTGCTTTCAAACCTGTACAAGTGAAGGTGTTTTTGTGTATCTACTCTAAAGAAGGACACTAACCACCGCGCGCTAGGTGTATTTTCAGTAGATACACTGAAAAAATGTAACATAAATTTTATATTGCACATTTCTTTCTCTCAGTAATAAGATTTCAGGCCTCGTTGGCAAAACAAAATCACAATTATATTATTAATTACCATACATCACATAGTGATCCTTTCAAAACATTTTTTAAATATCCAATAATGTAACTATGTAACCTTCAAATGGAAAGTTTTTAGAGTGAATTTGTTTCACCTCTTATGCGAGTGGGTTCTTCTTCAGTTCATTGAAAATATTTTATTTGCTCAACTAGCAAACAGTACTTTTCTATGGTGTAGGATTTTGATCTTCTTTAAATACAAATATTCAGTAGTTGGTTCGTGTAATGATCAGTGGAACATCTTCTCCTTGTCACATTTAGCTGTGTAAATAATGCCGTCATATTGCCCATGTAGCCTGTGGTCACCCTGTCCAGATTCCTTCCTACCTACCTGCCTGCTACCTCTGTGCCTGCTTGCTTTTACCACCTGCTTTGCCATTTATGCATGTGGTTATAATGGGATGAATGGTTGACAGGGATACATTCTATCATTGCTTCCAAAACATATTCAGCCCTTTGAGATTTTCTAACCTGTGAACTTCTTATGAAAGCTCAGATTCTCTTAATGGACATAATATCTAACTACCTTCATTTAGTTTCAGAATACCATGTCAGTGGTGATTTACCTAGGTCATACTTGGAAGACAGCTTGAAATAAACTTATACTGTAGATGCACATTCATGTATGCAGGTGTCCTTTTGGTGAATCTTCAAAAGAGCACAAGGAGATCAGATTAATATATAAGGACCTGATTCGCACACATCTACTTATTTACTGAACTGGTTAAACTTTGGCCAGTTACAGTCTGCAACAATTCATACAGAAACTTTATTACAGCTATGCAAAAGGGACTTGTCCGAATCAGGTTCTCTTGGGAGTGGTATCACATTTTAGCTTTTGAACACAATAACTGTTGACTGTAAAAATGCTGGATGGTAAAACACCCTCACCATATCTTCAACAGCCTCCTCAGAGTTTGACCATGATTACTGCCTGCACAGGTCTGCAATGTGGCTGACTTCCAAAAATGGTACTGGTCCTCTAATCCCGCAACTTACTCCCCCAATTTCTAAAACTAGCATTTGACTTTGTCAGCTTACTTGTTTGCGCATTCCAGTCTTAAAAAACTTGTCCTTCTTTAGCTTTTGCTAAACCTGCAAACAGTGGCAATTAACTGAACTGTTGGTGGCATGGTTTTGACAAGGTACAAAATGGTGTCTCTTCATTTTAACAAGAGTATGAATATGTCATCAGTAGTGCACTAGTAAGGATTTATGAGATTTTGCTTTTTTTTTTTTAATGTGACAATTATACCTCATCTTATTTAAAATGTTTATTAAGGAATGATCACATACACAATGATTACACATTTTAACTGCTATAATGATCATTTAAGAATATTTATATTTCAGTCTATGTGTATTGATTGCCTGATAGCCAACCAGCAGCATGATCTTGTTGTTTGAATTGTGTAGAGCGCAGTCAGGACAGTGAGGTGGTGCTGCTGTCTGACTCAAACTCCACCCAGGATGCATTCATGGACCCCACCAGCTCTCAGGACAGCAGCCACAGACCTGCTCCTGGGAAAGCGAGCTCCACCTCCTCTGAGAGTACCACACCAGTGAAGGAAGGCCAGCCAGCGTCAGACGAAACAAGTAAGTGCCATCATCGGACTCGGGTATTTTTTATTTTAGTTTCTGTTAAGTGTTACATATTGTGAAATCACCTTTTGGGGCTTTTAGTCACATGCTCCTCCTATGTGAAATCCATACACTTTCCACAGCTAACCAATTTCAACTCTTGTCTAGCCTCACTTAAATAGCTTCACTAGTGATAATATATATGTATCACTGTACTTGATTTTTACTGTCTTAAAAACTTAAAAACAGACGTAGTTTATTTTGAAATGGTTTGCTGTGGTCCAAAGTTATTCTGCACTTTCTAGCATCCCAGAAATGCTAGAAATGATTTGAGTTGACTTGAGTTCATAAGCGCCAATACGTTTTTACATAAGGGGTAATATTTGGTCAACTGGACAAAAGTTTTAGAGTTAAAATGTTTTGCTTTCAGTTCTGTTTCTTCACCCTAAAACTTTCGTCTGGTTGACAAAATTTAATCTTTCATTTGCTGAATGTTACTGTTTAATATTAAAGTACCAATTTCTAACTTTAAATTGTACTTTCAGCTTTGAACAGTGACAATGCCTGTGTCTTGGTGGAAGAGAAGATGATTCAGGAAGTGGGGGTGGTGGAGGTGGTGACACTTCCTGACACCTCTGCCCCTAAAGCTCCCGTGGACGTTTGCCCTCTTCCTGCTCTGCTCATCCCAGCCACCCCTCCGAAGCCACCCCTCTCCCAACAGGCTGCCCCTCATACCCCTGTGAGCGAGAGCAAGAAGAAGCCTGAGCCTCCCCCCGAAGTGATAGAGGTACCCAAGGTCTTGCCCGCCGACCCAGCCGAGCAGAAGAAGATGCTGGTGGAGATGTGTGTCAGGGCTCTGTTCCTCTGCCTTGGCCGATTCCCTCAACATTACAAAAGTTTATATCGCTTGGCCTTCTTCTACAGTAACAGCAAGACACACCAGGTTAGTCGTGGTCAAACAAGCTGTATAAAATGATACGATGATCTTGTATGTGAATGTTTAGTACAATTAAGCCTACCACAATATCATATTTGAAGTGTGATTGCAACAGGAGCTGCAATTAGTAAATAGCATAATGAAAAACTTAAAGTTGCATTGTGCAACCTTTGTGGTGGAGGGTCCATTACCTGCTTATCTTCATGCAAATGTTGTAGTTTATAGTTGTCTTCCTTGAGATAGATAGGTTTAATCTCTATCATGGAACATTCTAGACAACGCTACATTACAGGTCTACTCTGTGGTGCGGCAACCCTATTCACAGAGAGAATTATTGTATTTTTGAACAATAGAAACACCTGTAATGAATAAATGCTAGATATGTTAAATGTCTCCATGGAAAAGCAATAACATTTCCATGGAGACACGCAGGTGATGGACCCTCCACCAGAAAAGTTGCGCAATGAACCCCACTGTGGGACTAATAAAGGCATATCTTATCTTATTTAAGTAGTTTGTTTGTATCTATAGTGAGTCATAGAACTTATTCAAATCTTACCGTACAAAAAATAACAAAAAGTTCCTCTGTAATTCAGAGAATAAGTATTGGGGCCTAAAAGTATTGTTCCATCTTTAATTTATTGAACCATAAGTCGATATAGTTGTTATCGTGACAGGCCTAAATACAATGTGTGGATTGTGGTGATGCCCTGGGTTTGCGCTGCAGTGATAGAAGTTGCTGAAGCAGGCTGTGGAGCTCTGTGGGCAGAGGTGTGCGTGGGTGGGAGCACAGCGCTCTCTCAGCCAGTTTGGCACAAGGAGGCTGTGTGGGGCTTCACTGCAGTAGCATCCTTCTGTTAGCACCCACTTTGTTAAGCAATTTAAGGCAGCCTTTTAGCTACTTCTGAAATGCTTATTTACATTTTACTTCATTGTTGGATACACTATGCTGCACTTAAAAAAAATATGTTAATTATGATATTAGAGGTAAATATTTTGTGTGTGTAAAAGCAACAAGTGTAATTTTTAAACGTGTACAATAATAGTTTTCATACAATTAAAATGTAAGGCAGGGAAGGTGATGAGTCATACTTTAGATGCCCACATTCACTCAATGAATTCTTTAAACACAAAGTAATGCATGACCTGTAAAATCCAAGTTATTTAGAACTGATGGTAACACTAATGGGGGAAAATATATTGTTTATCAAGGAGACATGCTTATAGATGTCTTTCTCTGATATCTTGTAAACATTGTGCCAGTGTTTTAACCACAACATTATTTATACAGTCTATGGTTTAAACTAGGAGAACTGAGAGAAAGGAAATTATTTTAGTGCATTGAAAAGTAATTAATTTGCTTGGTTTTTAGTTTAATTAAAATGATCAAACCAAATGTATGTTTTTCTCCTCATATATTTATTTATTTCTCTAACAGAACCTACAGTGGGCCCGAGATGTGTTGCTAGGAAGCAGTGTCCCATGGCAACAGCTGAAGCACATGCCTGCACAAGGACTTTTCTGTGAACGAAACAAGACTAACCTGTTTAATGTAAGTCAGGGGTTATTATGTAAGCATGTCACTACGCAAGTCACCGCACGTGCCTGCCTTTTATAAGAAAATCTACTTGCACTATGTTCATAGGAACTGATTCACATGCATCATAGTAGATGAGTAATAACATTTTATCTTTGACTCACAAAAACTGCCAGATGCTGTTGCCTGAGTATGAGAAGCGCTGAAGTGCGTCTGCAAATTTGTGACTAATAAATTGTCTATGAGTTTGTTGAAGAGGTTTGATTGGCATACTATGATTATTCACATCACACTGAATTCATTGGAACTCAAATATTAAGCCCTAAAGTTGGATTATAGTGTGTTAGTGTTACAAAGAATACTATACATGCAATGCAGGTGGTTTGTTCGCCTTTTAAATAACCAGACATACAAAGTGAAACAGACAAAATAGTCTGTATTGATGCTAAAATAGGCTGAAGTACGTCCGTCGGTGTCCCCATGTTTGTTTTGGTTTGTTTGGCTGCTTTGCCTTTTGCTTCCTCACAAACCGCAATGCTGCTCTGTGATTGGTCTGCCCCTCAATTAACCTTGCAGCAGGTGCACTCCAAGATGGATTCTCATGAGTTTGTAAACTCACAAATATTGTGAGAATCCATCTTGCTAAATATAAGGGTTATGTGACCCTTGTATCCTCAAGTTTGGGACTAGCACCAAAAACAAGTGCCTTTGATGCCAATGCTACTGTCATTTAAGACTCTTAAATGCCTAAATTGCCTTATTAAGTGCTGTGATTAAAGCAATTTGGAGTTTGGTTAGCTTGTCTTAATTTGTACACTGCTAATTGCCCGGATCTATAGAGCACTTGTGCTAACAGACTGTATTGGCGATGTAAGCCAGCACTGAGCTTGAGGAGCGCTCTGCAGCTCCAGGCTCCCACTGGGTTCTAGCAGAGCCCCTTCTGGATTTAAACCTGCTCCTACTTCGGCACACCAACTGTTGGAGCTTTACTGTTCGCACAAACCCAGCCCTGATTCCAAAGCACTGTGGAAAGCACCTTTTAAAATAATGCTCAAGTATGCTGTTCTCATAGTAAAAGAGTCAAATGTTTATGATGACAATTGTAGATGAGATTGACAATCTTGCTGCAGAAAATTAAGTCAAGTGCCTGTGCTGCTCTATCTACTGGACAATAATTGTACACCAACATACAGCAAAATTCTACACAAAACTAATTTTTTCCAGGCTTGGGAGGAAGAGCTGTTGGTCTTTAGTGAGTTAAGCAATTGATCTTGTCTTATTTGACCAGCATTTTTATTAGTGAACAATTTTATGAATATTATACTATTATACTGAAAGGAGAATGAATGAAGTTGAATAAGTTAGCTGGAGTTTTGACAGTGAATCGACTTTACTCTCTCTTTTTACATATGAAGATGCTGTACTAGCATTTCTGTTTATAGTATAGTAGTACAGTTTGGGTCAGCTGTATAGTCAGGGTATAGATATAGTGAATAGTGTTCAGAGTTGTCTTGCTCCATATTAGTCAACACTGGCTTGAACTTCTTGCAGCAGTTGCATTGTGTGATCTGAAGCAAATCCAGCGTATTAGCATAATTGTTTTCTTCCTTATGCTCTTGTGGAACAAACTGTTCTGCTTTTATCAAATTTCAGAATCATTCTTGCACCTTTCTTACTGTCACTGCTACTTCTAGGCTTTGCGGCTGGATTTGAAATGGAAAATGCCTCTGTAATGATGGTCTCCAAGCTGCACTGATTGTGAGGAGTCCCTGTGTCCTCCTCCCTCACCTCCCTGTGCACCACACGCATACCCTTGCTTACATATTCTTCCACCCACTCAGTGTTCTTTCTTCGAAGCAAGAGATACAGAGCTCTGTGACATGGATGTTATCACAAGACATTATTTAATTACCACCGTCCTTATAGACTATTTGACTCTTTCAAAGGCTTTGTTTTTTTGTTTTTGGAGTTTTGGAGTAGCTTTCTTATAATCTGTACTTTCTTTAGGTGTGATGTATGACTCAAGTCTTGTTATGCCGTTGTAGGTGGAGCACCTCTTAGAAGGTCCTTTCAAAGTGGGCGGTGTGTTGGCCCAATGAGAATGTTTTGACGAAGTTGATGTTTTGCGTGGAAGTGGTTGTGAGTGCTGCTGCCTCAGTGCATCGGTCAGTTTGGTTTTGAATAATACCTTCTATGGTGTTGTGTTAAACTGATCCTCTGATTTTGCCGGTGCTGACCAGGAATCAGGAAGAGCAATGTGCATTTGCCTAGTATGTTTATGTTGACCAGCTGTGCCAGGGTTGGAGGTGAGGAACACTATCAGGTGAGAGCTGTTGTGGGTGTATATAATTCTATATTGTATTTTGTATGGGTGATGGTTCAGTGCCTTCATCTGTACGTACGTATTCATTTGTTGAGCCAGTTCTTTTCCTGTTGCTCTGTCTTCAGGCTCACGCTCTGCCCCTCCCCCTGGCTCCTTCTATGCTCTACTCATCTCTTGTGTGCTGCACCGCTCAGTTTCCTCATTACTCTCTTCATGTTTGTGTGTGTTGTGTGGGAGTGCACGAATAGGCGGGAGTTTGGCTGCTTGGCTGTGATAGGCTGGCACAAGGCAGCGGGGATTGGCTGTTGGCTGTGTATAGTGAGAGAAGGAAGGGAGGAGGGGGAAGAACTCTGGGGTCAGGGGAAAGCGAGCTGGAGTGCGTGGGTGTTTTGTTTTGAGATGGCACGGTCTGAACGCAGCAGAGGAGCGGCTCAGCCTGTCTGTCAGTGGCACATTGAGCTCATAGGCACAGCTGACTGCTGTGCTCACTCTCCTCTCGCTGAGGCAATGGCCCTTCTCTCGGGGTTTTGAGCTGTGTGGAGCTGTGCTTCCCGCTCTTCCTTCGCTGCCCAAACACCTAAATGCAACGCGCCCCGTGCTCTGTGAGTGTGAGGCTCTCTCTGGGTGGAGGCAATACCAGGGCTACTTGGGCCACTACGGCCAGCGGGAAACTGTCCAAAAGTACTGTCGAATAGGCATCGTGGTAGCTTCCTTTGGTGATGGTGAGTTCTCCTCCCTTTGACTCAAACTTTTGATTTTTGTACTATGTAGTTCTTAAAAAAGATTGTTGTTACACTATAACAAATTAAGCAGGTGATGCATGTATGTATAGAAGTAACTTTATATTTTATCACTCAATAAAAATATTCTGTTGAAAGCAATTACTGAATCTCTTGGATGCTGTGTTGCTTTACTAATATGAAAATGTAACTTTTCTTTACTTTTCAGTTTTAGGGAGTTATTCCATACACACCGTTGGATTATTTTCACAACTTTTTAGTCCCCTTTTATGCAGGTTTTAATTAACTTTGCAAATACTGTAATGTGTACTGTAATGTCTTCATCTCCTTGTTCCATTACCTTGACCATTACTCTGTCAATACCTCGTTAACAGCCGTCATCTGGAGAATGACCAGTGTTGACTTCTCATCTCAGGGTGTTCTGGCTAGTATTTTCCTGTCAAAAGCGCAATATGCTTTATTTGTTGCAGTTCAAGTCTTAAATCTGCTTTAGCTGTGCTGTGGTGTAATATGTATAAAGCCATGGCTCTGCTTTCCCTAAACAGATTTACTGTGGTCAGATGATTCTCTGATGAAGAGCAACTCTCCCCCATTAGAGATGTTTTTCTAAGTGAGCAAGCCTACCCTAACCCTCACCGTGTTCATCCTGCTCCTGTTAGAAGCTTTTGGTAATCTGTGCATCCAGTAGTTCAAACCGCGGCTATCCCTGGCTGATTGCATTATACATTTTGTAGTCGTGGCATTTTTTGGATTTTTATTCACATCAGGCAGCTCTGGTCTCAACGATTCAAATATGGGAAAAGTTTATCACAAACTGTTTTTTTGGCACATGTGTGCTACAGTGCTTTAATCACTCCAGCCTGATGCACATTCTTAGCTCTAAGTGTTACATTTTGTAACCTCTGCCTCTTCATGACTGCTCCTAGTCTTGCCCACCACCTGCATTCCCAACAGTCTCTTCAGAGTACAGTGCTAGGCCTGGCTGGAGCTGGAGCACCCATCTGACAGGAAAATGTGGCTTCTACATCAAAATGGCTTCATGCTTTCTTTTGTTGGCAGCCAGCCTTGTGGTCTGTTGCTTTGCCTGAACTGAACTGAGCTCTAATGAGGCTGCCTATCGTGTGCCCGGAGAGAAAGCACCCCATCCCTTACTCCCCTCCTCCTCCCATCTCCTCTGCATCTCCTCCTCGTACCATCCCCTTTCTTCTTTGAATGCCATATTTTTTTTATCTCCTATTAAACCATTAGCTAACAGGTGTATCTAATTCATAATTTCTAACAACTACAGATCATGCGAGGAATCAAAATGAGGGACACAGTGCAAAACCTATTTAAAATCCCACCATAGAAACAGTGCTAGTGTGTATCTCTTAACATGATGTTTTGGCATGCTAATGCTTAGGGCCTCTGTTTTGTTTATCTTCAGGGCATCTGGCGTATTCCAGTAGATGAGATAGACCGCCCTGGAAGTTTTGCATCTCATATGAACCGATCCATTGTCCTCTTGCTAGAGGTGCTGTATCAGCTAAAGGATCACGACACTCTGCTGAAAGTCTCTTTCATGTTGCAGAGGACCCCTGATCAGGGAAAGTAAGAAATGTTGCTTTTACTTTTGTTGTAAGCCAGAGATTATGAGTGAATATTCTTTCTAATGCCCTCATCTCATTTTCTTTATTTTGTTTTTCTTGTAGGAAGTATTTACGGGATGTTGATCGCCAAGTCTTGGCCAAGAGAGCGTTTTTCCTAACAGTTAAAGTGTTGGAGAACAACCTGAACAGTCTCACAGGGGTGAGGAAGTGCACACACTGCTGTAATTGTCTGGTATGTATATGCTTCATGTTTGACAGCTTCTGTTTTCTCTCAGGTTTCAGAGCAGCTTCCCAAAGCGGCTGTCCCCTCCATGGGGGAGATGACCACGACTGAGTCATCCAACAAGGCCAGTTCAGAGGACAGTAAACATGGCCTACCCAAGAAGGCCGGACTCACAGAAGGAGTATGCACTCCAGTATGCACTGACAGTGGCCCTCGGGAGGCATCCCAGGCCTCTTATACAGGGAGTAAGACTGAGGGCGACCCAGGGAAAGTGGACTCTGTTGGGAATGAAACTCAGAGACATGCCACTGAGGAGCCCATGGATCTGGATTCTGGTCTCTGGAGAAGGACTTCTACTGCCACAGACTCTCAGGGCAATAAGACTGACACAGACATTAGTCTGAGCACAGCAGCACCTCAGCAGAAAGGCACTGACAACAGCCGTGCTCCAGAGCTGTCTCTAGAGGAGCTCAGCATCAGCTCTAGACAACAGCAGGTCCAGGCCTCTGCTCCCAAAGCCACAGCTGCCCCAGACCAGACGAGCTCACACAGACCCAACCGCAAGAGGAAACTCATAGAGGACGTGGAGTCTGGAAAAACTCTTCTACTCAACGCGTACAGAGTGTGGCAGCAAGGCCAGAAGGTCATGACCTATGACCTGGGAAGCATAGAAAAGATCATGTCCGAAACGTACATGCTTATGAAACAGGTAATGCCACGAAACAACCACCACATCATGTTTATCTGCTTTGTAAGCAGCATAACATGAGCAAACCTTTCCTCCTACAAAGCAGGTCAGCTCTTAAAATACATTTGGAAACACCCCTTTCAACAGAATTAGTAACATGACACCCTCTTGAAAAGTAGGTACTTTCCCTCCAAAATTAGGCAACATACTTGTCTTAGTTGTACTTTCACTTTGAACCATAGATGAAACCTTTTGAGGTCAAGTGATGTCACTTTTATCTTCTATGCTTTTCTGTAACTGCATTGTTGATTTGGCAGCTAGCTTGTATTTGAAAACTTTTCGCAGCAAAAAAAAAAAAAAAAAAAAAAGTGAAATCTTCAAGCCCTTAGTATCATTAATATCACTGGTGAAGAGCTGCCAGCAGTTTATGAAGCCATACTGAGCTCCAGATCAATGTTGGCCATACACGGTGTCATGCTATTGCCTTTTTAATGACGAGGGGACGCGTATTTTCACTGATGTACCCATTAAAGGGAGCAGAAGCTGGGAGCAGCTACAGCTTGTTTCCTGTCATCAAGTGGCTCATGTTATAAAAACGTCAGGGATTCTCCTGGAGAGCTGCTCCTGTACTGCTATGCTCTGGAGCAGCAGTTTTGTAGTTTACAATCTATCCATCTCAGTCATATTATGTGTCTGCATTAGCCCTGTATTTATGATAATGGCATAATAAACAGGGTTTGCCTGATGAATAATGAATTCCTACACAATAGAAATCCCTTTGTACATGCGCTTAATAATATGCCTCTCAATATAGCCCACTACATGCTTCTTGGTTCACCATTTAAGATGCAGTTTATGACTTGTACAGCTCTATTGATTTGGTAACTTACAAAAAAGGAAATGCAGTTATTTTTGAAACATTTTAATCTTTAACAAATTAGGCTAAAGCAAACCAAAAATGGACACCTCTATAATGGCACTTTAGAGAGAAAAGGGTGCGTAGTTCTGGGTTTGTTTACAATAATTCCCCTTCACACCCTTCCTTTGAAGCTGTGTGAAATGATAAATAAACCATAACTGTAATTGTGCCTTTTCAAAAGACATACGTTTTCAAAGTTCAGCTCATTTAACATTGGTCAATAGTTTGTATGTTATAGATAAATGTACATTTTTCACCTGTACTACTTTGCATGTGGCTGTGATGCTGTCTTTGAACTATTGTGCTCAATATGCCACTGTAGTGAACAGCTGTGCGGACAAGATTAGTTTAATGTATACTGTATCATGTTTTGTGGATAAGCTCCCCTCTCCCACACAATGTACATATGACAGCTTTACTCTGGATTTCGCAGAGCATCATCTGCCAGAATTAGGCAGATTTGATAAAGAGCTGGACAAGAGCTAGACCTTTCACTTGTTTTATAATTTATAATTATGGTATTGTAAATGATAACCCTGTATCATTTACAAAGAACATTGCAAACAAAAATTGTAATCTATTGCTCTCTCTGCTCCTTGTGACAGGTTGATGAGGATGTAGCTTTGGACCAAGCTCTGAAGTTTTGCCAGATACAAATGGCAGCTTCTACCCAAAGACAGGTAATGACACAAACTCAAACTCTTCCATTTTAATGTAATATGTGTGAGAAATGCATACACCAGTCAGGCAGAACTGGCAACTGACTAGCCTTGGCAAAAGGAGAAATTCAATTTGTCAACTGGACAAAAGTTTATTTGGTTGAACTGAAGTTCAGAACTGAAGAAATTGAACAAATTGAATTTCTCCTTTTGCCATGGATTCTACCTGGACGACTGAGGGATTATACACACAACTGACTAACCTGTTATGTCTTCATTGTTGTGGTTTGCACATTGGCTTGCTATTCTTACTGTTGCTGTTTTTCTCATTTGGATTGCCACAGCAAATACAGTAAATGAGTGGGTTAGTTTTTTGATCTATAATTTCTTCTGTTTATAGGCGATCGCTTAGCCTATATTAATATGTGTACATAGCTTTAATATTTTCTCATTTTAAATCCCCCATGTTATCCATTAATGTGGCCTTTGAAAAAATCTATATGCTGGTATAATTCACCTGACATATGTAGGAGAACTTCATGCAGTAGTATGTAAACTCTGAAGACCAATATACCAGTAGAGCTGCAATTACTGATACATTTTATATGTACATTTTTTCTTTATTACATTTTGACAAGATAAAAACATGCAAACTGGTTATGTTTTTCATAAGGGCTGCAACTGATGATTATTTTAATAGTATTCAAAAATATTTTATTCTTTTTTTGAGATTTTGATTTAATAATGCCACTGTCTTGTAATAAAAGGTCTTTTGGCATGTATTTATCTGTATAGTCCAGATAAGGATAGTCAACTAGTCATAATTATTTTTCATCATAACCAGTGCCACATAATATATAATGTTCTATTTCTATAACGGTACTGCATTTACCTGCACATATTTTGAGTGTGTGTAATCATTTGTCAATTAATAAATTAGATGTTGACTTTTTCAATAATTGATTAGTCAGAATTGATCCAATTAGTTGGCACAGCCATTAAATAGGTGATACGTAATCAGTCCCTTAAATAGCTCTGTTCTTATTCTCTTTCAGTCTTTACTTGGTTTAGCTCATTTTATCACTGGCCCTTCCCCACGCCCCTCCAGCCCACACAGTCATCAAGGGTCTTTCTATCCACAGCTGGTCGTCACAGAGATATTCCCCAAACCTCATAAAATATTGCTGAAGACAAAATAAATATTTTTAATTTTGATTTATTGTCTGATTAACTGGCCATTCACTACCATCCCATGGTTTCAGTTAATTCATGTTTTCTCTATTTCTAGAACTTGAGAAGTCCCACAATTTTGTCATGTTACATGTTTCCTTTCCCCTGAACTACTTTGTTGAGCTATTTTTCAGCACTCGCTGATGAAACTAAGGAGATATTTTCCTCACAATAGAGCCACTGTATCATTATAATATTGTAATAAATACACATTTAAATGTAGAGGAAAAAAAGCCTTTGAGCTTTTCAGACTTAGACTGGACTGCACAATACATCCAAGTATCAACACGTACTGTATCCAAGTGCTGTGATATGTTTTGCCTATTCAGGAAAGAGATGGAATGGGATAGCAAAACATCACTACCCCCATGTGTCTTTCTCCAGTTTGATTTGCTCACTGTGGTGGTATCTTCTCGGAGATACTCCCTCTCAAGAGTTTTGCCCACTAGTCACCATCTTCATAGCTAATGTTTAATTCATGACATAGGAATCATCAAAGCTGTGTAGCGCTGTGCACACTTGGCAATGCTTACTGTTGGACGGGAGGATCTAGTGCAGTGTTCTTGGATGGTTAGTCTGTTTGTTTTTTGTTTGCTAATTCCCATGGGTCACTTCATCAGACTCTGGCTGCTACTGGCTTAGACTATACCTCCCAGCAGAGTGCTGTGGAGCGTGACAAACACTGTTGAAACTGCGTCTGTCAAAGATCATTTACACTAATGTGTTTTTTTTACAAATTAATATCTCTCTCAGTATCAACATTGACACAGAACTGTCAAGCAGAATATAATTTCCAGTGTTTAATTAGTGGCATGTGGTCGAGTGCAGTTCAGTTGAAGGCTATCTGTTCTGCTTGTATGGTGGGAGGTTATTTGTCAGACTTTCTTTTAATTTTAAGATGAAAAGTGGAGAGAGGCTTTGTTATTTCTTTTAAATGCCCTCCTCTGTGTTGCCATGACAGCGGCTGTGGGAGTAGGGCAGCTGTTGTCACAGGTTGTTTGTGCAGCTTTTGTGTTTATAAGTGGTCCTCAAAAGGACACCCAGGAAAGTGGCTCAGAGACGTAGAGGGGTGAAAGCTGCTGCAGGAGCAGCTCGCGAGGCTCTGCGCCTCAGAGCAGTGCTGTCAGGGTGGGCAGCAGTGGGCTGAATCAGGTGAATACTGCTGACGTTTAAGTGTGCAGTGGTCACGACAGGCTGTGTCTGTGCTCTGAGCGGTGCTTTGGGACCTGGATAATCACCTCTCTGCAGTAGTGGACCAGAGTAGAGGACATTAGTGCCACAGTGGGACACTCCAGTTAGTTCTACCTGATGAACTCTGTTCTTCTGTGTCTCCAGCAGTCTTCTGTCGATGCCCCATCCACTCCAAAGTTCACAAAGGAGCATCGTGACATCTTCTTCCCTGCGTCGCTGCCTACGCCTGTCCTGCTGAGCCACAGCACCTGCCATCCCCTTTCAACTCCGGATCCAACCAAAGTGGTCTATGAGCCCCTGAACAAGCTTCCCAGGACCCCCGTTCCGGGCTTCCACGAGCAGCACAGGAGAGCAGCAGGGCACCCCACTGCAGCTATGGCCTTCCTGCCACACAGAGGTACATCTCTTTTTTTTTTTTTTTTTTTCTTTCTTTCTTTCTTTTCAGAAACAAAGTTATTTTACTTGGCATCCTTCCACTGGCACTGTATAATCTGTGCTCTCTTTAGTGACCAGCAGGGGGCTCTGTTGGTCTTCTTTCCCTGTTACATAATGGACCCTGGCTGTTAGTTTGCCTTTTAGGTTCTGACAGCTTCAGTGCTTTTATTTCATTTTTTGTGCTCCAAAGTGTGTCTCCAATTATGCCTTCACAGTAGCTGTTTTTTGGAGTTGCATTCTCTTTTTTAATTTTTAATTTTATTTATTTATTTATTTATTTTTTTAATTATTTGATTTATAAATAAAATATAACACAATTTACACTGTCTTTTGTACAACCTGAACCTTCAAGCAGGATTGCTCTGAAGAACATGTCTTAAAACCATAAATGTTGTTCACAAAATATAATTAAATTTTTAATAAATGAGTCATAAGTGTTTGTACTTCTTGTTCAGATTGCGCATTTATAATGTAATTTGGAATGTGCTGACTCGCCTTAGCCTCAGGTCTGCCTCCAGACCTTCTGACCACTTTTCATTGTCTTATATTATAATGTGCTACAGATACCACAGTGTTTAAGGACTCACTGTGTTGTGGGAAACCCTTTTTCTATTTAAATACTGTAAGCTCATTTGAATACATAGTTGCATACATCATACTGGTAATCAAGCCCACTGTGACTGTGTGTTATGTAACTGTTTCCAAGCAACACACTGAGCATTCATCAGTTTTAATTTCATACCTGCTAAGTAAATCTAAGCCATAGTAGTCTGTAGATTTTTTATAGCTGTGCATAAGTAACATGTTTGTCTCTGGATTGAAATTTATCTGAAGGCATGGGTCATTATGCTGTATAAAATGTGTCCAAAATATATTACATACACATTGCATTGCTCATAGGCATAGTCAAGAAAATTAAGTGAATAAGTTGAGATCACTTACCAAACAGATCAACAGCCTCTGCAGTCACTAAAATGATTTCCCTACCATTATTAGGTCCAAGCACCACAAGCTGCCAAAGGGCTTATTAGTCGTAGACAAACACTAAAAAGCAAGTGGGAAAGTGTCACACAATTAGCATTAGGTGTATTATAAAATATTATAAATGGATATTCAGGGTGAGATCATTGCTGCTTGCGGCTTCATTTTGTTGTTTTATATATTTCTCATTCTGAATAATGTTACTATGTTCTGCCATAAATTATTTCTACAGTAAATGTATAGAATACTTTTATGATGTCATTTATCTGATTTGCCTGTCAAAGCAGAGGAGAGGGAGGAGCACTCGGAGGGGCTAGCATACCGGCAGCAGGAGTCTCACCTGTGTCAGCAGATGAAACTGGCCTCTGTGTCCCCAGGACAGGACTCTGCAGCACCCACAACAGCACCCACAACAGCACCCACAACAGCACCCACAACAACACCCACAACGGCGCTCACAGCAGCAGCCTGGTTCAGTGAGGAGATCCCCACATGTAGCACCGCACAAGTTTGTACAGGTATGGGGAAACATCCAGTTAAAAAGAGAAATGTTTACATAGCTAAATCAATAATACCAGCAAACCCTAATCCAGAGAGATACTAAAGGTGTACTATGTAACTTTTTTGGTACAGGGTTTCCACAATGTACAGAAAAACATGCACTGACATAAGGACTCTGTTTTAATTTCTTTACAAAATGTTCCATCAGTCTATGTTCTCCTGAGAAATAATGTGCCTCTTTAGATGTTACATATCCCATTCTTAGCTGAATCTTCTCTCTCCTCCTCAGACCAGCAGCAGTATGCCAGCAGTGACCTGTCAAAGCTTCCAGACCCAAGCCGAATCCGCTCCCGCGTCCCTCCGAACATGCCAAAGCTCTTCATCCCCTCCACCGTCGGAAAGTTCCCCCCAGAGATCACAGTCACACCCCCCACGCCCACCCTGCTCTCCCCCAAAGGCAGCATCTCAGAGGAAACCAAACTCAAACTAAAGGTAAGGACTGCTGAAGGAGTAAACATATCACATCTGCTTGTTACCACACTGGTTTACAGTTTTCAAAAATTACATAGCCATTATACACATTGTTCTGCAATACTGTATGTGTAAAGACATTGAAGCAGTGAGAAAATATAGTTAAGTATGAACTGTAAGGCTGTGTGTACTTTTGCAGTTAGCAATCTATTTTTTTATTTCTTCCCCAAGCATAATTGCAATACACTTTCTTATTGATAGTGTGAATGAATTCACAGCATTTTATGGAGCTAAATTATTCCCTAATTGTTGCAAAGATCGACTCGCGTGGGCAGAGTTGTGGTTTAGTTTAGTTTTTCCTCAAGTTATGCAGAAAAGAGGGAGCCACTGTTTGTGTGAATGTTCATGTATGTTAGCTAGTGTGACTTTATGAAGTACTACAGCTACAATTTAAACATAATATTTGACAATATAAAGTCTCTCAAATGTGCAGCTTCATACAACATTATACATAGTCAGTTATAATTAAAGCATAATTGTAAACTGAGGCTGGACAATATTTTGCAAACTAACAGCTAACAAAGATTTCCTGCTGCTCTCTGTACTTTTGAACAGAATGTGATTTTGGCGTCTCAGTCGGCTGCCACGGTCAAGAAGGACACTTTGACCCAGCCAGCACTCGAGGTCCAGGAGACGTCCAGCCAGGAGTCGTCTCTGGAGAGCGAATCTGACGAGGAGGATGACTACATGGACATCTGAGCCCCACCGTAATTCACACTCATGTTAATCTCAATGCTTTACCTGACCAGCCTATCAAAACCAACCACTTCTAAATGATGGGTGTGACATGGTTTTCCAGCAAGTCCACGAATCAGTTACATTTTGCAGAAAACAATGTATTACTATATTCAAGTTGTGAATCAGTTCTCCTGTTACCAAATGGCCATAGCAAATCATAGGCCTGCAAACATGCACTAATGTATACCCTTGATGGGGCACATGTTTTAGAACAGCCCTTCTACTTATGTCCAATCTTGGGACTAATTCCTGTCTTACAATCACAATGTCACGCCATTCTCCCAAATATCTGGAGACTGAGTTATAGATATATAGACCCATAGAATGACGTCATGAAACATGTTTCTCCTTTCATGTGTGCTTGGGACTTGCACAAGGACTATTCAGACCAGCTCCCCCTGTGTCTGGACAGGATGTACATCATTTTGGTGCCTCTATGGAATCCATTTTTGAAGGATTGTGGACCTGCTCTCCTCTTGGACTCTTTCCTTTCAGCATGATAAATTTGTCTCCCAGTATTTTTCATGATGACGTAAGAACTAAATTTTGAGTGTATCTGTGAAGTTCTCAGACCACTCATCGACTTGTAGCAAACTGGAAATGTTTACATTTAACATTTGTTTTTCAGTCCGCACTTGAGCTTTTGCTGTTTTTGTACTCAACTTGTAATATTTGTCTGATATATTTTTGTGCATTTGTAGCTGCAAGACTTTTTCCAGGAATGAGTCCTGCCACCAGCACTGATCTGACTGATATGGTTGATACAGTAAATTTAGCTTTGTACATATCATTATCTAAATGTTTTTCCACTCTGTTTGGCTTTAACTGTGTGAGTATAGGGCGGTGTGCATGTGTAAGAGGGCAAAGGTCATTCAATTCCTTTCTTCTGATGCAGCTTTTCCTGACTTCATTGGAAAATTACTGAAAGTGCATGCTCCTCTCTTTTGAATCTGTCTCAATCAAGCCTAACTCAGCAAAGACAACCGAATGTTTTCACAGATTGTTTTGTATAAAAGAAATGATATATACTCATAATGTATCTGGGATCGATCTATCTATCTAAATAATTTTATAGAAAAGGGCACAGATTAACAATTGTAAAGTATGACCCTTAATATGTCATTATTTTTCTTGTTGTACTAAAATTTTCTATTGTTGCCGAGTTTCTGGGATGTGTGTGATGGTGAAGATGTGCCCGGGTCAGCCTCCGCCCCCACTTAGCTGGCGGGGAATTGTTCTGTCTCGACTGAATGCATTATAGATGTCAAACCAAAAATATATTTGAGAAACACTGAGGTTTTCTGTGTGCTGCTTCAAAGTAAACACAAATAAGCACAAAATGTTTATTTTCCACTGGGATCATGCTAAAAAAAAATAAGACTTGCACTTTACAAAGTTTACTTTCTAACTTCCTGAGTCAAACTCTTGAGGCTAAATTAAAAAAAAAAATTTTTTTGAAAAAAAAAGATGTGACACTGAACTTTTCCTAAAATGAAATATGAATATGCCATTTTTTGTAATGCTTTGAACACATTTGTCATATATTGTTTTATTTTTATGAAAACTACAAATAATTACACATATGGGAAAAAACAGGAAGAATGGAAATTACTAAGTAAGTGAAATTCAGTAATTGACTAAGAGGGTCTTAGTTAATCCAAACCTCCTATAACCTCTTTGTATGTGCTGTCAGACCACCCTGGGCCACATTGGCTCTGTGCTCAAAGACCTCATCCTTCGGTGTGAAGTCTGTGACACGAGGGAATTCATTAGTCTTCATTAGCCACTTCCAGGAGCTTCTTATGAAGTGCTGTGAAGTCGTCATCTGCCCCTTTGCCGATCAAGCTCAACATGCAGGTTTGTTTTTCCTAAGCACAAGGCTGAACCAAATGTGAGTAGAGCCCTTCTGCTGCTGCCTGCCTGTGAGAGCAGTGCCACTCTGAACCCATCTCCAAACACTAAAATAATACTCCACATCATGCATAAATCACTACAGGGCAAATACAAAGTTACTTTGAAATTAGATAAGAAAAATATGATTTTGTTGTAACCACACCAAAATTGTATGTAATCACTCAGATTACATTATGTAAAATACATTTTACAATTCAATTACACGATTCTGTGTGAGAGGACAAAACATCATCAATTGTATTTCTAGCTTTTGACAGGTATGTGAATATATTCACATATTTATGAAAATGCATAAGTGCAAACTGCTTAGAACACTGAACCATTACTAAAGCGGGCAAATAACTATTTTTTTTGTTTCAATTAAAATGAGACAATGCAAAACGCTGACAAAAATACGGCAGAATCTATTCCTCTGAATTCAGGAAAATGTTATTTGAATCTTACACAGAATGTCTTATGATATTGTCCAGTCTTGAGAGTTTGCAGCCAATAGGACATATACACAAACCCCTGAAAGTGGCCAATTAAGCATCAAAAGGGCATGGTGCATGGTTAATGTGGGCGATAGGTGTGAGATTTCTCGTCAGTCCACTCCAGGGGCTCTTTATGGGGCTGTTGCAGAGCCGTCTGATCCCCGGCCCAGGCTGTATATTGGCAGCTGTTAACTGTTGTGCACTTAAAGCAAATGGCCACAGACAGTGACACCTGGGAGCGAGGGACAGCGCTGCCTCAAGGTGAAGTGTGGTAGGCACATAGACGACAGCCCGCGGCACACTCATGTCACTGGGGCTCAAATTTAGACACTTTAGAATAGCTCCACACTTTTCCACTGTAATAAATATCCAATTAACTATATTATAGCAAATTAAGAAATTACCATGGTGATTATAAAATAATTAAAAAAAAACATTAAAATTATAGACTTAATAGTAATTAAGGCAAGTTTATTTGTATAGCACAATTTGTACACAAAGTAATTTAAAGTGCTTTACAGAATAAGAAATACATTAAAATAAAAATACAAACAAAACATAAACAATCATCATAACGCAAGAAAACCTTTCAGTCATATGCACAGCTAAACAGAACCATTTTGAGCCTGGAACAGAGTCAAAGTAGAGGCTTGTCTCGCATGTTCAGGAAGACTGTTCCAGGTTTTAGCTGCATAAAACTGAAACGCTGACTCCCCGTGTTTAGTCCTGACTCTGGGCACCAGCAGGAGGTCGGTCCCTGAGCTCCTCAGAGTGCAGATGGTTCATATGGCACTAACATGTCAGAGATGTACTTTGGTGCTGGGCCGTGGAGAGACTTGTACACAAGCAGAGCCGCTTTAAAGTCTCTGAGCCACAGGGGGCGGTGCAGAGACCTGAGCACAGGACGCATGTGCTTGTACTTCCTGGTTCGAGTCAGGACCTGAGCTGCAGCTTTCTGGATGTACTGCAGCTGTCTCACAGCTCATTTGGAGAGGCCAGTGAGCAGGCCGTTACAGTAGTCTAACCTACTGGAGACAAACGCATGGATAACTCTCTCCAAGTCTGCTTTAGACAGTATACCTTTGATTTTTGCTATGCTTTTAGATGGTAATAGGCTGCAGATGTTATTGATTTGATGTGGCTGTTAAAGTTCATGTCTGAGTCCATTATTACCTTTGGATTTCTAGCCTGATTTGAAGGTTTTAGAGAGAGAGTCTGGACGTGACTGCTGACACTGTCATTAAACATTAAACCAGAACCTCTCAATTTTACTCTACTGCATGAAGTGATAAAATGTTTTGCAAATGGAGAAGTTATCCCCTTTTTAAATGCATATGTCTTTGTGTCTTAGGAGTGAAGTGCCTTGCCCAGTGTCAATGTACACTGATGTATGAATGAGTGTGACAACAGAGGGAAATGGGCCCACTACGCTACAATCTATGTTTACAGCATGTATGTTCATTTAACACACACATTTTCACAAACATTAAGCTACATGAGTGCCCATAGTTTGATCGTCACACTAAACAATTAATATACTGTTTTATTGTACCCATAATTATATATTCTGTACATTGTATAGTGGGGGTAAAGTTTCAGAAATAATAATAATAGTATTACATTTTATTTATATAGCGCTTTTCACTCTCAAAGATGCTGTACAGAGAATACAATTAAAAAGAATAAGAAAAACAAGGTAATCAGACAAAATATAGGCATGATTTAAGAGCAGGTTAGACATTAAAAGCTGTTCTGAATAGGTTGGGAATAGGCCTCTACTTACATAAACAATATTTCAGGTGTACCCAGGTAACTTACAACTTCCCCTGAAGCATTATCCATTTTGAACTGCCCTAGGCTCAGTTACATAAGGCTCTGCTCCTCTCTCAGGCTGTAGTCTCGGGGCAGTGTACTGAGGCCATGTACCAGTCACAGCTGTCACCTCTGGGACTAATGTGTAATGGGATCGACACTGCTGCTGCTGGAACATACACCTCTGCTCTGACACCCCTACTCATGTCATTTACAAGTTTAGCATCCGAATGAACTGTTTCAAATAGCATTTTAGTAACTTCAAAGGTTGCATGAGACCTTTTCCTTTTTACATCTGCATCCTGCACTGTGCTGATGTCTTGGCTGTTTATAAAACGTTATGGACATTGCAATATCATAAAGACTATAGATGCCAAGGTGGTCAATGGCATTAGCAAATAGTTCTAGGATAAAATACTTAACATTTTTTGGAGATGATTAAAATTTTAGAAAATAGGCTACATCTTAAATTTGATTAACTGAATAAAAAGTGTACTGGTTAAGGACTGCTTATTCAGTTTCCAGTCATGCTGAGACTGTGTTTCTTTCCTGTACTAACGCTATCTTTTCAGCTACATACTAACTGACTAACTGACAGAAGCCACACTGAAGCTGTGATTCATAACTCTCTGACAACAGTTGGCTCACATAAGGCAGAGGAAACACTTGTTCAAGGCCAAAGTTGTGCCTCTGAATTGACCCTCACGAAGTGTGATTCCTGCATCGGGACTTTTAACACGCCTCGGCCATAAACGCAGCTCTCTGCATCTTTAAGTGCATCATTATGTCAGTGTTACAATGCTTTTTGTTGTACATCAACTGAACGTTTTAACCAGTCAATACTTTCACACAGACCACTTCACAAAGGACTGCTGAGGCATCAAAGCACAGCTCTGCCTTGTGCAGCATCTGCTGCCAATGTCTGACCCAGTCATATCCTTATGGTTGATTCCAAGGTAATAGTTTATACTAGGCACTGCCATATAACAATATAAAAACAAATACTTGGATGTTTTGAAGTGATGTATTTTACAGTAAAAAAAAAAAAAAAAGAGAGATTTCTCATGGAAACCTGTTATGAAACAAGCACTAGTTCAAAGGAGCTCTACCCTGATAGATTCTAGATCCACTTCTTTGCCCAGGCCCACATTTGAATTTTCCATTTTCTGACATACAGTGTCTGAAGTTTATCATATTTATTCTGTCCTTTCCACTATGAATCAAGTGTTCTGTGTTCACTGTGCACTATACAACATGCAATAGCACGTACTCAAACAGTGGAAGTAGCACTGATGTTATAAGTGACTGAATGAGGCATGAAAGACGTCTTGATTCCGATCTTAAAAAGGTGCTTGAGCGTTCCTTTTTAATCTTTGTGCTAATGCCTGTAGTGTTGTTTTGTCTTTGGTTGGTTTTTAGTGGCATATGATCAGGGCAGACAGCCCTGGATGGCCCTGGATGTGGATAGGATGCTTGTAGTTCCTTATCACCCCCCTCCCTCTCTTCTCATCCCACTGAAGGCATACTTGGCCCCGTGGTGCTAACTGGCTGTTAATTGCTGGACTTTACACAAGACTTTCTCCACATGCAGAAACCAGCTTCTTCAAGGGAAACTGGCCTAATGAGATTATCTATCAGAGCAGTGGTCTGTCTAGACACCCAATATACAACCCCTCCCCTGTCTCTTGCAGCTCTGCCCTGCCCCCGGGAGGTCCCAGGTGAAAGTTACCTGCAGAAGATACAGTGCATGTTATCATTAGACCATTATGGCTTTACTGAGCTTCTCACCCTCTGCCATTTATCAGATACAGGGATTGTAGAATGGGGAAGTGCATCCTTGATGGTCAAAATAAAACTATTAAGTAAGCTTGTTTGCATAAAATTCAAAAAAATTTTATGTCCATGTCAGGGAATAAAATTGATAGCAAAATGATTAATAGCAATAGTTTTTGTTTTGTTTTTAAACAGTATTACACAACTATATTTAACTTTTTCAAATAACAAACTCTTCAAACAAGTTGACAAATTAAATTTCTCCTTTTGCTATTATTAATGTGGGGAATTTATTTTTCTAAAAGGTGATTATTTTAAAAACTCACTTGGTTGATAATGTGTTTAAATTTGTTTTTAATTTGTATCTCCCACTTTTGTGAAAATGATCAATATTGGCCATTTACCTCATTGCACAAAGCCACTAAATGTTGTTTCCAGTTTGGTGAAGCCTGTATGTCAATGGTAAGTACACATACAGTGGTGCCGCCAAGGGGCCTCCTCCTCGGCTCTGCATCAGGGAAGTGCGTGGTCCATATTTGTTTTTAAAGTCTCTTAGCAGTTAATAAACATGCATTTCCTCCAGTTGGTCCTTCCTGTTGGGATGGTATCAAGGCTCTGTTAAGTCTCTTTGATTTCCAGTGCCCTCCAATCACAGCAGGGGACCGGCTCATCAATGTGCTACTTCAAAGCCTGAGAATGGCTCCGCTGGCCCTGCCCACCTTGGGAGTCCCCTTAAAAGTCATGGTCGCCCCATCCTGGAGGACTAAGCACCTCTGACACAAGTGGCACTAGGACAGGCACTGATAACATCTGATTAACCTCTGGCTTTTGGATATTTGCTTCTTCTACAACCAGGAAACTACAAGAGAGGGAAACATTTGGATATTTCTATACTTGGATACTTTCACTAATTGTTCTCCTTTTTATTGACCTTTTTCACACTTTACTGAATTTGGTGGAAAATGCAGCCCATCAGAGGTAAGCCATGTTTACTGTGCTCCTTGCTTTCTAAAACATTTTTTGTTTTGTTTCAGTTTATAACAAAAGTTTATTTTGCCTCTTAGATCTTAAGCCTAACTTCACTAGCCCACCTCCGGCTACCATGGCAGCTGGTCCTGATGCCTATCTCCAAGGCAACATCAGAATGACCCTGGAGGACCCTGAGCTGTGGAAGTCCTTTCATGAAATAGGAACTGAGATGATCATCACTAAACCTGGCCGGTAAGATGACCAAACTGCTTACCAGAAAATACTTTTGGCTTGGTTCAAGAAAGTCCAATTAAATCCAACAATGTAAATGAACAGATTTTGACTGTGTTGTTTGCAGGAGGATGTTTCCACACTGTAAGGTCAACATCTCCGGCCTCATCCCATGTGCCAAATATATTCTACTGGTCGATATGGTTCCTGAGGATGGATTCAGATACAAAGTAAGACATATTTACAAAAAAATAATCATTTAACCTTATTTAAAACATTATCTACTGTTCTTTTAAATATTGGTTAAAATAGAGAAGTGTTTTAATAGTAATTCAAGAAAAGTAAGTTTAATAGTTTAAATAGGAGTATAACTATTTAATTCACAAAATGTAGACTATTGCAAATGAGCTTGTGACACCCCAAGTGGTCAGTCAGTCAGTACCCCAGACGCCCCATGCCCCCCTTGTCTTGACAGTGGACATCAAAGGGGTGCTATCTCTTCCTGTTTTTTTATCCCCTGCTGGGAACCTACTGTACCAGACCCTATCTCTGTGGGAGTCCCAGGCCAACCATCGATCTCAGCTCCTGCCCTGTCTACTGTAGTGTCATTGTGGGAAGCAGAAGAAATAACTTTTTTTCCCAATAACAGATTAGCCTAACGGTATCCAACTGTGTGCTTCCTCTAGTGGAATAAAGACAAGTGGGAGGTGGCAGGCAAAGCGGAGCCCCAGCCGCCGTGCAGGACCTACCTCCATCCGGACTCCCCAGCCCCTGGGAGCCACTGGATGAAGCAGTCTGTATCCTTCCTCAAGCTCAAGCTCACCAACAACACACTGGACCAGCACGGACATGTAAGAAAGCCAGTTTCAACTGTTTTCAATTTCACCACTGTTCTGATATTAAATGCCAGTTTAGTGAATTATCCAGATCCAAGACAGTCCAATAAGTATATTTCCTCTACTTATTGGAGTGTCTTGGATGTGTTTATCAGTTCTTATTCATTTATCAGTTTTTATTTCAAGACTAAATTCCAAATGCTTCTCTCACCCAGTAAATGTAACAATGAAAATGAAACTACATGTTGTATTTGTAAAATAATTGTACAGCAGCCACAGTAATAATTTGATTTATATATCTATTCACTGTGCCTAATATGTACACTTAAAACACATGAGGTGCATGTGTAGGGTGATGTACCTAACAAATATTTAAAGTTCTGCATTACAGCATGAACAGCCATTTTTCATGCTCATTATGTAATACAATTCTAATAGAGCCTGTTTTTTTATTTATTTATTTATTTTTGTTTAGATCATTCTGCACTCCATGCACCGCTACTATCCACGCTTCCACATTGTCCAGGCGGATGACCTCTTCAGTGTGCGCTGGAGCGTGTTCCAGACCTTCACTTTCCCTGAGACCTCATTCACAGCTGTTACAGCCTACCAAAACACTAAGGTCAGACTCACCTCCACTAAACCATTAATCCATTTCTATGATTTTAAAACATGCGTGCAAGATTTTGACCATGCTTATGTTTTGTGCAGATCACCAAGCTCAAGATTGACCACAACCCATTTGCTAAAGGATTCCGAGATGAGGGCACCAACAAGAAGAGGTGTGTATTAATTAACATTTTTATAACCATGTGCATTCATTGGGTCTTTTTAAAATAACCTGAATAAGTAACATTGATATTTGTCTATAGGCGTGCAAACAAGAGCCCAGAGAGTGCAGAGAAGAAATCCAAGATAACTGAAATGTTGGCACGAGACTCTGAGGAGGACAGCCAGCAAGGTATGTGACACAAATTCAATAAATAGATTGATTTGTTTTATTTTTTTTTACGTTTTTCTAATCTTGATTGTTTTCTTCAGACTTCTGCAGGCAGTCCTTTGATAGTTTTGATGGTGAAGAGGTGGGCAAACAGAAAGAGGTGGAGCCTGTGAAAGAAGAGACTTACTCCCCCTGGGCAGCAGATCGGGAGCACAGCGTCAGGACAGAGTCTCCAAATGGGGCAGACACTCGGGACATGTATAATGCAGAGCAGCTAGTGCCAGCTCCTGCTTCCTACCAGCCCTACAGGTGAATATGTGTAAATTATGTATAACAATGTGGTCTGAAGGGGAAGCTGAGTTGTCAAAAATGGGCTTAAGAGAAATCACTTCAATTGTGTGTTCCTCAGTTATACAGTAAACAGTAGTAATTTGTCCCCCTCGTTCTAAATAGTTCTTTGATAAGTAGGTTTAAAGTTCTCACCCCACTCATAGAGCACAATAGGTTTTTGCTCATATAAGACTAAAAATCCACCAAATCATACACAAGACACTGTCATCCCCTATTTTTAATTTTTTCCATTAAACATAATTACTTTGTTTCTCTCTTGAGGTTCCACGAGTATTCTGGCAAATCCCCCTCCCCCTCTTCATCTGCTGGTAGAAGCAGCATGGGCTCTGGGCGTTTTGAGCCAAGAGTCCCAGATGTTGCCACTGTCCCGGACCATGACTCCTCCAAAGCTGCCAGACCACAAGACATGGTTGCCTCCTCTTCCTCCTGTGCTCCTCAAAATCTACCCCAGGACTATACAGGCGTTCTCAACATGACCATGGCCCAAGCTGGTAAACCTGGCGTGATCGGACACCCCATCTACAACCCCTATGGCACAGCAGAGCAGCCATTGGCACAGTGGAGCAACACAGCACCATCCCAGTACCCAACGCCCCATCACCTGACAGCGGACTACCCCACACAGGCGGTGCACCCTGGTTACCACCATAGCAACGTGGCAGAGTGGAGCCAGTATCCTCTTTTCTCCTATTCGTGCTGGTGAATGAACTTTGATGGAAAAGACTGAATTTACTGATGCTACTGTGCACAAAAAGGCTCGCTAAGAAGACGGTGCATGCCCAGGAAAGAGGCTAGAGGCCGGTCATAGCAGAACAGTTCAGGAGTCAGACTGGATGTGGTATGTGCAAATAGAGTGCTTTACTATGAAGTATGATTGTCTAATTGTGGTCTATTTATTTAGTATTTCAACTCATTTCAGGTGTAAATATTATTTTTATAAAACAGTAAAGTTAAGTGTGCAATTTATTTCTGTCTGCAACTTGTGATGTGATTTGAAAATAAAACTGAAAAAAGTCAATTTGTGTGTATTTATTTTCTGCAAAAGCAAAAGGAGATATTTCCTCCTTGGATTAGTCAAGAAGCAACCTGTATATTTAAAAATCTCTCCTAATTGTTTGATTCTGTGTTATTTTGTTTGTTAATTTGATGGGTCCAGTATGTATTAAAACTTCTTCCTTGACCAGGGGACCAAGAAGGGGGCGCATTTGCAGCCTGTTTACTGTCATTATTACAATAATTACTGTTAGATTGGAAGGATATAGGCCTACTGGTTTCGATTCCCTTCCAACGTGATGATCCACTTTAAGGTAGGGGGGCACCCAAAGAATACTGCTCATGTTTACCTACAACATCATAAAGAACAGCACAACATGCTTTCTCCATCTCAATGATCTTTAAAAACCATGAAAACGAGGGGCGTTTCACTGTCTTTCAACTGTGACTTAAGCCATCTCCTCCAACCTTTGTGGTCTATGAGCTGTTAATGACTATTGTAAAGTACTGGGGAGAGGGGGCTGTGTGTATTCCAACTCATTACCATTTAAGACATTTTTATAGTGTAGCATATTTTGACTCCCAAACAATTCACTAATGATAATGAGGTAAGGGCTTGACTGAACATATGTATCTACAGTGTTAATAGTTACTGTATTTGTGTTATGTTAGAAATGTGGTCAGTGTTTGTTGGTGAAGAGAATGAGTTTGAGTTTGAGTGAGAATGAAACAGATAAAGCTGAATTTTAGCCTGGTTACAACCTGGTGACCTCTTTCTGAAGGGAGGAGTATCCCTAGGCCAGGGACACACAGAATGTACTTTGCTCATAAAGCTACAAATTCTTGATGTGTGTTTTTATATTTCAATTAGATGCAAGTGCAGGGTGCAAATTCTATTCAAAATACATACAGAGAGTGGTACATGTTTGAATGACCATGAGCGTTGATTTGTTTTGTTATCGGTCTCTAGGGCCCCCAAAAAGGTGGAGATAAATTACTGAAAGATGCACTTCTGAAGGGGCAAGCAGAGTCCAGGGGAGATTCAACTATTTCAGTTTGAGCTTGAAGTTTAAGTGATACATTTTGAAAAAGATTAGATATATCTGACATTGTCTACTCCTATCCTACCCTTGTTGTTAGTGCACAGTATATAGAATTATGAATAAAACTGTATATAAAACACTGTATGCAAATATTATATATATATATATATATATATATATATATATATATATATATATATATATATATATATATATATATATATATATATATATATATATATATATATATATTCTGGAATGGATTTAAATTGGGATTAATCACACAATATTTCGGCAAATGGTAACCACTCAGATACATGTATGTCTGAGCCTGATTGGAAATTATACATTTTATATAATCTTTTTTTTTTAATAATAAACCACAAATCAATGCTAAAGCTATTGCCATCATAAACATACCTGGAGTGTTTTGTTTCATTCAGGTTTAACACACAAATACTGCATGCTTAGGCTGTGAGTTTTTCTCTCAGAAAAGAAAACATTCTGTTTCACCTTGTTATGTTATGTGGTTATACAGGAAATGCTGTGTTTTTAAACCATCCATACATCTTCACCAGTATCATTCAATATGAAAATAGAGCTTTTTATATGAAAGGGACTGGTACATTTCCAGGAATAATGTCAAAGTAACCCAGAGCAATCCTCTTAATAACACACTTATGTCCACTGGGTTAAACTGGCATTCATCACTGAATAAGGAAGGGGGGGGTAAAAGCCTTACATTGAGCTGCAGTTTGACATCTAAGTGCATGACATTTGTGTTAAGTATCCCCAAGGTGGCTCTATCCTGAATGAAAAGGGTCCAATATAAAACCCAATAATGGAACATCCTAAGTGTCCAGTGTGGCAGCAGGCCTGGTGGGGTATATGTCTGCACAAGAGGAGAGGGGGGCTGGCACTGTAGTGTGAAAGAGGTCTGAGGGGACTAACAGCTGCTCATGAAAAAGCTTTAGACACAAGCTGCATAAAACTAAAGCACCAAATGGAAAGGAACTCAGAGAGACTACAAAAACATGGCCACAAGGCAACAAAGTCAATACACACAGCAACTGGTTGGGAGTAATTGAACTGATTGGTTAGTTGGTTACTACCAGTGTTGTTACTATATAAACACTGAGTTGAATGTTTCTACCTACAAAGACAAATGAGACTGAATGACCAGGGAATATGCAACCACATGTAAGGTCCCTATAGTTTGGTTAAGCCAATTATATCCGCACAAATAGGTAAAATAAGAGCTACACAAATGGGTAATCATAAATAAAACATGGTGAAATCATTGTTTAATTACAGTGCGTAATGGATAGCATTATACACATGATTCAGACACCAAACAAAATGTACTTTTCATTAACTAAACACATAAAATAATAATATAAATGTTTGAAAACATTGTTATAATATTGTTATAACTAAAAAACAAAACACATACATGGTGACTTCTTTGTCACAACTCCTTACCATTTGACAATAAGAAGTATGATTCTGTAGGCACAGGACTATAGGCACAAAATTAAAATAGACAGTGTTTCTGTGATGAGTTTGAACATAATACCGTGTCCATTTTCTTATTACAATACTGCACCTTCACCTAGATGAGCAAGAACCCCCAGTGATATTAAAAAAAAAAAAAATTTCTTTATACAAATAAATAATAAAAGAAATAAATTAATAGAAGGCTTTTTCATGAATTATGTTATATTTAAAATATGTGAGTTTTTCTATCTTTGTCTCTCAAATAAAGTACTTTTTAATCACGAGACGTCAGACCTTGGATCAAATGTCAAATGTATCTCTAATATCTATTACATGAGGAGCTAGTTTATATCGATGCAGTGCAGTAGATATGATTTAGGTGTGGCTTGAGTTTGCAAAATGTTAAAAGATATTAGCCCACTGGTAGAACCTTTCAACCTTAGGTTAGTACCACAAAATATCACACAACTCCATAAGGCTGAATAAAAGTGCATGACAGTCTGCAGTGTTACGGTCCAGTTCAGTCCTCACTGGAGTCCTCTGAGTTTTCTATGACGTCATCCCATGATGCTTTACTGCCCTCCCAGCTCTTGGTCTGAGCGATAACAGCAGGGGGCATGAGGACAACACAGGCGGCCAGCCCAGAGACGCACTCTGTAAACTCAGTGTCTGTGTCCCACTCATCTGCCTCACTATTATACACATGCACATACTTCATTCTGTCACCCCTGTCGTGAGAGCGCCCCCCCAGGATGTAAATGCGACTGTCCAGGACCGCCACGCCAGGCTCTCCATGACCAGCAGGCAGCGGGCTCACCACAGACCAAGAGTTTGTGGCTGGGTTGAAGCATCCCACCTGTAAGAAATAAGTGCACTTTAATAATGTTTCACAAAAACTATTGATTTAAGTATTTAAGCAAAGACACTGTGATGAATACTATGGCTATTACAGCTGCTTCAAAAGTTATGTTGGATATTGTAATAATTATATAGTTGTAATGCTTTGATATTATCGTAAGATAATGTTAAATTAAAGATGCAATATGTAAAATTTGGTGATTGCTTTGCTTGGAATTTCATACAATATTTCCAACTCAAAATTACCCACGAGATGTGTATATTGCTTTTGATATTGCATTATATATCGAAAGCAATTAGCAATTACTGTCACATTTTCTATTAATTGTAGAGCCCTATTATAATGAATAAATTCTAGACACCAAACCAGGGGTGGGTAATTATTTTTTCCATGTGGCCACATGAGTAACAGAAAATACTGTGGAACTCAATTCTGCATATATTAATTGTATTTCTTTATAAAAAGCAGTAAATAGCATTGTTTCGACAAGCTAGTAAGACTGGGAAGAGTATATGTTATGACTAAGAAATAAAAAAGTGAGGTTGCCTTACAAAAAATGTCATTTTAAAAAAACACCTCTAAAATAAAAGCAATGCACCTTTAGTCCAAGCATGAGGTAAAACTGTAAAATATGTTTATTTTGTAATTCCAAATTAGCTTAAACAGGCCAGTCAGAGTCAACCAAAGGGCCGTATGTGGCTCAGGAGCTGTACAATGTCCAGGTCTGCACCAAAAGTAAACCTATATTTAAGTATAACCTCCAGCAGATTTGGGCGTTACCTTGACAACATCTCGGCGATACCCATGTTCATCATTACTTCCCCCGATAACATAAACTCGTCCATTGACTGAGGCCGTGCCATGCCAGGCCCGCTCCACTGGCCCCTGAGCGCACTCTGTCCAAGCATTCACTGCAGGGTCATAGCAGTAGGTCTCTTTGAGGTAGATATCCCCTCTTCGACCACAAGTGATGTATATTCTTCCATCAACAGTAGCCCCAGCGTGTGCGTAGACCTACACATAACATTAGTGTCAATAAGCATGGAATGAAGTACCACAGAGTATTTTTAAGTGTCATGCTTAAATCAACTGAAATGAACCCAATCAGTTTAAATAGCAATAAAACCAAGTCTAAATAATGGCACCAGGAAGCTTTTAACATAATTCCACAGCAAGCACACCGCAGCAAAAACTAACTCTAAATCACCACTGGAACTGGAAAAAGACCAACCATGACCATGAGGTGTTTATAGTACCATCTTGTGGATATAGGCAGTATTACACGATAGGGTTAGTCATACCTCTCGTTTTAGAGGTGATACATATTCCCATCTGTTAGTGCGTGGGTCATAGCGCTCCACTGTGTCCAGTTCGTTGCTATAATCCCGGCCTCCAATGGCATAGATGTGACCACCCGCCACACACACACAGTGGTCCGCATGCTGACGCTGCAAAGGCTGGATAGTGCACCAGCGATTATGGCGAGGATCATACCTGGGCGTAGAAGACAAAAAATGTATAATTAACCAACAACTGAATCATAAACTATTAAGTCAGCCAGTAATGATAACAAAACATTTACAAACACTTTCTAGACTTCTTAATTGAGATATTAAATTTGACATCACCCCATCCCCACACACACACACACACACACACACACACATACACACACACACACACACACACATACACACACTAATACTAATATAAATAAAAATGAAACAAATAGAACAAATAGAAGTCTAATAAGGGTGCACTATGTAAGTTTTCTGAATCACCCACATTGTCTCTGTAGAGATGTTTGATGCTTTGCCTGAAATGTTTCAGAGTAAGACATTAAACTTATCCATCTCTTTGGAGTAACACTACCAGGTCAACTTACCGGTCAGATATGTGGGGACTGGTGACTGTTCACAGTAGTAGTCGTAGTAGTAGTAGTAGTAGTAGTAGTTTTTCAAGCTATTTTTTTAGCAATTAAAAAACACCTCTGACTGAATAAATATAAGAGAGACAAATACAGTGGAACATTTCAGGCAAAACGTCTTTACGGAAACAAGCTGGTGCCAGACCCTATAGGGCTCCTTTAAGTGGAAAATTGGAAAAAATACAGAAAAAAGTGAAGAAAACAAATAACATCTCACCTCCAACAGCGAGTCTCAGCCCTAAACCTCCTGGTATTCTTGTCTCCTCCGATGAGGTACACAAAATTGTTGAGCACCGCAATGCCCTGGTTGGACATCTGTGGACCAGGCGCTGCATTCAGGGTCCTCCACTCGCCCCAGCTCGGGTGATACACCTGAAACAGAGGCTCTGGATCGATGTACGGGATGGAGCAGAACATGCCCCCGAATCCTAGGATACAGTGCAGAGTGGAACGTGGCTGTGTTAGAGGACTTTGGAGAACGGGCTGCAGGATTTCCAGTTCATGATAGTTAAGAGCTTCAGAAACCAGATCCCTCAGAGGACACGGGCTGAGTCTGCTGTGCAATCTCTCCAAAATATGCTTCTCAATCAGACAGAAGCGCACCGTCTCCAGCATTTTCAGGTTGTCCTTTGAAATACAATAATATACACAAATATGATGAAATATGAAGCTGTCAGTGATTCTCGATGCACTCTTCTCACACACAAATGTAATATTATAGCTTTCACTATATAAATAAATCTTTTCTTTGGCTTTCCTTCCAACTTAACATCCTCCACAAATGTAAAGCTTCTCTTTACATTAAGCAGCTTGTATTCATTACGTTCATATTCCAAATGCACTTAAAGGAGCACTATGTAACTTTTCTTGTGGAGGGTCTGCCACTTGCTTGTCTCCACTGAGATGTAACTGATTGCCAGGAATGTTCCACAATCTGGCATTTAACAAACCTATCTTCATGGAGACAAGCAAGTAACACCACTATGCCAAGTTACACGTCAGATGTGTGGAGAGATCGCCCCACTCACAGTAATAAGAGAGTAATAATTATAACGCCTGTATTTGAATAAATTAATAGACAAGTTTAATGCAATACTGGGGAACATTCCAGGCAATGACAGTGTGGACCCCCACACCATAAATGACATAGTGTTCATTTAATTTCTACATTTTTCTATTTAGTATTTACTATTCATATTCAACACAGACAAGGTATCCTAGAATCGTGTCTGTGATGGCTGGATTGACAAGTGTATCAACCAATCATAGAAATACTTGGCTCATTCAGTGTCAAAACAAACATGGATGGATTTGGAGAAAATCTTACTAATAAGAGGTAACAGAAACAGGGATACTGTGGTTAAACCACCACGCAAACAAACAGCTAAACTGGATGATGCTGCATTCATGTGACCTCAAAAACTCAAAACTAGTTTCTGACAGTTTTAGACCACAAAGATGCAATTTAAGCTAGTTTGTGGTAGAGAATGCAACTAAAACACTGTGTACATTTTTTACTTGCAGAAAAGAAGTTCCTTTAATGTTTAGTCCCACTTTAATTAAGTAATTCGTCAATTAATTCCTTCATGCACAATGACATTTGTTTCAATCAGTGGTGGAAGAAGTACTCAATTTTGTTACTTAAGTAAAAGAAAATAAAAAAAAATACTCAGGTAAAAGTATCACAAGAAAAAAATCTATTTAAGTATTAAAATACCTTCACACAGATTTTGAGATCTATTAAAGCTTCAAATGTAGTGATTTTGATAAAGATTTGTGTTGAATTTTGTTCAACAGAAACAACTATCAATGTGTTTTTCTAGCTGTTTTGTTTGTGAATTTTCTGGATTAGAAAGTAAAAATAACTTCTTTCAAATGTAGTGAAATAAAAGTATGCACTTAAAAATGTACTGAAGTAAAGTACAGATGCCTAAAATGTATACACAGCACTTAACTACTTTTACTTTGTTACATTCCCCACTGCACATCATTGCCATGTGTTTTAATGCTTAAAGTGCAGACACACCTGTTGACTGACCTGGAGGTAGACCTGATCAGTCTCCACCTGCTCGGGGCTGAAGTGATAGTGCAGTGCTGCCTCGTACACCTCATTCTCGCTATTCACCTGGAGCTCATTACTGTTGAGGGCCCTGTACACCTCCTCCTGGGGCAGCTGCCTGTACACATCGGCCTGGGATAGGCTCTGAATGTTCTTGAGGATGTAGGAGTGGACTCGGGATTTGAGTTGGTCCAGCCCGTACATATCAGCAAGATGGTGGACCTCTAAAATGTTGGTCTCATCCAGCCAGGAGTAGAGGAAGTCACAACAGAAGCCAATGACAATTTCAAGCTGTTCAAAAGAAGTCAAAGTCAATCCATAATGTAATCATTAGTTATTTTTCATGTTTATTGCACATTAGGGCTGTGCTTTTATTAATAGAATTTGAGTCATCTCTATTAGGCAATGATATGCTTTAGTCTTGTTCATCAAGAAATCAACAGCCAATTTTGTCAGTAAAAGAATATGGTTTGAGGCAGAGGTTTGACCTTGGAGAAAGAAATGTTACTATTTTTAATGGCAATTTACTAAAGGTCTGTCTTGTTTATTGTCAACAATTTTTATTCATTTTTAAAAGACAAAATATAATAAAATTGAACTTTGTGATTGATAATTTCTGGGAGTTGTTTTTTCAGTTCTCTATTAGTCAGTTCTAGTGTTGGCTAGTCTCTTTAATAACTATTGTTTAATTACAGTGGAAAGTACGACTCGAGCGCCAACACTTTTGCTTTTTCTTTCACAGCAATCAAAAGAACATTACCTGTAACAACGTGGCAGCGACTAGAACTTCCTGTACACATTCCAGGTCTAACTCAATCTCTGAAGTGTAGATGTAATCAAGTATTTTCTTCATGGCTATGTATGTTACACCATGAATTGGGATCTCATTTTGTTGCGTCTCGCGGAGCCCTCCAGCAAACATCCCCCTATAGACGCATAAAGGTAGTTGCAGACCTGAGATTTATTCAAACAATAATGAGTAAAGCATTAATTATAAATAAAAATTCTTATAATTTTTTGTAGATGTCAGAGCATATCAGATTAATTATATGACTGTAGATCTGCACACATTTAGGCCTAATGTGCCAAATATTACAGATTGATAGCACACAAGTTATTATTTACATTGTCTTCCTTTTCAGAACAGATTAAGCCAAGCTGCCACATAATGCTACACAAAAAATAATATTGCAATGTATAGATAAATAAAAAATGTCAAATCAAACAGACTACAGCAGCACTACCTTACCTGAAGTAGTCACAAGAGGCTGCCAGCAGTATGCGGTGAGCCTGTATGGGTCGCCCCTCCACCTGGAGCACCACATCAAACAGCAGCCCGGACTGTCTGAGCCCCACCAGGCCGTCCAGAAGGCTGCAGAAGTGGGACGAGCTCCAGAAGGTCTGTCGGCCCTTGCGACTGGAGGACCTGGGGCGTCCTCCCATTGGACTTAAGTCTCTGTCTTCAGCCATAGC
This sequence comes from Taenioides sp. WSHXM2023, assembly GCA_029959045.1. NCBI lineage: Eukaryota > Metazoa > Chordata > Actinopteri > Gobiiformes > Gobiidae > Taenioides > Taenioides sp. WSHXM2023. The sequence continues at coordinate 13,297,339 of CM057089.1, forward strand.
AGGAAACTTGTACTCGGGCTTCATCGCGTTATCTGTCGAGTAGAAACCCAATTCTTACAATTTATGTAGGTGACATACCCAAAAGGCTACAAAACCTGAAGGTTTGTCAAGGCTAAAGCCCTCTTGCACAGCAAGAAGGCAAACGAATGTCATTTCTTTAGTCACGGAGCTTGCATGCATTATTATACATTATGTTGAGAAGAAAAACCCCTTCATTGCTAAATGGGCTAAGCAAGAACTCTGCTAGCTGAACACAACACAACAAGCCACAATGCAGCAAATTCAAGAAAAACAAAATTACCTTCTGCTCATTTCCACGGCGTCGGCCATTTAACATTTAGATGCCCGAGTGACGACGGTCCTTACATGAAATCATTTGTGAGGCCTCTAGATTTTTGACAGCTCAAAACAAGTCTGTTTACTTTTTGGAGTCAAGCGATCAGAGATCAAAAGCTGATTGGTTAATACTGTCACACAGGGACCCGCCCTTTTCCGGATCAACATCCAATCGCAAGTTTTCCTTTACATAGCGCCTTTTTTTACTGAACAAGTGGAACATTTAGAGTTCAAACATTAAGCATCGCAATACCTAGGCTTATATATCGCTTATTTTAATTATAGTTAATACTTACAGTTATTAGAATTCTATCTGGATTTATTACTATGCAAGAATGAGTCTTTTGCACCTGTAAGTACATTTTTGGCCACTAGAGAGCAGTGTTGTTCAGTTAAGGGAATGCACCAGGAGCAAGTTAAACTGACTGTTGAATACTAATTTGTTAGTTCAGTTCTTTGATAACTGTGCAAATAATTAATTCCTGGGTTTTCATGTTCATTCTGTCTCAGTTGTGTTATTACTAGAGTGTATAATACCTGGGGAATTAGCTTCTCATCGCTTTACATAGGCGTTAGCACAATGTCCTTTTTAATTTAAATTTCCATAATGGTTAAATTTCTCATCCATCTTCACAGAGATTAATTTGCATATATAGTTATATAGGTTGACATTTCCCTAACTTGAAAAACCCTGCTACATAATTCTTCCCTTGATATATTTTCCATGTATATTACTGCAATGTATTTCGTTTTGTGTATTAAAATGCCCTTTGCAAATAGTAAATTATAGCATTTCCCACATTTTGTATGCACCACCTAGCTAAAGAAATACCCCGCAGCTTGTACATGGAACATCACCATCACCAGCAGAGCAATCACTCACACCACAACTGCTCTGCAATAATGTGGCTTGGCCGCAGCTGCGTCTAAGTTAAATGACTGGATATCGCTGAATAGCCTAGTTATTAGTGCAATGTGGACTGAATAGCTTTTCCTAATGGCGACCATGTGGCATATGGCATACAACAAAATCACTCACATTAATCTTAAGAATGACCGTTTACTGGACTGTAAGCAAACCTATCCAGTGTTTATGTTTCAGATAAGCTCATACGCAAGCAGTCTTTGTGTGCTAGAGGGTTGTATAAGGTAGGGCATCCGATTTATTATTACTGCATTGCATAGCCTAAAATAGAAGCCTTGCATTTACTAGTAACGCTATGCATTGTCACTCACGCACTTTGCTTGCTTTGCTCTGCACATCAACAAATAGCAAGTGCTTGGACATGATATCAGAGTCTGACTCTGTAATGTAATATAATGTTTAACTGCAATCATTTGTGTTGAGAATCAGACAAGGGCACAATAGGCTAAAAGCCACTTAGTAATTTTACTCAGCGGCTGGGAAAGACTGGTCCTGTTTATGTCAGGCATCACAGAATAAAAAAGCCTGATTTTACCATTACTAAGTGCACAGTGCATTAGGCTGTCTCCTCTCGTCAGCTGTACAAGCCAACTGGAGGTGAAAGTGCAGCACTAGCTGAATTAACTGTCAATCTTGGCTCATATACATAATATTTGCAGTGGTTATATTATAATTGGGTATTTTAAAGAGTCTGTAACCTGTAACTTGAACTAGGCTACATAAAGTGGTGCACCCATGGCATCTTTCAAATGAAAATAATTTATAATGTAACATCCAAAAGGAGCAGATAACAGACACTATTCAACACACAACAGGCTCCAAAGAATGATAAAAAGCATGCTACAGGCAAATGCCAAAACAAGACATAAGTGTCCTCTTTTTGCAATTCAACCTTCATTGCACTTGTTTGTCCTACACAACAGCATGAAACATAATGATGATGTAACTGCAGATTGCTCTTTTTCTTTTAGGCGTACAGTGACTAAGGAGGTGTGGTCAGTCTGAGTGGCCTGCAGGTCTGCAAGGCTGACACCTCAGGACATAACAGCCGATGTGTGATATGTCACCAAGACGGGGGAATTTTGACACTTCTATGGATGCAATAGCTGCTGGAACATGTCAAGGTACCACATCAACACTGTTTATTACAACAGAAAACAACATGAACATTACCAAAATAAGAATCTGCACTAACTCGATACAATTAAGAGCGAAAACCCTTCTTTTTCTTTTTATATTGCAGTATACCGCAATAGATCAGAATGATCACTTCACTGTGAGCGAGTATGCGCAGATGTGGCAGGTTCTATATTGACATAGCTGCTAGGTGACAGCAAACCAAGCAATCATTTCTCACTTGCACCAAACCCAGTCGTGATTTCTTCCAAAATTACAGTCTGATCAAGGCTGTAAAGAAGGCAGGCGGCAGGATCCATCGCTCCCCACGAAGATAAACACTGCCACAGCACTTGGACGATTTCTTCAGTTTGTTTTGTTTTGTGTACAAATAATCGATCAACATTATCTTTATAGCCAATATGCAGATTATATTAAATTGTGTGTAATCAGTCATATCCTTGAAGCAGGCTCTGTTAGGGTAAACTTTAAGGGGAAAAGTCAAAGACACCCACGTATAGCACAGTGGGGAGTCAGATAAAACAAACCAACTTAACCAAAATATTGGCCTCTTCTGAGTATACTCTGTTCCTCCCCAAAAACTGAAGATTACTTGCTGGTAGAGATTCACAAATATATTCATGAAATCCAGCCATTCTACTATGTCCATGTGCTAAACAACTCAAAAACAGAATGTAGCCTAATACCTTGATCTGGTTAAAAATATATGCAATGGGGCACAGATCAAATATTCTAATCTGTACTTGTATTAAAGCTGCATTGTGTAACTTTTTTGGTGAAGGTCTGTCAAATGCTTTTCTCTGTGGAGATGTTATTTCTTTGTCTAGAATATTACATAGTATGGCATTAAATCTTCTATCTTCATGGAGACCAAACCAGACCAAATTACAGGTCAGATCTGTGGAGAGCCAACTTCGTTCACAGTCAGAATGCCTGGTTTTTTTTGTTGTTTTTTTATGTCATACTGTGGAACATTCCAGGCAGAACAATGCCATTTCCGTAGAAACTAGGAGGTGACTGACCATCCACCTGAAAAGTTACACAATGCTCCTTTAAAGAAGGGCTTTTCTCATTCTGTTTTTTAAATACATTTTTCTTCCTTTGTTGTGCAGATGCATTGCTCCTATCACCATCACATTTACATTATTTTGAAAAATGGCAAATGTTCTGCTTTACACACCACACTTTTTGAAAGTTATATCTACTAAATTAAATTGGATTTGTGGAAGAAGATGAACTTGAGATGAGAATCAGTTGGGAGCCTCATAACTTGTTCCATGCTTCATACATTGCCACACTTTTCCCACTGGAAGGAATTGTACAAGACAGCAGCTGGAGACTGTGAGCCGCCTGTTGGACTGTGTTTGACAGCTTCTTTCTGAGGACGACTTATTCCACTACTAATGGAACAGCACCTTCTACGGCGCATAACAAAATGATTAATTTACACTTAAAACCATATTCACTTTGGCATCCATTTTTTCAGTAGCTTTCTCAAATCACAACCCCTGTGGAGTATCCCTGGAAACTGCCACCACTCCCCTCCAGATCTTGCAATGAGGCCAAGCATGAAGGGACCAACACCGGATCAAATTTTAATTGGGAAATGGTTAAAGTCTGGCCAATGACTGCGTAGGTGGGTGCTATAAAATACTCAGCATGTCAGTGGACCTGGATTAAACAGGATTTTTAAAGTCAATATTAGCCAGCTCGGGTATGATTTGGCTGCTCCTCGGATACAGTTGACACTTCTTTTTTCTACAGGTGCTATTTTGGGGTGTGACATCCTCCACTTTATTGAATGTGACATTAGAATATGTTGAGCATCATGAGCTGACATTAGCACAGGCGTGACTGTGTGAAGCCGAGAGAAACTGCTGTTACACTGGCAGAGACATGACCGGAGACTACCTCACAAGGCAGGTGCAGGGGCATCCTGGGAATTCATATCAATTAAACAGCAAGGTTAGCAGGTCTAATGTAGAATAGATGGATTCTGCCTTATGGTCAACTAATGCAATTGAGTTTTAATAAAGCTCTATCTCTGCTCCTTCACTGTCCAATTTTCTGTCTCCCAGTCTTTACTGTAATCCATTTTCTTTTGGAGGCTTAATAGCAGTTTCCTCGGGCTAAAAATATACTCTTGCACCATTGGTCTACATAAAAAACACTCTTGACAGACATCATTGAAAAGTGAAATGTCAAAACAATGTTAAATAACTTTAGGTTTTTGCATTTTTGACAACCAGTTGATTAACCATAATTATGATACTAGTGTGTTACATAATGGCAAAATGGAGGTTGCAAGTTTGATCCCCATGCAATCGACTATTTGTCTGCCCCTCATTTAATTGACACCTCCAGTATTAGACCAAGGCTCATCCATAGCTACTAATTGGAATCAGTAGATGAATGAATGAATGTTGATATTACTTATTTTTGCACAGATTGTTATTTGTTATCCACCTGTCAAATTCAGAGTTTTAATTATGTCCAAATAATCCTAGTGATATTTACAAAGGCTATATACTATATACTATGTAGCCAGCAGCCCATGTAAATGTCAGGATATATATATATATATATATATATATATATATATATATATATATATATATATATATATATATATATATATATATATGTATGTGTATGTGTATATATATATATATATATATATATATATATATATATATATATATATATATATATATATATATATATATATATATATATATATATATATATATATATATATATATGAGAGAGAGAGAGAGATAGATAGATAGATAGATAGATAGATAGAGGCCGGTCAATAAAATATTGCATACTGCATGGGTTGGATGGATTACCTGATTTGAGAGACTACATGGGGCACACATCATAGTGACTGAAGACTTAAAAACCATAATAGTTCTTTAAAGATGATATTTATCTATTTTGCAATACGCATTACTCCACATATAGTGCTCTGTTAGGGGAATAAATGTGCATCCAAAAGTCCTATTTTATCAGGGGGGCAGAAGGGCGCACTCTGTCACATTGAATGATTCAGGCTTCTTCCAGCAGCATGGCATTTGTTCAGAACTGGGGTCAACTAAGAAGCCTCTGGGAATCTATGGGACTCGATTACAATGATGGTGTCAAGACTCAGTTTAACATGAGGCCAGGTCACAGTTTCCACTGAAATTATTATGCAAATTGTGTTTAAGTGTCGTGTGATCATTGGTGAACAGCCAACGATCCAGCCACATTGTCCCAACAAAGCTGTGACGTCAGCAAGGAGGTGGCGGAGTGATGTTTTGGGCCAGAATCATGGGGAGAGAGCTGGTCGGCCCTTTTAGGGTCCCTGAAGGTGTGAAAATGACCTCTGTAAAGTATGTGAAGTTTCTGACAGACCACTTTCTTCCATGGTACAAAAAGAAGAACTGTGCTTTCTGTAGAAAAATCATTTTCATGCATGACAATGCTCCATCTCATGCTGCATGAACACCTCTGCATCATCGGCTGTTATGGGCATAAAAAAAGAGAAACTCATGGTGTGGCCCCCATCCTCTCCTGACCTCAACCCTATTTAGAACCTTTGGAGCTCCTCAACAGAAAGATCTATGAGGGCGGGAGGCAGTTCACATCCAAACAGCAGCTCTGGGAGGCTATTCTGACATCCTGCAAAGAAATTCAAGCAGAAACTCTCCACAAACTCACAAGTTCAATAGATGCAAGAATTGTAGAACACCTATCAAATTAGGGGTCCTATGTTCAAATGTAACGACCTGTTAAGATGATTTCAATAATATGTTAAAGCTAAAAATACTGTTATCATTGGGAGGTTTGTTCAATATTATTCGAATTGTACTCTAAAGGTTGTTGACTTGAAAATTATGACTGTCATTTATTTTGACAATTTGGCAAAATCAGAGAAAAACATCATTTGCATAATAATTTGGAACACAGTGTATATGTTTAATATGTGCTTGTGTGTATGGCTTGTATGTTGCTTCGTTTTTGTTTTGAATAGTATTTGAACAATGTAACCCTAGGTAATATCTGTTTAATTTATTTGTGGTCAGTTTATTTATATACAGTCCATATTTTCAGTATTTCCACCAACCTGCTAAGGGACTACAGGTGTAAATTAGCATTCATGCTATAACCTGGCACCAGCATCTCTCCTATGTCTTTTGTCTTGGTTAATGCCCCTGTCTTGCACTGCCCCTGTGCAAATTAAAGCATGCCATATACGACTATGTGACATTGTATTAGATCCTTTTTAATTTATGCAAAATTCAAACAATAGATTACACCTAAGGTATTTTGTAATGTTGGAATGTACCTGTCAGCATGTGAACTGATCAATGTGTGCAGTGATCCAGGAAATTATTGTTGAGGTATTGTAAAGGCTCTTGCTTTTGTCACCAGGCATGGATGTAAACCAGGTCTCTATTTTAGATTTGCTACACAGTGGCATTAGTGTCTTGGGAGCTCCCAAGCTGTCTTCCCCTCCCCCTCATAAAACCCATAACACTCATATAAATACGGCCTTGGCATGTAAATATGTCATCAATGCAATGAAGGACCCCCTTTGCCTGGACACTGAGGTGGTAGTGAGAAGGAGGAGATGGACAGGTGGAGGTAGAAGATGGTTTTGCTGCTGAATGCAGGGCAATCAAAAGAAAATGGTTGTTGTGTGATGTGAGCTGTTTGGTTGAGTGGCAGATGACAGTGATTGTGACAGGAAGGTGATAAAAAGGAATTAAGTATTTATTATTTATTTATTTATTTATTTATTTTATACATCAAATACCTATTGAAGTTGTACCAAACAAAACATAACCTCAATAATATAACATACAAAGACAGGAAACAAAATAATTTCACACGGACATTTTGACAGTTGTAGACATGCTAGACAAATTGTCCAAATTGTCCCATTTTTCTGTCACCATTGAATTTTTTTCCATTTATCCTCCCACCATCTTTTTGCATACAGCAATCCTGGTCATTTCTCTCAGGAAACAGTCTTTGTTTTAAGTACATGTTCGTTTTTGGCCAGCAGCTATCTAGCTATCTACCCTTATGATATAGCTCTATTTGAAACATTAACACAAAGTGTGTTCTTTAGGCAAAACCTGAAAAACAATTCACTTATCACCTGATATAGATCCAGTACACCTCTTTTTCCTACTGTGTCCTTGCTGCCCTTGACAGCTTGTCATTTGTTCGTCACAATTGTTGCCTTTGGATGAGTGTGTGTCAAAACACCTGGAAGAAGGATCAGGAGAGTGACAGTGTAAGTACAAGCCATTCCACGTCAGACCTATTGAAGGACTGATGATAACATAATTACATATAGCCTTTTCAACAACTGCACTGCTGGTAGATCATAAATGAAAGGTCTTTGGAGGCCTGGTGCTGCCTTAGAATATAATGAACTGCACAGAGAAAGTGCCAGTGCAGCTCTGAGCAGTAGTGTGTGGGGACAGTGTGAAGAGGGAGTTAACAATCTGTTGCACAAGCAGAAGAGGTGCAAAGAAAAATGGGTCTAAAATAGTCCCTAGTGTGAGATTGGAAGAGGAAGGCATTTTAATGAGGCGACTATGGAGTTTGTCTTATGTGAGATTTCAGGATGCAACGATGCTCCTGTGTTGCTTTGTGCACATACAATGTGATCTGATTCTCTTCAGATCTTGTTGGCAAGTTTTCTATTGTCACTATATATGTACAAATAATAATATAGCAATTTCATTATTAGAATTAGGATAATATACAATCCTTCTGAATGCAATCTTCTTGAATACACATTTTTGCATTTCTTTTCATCCTTTTTAACTTTTACTCCAGATGCTTACCCTTAAAACCAATCATATGGTGGTTGTGGTAGGCAAAGTGGTAGTGAAAAAAATAATTAACTTTAGTATTTACCCTTTTTACATTTAAATATTTTATGTTCATTCGGGCTGAGTAAATAATATGTTTTTGATGAAATTGTATCCCTTGCATTTTGTATGTATTGTATGTAAATGTTGATTAGAATGTTACTTATGTTTGAACTAAACATATTGAGTTTAAAATGTTCATAAAATGTATCATGCAACCTAATAAAAGGAAGGGAGTGTGCAGAAAATAGCACACAAACTGGACAAAAACTGCAATGATAAGCCAGATGTAATTTTTGTTGTTGACAGTTCACAGCCATTACACTGTCTGCTATATATATATACACAAGTAGCAGAGGCTGTTGAATGGTTCACTAGATGACATGTACATCACCAGTCTTGAACATGGGTTTTAGTTTTATTTTAGTTCTACAATGATTGCAAACCATGTATAAAATGAATAACTATTGTAGAAAGTGAAACTTTGAACCATGCTGGGTCTCCCCTCTTTATATCAAAAAACTGTTCTGTTTGTGTCTGTACTGTCTGATTTGTATTGTATCTCAACATTATTTGACCCAGATGCAGGTCAAATCAATATTGTCTGATGATCTAAAGGATCGCCATCTACTGAAATGTAACACAACACATCCCAATAAGTTGCAAATAGGCTACATCAAGCAATACTTGTATCAGTTTGGTCTTTTAACATTAAGTTATTTGCAAACAGATATAGGTGAAATCAATAATGCCTGATGAGCCTAAGCAGAGCCATCTCATTTTTTGAATGTATAGCCTAGGACCTAATATTAGGGATTAGGTACAGGTTATACAGGTCAAAAATTAGATGAACAGGTTTCTTAGGATAGCTCAACAGACACAAGTATTGCTTGATGTAGCCTATTTGCAATTTAACTTACATTTTGAAAGATGGATAATCTTCATTCTGTTACTCCTACATCTGGGTTAAATAATGTTAAGAGATACAATACAAATCAGACAGTACAGACACAACCAGAACTGCTTTTTGATACACTATATTGCCAAAAGTATTCGCTCACCTGCCTTGACTCGCATATGAACTTAAGTGACATCCCATTATTATTTCTTATATGACGTCGGTCCACACTTTGCAGCTATAACAGCTTCAACTCTTCTGGGAACGCTGTCCACAACGTTTAGGAGTGTGTTTATGGGAGTTTTTGACCACTCTTCCAGAAGTGCATTTGTGAGGTCACACACTGATGTTGAACGAGAAGGCCTGACTCTCAGTCTCCACTCTAATTCATCCCAATGGTGTTCTGTCGGGTTGAGGTCAAGACTCTGTGCAGGCCAGTCAAGTTCATCCACACCAAACTCTCTCATCCATGTCTTTATGGACATTGCTTTGTTCACTGGTGCACAGTCATGTTGAAGAGGAAGGGCCCATCTCCAAACTGTTCCCACAAAGTTGGGAGCATGGAATTGTCCAAAATCTCTTGTTATGCTGAAGCATTCAGAGTTCCTTTCACTGGAACTAAGGGGCCAAGCCCAGCTCCTGAAAAACAACCCCACACCATAATCCCCCCTCCACAACTTTACACTTGGCACAATGCAGTCAGACAGGTACCGTTCTCCTGGGAACCGCAAAACCCAGACTAGTCCATCAGATTGCCAGATGGAGAAGTGTGATTCGTCACTCCAGTGTCCACTGCTCTAGAGTCCAGTGGCGGTGTGTTTTACACCACTGCATTCAACACTCTGAATTGTACTTGGTGATGTATGGCTTGAATGCAGCTGCTCAACCATGAAAACCCATTCCATGAAGCTCTCTACGCACTGTTCTTGAGCTAATCTGAAGGCCACATAAAGTTTGGAGGTCTGTAGCGACTGACTGCAGAAAATTGGTGACCTCTGCGCACTATGCGCCTCAGCATCTGCTGATCCCGCCCTGTCAGTTTAAAAGACCTATCACTTCATGGCTGAGTTACTGTTGTTCCCAATCGCTTCCATTTTGTTATAGTACCACTGACACTTGACTGTGGAACATTTAGGAGCTAGGAAATTTCACGACTGGACTTGTTGCACAGGTTCATCCTATCACAGTACCACGCTGGAATTCACTGAGCTCCTGAGAGCGACCCATTCTTTCACAAATGTTTGTAGAAACAGTCTGCAGGCCTAGGGGCTTGAGTTTATACACCTGTGGCCATGGAGGTGATTGGAACACCGGATTCCGATTATTTGGATGGGTGAGTGAAGACTTTTGGCAATATAGTATAAAGGGGGGAGACCCAGTATGGTCCAAAGTTTCACTTTCTACATTCGTTATTCATTTTATATGCATGCATGAACGCAATTTCAGTGTATAGGAATATAAATAAAATGGGGGGAAAAAAGAAAAGACTTGACCTCATAACATTCGAAACACATCCTTTGGTTTTAACGTAGCCTAATCTTCCACAGTATGGCTGAAAACGTCCAAATAAGACCCCAGTGATTTGGTGACAGGTGTTGGCGTTGGCAAAGTTCCATGCATTTGTAAGCCAAGGGCACTAAGTGAACTAAGACAAAATATAGGCTATTCCTATTTAGCCTGTTATCAAGGCAAAAAGTGGTGGCCCATCATAGTCTATTCAATCATAAAGCCTAGACTGCCGTCGAAAGGACTTTGAGACCATTTCATTGACGCTTATAACGCAATTAAAAGCTATTGCATACAGGCCTACCTAAACATAGGCCTACCTAGGCCTGCTGTAGCCTATACACAATATAAGATTATTTCGAATATAAGATCATTATGCCACATTTTGGTAATAAGATAGACCCATCAAGTCGCGCGCCATTCAGAGCACGTAAAAATGCACTTGTCTGATGCATTGTCTTTTCTTCTTCAGGTGCAGTGCTAAAACTGTAATACTTCCTCCGTCAGTAGTCGCACGCGTGCGTGTGTACGTTTGAGAGAGTGTGTTGGCGCGTGTACGGTGCGCGTGCACGTCACGGCGAGAAATGTCATTATGTAACATGTTCTACAGTCCCATCCCCACCAGAGAGTGTGATACATAAGGTCGCTTTAAGCGCTATCTCCACTCCACTGTGTTCCTCCATGCGCGCTCATCAGACGCCTCCTTCTGCCTCCTCACCTGATGCGGAGATCCGTGCGAAGAAAGTGGGAGAGAGGAGACAACACGCCACACTCCGGTAAGAAACGGAGCTTGTACTAAAAGTGAAAGTCCGCGTTGTCTTACGTGTCTTTACTCTTTTATGATCTTTTAACAACCTTATTCATCAAGCAAATGTCTCCTCCCTCTGTGCGCCTTGTTTTAGGCAACTGACACATTGTTCATTTGCCCGCCCGTCAGGCTGTTTTTATAGAGGTCCATTAAGCGGCATTTTGAGGGTTTTAACAGAGAAATAAATTATGCTTTTACTTATGGGCAGACGCTGCAGCCTATGGGATTTACCCCAAGTTATGTGCACCTGTCCCAGCGTGGAATAGCTTGACACAGACATTAGAGGAAGAAAACTAAGGACGTTTACCAGGTAGGCAAAATAACTTTTTTATTCATCATGGATACGCTTAAAATTCACCCGAACATTTTCCTTTAGTAAATGTTATTTTGTTTGTAGGATATCATTTATCCTTTTCACGTATCATGATATATTACTGAAATGAAAATGGCTCTATTTTTGACGTGTGCTTTTGTCACTACGTGTCTCCTTATTAGCACGCCTATAGCTGTGCATCATGGTAATAAGGCAGTGTAAAGAGCATTCATTGTTATCTTAGTATAGGCTATTGTGCTTGGTTCTAAATTAAAATGAAAAACAATCCACAAATGCAGCTAATTCCCTTTGCAAAAACATAGCCTACATGATGTGGGAGACAAAAACATGGGCTAAAACATGTGATTAAACAGTGCTGTTGATTATTCTCATTGTGTCCACAAGAGAATATGAGGCACGCAGCTTTAGTGTATGTTTTTGTTATTCTTTGACAGCATAGGTAAGTGTTGTTGAGAATGGAAGAGAGAGAGTTTTCCTTGATGATCCAACCAGAATAAATTTCAGCTGTCAAAAGGGGAGCAAACATTTGTGGGAGACGATTGTGTAAAGGAGGAGACATTATTACAGTTATTGTGATGGAAATGTAGATCAGCTTGCCATTACAGCGATGCGTGGAGGTGTGCGCTGCCGTCTTGAGGTGCAATAGAGCAAACAGTACATGGACGTTTAGGACAAAAAGCACCCCCCCAAACTGATTTATGTGCACTGCTGTGATCATTGTGTGAAAACCTCCCTTTGTGTAAAAGTGAGTGCTGCCAACAAAGGTGAAATTCCACTCCACAGATCCTGAGATTGACTTGAAACAGAGGAGGGGAATGTAAAAACTTGTCCCCAGAAAATAAATAATCTATGTCATGTGTTGCTTTCATAGCTAATCATGGAATTAGTTTCTCCAAATAATAACCACCATCAATTGAATCTCTGTAACCATGTTATCTGCTGGTTCACTAGATGACATGTTTTAATCAATTCAGTTCAAGTTGTACTATAACTCTTCTGGTGGAGGGCCCGCTACCTGTTTGTCTTCATGGAGACTTTATGACTTTGCCACGAATGTTCTACATCATATCATTAAACATATCCATATCTATGGATACAAGCAGATGGCTCAGTTACAGGTCAGATCTGTGGGGAGATAGCCCTGCTCTCAGATAGAATGCATGTTTTCAAGGCATTAAAACACCTCTAATTGAATATATTCAAGATAGAGATTAAATGCTGAACTGTGGAACATTCAAGACAAAACAAAAATATCTCCGTGGTGATAAGCAGGTGATGGACCCCCCACCAGAAATGTTACATAGTGCACCTCTAATTAGGAGATTCACTTTGACTTTAATTTAACTTGTCTGTGAAATGTATATTCTCATACAGTAAAGAGAATGTTTTAATCATTTTTGTTTTTGTCCAGGCACTGAAGTAATGACATCTGAAGATTAAGGACAAGCTTTGACGGCCCTCCAAAAACAAATTCATGAGGCAATTACAAGAAGTGTGACACAACAAATTTTAATTAAGGTCTGCCTGTTGAAGTGCAAACATGGATCTCCAGTACAGCTCATTTTACAACCATGCTTTGTGGAAAGACCTGGCCCTCGCCACTGAAGACTGCTCAGTGTCTGTCAGCGGCACCACCTTCCTCATCATTGCCTACAGCGTGGTCCTGGCTGTGGGACTCATCGGAAACTCCTGCCTTGTTTTTGTCATCACAAGGCACAAGGAGATGCATAACGTCACTAACATACTAATTGCCAATCTCTCCTGCTCCGATATCCTCATGTGTATTGTTTGCCTTCCTGTTACCATAATATACACGTTGATGGACCATTGGATTTTAGGTAGCGCTATGTGTAAGCTCACGCCATTTGTTCAATGTATTTCAGTCTCCGTCTCCATATTCTCTCTTGTTCTGATTGCAATGGAGCGCTACCAGCTAATAGTCCACCCCACAGGTTGGAAGCCCACAGTCGCCCAGTCCTACTTTGCTGTGGGGGGCACTTGGGTGGTGGCGTGTTTGATTTCCGTGCCTTTTTTGACCTTCAACGTTTTGGTATTACCCTTTCAGAACCTAAGCATCCCTCTTCCACTCTCTGACCAGCTTGTCTGCATGGAAAAGTGGCCATCGTTAGCAATGAGGCGAGCCTACACCACCTCTTTGATTGTCTTCCAGTACCTCCTGCCGATCCTTCTCATAATGATCTGCTATTTGCACATCTACTTACGCCTGAGGAGAAGGAAGGAGATGGTGGAGCGGAGTGGGAACAATACGCAGAAGAAAAACAAAGGCGCTACAAGGATTAACATCATGCTAACGGCTATCGTGGTGGCGTTCGCTCTCTCCTGGTTGCCTCTCAATATCTTCAACACTGTTTTCGACTGGAACCACGAGGCTCTGCCCACCTGCAGTCATGATGCCATCTTCTCCTTCTGCCATCTTGTGGCCATGGCATCGACCTGTGTCAATCCCATAATATACGGTTTCCTCAACAGCAACTTTCAAAAGCAGCTCAAGTCCACCATACTGAGATGTCGCTGCTGGGCGGTCACAGAGAGATATGAGACTGTGCCACTTTCGACGGTCAGTACGGAGGTCACCAAGGGGTCAATGTTGAGCAATGGATCCATCAGTGCCAACACCTAAAAATGTTTTCATTCAAAGTCAAAAGAAGTTGGTTTTTGGAGCCTGTTTTGCTCTTCACGGGCACTATTCATCTTTTAAAGCTTTTCTTGCTTGACTGCGTTCAAAAGCAGGAGTGTGACATTTACAAAGTTATAAAGCTCACAGTTTGCCGTCCAATGAGAGCAGGCTGGAGACACTTAACTGCTGGCCTCTATTTCAGATGAAGCAGAACATCACAAAATGATGGTCAAAGCGGTGCACCGGGGTCAACCAAGAAGTATTCTGCTGAAGAATACTCTCTCTTAAAGAAAACCGCTTGTAATCTGTCTATATTAATGCTACTGACAATGTAGGAGGTGAAGGGCGCAGCTATGTCTTGCTTATGTTCTCCAAAATGTCTGTATTGATGAAAATGTAAATTGATAGCGAACCATGATGTGTTAATGATTATTGACAGTTTTGTTGCACAACTGTAGGCAAGTACATTAGAGCCGCAAATGGGGCCCCAGGCGTTCATCCAGGCGATTTATTTGCTTCATCAGACGCTGTTCTTATTATCGAAAACTCCCATGAACAATAATGTTTTCATAATGAACCTCGTCAAGCCAATGTGGTGCAGGTCTATTTTCAACCATTATATATAGAAGTGTGCTATGTGCCTGTACATTTTCTCATAAAGATGTGACTACCATAAATTTAAAAGTGCCATAAAAGTAGTTTCAGTAGAGGACTTCTTTCGCTGTATATAACACTATGGACTTCCGTGCATTACATTTGGCTTAGGAGAAGTGTACGACACAGTTATAAATCTGTGGCAATAAAAAGCAATGTGTAGCATAGAAGATATGAGGAATTAGGATTACTGTTGTCACTTTTATTTCTGTGATGAATAAAATTTTTATGATACACTTGTGAAATAAGTCTTGAATCTACTTTGTTGACAGTTGTAATGTAATAAATTAGAATGTAATGTTTGATATATCGTGGTTTGAGATCTCCTGGTTTATATTGTACGTAGAAAGTTTGAATTATACATTTGATGGCAACAATATATTGAATTTTGGTTTCCTAGTATCCAGCCAGAGTGTCACAAGTTGTCAAAAACTAAATAAATCAGTACCCAGATAGTAATCAATCAAGTAGGCCTATTGACACAGAAAAATAAATCATAAATAAATAGGACAAAATTTAACATTTCCTGAATAGTTTGTCAGATGGGGCATCTGGGTAGAAATAGTTTCAAGTAATCTGGACAATGTTTTTAAGTCAAGTAATTTTGAAACCTCTATCATGGACCACTACTGGACAAATTAGGGATTACACCAACAAGGGTAGCAGTCTTAAAAAATGATGTCAAACACTAACCAAATGAGCTCAAAGTAACAGAAGTAGAATCAGTAGAATTCAAACCTAATCAGCACATTGACCATAGTAAATGCATCAAAAGTTTTGTTTTGACTTTGAATTGGACTATTGACTACATTTTCACAACTTCCACTACATATGGATGTGTTTGTGGTGGTTTGTATGACATAATGATCGCAATGGTGTCAAATGAATGCTCCTCTTTCCGTCAGAGCCCGTATTGATTTAGTGGCTTTAGGTCAGCTCGTAGTGTTCCATCTTCATCACTGACAGAGGCTAAAGTGAGAGGCTTATTTGTGATAAAATGCCACTCTGACACCACTGTCTTCATCATTAAGACAAGTGTCACATCCATTTCCTCCACAGGTTAAAGCACGTCCAAACATGAGCCAATCAACACATCTGTGGACGTGGAGATTAAAGCTACAGACCTGTTTTAACCCTGCCATTATAGCAGAGGTCAGACTCAGTGCAGTGCATCACTGTGCATTATTCAGGGCGTAGGAGAAGATCAGCACTCGTTTTAGACATGTTTAATAAATCAGTGCTTTTGTTTGGGGCCGTAAACAGCAGGGACATGCCATAGTAAATATTAAGGGGAGAACTTCCTGTCAAACAAAATGTGCAGGAGCATGATTGTTTAGATTGCAATATATGATGGAAAGTACACTAAAAACTATGTGCTCTTAAATCATGTTTTATGCAAGGAAAAATAATTACAAAAAATACTAGTAATATTAAATAGATAGCTGGTATAATTTTACTCAACCAATATTTGAGTACTTTTATAGTACAATAATTATCTACTTGCCTTGTTTTGCACTGTTGTTCTGTCCATACTGTTTTGTTTTTTGTTGTTGTTGTTTTTTTATTTATTTTTTCTATCTTTATTTAACACATTATATTTAAAGGTGCACTGTGTAACTTTTTGGTTGGGGGTTCGTTACCTGCTTGTTTCTATGGACATGTAATTGCCCTGCATGGAATGTTCCACAGTATGACATTAAACAGCTCTACCTTACATTTATTAAATTAGGTGGTTTTACTAATAATAATAATAATAATAATGCATCAGTTTTATATAGCTGTTTTCTGGACACTCAAAGATGCTTTACAGGGCATTATTCATTCACTCCACACTTGGTGGTGGTAAGCTACTATTGTAGCCACAGCTGCCCTGGGCAGACTGACAGAAGCAAGGCTGCCAATCTGCGCCATTGTCCCCTCCAACCACCACCAACACTCACACCACTCACACTCACGCACACACCACTTTCACACTAGGCAATGTGGGTGAAGTGCCTTGCCTAAGGACACAACAACAGTTTGTTTTTTTGTTTTTTTTGCGATTGGCGCACCACTGTGGCACCTGATTTTCCCAGCGTCTCCCATCCAAGTACTAACCAGTACCGGCCCTGCTGAACTTCAGAGATCTGACGGGATCAGACTTTGACAAGCCAGCATAGCCACTGTCTACCGGCTTGTCAGCAGTGGTACTGTTCAAAAATACCCACAAAAATAGGCATTCTGACTGTGAGCCATACTGTAAAACATTCCAGAAAAAGCAAAGCAACAGCATCTCCATGGAGAAATGCATTTGACGGATCCTCCACCAGAAAAGTTACACAATACTCCATTAATTCATGCCATTATTTTATCATAGTTTATATTTTACTATTATTTTCATTGTTGTATGTTGCATCATACTACAGAAGCTCCTAGTTTGTGAATTTTTTACATTAACAATGCTAATATTTATTTTTCTTATTCAGATTTATGTTTATAGAAATTACATTTGTCACATTTATAATTAGAAACAAGACTGAAATAAAAGCTTAAACCAAACCTCTGAGCAGTAACAGTATTTTGGACTCTCCAAGGGCAGAGGCAGCCCCAGGGGAGCTCTCAGGGCATCTCTTGTCACACTATTGACTTGTTGCTCCCTTTGCTCAGGCCTAAAATGAGCTCTCGTAAGCTTCACTAACCTTTTCTTCTCTAAGTCCCTTTAAACCCACTCTAAATCAGGAAGCTATGCTCACTACAGAGAAGGAGAGAAGCCAGAGGTACAGCACTTGACACAGTATTGAGGAGCTGCTATAGGATTGCAAAGTAGAGACACTTGCAGGTGCACATGTCCAGTCTCCTAGTGTCCCTGGAGTCGGTCCAGAAAGATTAGCATCTCTCATCGGCTTTGTGAATTTTAATATAGACAGATTTTCATATCCGATCTCTCTCCTCCGATCGCAGGAACAACATGAACGAAGAAATAGTTGGCCAGAAATTTCCCCAAGCTGTTGTTTTGAAATTAAATTCTCAGACACATTTTTTTTTGCCTGGAAGCTCAAAGCGCATAATATAATTTAGCGTCCTCTGTCCACTTTCATTTCAAAGACTATTTTCCTCAAGTTTCCCCTTAAATTTCTCTGGGCCAAGAATAATTTGAGAGTGACAGGACCAAATGTTTTAGGCATGTGTTTCAGAGAGAATTTTTAAAGAAATGACTCTAGAACTAGAATCTACTAATATCTTTGGAAGCTATAGTGCTTTGGTATATGTCCAATATTTCAGTATATACAGTGTATTTTTCCTTCACAGCCTCATGCACGCACAATAAACCATACCTACTCCTAACCGAATCAGCTGGATGACCTTTTAACCCTGAGAGACACTAATCTTTATGTTTGAGAAGACAGAAAAGGTCACATAGAGACGTGTTTCTGCTGCTGAAGTCCTGATCAATGCTGTGGTCCTTTGTAACATGTCCAGGTGCACCTCTTAGGTCAAACCCATGGACTGCTCTCTCCATCACTGCCTTATTTCCCTGTGACACAAACATTGGGTGCCCTTTAACTTCTATGTGACCATTACATACAGAATAACAAAAAAAGTTTGGTGTAAAAATAAACGTTTGGCTCAAAACATAATTATGCAAATGTAATTAGAAAGTGCTGCTTAATCTGTGTGGAACACCAGTTCAAACAGGTGTGTCTTTAGGAGTTTTAAAGTGCAGCCCTAATGTGCAAAGGAAAGCTGTTCTAGAGTTTGGGTGCAACCTTTGTCTTTCTGTAGAACGGTATGTTGAGAATTTTTACCCATAAAAGTTGGTAATTTGGTCTCTGTTGCCTGCATTGTGCCCTTTTATTAGATCCTTTACTTCTACATTGCTATGTTTGAAAGGCTTTATAACTTAAAGGTGCACTATGTAAATTCTGGTGGAGAGTACAACACCTGCTTCTGTCCAAGAAATGTTATTGCTTTGCTTGGGAAATCCACAGTATGGCATTAAACATATCTATCACCAAGGAGACAAGCAGGTGACACCATCAGGCCAAGGTACAGTTCAAACCTGAGGCCAAGCAGGTGGCATACCCTCTTTCAGAAAAGTTACCTAGTGCATCTTTAAAATGTTTTGAGACTTTGTAATCTATTCAAAATATAAGCATTGTATCACGTATTAAAATGGGAAAATATACAAAAATGAAAGTTGTATTTAATTTTACCATTTCTCACCCTACTTGTTTTTGGATGTCACACCACAGCAGTGAGGTGAATACTGAAAGTAAGGCAAGTCTAGTCAGTTCTCCTGAACAGATTGGAGCACATATGTGGTAGAAAAGCTGTAGATTGCTTGGATAATTTAGGTTGTGGCCTCTGAGTCTGACCCTCTATTTTCTTTGATTAGAAAACACAGGCTGCTTTAGTTGCCTGGTTACAGCTATACCTCGGGGTTTCTACTGGGGTCCTTCAGGCTAAAAACACAATACATGGAGAACAGCCTGGGTCCACTTCAGAAAGCACAGGCGAAGAGCAGTGATATGTCTTTGAAACTCCACATTATGTATTCTATTGACACCTGTTGATAAAATATGAAACTGCTATGTATTTTACTGCAACAAAGGTACGTACTAGTATATGAGCACGAAAAAGACATATATTTGGAAGGCATTTAAGTAAATAGAAAATGAAATAGACTGAGACAGCATTCAGCCTAATAGACCAAGTGCATCTCTCAACACACAAAATGGTATGAGCATACTGCCTAGCTAAACCAATTTACGATGTGGTTTCATCAAAAATACTTGTTTTAGGCTACCATTCTTCCTGTACCGATGGCATATGGCATGTTTCAGAGTCTGTGTATTGTCTACATGACAACTGGCACTATTAAATTACTCATTCATTAGAGCAATAATCGATTAATCATGATTAATCTGTTTAGCTGCTGTAGCCTTAATGACCACTTTTAGCCAGATGATCATTCCGTGAGGTGGATTTTATTCTTAAACTTTTTTTTTTAACCAAAAGACAAGCATGGTGGGTTCATCTGATTCAGAAATCCCCTGCTCATTAAAGGAGCATTGCGCAACTTTTCCGGTGGAGATTCTATGCCTACTTGTCTCCAGGGAGATGTTATTGCTTTCCCTGGAATGTTCCATGGTATGACATTAAACATATCCATCTAGCATTCATTCATTATGGGTGTTTCTATTGCTCAAAAATACCATAATTCTTTCTGTGAATAGGAGCAACTCTCCACAGATGTGAACCGTAATGTAGCATAGTGCTGTAACCTGCGTGTCTCCCTCAAGATGGATAGGTCTAAACAAAGCAATAACATCTCCATGGAGGCAAGCAGGTGGCGGCCCCTCCACTAGTAATGTTACACAGTGCACCTTTAATCTGCATAAGGTAAAAACAGAGGAAATATTGGTAACATATCTTATTCTAATTTCTGAAAACTATAGCAATCTTTAGCTTCATTTTTTTCAACCTCTGCTTGTCACCATCCATTTTGGAGTCCTGGCCCTCCTGGTGACAATTACTTGAGAAAACTTCACTATATTATTTTAAACGTTTAATCTCTGGCACATATTTTTCCTCAAACCTTGTGTTTTTATCAGTAGGCCTAATTAAGACCTAATAGACATACAGGGCCTTGCAGTGTGATATAGATTGCACCACAAAACTGTTTTTCTGTCTTTTGACATTATGAAGCCAATACATCACATTAACAATAACATGACATGACATTTTCTTGGATCCACATTGTACGTTTTTGAAATCGCCTTCTTTTGTTATTGCAGCCCCAGTCCGCTGTCTAGATAAAACTCCCCAAAACGACTGCCAAATTGAAATCTTCAGACAAAACATGCTAAAGGCAGACACTAAAAAGGTCTATCCTTTGAGAAGTGTGCAACATATATATCATGCATGAATGGATTACCCTTTCAACACACTTGGGACGGTGATTAGTGTAATTAGGTATATTTATGATAGAAAATGTGAAATGTTATTGTTGACTCTTTGGTACAGAACAGGACACTACAAGCAAATCCATCATTAATAGTATTAGTGAGTGTCTAGGAGCGGCTAGGTAATGCAGTGTCCACTTACATCGGCTCATTAGCTTTCTGAGCATTCTCCTGTGGGTAATTAGCCACAACCTGTAGGGCCTCACAGCAGAGGGAGTACAGGGTCAAGAGGGGGACAGGTTTTCTCCTCATTACACACTTTCACACAGTCAGGCAAGCACATACTTGGAGTCTGATGGTTAAATAAGTTCAAAATCTGGATTATAAAATACTTTATCACACTAGATGTTTTAGTGGAGCCACTTTCTCATTTAGTTTCCATATAATACCTCATTTATCAAGGAGTGGTACAAAGGTCTCATAGTCATCTGTAAGCCTAAGATGTTTTGACTCCCATCTGGAAGTCATTCTTATTTCTGAAAGTACAGTTAAGTATGAGATTATCCAGAACAATCTGAAACTGTAATCAAACAACTTTTGAGGTTAACTCTTCCAAATGCAGCTCTCCTCCCCTTAGGGCTGCTTAAATCCTGCTCCTCAAACAGTACATCTGAAGATAGAAACATCTTGAGCTTAAAAACAGAAAACATCTCTCTGGGTAAGAGCATGAAGTCTAATGAACTATTCTACACTATACGTGATAAGGACTGACAAACCCAACCACTGACTGAAACAGAGTGGTAAGCTGCACATTCTGCCAATTGCTGTATGGCCACATGAATATCTCACACTCTATCTTATCTTATAATGAACAATTCATGTTCTCTTGCTTCATGAGGCAGTACAAAGCAGTGATGGCCCAGGCTTTCCTCTCCCCAGACACTTTGTGTGGCTCCCACAGGGTTAAAAGAGTTCCAGTTGAAGTTCCTCTGACATGTCCTGAGCTCACTCTTGTCCCCTCCTCAGCGTGACACCAGAGGTTCAAAGGACAAACACATGTTCAGCATATCCAAAGTGCACTGGAGGGTCTGCCACCTGCTTGACTCCATGCAGATGTTATTACTTTGCCTAGTATGCTCCAGTATGCCATTAAACTATATACCTCATTGGAGACAAGCAAGTGACTCCACCAGGCCAAGTTACATTTCAGATCTGTGGAAAGGTGGACCCGCTCACAGAAGAATGCATA
The DNA here is from genome assembly GCA_029959045.1 of Taenioides sp. WSHXM2023. Lineage (NCBI taxonomy): Eukaryota > Metazoa > Chordata > Actinopteri > Gobiiformes > Gobiidae > Taenioides > Taenioides sp. WSHXM2023. The sequence continues at coordinate 13,319,585 of CM057089.1, forward strand.
TTTTTCTAATAATTTCTGAGCAATATAAATATGTGTTATTAAATAAACAAAAATAACCAAAACATCTCAGTGAAGATAAACAGGACAGATAGTGGACCTCCCACCTGACGCGTTGTAGTGAAGTAGCCTAATCCTAATATAGGCCTGTCTGAATAACAAAAAAAAATAAAATAATAAAAAGGCTATGGCCTAATATCCTATAACAACTTATTACTTTAGCCTGTACTGATCTATAGCAAATATCCCATGTGCTTTTACAGCTCTTATCGAAGTTATCTGTCTAAAACAATAGAGTACTGTGCCCATGCTTTATTAAGTGATTCTCATAATAAATGTATAGCCCGCGGAAGGAGACTGGAGCCTGTGTTTGCAGACCCCGGGCAAGACAGTCTGAACTAAAAGAGACATTTCCATTGGAGATTAAACTGTCTCTTCGTGCGCTCCTCCTCAGGATATTACAGGCCGTTGTATCGCTGTCAAAGCGTGATGATGAATGCACTTCGATTTGTTATTCAGTCCATGCAGTGTATTGGCAAACACGCACCTCCTGGTCAAATCAACAGTACTCTGCTTGGTCACCCATTATTAAACACTTTTATAATCCATATGGAGATTGCTCTGAGGTGCTGGGCACACAGTAATAAATTGAGCCAACGCATGTCCTAAATGAGAACAAACATTAGGCTGTAAATGACACGACATGGCCCGGCAGGTAAAGCCCAAACCAGGAGAAGGGAACAACAGAACTTTAGAAGTTCTGAGATCATGAGGTTTACATTTCACAGCTGTTTCGCAGCGCCCTCTACTGACCGAGAACGACACCAACGAGGCTTAAAATGGATTTACTTCATTTATGTATAAACGAGAATGTTAATAATTCATAAATAAGTGGCAAGGCAAACAATATTAATGTAGGCCTTGTGATGAATATAGGTTTTAGTTTTACAGTCGATTCTCTGTCATATCAAAACAAAAACAAAATAATATTAATGGTAATAATAATAAAGAAATAGAAATAAAATCTTTCAGTCAGGATAAAGTTTTGCTCAGATCCCATACAGTGTTTTTTATTTCCTCATCACAATGCAAGTTTTTCAAGTTATTTAGAGCTGTTTCAGCTTCATTCAAACACGTCCTTATTTGTCATGTGTGGACAATGAGTGATGTGCTTAAAGGTGCAAGTGAAATGAAAACAAGACTAATGGGGAGAAAAGGGAATGGGAGAGGATGTGGAGGAGACGCGCTGAAGGACAGCAGTGATATATTTACACCAGAGGACACTATATTTGTGTCCATAGGAGAGGAGAGAGGGCACATTAATGTCAGGGAGAAGGAGAGAGGATGTTAGAATAGATGTGGAGAACAGATACAGGTGAGAAGAGAACATAGTTAGATCAGAGGAGAGGAAGAGGAGAGCGCATAATGAAGACAGACCAGGGGACTTTCCTCCATGTTATAATGACAGATGGCAGTCACAACACTACAGTCTATTATTATCCAGCAAATGTCAGAGGGGCATCCCAGTGATATTCAATTTATTAAAATGGTCTGTAATCTAGGTGGAAGTAGTCATAAAAAGTGAGTCATATCCTATTTCCTATTTCAATGTTATTAACAACTTTATTGCTTTATTGGTGTTTTAACAGTAACAGGACTATGCTGTACATTGGGCTGTTGTTAAGGTTACTATAGCACAGCTGGCATGAAAAGGTAGAAGTTTTAGGCTATTACAGTTATACTATACATGTATTATAGAATCTTTGTATTATTCACTGCAAAAAGCAATATCTAAATGGCTTAAATTAAGAACATTTTACTTTATTTGAGTAGATTCGGCCTGACAAGTAAAATTATCTACCAGTGGAATAAGTGGGTTTTTCTCAATTCAAGCACAAAAATAAGGTTACATTTAGGTTATATTTTAAGTACAAAAATTTGTTGTTTCTCTTATCTCATGATGTAGCAAGATGTATTTTCATATTTTAACCACAAAAAGTCTTGTTCCATTGGTAGATAATTTTACTTGTCAAGTAAAATTTACTGAAATCATGATAAAACATTTTTAATTAAAGTAATCTTAACTTGGCTAGATTTTACTTGTTGCAGTGTATGACCTAAATCATTTGATAATCCTTCAAAGTAGACCTCTATCTTAGACTATGGCTGCATTCCACATCCCTAAAGCTATACATTTGGTTAATTTTGTTGATTTATCAAAACCCCAATGTCAATTACTGTGAACAACTAACAGTAACTAAAATTCTAAAGTGTACTTTAATTATTTTATAAATCGTGTCTGATCAAACTTGCCAAGCCAAGAAAATAAGATTGTATTAACATGCATTTGCTTATATTTATATTTTATTGACTATATTGATATAACAATGACAAAATTAATCACTTTTCAATGCTCGATGTCCATTGTCCATGTCTGCTACGTTGCCCTGAGAAGGATATATAGTGTATATACCGTGATTCATCATACACTCATATAGCATATGGTATAATCAAAAAAGTTAAACCACTTACAAGAAATCCTTTGAGTCTGTACATTTTGGGCAGTTCCTCTCTGCACCCCACTGCACTGCAGGGTGTGTCCACATGCTGAAATCGTTCTACTATCTGTCAAAGAAAACATTATGAGATTAGCATTTTTATGTCTCACTGAAGACTGCCTGTCCTGCAGTATTGAAGACCACACTCCTTCACAATAAAGTTAGGGAAGCATCATTTGTTTAATGAAAAATGAGAAATTAAAATGGCACTATAGTATACTATTTTGGTGAAGGGCTTGCCACCCACTTGTTTTCATGAAAATGTAATTGCTTTGCTTAGAATGTTCCACAGTATGGCACTAAATCTATCCACTTCCATGGAGACAAGCAGGTGACCACACTTGGCCATATTAGTGATTAGATTTGTGCAGATGTGACACAGCTCACAGTACAGTAACATAATGCATAGCGTATCTTTAATAATTTTGCGGGCAAATTTAAAAGTGAGACTTTTCAGGTGTAATATTAGTGCATTTACTGTAAACAGAGACATTCAAATAGAATACTTACATTACTCAAAGTTTGTGAGAGACCATCCAGTTCCCTCTTCCCTCCAGGACTCAGACCAAATGACCAGTGCTGGCTCCAAACCTGAGAAGTGATCAACCCGAAAATCCACAAACGCAGAGCAGACGATTTATATGCCATTCTGCAAAAGACAAACCATTGTTAACAAAGAAAATCTAGAGTACTTTAAACAAAGTTCTTCAGTCAGTTAACCTTGTGTCAAGATGAGATGCTTCTTCAATTTGATCTGTTGTTTTGCTTTTATACCTCCAAGTCTTCACTGTAGGGGGTGACAAAAATACTTAAGCCCCTTTTACCAGTCACCTGCTGTGCTTCCATTTAGATATCCAAGACACACTTAAACATCTGCTCACATAAGTTAACTTATCCAGACAGAAGATTTACAACAGTGTTATCTTCTTCAGAGCAGTTTATTTATAACAGTCTTTTATGGAAACATATTTCCAAAGTCAAGTGCAATAATCACAGAGAGGGAGGATGCCACCGCCCCCAAACACAACAAAACCTTTGCTCCTTTTGCATTTTACAATAAATAACTCTCAGATACACGTCCAGCTCAAGGTTAAAACACATGATTGCCTTCATCGTTCATTCTCACAGCCTCAGTACCTACCAATAAACTAATTAAGTATTGCATTTGAGCAGCTTCAGGCTTGAGTAAGGTTTACACATGCAACAAGTGAAGATTGTTTTTTCTTTACAAATCTGACATCATTGGTCTTTTCTGATAAAGTTTTTTGGAAGATATTGGAAGCACTGGATTTAAATTACATTAGGATTACAAGCACCAAATTAATTCATTTGGTGGAAACATGATACAAGAACACAAACTTGTGCAAACATGTCAAAAGCAAGTACAAGTGATATATGAATATACAGTTTGTCTTCAGGCAAGATCACATAACACAAATTGCATCAACAGCATTTTCCTGTTAAAGAAGGTATTCCTTTTCTCACAAAGGAAATGAACAAGTTACACTGAGTTTATCAACACAACAAGAAGCGCCACAAATGCATGCAATTGTGAATCACTGACAACAAATGACCAAAAAGAGGTAGATTCACAAAAAAAAAAAAACAAGAAAAAGCTTTTAAGTTTTCAGAAATGAGGAGAAAACAAGTGTAAAAGGTGTATTGCATACCCAAGTTTAGTTTAATTTTAGCCCATCGCAGAGATGAATGATGCACTCACAGCACGACAAGTCTTTTAGACTGTGCTAATTGTATGGCTTTGGGTTGGTTAGTGTTCCTATTTAAACATGTGGATCCAGCAACATTAAGTAGCACACCATAAAGTACATGGCCATTTTAAAGCAGCCATTTTCAGCAGCATTAAATAAAGCTACTTCACACATAAACCATGACTCCCATAATAAAATAATGTGAAGATATTAATGCTAAATATAGGTTGTGAATGGACTGGATCCATATACGAATACACAAGTAAGATTATTTTGTTTTGGTGATGCATGCAGCTTGTACATCCTATTATTAAAACATACACACAAGGCCAACCCTGCATTGACTCTAGTGCAAGATATGTAAAGCTAACATGATGCAGGTGGAATGTCAGGGAAAGCCTATCAGTCTGTTCTCTTTGCACACAAAGGGAAACAGAATATAGGAAGCAGATATGAAAGGGTACTTCCACGAAGTTATCTGACACTCTGTGACATGTGCAGTGGTGTCAGCATTTCTTCAAAAATGGCTCCTTTCACATTGGAGCCTCTGAGGTTTGCCTCTTGTAAGTCGCAGCCCGACAGATCACAGTTCTGGAAATTGTAAAGTACAAACATTTTAAATATATGTTGGGTTATGTATGTAAAGTGTTGTATATTAACTATAACATTAGTATCATAACCTATTTCTAAGCATGCTGGCTATTGTACAGATTGTACTTTATAAAATGCACGTTTCAAAATAAAAGAATTTAAAACATGTCATGGTTTGTATAAAACAGCATAATCTTGATAATCTTGGCCACTGAAAGCCTTTTTTGCGTGGTCTAATCTCTTAAAAGTACATGCAGTCTCTTGGGTCAGCATGACTTGGTTAATGCTTATGTGCTTTTTCAAAATAATCCCTAGCTCCAAAACATCACTCACCTCGAGATCAGTCCCAGCTAATGTGGCTCCCCGCAGGTTACAGTTCTTCAGCTTGGCATTTTTCAAAGTGGCCACACGCAGGTTGATCCCAGTCATCTGGCTCCCCTCCATATCCACACCTTTCAGATTGGCACCTAAAAGTGCAATATATTGCTTATGTGCAATATACTGCATACACTAATCCACTATTCAAGCATAACATAACACTCTCCACACAATACCAAATGATAATGCTAGTATTTGATGAAAACTATTTCAGAATGGTAGCTGTAGTGAGGTGTATTCAATCTGCAGTGGAGGGTATTATTAAAATGGGGTCCAAAGAAGAATACACTGGTCTTGAAGCCTGAAAGAAAGACAACAATGCTTTACCCTCTAGGTTGGCTTTCAGTCCAGATGGATCCTCAAAATTACACCCTTTGAGAGAAGCTCCTTCAGCATTGGAACAAAGCATCTTCACTCCTTGTAAGTTTGCACCCTTTAACGAAAACACATAAAACACATTAACACAAAATCTATATTTAATCAGTGTGATTTGCGGGATGCAGTGCTAAAATGGTACAACCTACATCAAGGTTAGCTCCCGAAAGATCCGCTCTTTCAAGATTGGAGCAACATAAATTAGCATGAGACAGGTTACAGCGGCTCAGGTTGGCCATCTTGAAATTGATGTATCGCAAATCAAGTCGAGACAAATCAGCCCCACTGAAATTAAGACCCTATAATAGAAGATATCTTTGTCATTATTGTGATAAAAATAACGTAATTTGTAATAAGCAAAGCACCTTGTACCTGACAACGAAGCTCAGATTTAGTTGGTGTTGTCAAAAGAAAACGTACAAACTCCTTTCGAGAAATGGGAGAGTGGTCATCAGCTGGTTGTGAGCTCTGGTTAAGATACAAAATCATGTTGTAAATGATAGTAAATTATTATTAAAAAAAAAACAAAAAAAAACAACAAGTTAAAGTATTAACCACACCCTAAATAAGTACAGACCTTAACTGCCATTTCAAGTTGTTCAGCAAGTTGCTCAATCCCAAAAAAGCGAGCCTCTTCAAGTACACCTGGAAAAACAAATGATTTCACAATATTTAATTTAAGATTTCACTAGTTTTTAGGTTTTGAGCATGTAAAATAAACCAACCTCGGATACTGATGCCTTCATTGACGATGAGCTGCCCATGCCTCAAGTAGTTGAGGATGGGTTCAAAGTATTCAGGGCTGCGGTCAATTAGATAAGCTCCATTCCCGTCCTGTTTATTCCCCCATACATCTAAATACAAAAAAAATACTTTCAACTACAGTGTTACGTGTTTTCATTTATCATACAAAAAAACAAATGACATACCTTTCTCTCTGAACATGTGAGCAAGCATACTGTCTGGCTCCTTGCTGACTAAAGTGCTCCTACAGGAAAGACAGAAAAAACACATTTTAGTCATACAAAAACATACACATATCCCAATTTCATCAACATTTTCAGCTAGTTAATAACATTCACCTAGTTGTAGTAAAAAGCCGACCACCAATATTCAGGGTTATCCAATCTGTGTGACAGCCCTGTACTTCCAGCATGGGCTTCAATTCAACTTGTGGGTCTAAAAACAAAATAAATGGCATGAGTAATCTATCTATCTATCTATCTATCTATCTATCTATCTATCTATCTATCTATCTATCTATCTATCTATCTATCTATCTATCTATCTATAGATAGATAGATAGATAGATAGATAGATAGATAGATATAGATATATACATATATATCTATATATCTATATATATATGATGGATACTATCACTCACCAACAAAACTGTCTCCTTCTGACACGTACAGCACGTCGTCATCCCTATTAGAAAACAAATGTGTGAGTGTACATGAGATACTGTGATTGTCATACTTTTTTGTTTACCTTATCAGGGCGATGTCATCTATGAGACCACCTTTTCCATTGTACAGACACGAGGCTTTGATTCCTAACTTATTGCTTGCTACAGATAGCAGGTCTGGCAAGGTCCCATAAACTGCTACAACCTAGTTAAAGACAAAAATAATTGAAATACCAAACTTAGTATATACTCCCATGGTTTGTATTCAACAATCACTGGTTTATTAAGTAATCCGTAATGGGATGATCACTGACAAATTTTCAGATGATCAAGAGCAAAAATATAGAGATAACGTTGAACACTGCTTTACCTAAAAAGCAGTTGAACACTGCTTTACCTACACACCTAAATCCTCTTTGAATTACTCAAGGCCCAATATTACACTGTATGTACCTTAATTACGGCGTTATTACCCACCTTTCCATTTTTAGACGTCCCGTTTACAAATAGCGTAACTCTTCTCATTATTGGCGCTTTGGTTTAATTTAATCGGTATCTATATTTACACAAAAAGGTTGTTTTCGCAAGCCCAGACCGATTTACACTTTACTGTGGCTATAGCTAACTGCATCAGACAATAACACGAGACAAAAGGTGCGTTTGGTGACTGTCAGGAAAATATACCAGCAATTGAAACAAACGGCAACAAATCGTTGCAGCTTGGTTAAAATAAAAAATAGGACAACATATTTTATTATATCGTAATCTACATCAGTGCCTATATAATAACCTATATTGTATCCAAGCAACCATTGGTTACGTTAGTTGAGATATATACGGGGCAACTGTTAAAAATATTTAATAAATCCAACCTTTTAAAGAGTCTTTGGAGGTCACACTCGAATTGCGGCTCAGTGATTGGCCAAAGACTCCCACGTAAAGAGCAATCACATGGGGAAGGTTTGTCCCAAGTAGGATTCCGTATTTCGTTGGCCGTAATTTTTACTCTGAAGTTGTTTACTTGATTTTAGCTTTAAAAAAAGGTGTATACTTAGTCGATATAGCCCTTTGTGTGTACAACTATATATTGTCGTAAAGGTTAATTGAACGTATTTTGTTGTTTGCAGTAAATAGCAGGTGAATCTTTGAATCTCACAATGATTTCTACAGTTCTTCATCTTGCATACAAAGTACAAAGCTTGTAAAGTTTATTGAATGGGTCTGAGCTATTAATGATACAATGGCGTCCAATCGAGACCACTGTTCCTGCTGCTCACATCCCCTGTCATCCTCCAATGTTTACCAGAGCTTGAGTGAGATGGATTTTGAAAGAGGTTTGAAACATGACTATTAATAGCCCTCTGCATATAGGGCTGATTGATTGACTTTCGACTAATTGTTAACTTGTATTATCTGTTGTACATTACAGGTATTTGGTCAGCAGCGATGGAAGGGGACTTGGAAAGGGTCAAGTTTTTGATCCAAAAAGGTTCACATCCAAACATGAAAGATAGTGCTGGATACACAGCTTTGGTTAGTATATAGAATAATTTTCTTTATTGTTGTTGTGTGTTATTAATGTTTTTATTATTTTTCCAGCACTATGCCAGTCGCAGTGGACAGCTGGCTATGTGCAAGTATCTTCTTGAAAATGGTGCCTGTGCAGCTCCCCACACACCAGGGGGCGCCACTCCTCTTCACAGAGCGGCCTACTGTGGTCATCTGGAGGTGGTCAAACTCCTGCTGCAGCACAGAGCAGACCCACTGATGTGTGATGATGACGGAGCATCCCCCCTGCATAAGGTGTGTTTGATTAGGGTACTTATGGTAGCAAATCAGGCATACAAGCAGACGGTGTGTTCTCTGTGGAATTTGCATGTACTTCTCTAAGCTACCCTGGTTAAATAAAGGTTAAATTTGTAAATACAGCACCCATATATGAACTGAGTAAATTTGCAAACCTGAATGAATTGTTTCCTCTGTCACAGGCTGCAGAAAAAGGACATACAGATATCTGTGAGTTGCTTCTTCAGCATTGCCCATCTCTCATATCTCAAATGAACAACAGACATCTGTTACCGTGCCACTTGGCCAGACAGGAGGATCTACAGAAGCTCCTGAAACCACCACCATGACCACTAAGACACGTGGAACTAAAAGTGATAAACTGATTTTACCAACTCAACTCATGCTTCAGTAAAAGACATTACATTACCGATTACAAATGTTTAATTGTAAATTTTATGAATATGAAAGTGGGGAAAAGGTCTGGTTGTAAATAAAAGCAATCTTTGTACTGTACATTACTCATAGTTCTCTGAAGTAAAACTTGACGGTAAAAAAAATCATAAAAACTAAACAAACTAACTTTACTATGTTTATCAGATTGGAGTGGACAGCAGAGGGAGCCCTTGTCGTAAGAATGCGACTGAGTTTTGGTACATGTAGAAGACCTGGCAGCTTGAACAGAATGACCTCATTCAATCAGAAATGCTGGAAAGCTACACAATGTCCTATAGAGAAGGAGAACTACACTGCAGTGATTTGAAATCTACTTCAATAGTTACACTGGTATTATACTTGCTTCTCATGTAACATGGCACTATTATGTCTGAAGTGAGAGTTTCTTCTGTCAGAGAGTGAATGTATAAGACCCTTGTGGTCCATAAATGTTTCCCCTCTACATAACTTAGACTATTCTACTTGTTTCTTACCTTCAAAACATTATCCTTATAAGAAAACCTAATTACCAGCTCTTTTCTTTTTCACCTCCGGAGGTATCAAAGGCAGCCCACAAGAACCTATTAAAGTATTTTTACGCAAAGGAACAAAAGTTGGAGGCCTAGGGCTAAATAAAGGATGTTGATATTTCCATATCTGGTAGAACAGATGGAATCACTTTGAGCTATTGTCTCCCATACTTTTCCAAAGCATGTTAAATAAGTTGCACATGCACATATAAGGCCGATACACTTTTCTTCATCTTGGCTCTATCCAGATGTGCATTTAAATATGAACCTTTTTACAGAAACTCTCTGTTCTAAGTTGAGAAGAACTTTCATTGGGTCTCACTGGTGGGTGGCGCGTCCAGACTACCTTCAAAACCACATCCAGTGTCGTGACTGTGGAGGGGTGCCAGGCCACATCTGGAGCTCATTGCAGCTGACGCCACACTGCGCGAGGGGAGATGGGGTGTCGGGACGGGGGTAGGAGCGGCGGGGCTGGGGGTAAGCCAAGTCTTGGGCTGTTTACACTCAATGACAACTCCTTCCTCTTCACACAGCTGAACCTCACCTTACAAAGATCACTTTACCCGAATGCCACATGTTAAAGAGCTAAAGTGGTTCTCAAATTGTGGTGCTAGTTCAAGGGATGGTATGCAGGGTCCTTTTTGTATAGAGCTGTTTAAAACTGGTGTGACCTGGTTTGGATCCAATTTAGCCATGGCTTGGTTCTTGTAAAGTTCAAGTTTAGTCTGGTTTATTCCTGATTTATTAAGGTATAAAAGCATCACTGTGTATGCTGGCATCTGTTTAGATAGCCTGCCAAAAAAGTAATTTCACGTTACACAAACAACAACTACTTCAATATGTTTTTAGCGACAATTAGGCCTTCTCTTGCTCCTGGGAACTTCTTGTTGAGTCACATTCACTTAAGAAATTGAATAAGGTTAGTTTCTGTCATATTTAGTCCTTGTTAAATCATTTAAGTGCTGAAGTGAAAACAAAATGATTTCATTTTGGCCAATTAAGTTTCTTGAGATGGGAAGGCAGAGGTGGCCTATGGGATACCTGTAGGACTTTTTATGTAATTGTCCCAAGAAAACAACTGCATCAAATTTGCTCTGACTCTTGCCTTAGCTGTCTCTGTGCGCAGCTCTGCCACTGGAAGGTATGTCAGCCCATCTCATCGCAAGCCCAATTCAATTAAAGAGAGTACAAAGACATATGGCTTCAGGGTGAGTGATAAGATTATAGTCCTGTGTACAGCCACACTGCTTTGATTCATCTCCTCTTTTATCTGCAGCACACACAGACTTCAGTTTCAAGGAGCTGACACCAACAGGACAAGGAACCTTCAGGTGAGGGCTAGAATCCTACTCCTCCCATTCACAACCAGCAACATGAGCTGAGGATAAAGATCATATTATATAGACTAGGGATGGATAGCAACTGGATACTTTTACTCAATTTACCTAGGCACATTTTTTAACAATATTTACTTCAGCTTCATGTTGTAATCTTGGTTATTAAAAGTGACTGTATAGTTTGTGAGAAATCAGGGACTATTATGCTGTGGCTGTGTGAATTGTGAATCAAGTAATTTGGCCAAAACTATCACGGAAACTCAAGAATAAATGTTTTTGGTAGCAACTATTAGTACATAAAAAGTAGTTTGATTTGATGGCTTTTACAACAGAAAAATCAAGCTAATTTGCATTTGACTAAATTTCATATTAGAAAGCACCCACAAGAGAACGGCATGATTAGGAGACATATTTGTTTATTGATCAGCATCCTGACATTTGGAGACTCAAGGGATAAGAAAAATCCTTCAAATTCAAAGGTGTGTATTCCTTTAACTAAGTTTCAGTTCAGGACAATGCAGGGGGAGAGACTGCACCCTCAAGCCAGAGCTGCCACAAAAGACAGATGATCCTCCTCTCGGGACGGGGACGTGTCGCAGGAATGCGAGTGCAGGTATATCCCGGGGCCTGTGGGACTAGCACCAGTTGATCCTGTTTGATAGAGGCCCTGACAGTCCCAGATTATATGTCTAGGCCCGGAGGAGGTGCGTCTCTCATTCCAGGACTGAAGAAAGTTGATCTGGTGGGAAAGAGGCGGGACCAGCCCAAAGGCGTCAGTTTTTGTCCTCACGCCAACAGACGCATGCCTTGACGGGACAGACACGTAAGGTCTGAACAACACTGGCATCCACCCCTGTTGACCTCAGTTTATCATTATATCAATACCATATTGTCCAGTTACACTCTACTAACGCCATTATCATTTCAAAGATAGAGAGAGAGATACTTTATTGATCCCAAGGGAAATTAAAGTTTTGCTGCAGCAAACTGTTTGTTTACTCTGCGCTTCACAACAAGAAAGGCCTCACTCTTACTCCGTTTTGGTGTTTCAGTTGGTGATGAAATGGTTCATTCCCTCAAGGTGTTTCTTCTAGAAGGTCTTCTGCCACATTTGCTGACACGTATGGTGTAAAAAGATTATACATCTCAAATGACCATAGCTAGCTCCTTAGCTAGCCTTTTACAGTCTCCATGGATATGGGAAAATTACGGGAAAATTAATTTCACATAAACCAACAGGTGCTTGCATCCATTTCCTCAAGGTGTCTCCTCTGAAGGTCTTCTGCCACATTTGCTGCCACATATGGTGTAAAACGCCTTTAGCATCTCAAATGACCGCATCTGTATTACTATTACTACTACTAGTGCTACTACTACTATTGCTCCTTACACTACCCAACACCAAAGAAGACACTCTAAAAAGAAAAAAATGTTTCAGTTCCAGTGTACTAGCCCACCCTGCACAACATCACCAATAACTATTCAAATACTACATAATCAGCTGGACTTTAGAATGATTTCACATTTTCACAGCAAGAGACACATTTCAGCAATACGGCCATAAATAACTGTTAAGCAACCTTTAGTTTGTAATGAGATCCATGATCACACAAAATTTGTCTAACCACACCAAGAATCTTCATGCAATAGTAATTTAGCCTGTATCAACATCTTAGTACTTCTCCACCCCTCTCTGCTACTCCAATAAATCTATACACCAACAAACCCAACCTTGACCCATGGCTGTCCAGATACTATGCAGACCACTATCACACCCCCTTTCTACCCCATCTGCTGCCAAACGCTAAACAAACAGGCAGCTCATTTACCTGACTGCACCTGCAGACCCAGACACCATAACTACACGTGTGACTCTGCTTTACATGTGTTCAAGACAGGACATGTGATGGAATACAATATATATGCACTGTAATTCTGGTCCTTCAAAGAGTGAACATGAATTTCAAGGAACAGTATGTAAGATTTAAATTAAAGTGAAACCTATGTGTGTCCTTAGATATGAGCTAGACATGTTCAAATCAGATATTGATTTTACTGTTGATATATTCTTATTACAAAAACATTGGACATGATGGCCAAGTTAAGGGACTGACAACCTAGGTTCAGTTGTGAAAGTAGTACTAAAAAAAACAGTAAGACCGCAGACTACATCTAGTGCTTAAATTCTTACATTTAGTAAATTGAGGCAATTTGGATATTACTGTCTGACCTCCAAATGGGCAGGACTTGAAGAATGGACTTAAAATGTTCCTGCTTCATTTTATGGTGTGTGTGTTTTTTTTATGCATTGTTATGTACATGATGTTTGTTAAAAGTCTTCTGTAAATTAGAACTTGATAGATAGATGCAGGGGCAACAGCCACTCTGCAGCCTCCCTGTATCCAATATATTTATCTTAGAAACTCAACAATGGTTATAAACATGCATATTTCTGTATCATATTTCTTACATGAAAGAGGCCACAGAGGAAAACAGAATAACATCACACTATGAGTGACAGGCCTTGCCCTATGCTTCACCCTGTGTCGTCTATGAATCCCTCTGTCCCAAAGCAGTAAGACATCAGGAATCTGTCATGGATGGAGACTGCCTCCTCCACTAGGACCTTCACCCCTCAAGTCACATCACCATATCTTCATCACCTATCACCCCTGTCTCAAACAGACTAGTTTTCACTTGTCACATATTTTAGATCATTACAAATATTTGGGAGCTGCACCCTAAACCACAGCCGCCGCGTTTAGATGCAAAACATGCCATCATCAGGATCGTCAGGGCTATTATTAATATGGGTGGATTCCTGTCAGACTTTTTCAAACACCAGAAAATTAAAATTCCTCTCGAGTATTTTGAAATCACTGTGAGCTTCTCTGTCTGCGGTTTACCACACTTTTTCTGCCAAGACAAGACAAATGTCTCCCTTCACCTTGCAGATGGATGAGAGCCAGAATTATACACATCTCTTCCAGAACTGTCCCACCACCGCCACTACTGCTGCTGCTGCTGCTTCTGTGACCTATCACTTCATGTCCCTCCCCTCAGCACTATAAATAACCAGTTCATTTACAAAATCAGACAGAGTAGGCAACACCAGTGATGTCACCACGACTCCTCATCCTGAAAGAAGACATTTTAGATTGACGACATATGTGAATCTCAGAGTTGAAGGGTAGGCTGTCACGGCTGTCAGGAATCATCAAGCACAAAGAGTAACGCAGAGGTTCAGGGTTTTGCGTAAACCTGGAAACAATAAGGCAGGGCTCTGAATAAATGAAGCCCTTCTCTGGTAAACAAAAACACAAAGTAATGCATCCAATAACAAGGCCCAGGAAACAGACACACTCTGCATCTGGCTCATATCAATCACTCACACGCATCCTTAATTCACATATGATTTGCTTTTTAATAACTTGTCCACACACACTAAAAAACAACCACACTTTGTGCAGAGCTAAATAACATGATTTATCTAGATATTTTCCTGTCCTGTAGGTTCATCCATTCTACCCCAAAACATGCAATGCTTCACTTATGTATAATCAGATAAAGTCAATTTATCTTAGGCTCCAACTTGTTCAAGTTTTTTTTGTTTTTGTTGAATCAACACTGCTTTGTTCTATATGTTTTACCTTGTTCTTTGTTTATTTGGAATGAAATTTGTTAACGGTATGTTAAAGGGCCCATATTATGCTATTTTCTGATCTAGTATATCATAATGTTGTTTCCTCATCACAAACATACACAAACCCTGCAGATTTAGGCTGAGTTCTTCTCTCAAACAGAAAACAGTCCACCTGTTCCACCTTGTGATGTCAACAAGTGGTAATACAGGAAGTGCTCCACTGTGTTTTAAAACGCAATACACCTTCACTGGATCTTCACTTGGATCATCTCTGGAATTGTGAGTCTCTACTGAACAAAAGATAAAAGGTAGCTTGAAAACTACGCTTCATGACATCATGAACAAGTGGAACAGCATTTTGAGCTTTGGAGATGTGGACAGACTAATAATAAAGGATTACTCAAACGTGTGAAGGAAACAGAACTCAAGGTATGTTTTTCGGGAGGTAACAACATTATATAACATGACTAAAAGCTCACAAAAGTCAATTTTGTGTAATACAGAACATTTAAAATGAAAAAAGCAAAAAGGACTGCAAGTCAGAAATATGCTAATGAAAAGGGTCAGACCAGAACTGGCACTTGTTAGAAAGCCTATCTCTCTGTCTATTAATTTATACAAATCAGCTCATCAGTGTACGCAAAGTGGAAATGTACATCGGAAATGGCTTGTCATTCCTCCTACCAGAATACAGTAGAACAGTATTCATGGTAATTATTCAAGATAAATTGTGACTTTTTTTTGGACATGAAGTTGTTGAATTAGGTCCTGTGTCACAACTGGCACAATGGAGGGCATTAAGTTTGTCCGTGCCACTGTGTTCTCAGTACTTTAGCCTCAGATGCCCGAGATTCCTGTATTCCCAAATCAATTTACATACTTCACTCATCAGCCAGCAATCTCTCACCAAAATAACACAAACCAGCCACTTCTCCTGTCATTCCCTCCACTGCTAATGATTTAATCACCGCTCAACTCCCTAAACATAGAGAGTATAAACAAAAAATAAGCACATTCCTGACAAAAATAGATGTTTTCGCTTAAACAGAGGAGGGCTGTTACTACACAAAACAATGGCAGAAAACCTTTGCCCCATTCGACTTGACATGTGCCATCTGTCAGAAGTGGTAATACCATACAGCTAATAGCAGGTTATACAGCAGAGGTGCTTCCATTTGTACTATTTTTATATAGGGCTCTCCATCGTCACCTCAGCCACAGCACACAAAGGAGACTTTTATTACTACCTGTTTCCAAGCCTTAAAAATATGTCTTCCACAACAATAAGGTCATTTCCCCATGTATCTTCTGTTGCCCATAGGTCTGATCTGGCACACACCTTTGCTGTTTTAGTTACTGTGCAGCAACAATGCAATTTTTAAAACTAAGTTAGGAAGTCTCAGGATTACAATGCAGTTCTAAGCCTAAAGAAATAGAGTAAGAAAAGTACTGAATGTATAACCAAACAAATAGGCAATCAATATTGTATGCAATAAGTTACGGCTAAAAAAGGAAATAAAAATTATATGCAAAATTCTAAAATGTCATATACAAACATCTTCCTTCACTGAGGCATTTTAACACTTTGAAATTAAATCTAAAAAGAATCCAGGGTCTAAAAATTTGAGATGGAAATAAATCATCTACTTGGCGACAACAATAAAAGCAAAACATGTAATTTTGTTGTATTAAAAAAAAACCCTCATCTTTCAGGGACAACCACCATCATTTAGTGTCTCTTTTTGTCCCGTTGCGTAGAGACCAAACTCCAGGTGATGCATCAACCAATGGCAGGAGGCCAGAGATGAACACGAGCGCCAAGTTTGGTCGGACTGATAGTTTTAAGTGTACCCTTAGCTCTTGCCAAGCCACCCGCTCTCCAATAAATTACATGTTTACTGCTTTGGCTGGTGACGCTGGCTTAGTTGGGCATATGATGTCAGCAAAGCATTACCATATCTAATCAGGGACTATGGCATAAATGGAGCTCCACATTTCATCTTCATAAAAATAAAATACAGTAGAGACATACATATCTAATAGTTATAGGCATGTTTATGGACTTCACACTCTGAAAGCTTTAGCGGTTTGTTTTTCAATAGCATTTTATTTAATGTAATCCTTTTACGATGACATGCGCTTTTGTCAACCCTGCGTCAGGAATTATATGGCAGTGAATGTAAAGTTATTCTTGTTATAGCATTTACAATAGGAGGTAAACTCAATCACACAATGCCATGCACGGTAATGTTAAGTGCATGATGTTGACTGGAGAAAATGACTTCTTGCTATCATTCACACAGACAGACATACACAAAAAACAATGGATATTTTGTGGTAAGTGGTATTTAGATGGAGATTTCTGGACAATGATTTACAATATTCTACAAATGGTGTTGTTAAAAGCAGTCAAAATTATAGCTTAAAAAAATCAATACATACATTTTTTCCATAGTTGATTACGCAGTTTGGTAAATTTAAAAGGGTATCAAGCTGAAAACTGGCCATATATTCTCATCACGTATCTGCCGCCCCTATAGACTATAGATTCAAAAACAAACACATCCTTGTACAAAAGAAATAAATCAATTATGGTAATAAAAATAAGAGTAAAGTGTAAATATATATTCATATTTATAATTTTCTAACTGTATTTACACAATGTTGCTGAAGGACTCAAGTGAAAAGCAGTTTGGAGTCCTTTACCATCAACAGACCAATGGCAGATAAGCAGAACTAGATCAAAACCTGATATATTTAGAATCAGTCTTTTGATTTTCCAACAGGCGAATGCCAGAGCGTTGCCTGAAAGTCTGCTCTTTTTTGACAAAGTCCAAGCATGAGTCAAAATCAAAGTGCCCTTTTCGCATGGTAGCCAACCCTGCTACACCCCCACCCCAAAAAATAAAATAAAATAAAATAAATGAGAAATGGCCACTTCAGTCTTCAGTCCATATGATCCGATATGTCCAACGTTCATCTTGGAATCCTCAAACTCCTTTCTTTACAGTACATCAGTTATAGCTTCATTACTGGGAGTATGGACGTGGGTGAGAGCTGGAGAAAATGTTCTGTTTGGAGATGAGGTATCAACGTTTCTTGATGGCTGCTCCATTGGAATGAGGGGGGAACTTTGGCAGACAGGGCTCCTCTGCGCTGGCCTCGTGGGAGAAGACTGAGTCCTCACCGGATGAACAGGTAGAGCTGCGCGTGTCGGGGTAACTGGGTGAATATTGGTCCAGGGGAACAGAGAGCTCCAAATACTCCTAAAACATGAAAATAAATATACATAAAATATTTATATTTAGCAGCAATAAGAATGACTACATTTGTTGAGGGCTATAATACTGACCTGGTTTGAAGACATGGCCAAGCAGCGGTCCAAGTCCTCCACAAGCTGTTTGAATGTTGGTCTTTGCGAAGGAACAGCATGCCAGCAGTCCCTCATCATCAGATATCTGCAGATGATGATGAAGATAAATGCTTTACGTAAAAATGCACTAAAACAGATTTTTACTGTCCTAAAACTTGAAAAACAGAACTTTATGTTAAATTTATTTTAAAGGGCATTGTGTAACTTTTCTGGTAGCGGGTCCCTCAAATGCTTTTCTTCATGGAAATGTTATTGCTTTGTCTGGAATGTTTCACAGTATGGCATTAAAGCTTTCGATCTTCATTGTGACCAAACCAGACCAAGTTACAGGTCAGATCTGTGGAGAGGCAACCCCACTCGCAGTCAAAACGCCTGTTTTTCTGGGTATTTTTGAGTTATAAAACCACCTGTAATTGAACACATATAAGGTAAATCTGTTTAATGTCAAATTGTGGAACATTCTAAGCAGAGCAATGGCATATCCGTAGGAACAAGCAGGTGACAGACCCCTAACCAAAAAGTTACACAGTGCATCTTTAAACTATTTGCAGTGGTCCAAAGTTATTTCTCACTAACCTGCATCTGTAGCATCCTAATTATTCACACAGGTTTATAAGTGTCAGTGGCCAGAGCAGAGCCGTCACGTCATATTGTATAAGCAGCTCTTGAGGTCAAAATAAGTCTATGTGCATGGCAACTGTCCTTCAAGCATATTCAAATTCACCAATTAATGTGTACTTGATCTTGAGTCAGGCTAACCACTCTGTTTATGTGCACAAATTACCATATTATTATTAGATTATTACAGAGTAGCTGATGCTAAAATGCAAGTCTGAAAATGCACAGAAGAGTGTGTTTATGCATGTTTTATTGGCAGCCGCTCAAACAATGGCAGAGGGAATTATTGTGTTGCTAAGTGCCTTAGTTTTTAGACCATTCTACAGACTGTTTAAACACTGACATCATCTAGTTTATATAAAAGAAGCACTGCCCTGTATCTACAACATTACCATGTAAGAACTGAATTAGGACTACTCAGTGGATCTTAATAGCCATCCTACTGTCTAGAGATGATTTTAAGTGAGAGGCCAACTAGAACTGTGCAAACTTGAGAATGGGAAATTTTAAGAAAAAGGAAAATAATGCAGTATTTTCAGAAGTGCTTTCCCTTTATGAGTCATGTCAGTATGCCTCTAAATGTCAAGTACACACATTTAATCAAGCAAAACAAATTACAGCTAATGATGTTTTACTATGTCTTATTAGTTGCTTAGTTGCTGTTATTAGTTACACTGCTTGCGAATTTTACGGCTGCAGATAATGTGAACGTCATTTCCATGGAGATGTTGATGTTATTGCTTTGTCTGGAATGTTTCACAGTATGGTATTAAATCTTTCTATCTTCATGGAGACCAAACCAGACCAAGTTACAGGTCAGATCTGTGGAGAAGCAACCCCACTCACAGTCAGAATGCCTGTTTTTCTATGTATTTTTGAGCTATAAAACCACCTGTAGTTGAATAAATGTAAAGTAGAGCTGTTTAAAGTCATACTAACATATCCATAGAAACAAGCAGGTGATGAACCCACAACTGAAAAGCTATATAGTGCACCTTTAAAATGTAATATTATATTGCATGTTAGTGTTCAGAGATTTATTTTCTATAAAAAGAAAAGACCAAATAGCTATGCAGTTACTCAGGGTTTGAATATTGTTACCAGAAGTAATAAGAACATTGGCATGGTAGTGGTATGTTGGCTGTTTAAAAACTATTTCTCCTTTGGGATCTAATGAACAGCAGTGTAGTGTGAAAAATGAGAGGGAGATGTGTTGAGTTTTTCCTTACAGCTCGTGGGTACATGTTGACGGCTTGTCCATGCGGTGACCCTCCTTCAGCAGCTTGAACAGCTCCTCCACTGGGACCCCTGGGTACGGAGAGCCCCCAAGGGTGAAGATCTCCCAGAGTAGCACCCCAAACGACCAGCTGCAGACACAACATGCCAGTAAAAGACAGCAAAAATGTCTTGAGAATTTAACCCTTCACATGCATACCACAACATTTACTGCATGTGGAACTTACACATCACTTTGGTGCGTGTATATCCGGTCAAACAGAGCCTCAGGAGCCATCCACTTGACTGGTAAACGACCCTGTGGAAGAAGTATAGGTTAGTTCAATCATCCATAATCAGTTTAAAGTTTAAAATTTAAAAACAAAGTTTAAAATTAAACACAAATAAAGAGAAAATCAAAAATATACAATATACTGTAGTATTGAGAAATATCTATTAACATCCAATATGTCTATAAGGACTCTGCACTTAGAATAGACTATGAATAAATTTATGCTCAATGTGCATTAACTTACATTAGTGGTTTTTTTATAATAATCGATGTGGTGGATATCTCTCGCCAGACCAAAGTCTGCTATCTTCATCACATTGTCTTCCGTTACCAAAACATTACGAGCAGCCAAATCTCGGTGGATGCACTGCACAAAAACAACAAAAACACATTATTAGACTTAATCATGTCGGAAATCTGCGGCTCAGCCCCGAGGCTTAATGTGATACCAGCTCAGAAAAAACAATGATCAGATAGATTATTATTACATCATTTTACCTTCTTAGAGGCCAGGTACTCCATGCCTCGAGCCACTTGGAAGGCACAGGATACCAGGTCTTTAATGGACACGTTTTCCACTGGGACCTGGTCTGGGTTATAGCAGTACTCCAGGCCCGGAGGTCGACGGGCTCGCAAATACTCGCGCAGATTCCCTTTAGAGGCGTACTCCACAATCACATACAAAGGACCTGCACATAATGTGGAATTAGTCCCAAAGCAGTCGTATTCATAGCTAACTGTTACAGTGTTACATACAACAGGCAGACAGTATGTGGCAACTTTTTGTGTTGAGATCAAAGACAACAAATATTTTTTCTAAATATCATAGTATAAACTTAGGCAAAATTCTTATAATATGCATATTCAAGTTGAAAGGGAAGAAAATCTAATAAATTGCCCACCCCTACTTTATATTAAATGAATAGTATATTTGCACAAGGGCCTTGTGCAGAATGATTTTCTGCAGGCAGCCCGGTCACAGATGACTGAAAGAAAACCAAAGGTCCACTCATTCACCAGCAGATGGATTAGTGGGTGTGACCGCAACTTATTTATGCTGGGAGAGTCAGCAAGGGAGTTGTTGTTGTTTTTTTTCCAAGTTTGACAAGACAATTTTAGCAACTAACTAAACATTCTATGTTGTCAGTACATTGTCTTGTAAAGAACGGTAACCAAATGTGAAGGTCAAGTCCCTATCCACTCATCCACTCTCACCATCCTGAGTGCAGGCGCCAAGAAGATTGATGATGTTCTTGTGCTTCCCGATAATCTTCATCATCTCCATTTCTGAAATCAGGTCTGACAAGTCCTTCTCTGTCGCATCAGCTGAGAGAGGAGAAAATAATCACATTAGGAACTTTATTTATAAAATGTTTGTGGAAAAAAGTATTCAATGTGAATGTGAGGTGGGTGAAAATCTCTTAAATGCTTTCTCTAGCGCTTTCTCTGACTATAAATGACACTTTTGCTCCATTATTGCCCCTCTGGCTGCAGAGTTTAATGAACACAGTTTTATAAGTGATGTCAAGGGTTTTCATAAATTTTATTTCTGCTCTCCCTTTTTCCCATTGGCTCATATCCAAAGCAGATGACACTAGTATCAAGGCAATATAGTGCAAGAGAATTTCTATTCCCAAATAACCATCAGTCAATTACAAAACTAGCAAACTTACCTTTCAACATTTTGACAGCCACTTTGGTCACCCGGTTCGGTTTCTCCTTATCCAGACCTAGAGCCTCTCCCATCACCACTTGACCAAAGCAGCCTTCACCCAAGGGCTTTCCAAGAACAAGTCTGAAGTGGAAAGAACAGGAAAACTACAGTAACACATTTATAGATTTGGCACAAATGTTTTAATAGTATACAGAAGGATAAAGTGTAATTTTTATTTTTAAATTAGCCCCCATTTTCAGACTAACTTTACTTTTCTGGGCAGTGTAGTTAAATTCCTTCATACTTCACACTTCACACTTGCTTAAGGAGTTTATAGACAAGCAAGCAAAACAAGGAGACAGATAAAGTTACCGATGGCAATATATGTATAAAAAAAAAAAAAAAGTTTAGCTATAGGTTCTTCAGACCGATATTTAGACAGAATATATAACATTAGGCAACCCTTTCTTTAATAGAGGATGATCTCGTTTATGCATAATCAGTGGTGGAAGAAGCACTCAATTTTATTACTTAAGCAAAAGTACAGATACTGGAGCAAAAAAAAAACTGAAGTAAAGGTTTAAGTATCACATGAAAAAATCTACTTAAATAAAAGTATTAAAGTACCAATTAAAAAAAAGTAAAAGTATTTCATGCAGAGTTTGAGCTCTAATAACACTACAGATGCAGTGAATTTGATAAAAAAATTTGTGCTGAATATTGTTCAACAGAAAAAACTGAACTGATATTTTATTATCATTATCCTAGTGGTTTTTATTTGTTTATTAGTTGTTATATTTTTGTTTGCTTAAACTATGAATGTGTTATAAATAAACCCCTCAGGATTTTCAGCACGTCTCAAAATATAATCAAAGTACTTTTACTTTTTGGTCCAGTTCAAAAATGTAGTGGAGAAGAAAGTACAGATGCCTGCTCTCAAATGTAGTGAAGTAAAAGTACAAAGTATCTTTAAAATGTACTTAAGTAAAGCACAGATACCCAACATTTTACTCAAGTACAGTACTTTTACTTTGTTACTTTCCACCTCTGTACATAATGATGAGTTAATAGACATACCTGTCACGGGGTAGTTCCCAGCGTGGGTCTTGGGGCAGTTCATATTCGGACACTCCTGATAACATGGGGGAGCCGCTGGAGGAGAGGCGGGATGGGCGCACCAGCATCACTCCTGAGTGGATAGAGTTGCTCGACTCCACAGAGACCTAATGTAAAGAGCAGTGACATTACTCTCTCTAAGTGGCACACAAATCACTACAGTCATATTCCCAAACTAGTGAACTATGAGACCTGTTTAAAACACTTACTGTGCATACACCACCAACCTGATGGACAAGGGGTTATATTACAGCTCAAGTTAACAAAACAACTTTTACATGTAATATGCAGTCACAAGCTTCCAATTAGACAGGATACATTAAAATGTTTACTTACTAGAAATACATGTATTTTTATTTGTAACCATTTAACTGGGTGACTTTGTTTTGTGATCGGACATTACATTTGTTTACATTATTATTATTATTATTATTATTATTATAAACTGAAGCTTGAGCCATTTACTTAAAATATTACATTTTGGGACATATTTTAATAGTACTATATTTCTAAAAAAAAATTACCTACGCTAAGAAGTAAATATGCAAACCCCCTATCTACTTTCTGTTACCTGTCTGCGCAGAGGGATGCTTTTGGCCAGCTTGTGCACAGCCATCTGGCCACTGAAGTCGCTTTTCTTGGAGGAGGTGCGGATCTTGACGATAATGGTGATGACGACCATGATGATGATGAAGAAGAAGCCCACACAGTAGATGACCACCTCTAGGTATGTGTGGTTGGCTGGAGGGTAAGTGGGTACTGCTACATGGGAGGGTAGGGTGACAAGACATGTGTCAGAAAACAACACATGGACCATAGAGCTTTACCTGTAGATGTACAGTTCAGTGCAAAAATGAAAGAGGCTGACAACTAAGAGCTTAATTACAGGAGATTGTGTGATATAGACGCAAGGACTGAAGATACAAAATTCACCTGAGACTAATTATCACTACTGTGATTTGAGCGTTTCATGACTCATTTCACCAAGAACTAAAAGGGTTTACAGTCAGATTTGGGCCAGTGAAGCTATACTATACTGTGCCAAAATGCGCCCATTTCCTCTTATTTGTAACATTAGTGCACTCTTCCTTATTTTGTATTAAAAATTGCACTGAGCTGTACATGTAATGATGGATAACACACATTCAGTCTCTCCCCAGAGTCTAAAAAGCAGAACTTGTATTATGACTCTAAAGTGCAAATACGGTTTATGCTCTGTGACTAAACATTAGCAAAGGAAGCAACTTTCAGACAAAGACTCCACACATCATACATATCACACACATTATTGAATTTGCTACTGCATATTTCATGATTATCTGTGTCTAGGCACTATATTACAAAGCATAGCTCATAACTATCCATGATAAGGATCATTAACATTGGTATGCTCATTTTTACTGCATTTCTGAGGCATTTTAAGTTGAGTGATTCGAGCAACTGTAGCGTGATATATTGTGTTTTTTTCCTCCCGTTCAGTGAAAATACCAAAGTTTATCAATACCAGTGCTCAGAGTGCAATTGTTTCCATGTTTAACGGGTATTGTGCAAGCCTTGGTTTTGGATATGTCTTTGTGGGGGAAAAGGGGGAAATATAATATGTTAAACAATATTTGAATAGTTTAAGATCTAACATCTGTCTCTCTACTGAGGTCATATAGTCCTGAGGTGTTGGCAGTCGGACCTTTCTTATATCCTTATATGGATGGATGGACAGCCATAATGTCATCATGTTATTTTTACATCACACTTGACAAAGAGTGATGAATATTGCATGTTGGTTAAGTTTCAGAAATAGTTTAAGACCACACATGGTAATTCTAAAGAAACAACTAGAATTTTGTATTGGGGCTTTCCCTTAGGATCAGTAGAATTTTACATTTTAGTATTGTGACAACAATCTTTTAGTTAGTACAACAAATGTAAGCAAGCTGCCTCTCAGATTTACAGTAACATTTTCAAGGAATAGCCTGTAGTCATAACATGTTACAATATTAATTTGATTGCTTTATATTGGTGGCTGAAATCATTCATTCAAACCCACCACTGCCATTATCCCAAACCATGGCTGCCATACCAACACTGTGCAATCACAACCCTAACCAAAGACACCAGCCACACAAGTGCACTGCTCTTGTGTGGAGAGGCTGACTGACAAGCACTTTGATAATTGGACAAATGCCCATTCGGACCCTTGCGAATGGGACCACTCCAGTTCAGAGGGGCAATTATCAAAGCTCCCAGCAGGAAATGACATCAGTAATACATGTCATTTACCCGGCTTGTCAAAGAGCATCAGCTTTTCACCAAATCGACACCAATTAAAGAGCAGAGAGTACAGGGAGTTCAAAGTAGAGTCTCATTAGAGCTGCCAAACAAGCCTTTAGTGACAGTGACGTCCTACCTGCCCCAGACCAATAAATGTAATGTCAGATGGTTTGAGGCGAGACACTGCAGGGTTACTATTTAACCTAAAGAGGACACTTAAATTTTACTTTGCTTGCATCAGTCATAATGTTGACCATAGTTTAAATGCTTTGGTTTTTTTTATTTTTAAACAATATTGGGAATACTGCTTCGCCATGTTTTACAAATAAAATAGCCCCAAGAATTAAAGCAAAAAATATATATAAGCAAGTACAGTTAGAATGTCTTTTGCAATTGATTTAGCACTGATTTGAAATTGGAATTTCAGGTGATATCCTGAGAAAACTTTTTATATAAACTTAATTTTTTTTGTTCTTTATATGCCATTTAATAAAAAAGTGTCTCATCCTGAAACTATTTTATAATTGTTGTATTGTTTGGCATTCTGTGTTACATTAAAACAGCAGAGCATGGCACGAACACTCCCATCTTATCAGTTTAGATGAGGTAAGAGCCATGCTGAGCATTCAGACAGAAGAGAATTTAAGTAAAGTAACTTGCCCTGGCTTCCCCACACATTTTTCTACAGAGCTGAGGTTAAACTAACCTCGTTCTGATAAATGTGATAATGAACGTCCAGGCAGAAACGCATAAAGATACAAAGAAGAAAATAGGAGAAAGACAGGACCACTGATACCTTCCAAAATGGTCAACCATGCAGAGTGATGAGAGTACCCGATAGAATTGCCCGCCAAGCAGGTATACTGCCCAGCATCCTCAAAAGACACATTTCTCAGTTGGAGGACTTCCATTTCCTTGTCCGTGGTGTTAAGGCCAGCGGTCTAGAAAATAACAAAGGAAGCAGACCCAACAAGAGGCCCAAGAAGGAAAAGGTAACCATGAGTAAAAGCTTTTGAAAGAGAGAGATCAGAGAAGAGAGGAGCGCTGTTATTCTCGATCCAGCACCATCGGCCCCAAAGGCACCACCAAGAGCCCACTGCAGAGGTCTCTGTCAGGGAGAGCCCTCCAGCCTGTTAGTGGAGGAGCTGTTAGAGGAGTCCAGACCTGGGCTATCCCATCACCACATCAACACCTCGTCTCATCTCTACATGCACGAGATGGTCACCATGGAAAAGTCTGCAGCAGAACAGCACACAAGCACACAAGCACACAAGCACACATACACACTCACACATGAGCCTTTCCACCATCTTTGGACTGCCTCAACTTAAACTGCAACAACCACACTTTGTTGTTGAGTCTATCACTTATGTATTAAGATGATTGCTTGGATGGACTGCCCAAGAAAAAGTAACATTTCATTATGAATGGGAGTCCTGGAGGCAATAACACTACTCAGTCTCTTATGCCATTATTGTAAAGATGGTCACCGGTTAAGTAAAGTGTTTTTTGGATCTGAGATATAGAATAGAAAACAGCCCTTTAGTACTAGACTGAATTCTACTAAGCCTCTTGATGGAAAGTGGGCTCGTAAAAACAATATAAAAACAACAGTAGGAGAAGGATGGGTAGGAAGTGTGGAGAAAAACACACAAAACTTTGAAGGGCAGGGGAGTGGCAGTAATAGAAGAAGAAGGCCGAGAGGCCCTTAATTAGGAGGGCACAGCTCAGGCATACAGACAACATAACCCAGGGTCTAAACACTCTCAACTGTTCTGCTGGGAATTTTCCATAGCGTCATTTACAGTCAGGAGCACCGAGGCAGGAGAAAAAAATGAGGGGAGGGAGGAGAGAAACAGCTTGTCTAGGGGCTTGTACATGGCCCTATGCTTCCAGGAGGCTCCTCTGTTGGGCATAGCAGCAGCAGTGGTGGTGGTTACCTGCGGGCTCATATCTGGTGACAGTCAGCCAGGCCGACTGATTGGCTTCTCCTATATAATTGGACACTTTACATGTATATTCCCCGCCCTCCTCCTCTGTCACATTGTAGAGGGTCAGCACCTGAGCATCCGAACTATTGACCCCAGAATGCTGGAAATAAACAACATGTTAAGGGCACAAGACACAACAAAAACATTTGAATGAGTAAAATAAACTGCAAAAACACATGTAAAAATTCAGCATTGAATGACAAGCAAATGGTTGTATTTGTTTGAATAAAGGTATTGAGTGTTACAATATTGGGTATTTATTTAGAAGAAGCATAATATTTGTTCCATTTTATTTCTGCTAACTGCAACCTCTGCAAATAGTAAAAAGGAACATTATAAAGCAAATCTATCTTGCCATGTTATTAGGGAGAATTCCTATAAAGAGTTCATAAAAAAATTCTATGCCAACAAACATGCTACTTGCTTGTCATTTAAAGAGTCACACAGGTTTGATACTGTTATTATATTATTACGGATGGATTTTATTAATATCATAAATTAATACAGAAACAATTAATCTGCGCATATTCTTCCTACCTTAAGCACGCGGACGTATGGGAGGCCGTTGGGACCCACGCGGCTGCCATTGATCTCAATGTGTTTGAGCCACTGTATGTGAGGCTGAGGGTCACTGAACACTTTACATTCAAACTCCACATCGCTGCCCACCACTGCTGTACGGTTTGCAGGCAACCCGGCCTGAAGGATCGGCCTGTGAGGAGAGCGCTCTGTGGATGACAAGGAGGCCCAAAACAGGGTAAAACAAGGTTAAAGGTACATTGTGTAACTTTTCTAGTGGAGAGTCCATCAAATAAAGTTAATTATAGAATCATCCCACTGCTTTTTCTGGTGACATTACAGCTCTATGTCTGACTGAGGGGCTAAATTAAGATGGTACAGGCAAAATGACAATATTGGCATCATACTTGTGCTTTGATGAGAATTTAGAAGCTAAAACTAATGATATGATAAAGATGATATAATAAATGATACAAATATTTTAATAGATTCTTAGATGTACTCCTCCTCTGAGAGTGTGACCGTATCACATTATAGAATCTCTGAAAACAACCAATTTTCATGATAAAGATGGATGTTCATAATTTTATATAATGCTACCCTCATTCCAAAAACACAAACCTAAAAAGGGAAGATGAGAGCTTATAGTAATAGCAGGTCTGTTTAATCTTACATGATACCATGTCATTTTACAGGTTAGGCTGCAATTTCTTTCAGGGAAAATAATTGCTGTTTTTGCAGCTAAGCATAAAGTATAATTATGAACTATAAATAGATGCAATCAAGTTGAGTGTCTCATGTTAAATATAATAATATTCTCGAGGAGGTTTTATGGCTGAAGTGTGCAATGGTAAACATTTATCAGAGAAGTGGTTGTAAAACTCTTGTTCATACGTTTGCGTAGATTTGCATATGATTTTAAAAGACTCTTGAGAATGATCCCAGCGTAAAAAATAGTAGGCTGAAAGTGAT
This sequence comes from Taenioides sp. WSHXM2023, assembly GCA_029959045.1. Taxonomy (NCBI): domain Eukaryota; kingdom Metazoa; phylum Chordata; class Actinopteri; order Gobiiformes; family Gobiidae; genus Taenioides; species Taenioides sp. WSHXM2023. The sequence goes on from CM057089.1 coordinate 13,348,352, forward strand.
TGTGTGAATTATCAAATAAAATATAGAACTTACCAACTACATCTAGTTGGTAGGTATGGTTGATGCTACCATACTGGTTTTCCACCACACAGGTGTAGTTGCCTTTGTCTGAGGGCACTACTGACTCCATGATGATGGTGCCCACCTGGTCACGCACCTATAAACAAAAGATGGGATTTTTCAGTTGGTAGAATAATTTTATTGGACCACTCATGTTTAAACCAGTGTTATCAAAAATGTCCACCACTTAAATAAACTAAATCAGGGCAAATCTCTGAATGAAACAGCCAAAATAAATAGGATTAAAAAATTGCCAGTCAATTTTGACTTGAAGAATGACTAGATAAAACATAACATAAAATCACAAAAGGCTGAGTAATACCAAAAGAAGCCAGCATGCTGCCGGATGTACGCCACAGTATGACACCGTATTATAGAACTGCCAATTGAATTATGAGATTAATTATGTGTGATGATGATTTAACTATTCTGCACCACTTCCTTCCTGACAACACCCAACGATTGACAAACCGGATCCTAACAAAACACAGCAAAATGTTGTTTTATATACATCTGCCCAAACCTGTCTTAGCCTTGTTAGCCCCAAATCAAGTCTGGCTCTTTTTCCAAGACATGTTATAATTTTTCTTCCATAAATCTGCCAAGACCGGCAGTGTGTGATTAACCAGACAACCTCTAAGGCAAGAGCAACTTCAAACCTGAATATCCACCAGCCATACGGCGGTATCATTTAGCTAAAACGTGATGAGGGAATCCAGCTGCCTACTGCCAGATGTGTTGTGCTTGGCTTCATGCATGTGGTCTACATTACTTAATCCCTTCGTACAGACGATATGAACAATAGACGCCTTGGCCATAAAAGCTGAATGCGGGAGGAATGAGAAACGTCCCATACACAGATGCAGACATGGCACCAAGATTGAAAAACTGTAGCCAGATGGGGAAGGTGCTGCATGGTTTAGTTAACTGTAAAATATTAACCTTAATTAGTTATTGTATAAATCTATAATGTATTAAATTTAGAAGTCAAATATGCTTAAAGGTGCACTCTGTAACTTTCTGGTGGAGGGTCCGCCATCTGCTCATCTTCATGGAAATGTTATTGCTTTGTCTAGAATGTCCCACAGTATGACATTAAACTTATCAATTTGACCAGGTCAACAGGTCAGATGTGTGGAGAGGTGAGCTTTGTAGTATTTTTGAGCAGCAAAACCCCTGTAATTGAATAAATGCAACATAGATGAGTTTAATGCCATACTGTGAAATCTTTCAGGCAAAGCAAAAAAAAAACAAAAAACTTGTTTCATCTCCACTGAAACAAGTTTGTGACGGACCCCTTACCAGAAAAGTTACACAGTGCACCTTTAAGGGGTTATGGCATTTACAAAATAGTATTTCATGAAGATGACAAAAATAACCAAAGATTAAATATCATTTTATCAGTAGTAGTAGTGATGATGCTTTGGTTTCAGTTTGAATTCTTGAAGCCTCTTAGTCCAAAAGTAAAATCTGACATTGCAGGGTGGAGACGGGCAGCTGAGAAGAAACTCCTAAATATGCTCCAGCTGTGGAGTTAAGACAGGCTGTAGTAACACGGGACAGGGCTGGACTGATCTGCACATGATGGGATAAACAGATGGAAGAAGGTGTTTCCCTCCATTAACATGTAAAGTATCCCACACACCTGCGCAACAATGGCCTCAACCTGCACTCATTGCAAAACTTTAAGGTACATAAAAACACAAGATTTACTACCTCCAATAAACAGCGTCAGATCACAAAGACCAGCCAAGATGTAGCTTGTTCACTTTTGAAAGAAGCCATTTGCAATGATAAGACGATATCAGTAATGTTATCAGCAGTAACCTTTAGTGACCACAACCAGAAGTGATAAGGAAGGGGAACAGACCAACTGACCGAGACAGTTGTAAAATTCTTATCAATATTATGTCTTATCAGCATGAACAACATTTATGAATACAGTTAGCTTGTAAATAAAAGGATGTCAAGAAAGGAAGTCATTGTAAAACACTAGATATCAAAACGTGGCTGTACTTTTTCTGCGGCATAAAGCAATTTTGAAGAACAAAAGCAAAACAAAAAAGAATAGGGATGGCTTAAGTCTCCCACACACCTGGATGTATTCTTAATATGGTACACTGTTTCATTAGAAGCATTGGATTTCAACCACATCGTTTTTGAGGTCAAATGTGAAACTTGTCTGGGTTTTCCACTTTACACTCAGGGAGGGGCTGGTGATCAGATATAGAGATGAGATCACCATCGCCTCCAAACAGGTGAAGATGAAATGCTATGCTAAAGTTGAGCAAAACAAAAAAAGAATAGGGATGGCTTAAGTCTCCCACACACCTGGATGTATTTATCACAAGGGGCAGGTAATCAATGGTGTCTAAATTACTGTAATGTCCCACCGTGATTAAGATACTCTATTATGGGGCACTTCTAACCCTTTAGCAGACATAATGTACAGCTCTTCAATGGTAGCGTAACCTGGAGTATGCACAGAAAACATACACTGAGGAACAAACAACACAAACCTTGAATCCTCCTATGCGATGGTCCCTCTTGAACTCCTTGCCGTTCTTATACCATTTGAGTGTTGGCGTGGGGTTACCACTGGCCTGACAACGAAACTTCACAGTCTTACTGGCTGGCACAGCGTGGAGCTTCTTCTCCATTTTCCCGGGTTGAACCCACTGAGGAGGCATAGCTAAAGAAAGAAGAAGGTGGTTAGTGTAGGGACATACAAAAACGTATAAATAACAAAATCAGGATTTTGAACTATTAGGAACTGAGTCACATTTAGGGTGTACATAGAAAGGTCACCATGCCTGCCACACTCTTTGTGGTTTGCTCAGATGCTGAGGTCTGAGTGATGGTACTTAATAACATTAAGTGATACAACGGGTTTACCGCTGTTACTCACTATAGCGCTTAAATGTGTCATTATTCTAGTTATTCTCTGATTCAGAGCTAAATCACTTTCCCACTGACCACAAAACTGTAAAAGTTAAAGGAATTAGATGACTCGTTTAAGGGAAACAATGGATGGTTTGGATGTAAATATTTTTAAATGTCACTTACGCATCTTCTTCTGACTGCCCAATAACTTTGCTTCCTCCGATGAAGACTCCTCATCTTCATCATCATCTTCTGATGAAGCCATAGTATCAACTGCAATAAAAACACATATATTAATACATTTCTTGTTTTCAGAATCCAGCAGCTGGCAGCAGTCATCCAATAATCAGAGGGATACTGCCATTGTGTCCTTGGACAAAACATTCTCCCCTACCCGAGTACAAATGCCTTGTGAATATGAATCGATTGACATTTTCTTCAAGTTAATTGCTTTAAAAGACAGCATGACCATTTATAAACAGGTTTAAAATATCCTCACCTGTAACATTGAAGTAGAGGCTGTGGTTGCCAAAGGTGGTGCAGGTGTAGAGCCCAGAGTCTGTCAGCTCCACAGTCTCAATCTCCAGTTGTCCATTCCGAATGTGAGTGTGTTCACCGTCCACTATCATCACATTGTCTTTGGTCCAATTCACTACATGGTCCGTGTCCTTCGTTGAACAGCTCAGGGCCAGAGGGTCCCCCAGTAAGAGAGTGTACGGTTCAATTTGTGTTTCTATAGGAACCAGAAAAACAAAACAAAAAAAATATTTTAATGAGCTGTTATCAAATCTAATAAACCATCCTTTGAACATTTTAATTTTTATAGGAAATCTAAGAAATATTTGTAAAAAATAAACTTTAATTTTATACAAACTTCACTCAATAAAAAAATCTTTTTTACCCATTATGTGAATTCTAACTAAATATATTTTGTGCATGTTGTGCTTCTTATACATCTAGATATACCTCTACCTTTTATTTTCAAGAAACTGCACAAGGTATTGTGACACTACTTCACATAAAGTTTTCACAAACACAAAGCCTTTTTCCCCCTCATATCCACTGTCCACTTTCCCCATCTTACTTAACCTGTAAATTCAGTTTTATCCCAAATTAGTCAAAGCCTGTTGTGGGGCAGGGTGGGCTGCAACTACTTTACAAGCGGAGCTGGAATTTGATTAGAGCAGTGAAGAGCGGAGAGGCGTCACAGCACGGGACACCTGAGCCCTCCTGTGCTAAATGACTACGTAGTCCACCGGGGGAGGGGGGTAACCTAATTTTGCTGACACATCGTCCATCACAATAGTGTTGTTTGTCTGAACACAAAGGCAGAGAGATCGCCACTGTCCGACTTATGTAGCATTCTTACTGTTCTATCAGCCTAGCTGCTACAACAGGTCTAAAAATAATGCCTGGCAGGATCTGTTAACAAGTGATTTTCTTTTACAACTTCCTACAGTACAAGGCCTTTCCTGAACGCGTTAGGATACTTCCTCCAAATGACAGTCACATAAAAAGCATAATACAATCATTTAACTGATGATTGGAATAGAAATGTATATAAACAAACCACTATACATGGAAATAAAATGAATTTGTACAAGATAGAGGTTTGCAAGGAAAACAGCAATAAATTACTTTAGCCTTGTATTGCAAGTACAGTAATAGGAGTAATTGTGAAAAGTAAAAGTTACATGATTCAATATACAATCTGCTGACAGCACACATATGAAAAGTAAACATGCAATCACAGACATTTGTTTGGCCTTGCACTTCCCCTACACAGGAAGCATAACCATACAGTACTCCAACATCAGCAAACCTGCAGTGTAATCCCTCCCATCGTCCCAACAAAAGGCTCCCAAACAATGAGAGGTCAGAGGTAGCACTGACTGAGTGTAGGACAGTGTAATTCATTCTATACCACTACCTTCAAGTACCCCAATTATTATCTAAAAAAGTTAAAAAGTGGAGATGAAAGCCTTTGTTTTGTTTTATAATCCAACTTTAAAAAGGACATCTCTACGGAGCATGTGCAGACGGCAGAGGATTTGCAGAGGCAGGTTCTGGTGCCAGTTGCTATGGTGACCCCACTTGGGCCTAGTAAAGGTATTTCCTGGATCACATATGTCTGACAAGGCTCCTAATCCCAGCAGGAAAAGGGGGCCAGGGGGTAGGATCAACTTTCTCCTCCAAAACAAACTGAATAGGGGGAAGCAGAAGAAATGTTTGAGCAGTTTTAGGAGACAGAGGGTGTATTCGGAAAACATTGTAAGCAAGGTCGAGAACTGTTTGCAATGTACTAGGCGTTGCCTTGGGAACAAACGCCACTGATAACCAAATAACCTGGGATGTCTTAAGAAAGACATCATCAAGATCAATAACTGTATCTCTGCTAGCAAAGCACAAACGGAAAATACATGTAATTCAGAAGGAGGTACCAAAACCTACCAAAGCTCAAAAAAGTGCTAGTTCCATCTGGTTTCAACACTTTGCTAAATACAAATCCAAGTACAATGGGAGTCAAATGCATTGTTGTGGTTAAAATTATATAGAAAAGAATGGCACTAAAATTGTAACTGTCACTCTCTATATGGTAAATTGACAAGTGCCTCAAAAGATTCCAGTATTCCAGGGGGTTCACTGCTTAGATTAAAATGGATTAAGGGCAATATTTTATTAGTATGGTGCCAAACTATAAAAGATCTGTTGCCTTCTTCTAAAGACCGGATTGACATGGTTTGAAATCAGACAAATGACATGAACCTTTCTCAAATTTTACGAGTTCTGAGCTAAAAATCAACAGTGTGTGAATAAGGGGAAAAGGGCTTGGCACCAAGCATTGGAACCTACTCCGAGTACAAGATAGGAAGCAATATGCTGCATGAATGACTTGTGGGATTTCCTGCCCTCTTTGCAGTGGTAGTTGAATGCAGTGACTCCGGATGGTCGAGGCCTTTTCCTTATGCCACACTGAAAAAACATTGGCACGTTCCTCCGCTAATTAGACCAGAGCAGAGTGAATAGGTGGGAGACCCAGAAAAAGGATTGATAAGAGACAAAAGGCAAGACTAGCAGGAAGCAAAAGCCTGGGACAAAGGCCATTAGCAGATTCACCAGTCCACCTCAGCACTGAATACCCTAGCATGGCTTTTTCAGTTTTAAATAAGACACAATCAACATGTATTAGCACTTTGGAGCAACATGGAAAACTAGTCAGTGCCAATTTTGTCACCAAGTATTCAGAATATACAAAAAATAATTGATTTAGGACTACCATGTCAGAATGCTGATTAGACTTAGAATTACACAAACTTTTGTGATCCAGAAGGGAAATTATTTGTACACAGTAGCTCACACATCACAATATATTAAAATAATTCAACTTAATGATATTGAATTTATTTTTAGTAAAACACATTGGAGTTGTGAACTTGGAAGGAGGAAACGTTGGTAATCAAATTATTATTTTCTTTTCTAATCTGGCTCTGAAGACTGTAGATTAATTTAATTTGTATAGGGCTTATTATACAGACAACAAAAAGCTTTTAGACAAATAAAGAGGCACGCATAAACCAAAGCCATTTGTCAATATCACTTTTTGTTTCTTTGCACGGAGACAAAAGGAATGCAGCCAAATGCATGTGCTGTGATTGTTTGCGAACAGCTGAAGCCCTCCGTCACACGGCGGGGAGCGGGGAAAGTGACCTAGGATTCACAGTCTGGCAAGCGGGGGAGCTGTGCATAGATAGTACCTGGCCATTTGGTGATTAACAGCAGGGTGGGGTGTAAATGCTTCAACCTACCCCCACCTCCACTCAGCCCACCACAATGGAAATTTATGACACAGAAGACAAACATTCCCCTAAAAAACTACATCCCGAGGCAGGAGGGGTGGGCTCAGAGTAGCGTCTTCATTCCTCTTTTTCAAAAACAGGCTAATTTATAGTTTCCCTGGCACTTAACTCTACTCTCAATGACAACAAATACCTTTTCATTACAAAAGGAGAGGAGCAGAGCTGGATGAGGTAGCAGGGCTGCCTTGGGGCGACACATGGGACCCATTTACTCCTCCCTGTCCCAGAGTTGGCTCCAGAGCAGCTACACCAAGTTTATTTTAGGGCTTAAGACCCTACAGAGAACCTTGTTGCTAATATCTCTAATTATAACGTTGAGGCTTTATCATATCCAGTGGCTGCGCTCCACTTCCGACTGTAGAGTGTAAACATCCCAATTCGCTGCCCACACGTCCAGCCGGCTATTACTCTGCTGGAGTGCTTCCAAGAGACACATTTTTAAGGATTTGGTTTCAGTGGCGCTTTTCCCTTTTCAGAACATGTCTTGCAGCCAAATCAGGATGAATCCTCTTTGGAAAATAAAGTGGATTTTGGAATTATAGCAAGTAAAACACATGTATATTTACATCAGCATATCCAGCATATTTAGAGTTTCAACAAAAGTGACTAAAAACTCCTATCAGGAGAAATACAAAGGTCATAAGGCCATTGAGGCAGTATTATTTGATTAAACACATAACAGTAGCAAATAATTTTGTTACAGCTATACTTTATGTGTATGTAAATTTTGGAAGTACTATTATGATTGTATCAGAAGTTAATATGTGCTCTGACTTCCCATCTGCGTGTTTCAATAGTACATATTTGGATACTATATAAATCACCACCGCAAAAAAAAAAAAGAACGTCTGTGGTGAATTTGTTGCACTTAACAAACATCAGACTGAGGAGAAAGGGGGAAGTGGGAACACGCACACTACAAAGGGCAGGCCTCAGTGTCCGTGTGGCCTGGAGTGTGTTAGGATTACATTCCTGCACAAGAACAAAGCTCTGATTATCACTGGTCTGCTTCTCAAGGCAACGGGCCAGATAAGACTGCCCTGGTGAGTCCACTCGGATACAGGGCGTTTAATAAAACTTAAACCAGGAAACAGTATCCAGCTATAAGTCAGAGTGATCTTGGTTCATCCCCAAGCATTGATAAACTATGGGTTCACTACTACACCGAGGGAAGTCAGAATGTTGGGTTTTGATATAGCCATAGCATAATATTACTTACTTACTTAAAAGGTGCATTGTGTAACTTTTCTGGTGGAGCATCCGTCACCTGCTTGTTTCCATGGAGATGACATTGCTCTGCCTGGTGGTTTTAGAGCTCAAAATACCTAGAAAAACAGGCATTCTGACTGTGAGAGGGCTTGCCTCTCCACAGATATGATGCTACCTGTAACTTGGTCTAGTTTGGTCTCCATAACGATAGAAAAGTTTAATACCATACTGTGAAACATTCTAGACAAAGAAAAAACAAATCCATGAAGAAAGGTATTTGATGGGCCTTCAATGGGAAAAGTTACACAATGCACCTTTAATACTTTGTCGAACTTTGTCCAACTAATTTCCCTTCCTATGTGACCAGCATTATAAATAAACCGATTTCAAAATTAACTCAAAAGGTGATTTGAAATGGATGATGATTGTAATCCAATTCTCGTATCACTATAAAAAGTACATGAGAAACATAACGTATTATCAAAGTCCTCACCTTCATCTGTGCTGGCCAGTCGACAGTGCATGCTCAGAAGTTGTGTGCATAAAGCCAGGAGCAGGAGTAAACAATGCCCCGTCAGCATCCTGAACAAGGGGCTACGACCGTTGGCTTCTCTGCGACCGCTTCTCCATTCAGACCTGGGCATCAGCAGCCTGGCATGGATACTGCTTCACTACACACAGGGAAATCAAGCAGAAAATAGAAATAAATGAGCAAGAAAATATTACAAATTACGCACCACATTGAACCTAAAACTAAACCTGAACTTTAGATAATGGTGATCTGATGCAAAATGCTGCAATAATTGACTATTCAGCCTATATTTGTTAGTATCTTTGTTATGTCTAAAATTTACGGCGCTTTATGGAAAATGCCACCACACTAGTATTCAGCCTGTATTTGTTGACATAAAAATGGCTGCAATATGTAAAAGCAATACTAATCAGCGGCAAAGAGAAAAACATCCCTCCCAAAGTGTCATAATTTTATATTGTGTCTGCATGCACAAAGATGGTATTCAACTGAAGAGGTTTTACAAAACATTGATAAGAAAATGCTTAGTGGCTGCTTGCTCTGTCAGTTGAGTGTAGAAACATGCTGCTCACATCTCTGGATAAAGACGTTTTGTTGTTTGACTCTTGTGGTCTGAGGTCATTACGACTATCACCATAAAAACACTGGTCCAAGTTCACTTTCACAGCTCCACAGTCTCAAGGATGAGCCACAGCCTTCACTACTTCTCAGCCTACGTCAGCTTTACAGCCAGTGACCCTCAGTGCAACATCTGTGGACATCATCAGTGAGATACGGACATGCACACTTGGTCCTGTCATCTCTATCTCCTTTGAAGAATTTGTTACGCAAAGAGGGGTCAAAGCTATGTGACTCCATTTACTCTTTTTTTGGTTCTCAAACAGTGGGGTAGCTACCGAAGAAGGCTCGCTCATGAGTAAGGCAGGGAAATATAATACAAAAATTTATCATATTTTCTTTCCTCACATTGATTCGTCCCATTTTTCAATTTGATTTTGTCTTAGTAAAAACAAACAAATATTAATTTCTTTGACTTAAAACACATTTAATATTAACTGAAAAATGCTTTTACTGTGACAGCATAAGCTGTACACTTCTCAATTAAAAAGACCTCTGAATATCACTGACATTTACAACTGACTGAATCTCAGTCTTGAAATTTGATTCATCAATGCACAGCCCAACCAAGGAGCCTGTTCTAGCCATATATTTAATGGTTCAAGATGAGGTTTATCCTATTTTGAATTTGGCCTAATCCTGGTTTTGTAGTGGCTTAGGCCAAGCTTTTAAGATGTATTTGGGTAAGATGCATTTTATTTCCAGTTTAGACCTAGGTTGAGAGACATCTTTTACTGTGTTGAAGTTGATATTTTGAAAGCTAAACACAAGCTGTGGTAGTAGCTGGTAAGAAAAGTATTAAATGATCATTTAAGAGAAATCTGTCATCAGGAAGTTGGTATAGTGCCTAAAATGGCCCCCACAGAGATCATTTGCTCTACAGATCTGTCACAAAGTGTCAAACAAATGCTTTGAATCTTGACTTTCAACATGATAATGTCCCAGGCCAACTCAAAACTATAGCTCCATATTTTGGTCAGGCAAACCCCAACTTGGTCAGCCCTTCACCCAGACTCATGTTCAGAAGCAGCTGTGGTTTCCTTTAAGCGGTAATGGCTTCCTCTGTGACAGTTCATTTGGAAAACATTATTGCGTGTTGCCTCACAAAACCAATTGAATTTCACTTTCCAAGAACCAAAGCCCATACAGTGTCGTAGCAGCTGAGCGGGGTCGGGGGGTCCGGAGGGGATAAAGAAAGCTTGGTCATCGTCAGACTGTGTAAGCTGTGAGTCAGAATTTGGGACAGCTCCAAGAAAACAGAAAGCAGCAGCAAAGTTTGTTTTGCCTGACAGATGGACCAAAGAAAGACCACTACTCCTCCTCGCCATGACAACCATTGATAATTGGAAGAGGAAATGGCGCCTTTAGAAGTATGACACTGTGCTCTGTCATCCCGTGGGATCAAGAGTTAAACATACTCAGTGACTTAGTGTCCACACAGAGGAAGCACTTCACAGACCAGCCAGTCAAATTCAGTGGGGAGATTTATATTTATACACAACTATATCACAATTAGCATTTACATTTAAGTGCAATGCCATACCGTGGAACATTCCAGACAAAATAATTACATCCCTATGGAGAAATGCATGTGGCTGACATCACACCAGAAAAGTCGCATGGTGCACCTTTAATACAATTCTAATCTTAATCCCAATTCAAATTTCCAATGATAACCTCTTTATTTATCCAATCTTAGGACTGAACCAATGTGGGCACTAGCTCTTTGTCAGTGTGTTTAGTGTTTTTCACATGAGTCAAGTCTAATTTCAGCCTCTACAATTCCAACTATATCGAACAGAGTTTCCAGGTTTGGGGAGAAACACTCATTAGTCATTGAATAGGAAAGGGACTCAGGGATAGTAACTAACTAAAGATTGAAAACTGCCAGTGTTCTTAACCAGTCCAACTATTTAAGCTTTCTCATTAGAGGCTTTTGGTACCCGACTGACCCGTTTTATCAGTTGTTGTACTTGTACTTCCATTTTATGGTAGAGTAACCAACAAGAAGAGTTCAGACACAACTAACCCCTCTTAATCTGGATTATCAAATGCAGCCATTATTTAGTCCAGGGTTAAACTTGATTAGCTTGTCTTGACTCATTTGACCAGACTTTTCCATCAGCAACATCCCAGAAAATGCCTGCAAGTCATTATTTCACAATACTAAGCTCAATTATCACAGTTTTTCTGAAGCTCTGCAGCCCTAGTTAACTGAACAGATGCACCAGACACTTTGAGTCTCCCTCATTATAACCACACAAAGGTTACAGGACTAACCCATAACATGGTCAGCACAATAATGACTGTTCACTGCCATCCATGCATAGCATTCCACAACTCCATTCTGTAGCCCCTTTGCTAAGTCTGCCCAGTGCGTAGACTAGACGGTACCCAGGTTTTATATAGGGCCTAGAGACACAAGCACGCATACATTTTGTACAATCAGAGGCAAGTCAAATAGCCAGTTGAATGTAGCCCACAGAGCCAAAAACTGTACTCAAGTGACAGTATCGTTACATCACAATAATATTACTCACACAGGAGAAAAAGATTTACAGTGACTGGATAATGCTAGTCTTAGAAGTTATTTGAATGTTACTTGAGGATATGTTGCAAAGTAAGTAGAATATTAACTACTTGGCTCTCGTGTCCTGAGGCTATTATTTTCATAAAAACAAACATCACTACTTCTTCATTTTCCAGAGTCTAGAGGTTTGTCCATAGAGATCAGGTGTCTTCAGATCACACCTTAGTGCAAAAACAATTAATGTCAAGTGAGCTGACACTATACCATTTGGTTGACACCCTGATCCTTTTCTGTCTACATACAAAAGTACTGTGTGTGTTTTCCCAAGAGGCTAAAGCAGAAACAGCCCTGAGTGGGGATGTTTGTAAAGCATCCAAAAGACATTAAATAGGGAATTTAATGAGTCCAAGTAATTGTACACAGGCACAAAAGCAGCTATAAACTGTCTGGGTAAGTAATAAGAAAAACACATGAGAAGGACTAAGCCATCCTCACACCATTTTATTACATGGATAAGAAGTGGATGTCCTCTCTTTGCCAAAGGGTAAAACTAAGTGAATTGCCATGTCTGGTGCTTGCTTCATTTGGATATTAGAACTTTTAACCTCAATGGTGAACTCCCCGATGACGATCTGCTCTTCCAGCTCAAAACATGAGCATTTACATAACATTACGTTGCATCACGCAAGAAACTGTGACTTCACAGATGATGGTTGCATGTTATTTTAACTAGACCACAAAAATAAATTAAGCAACACAATGATGTAAAATTATACATTTCACTAGTATTCCTATAATTATCATAAGGCGGGCCAACTCAATATAGTAAAATAATAGGCTAATAAATTAAAGGAAAAAGAATAGCTAATGGCCCATCTTTTTCTCTTGGTAGGTCTATATCCGTGATTTGCATTGATTTACTTTGATGGGACACTTTCAGAGTCACATTCAGACCTGCCCATCAAACTTCAATTGAAGTTGCCAAATTAATACTACGTATCCAACAAATAAAACATTTTTAGACTGCATAAACAGGCACAACCAACACCACCTAGTTGACAGTGAATGGAAACGAAATGAACGCAGATTTGACCAGTTTTCCTGTACCTAGTGTGTTGGTTAGCAGCGTAAATGCCCGAGCGTAAAATGGACTCACCTTGGTGGCGACTACAGAGGAACAAACACTCGATGCTGCTGGTAAGAGAAACTCCAAAACTGAGATTTTGGTTGGAAAAAAAAATCCCAGAAAGTTTAATTCCCAGACAAAACAACTCGGCCGTCCGCAGTACCCCCGGTAATCCAAAAAACAACCAGCATTCAGCGAACAAGTTTCAGCACATTTGTACCAAACTTCTACGAGAAGAAAGCCTCCACTCTCTCCCGACTCCTCTGTACAATCCAGAGACAACAACGGTGCGCAAAAGTGTGGAAAGTATGGAAGTAAGAAAACCAATGATATATATAGATATATATTTTTTTTTAAATATGAGAGGTATTTTCTTGTTTTTTTTCTCTTAAATCCGAAAAGTACGTGCGTGCGTGCAGGCTGTGGGTAGTCCTTTTATCCCAACTCGTTTTGCTCGCAAAAGTCCGCGTCTCCCTGGTGAGAAAAGGATTAGTAAATGTAAAACTTCTTTTCTCTACCGAAACACAAAAAAACAACAAACGGCTGATGATTTACAAAAACTCATAAATATTCTTAATCCGTGTTGTGGTCAGTCCTCGCGGATAAATGCAGTTAAACAGCGAGAGTCCAGGCAACTCCTAAGCTCCCCCTGAAAGCAGAGAAAATGCGCATCCTCGGGACAATAGTAAAGCCACAGCAAAGAGCGCAAAAGACTTCCGCTGTGCGCCTTCAGAGTAAAGTTCAACTGGATACTTTGGAAAAAAGTAATTTGTAACATCACGACAACAGTCTGTAGGCTTTTTAATGACAACAAAGCCAAATAACATATCAAAATTACCTTTAAAGAATAAAAAGGTGTGAGTGGTCCAAATTATAGCATATGGCTACAAAGAACAGCTATCCTGCATGTCCTGCTATTAACATTTACCATTAACATTAACACACGATGTGTGGCCAGACGGACCACAACTCTCAAACCAAACTAAACTCAAACAAGACTAAATTAAATCAAATCAGTGTGTATTCTACATGCTATTTTGGTGCTTAAGTTTATTATTCAGCCCGAATTTATCTGATTTGAAGGCCCAAATGACCGCGTATTATCTCATATCGAAGATGCTGTATGAAATAATCGTCAATAAAACAAGTAGAAGTAAATTAAATATTTTATTTTGACGGTCTCACTGTGTAAACTCAAGGCAGCAGTCGCACTGCTGTCGGTGTCTTGAAGTTTCAGCAGGCTCACGTCGTGGCTCCCCCTTCCATCCACAGCACCACAAATTTTGGATTATCATCTCCTAAAATCAATGAGAAATTAAAAATATGTATATAAAATGTTACTTTATTCATTTAGTGAAATTTTGGATAGCCTAAATAATGAAGTGTGGTGACACCTCACAATTGCAATTTATATAGTATAAGGCCTTAATGCTTACCCTATACCAGGATTATTATCCTAATGTTAACCTTATACATCAGAAGTGTATTTTAAATAGGCTAAAACAAATACAATATATACCAACTGCATGTGTGTGACCAATGCGTATTTGATCAAAAAAATGGGTTTTCCTTTGAGCATTTTGTAAATTAGATGAATTCTTTCAGCAAAAAGCCTCCACTTTTCATCATCTTCTGTGCTCAAAGCAACTATAAACTAGTTTTATTGTCCTGGCATAAATATCATATACTGGCAGCATTTCAAAGTGACTCAGACATTCAAGTGTATTTGTCGGTTCAGCCTTCGATAACTCTGTGGATCAAACATGTTTTTCACATGAGGAGTTCATGTGGGCTTTGATTTCTGTCATAAATGAAAGATGATTGATGATCGAACATATGAATCACAGCTTCATTGTGAGATTAAAGACTGGGGTGAGACAAAGAAACTAATTTGTGACCTGGGCCAGGGCAACTGCCCTTCTTTCATCACACCTGTCTGTGGCAATAATGCTTCCTTAGTATAAGCACACTTTATTATTTAGAATAATGCAGCGGATTTATTGAATTCCTTTCAAGATCCTAAAGGAGCTTTACATTTAGTCTATACTCAGTAGAGGTGAGGTTATTGCTTTCGGTGATCACAGATGGAGGTAACATTTCTTTTTGGTATTTGGTTTATTTTACCTGGACTAAAGAAAATAGCATTCATCATTACAGTTACTTAATTATCACTCAACCTGTTTCTCTTCCAGGTTGGGACCAGATCAGACCAAAGCAAGTATACAATCACATTATCACACATATGTTTTGGTAATATACGATATAAGATTAGAAACGCTTGTCTTGTCACTGCTCGGTTGAAACTTCAGTCAGTCACAATATCAAATAGTCTGTCTAACTCCTGACTTCAAAGAGTGGCACAGACGCTGTCCCAGATGTGATATTAACCACTACATTCCAGAAAACAGCCCAGTGTGTTTATAATAGTGAGAGTTAGCCACAGCCACATCTTACAACTGCAGCTTCAAAACCTACATCACACATGCTTTGAAGAAGGAGCAGGGTCTATAAATGGTGCAGAGTCGAGCTTTATAAGAAAGATTTGCAGACGTCATTAAAGTCTTTGTGACACATTTGTTTATCAAAAGACATATTCAAAATGCACCTTTTAAAAAAAAGCTAACAAATGAAGATTAATATTGGAGCATGTTTGATGGTTAATAATTACCCAGTGCCACTGAAGAAACAGAAGGATATTACCAGGAACTTAGACCTATACTTCACATATCAAATGTAGAAACATTTTCTATGCCACTATGGTTTGAAAATAAAACACTGATCATTTTACTTAAAATTACCATGTAGAAAATATGTCTTCTATGTTGAACTGAAGAATTATAGATTTATGTATAGACTACATACATTTGTATGCAATAGTTGTACAACTCCAAAAATGCACAATTTGTCTACTCCGGGCAGGAATAGTAGAGTAATGGAACCTGCACTAAAACGCTACAGAGGTGCCACTTTTCTTGGAAATGTGAAATACAAGGGAATAGTTTGAGGAAGACTATTTAATTTTATGTTGCACAAAGTGACTTTAAATTTGTCTGAGTTCAGATGCAATGTACAAAGCCCTGCAGCTCACGGTCTGTTTAAGACGAGGTGGGGCATCACTCTTCCCCTGCTTTCATACTAAGGAAATGTGCCGGACACTGTTAAAGCCATATGCAAAAGAAAACCGAAGGCTGGACTGAGCCACACATCAGCATCTGAGCAAATAGACAGTCATGCAATGCCCAGCGTGAACAATATGTGTCCGGGTATGCTTTGCATGGTCATTTCCCTAGCAGCTTCTTCATCACCCCAAAGTGCTGTATTATGGTGCTTGCTTTTCATGTTTGCATTCCATTGTTCCCAGGCAAACTACAAATATCCACCAATCAGGACATGGAAGAGCCCTCATCCATCTATCAGCACTGTTTTTGCACTACACACACGCTCTGCTCCTCACCACCCCCCAGTCTGCTCCCTGACATGTGGCCTTTATGTTTGTCTTTTGTCTGGGGTAGGAAGAGAGGGAGACTAACATTAAAAGTGCACTATGTAAATTTTTGGGCAGTAGTCTGTAGTTTAAAATTTTGCCCAGAGTGTTCCACAGCATGGCTTTAAATGAATCTACATCTCTCCATGGAGACAAGCAGGTGATGCCACTAGGCCAAGTTTCAGGTCAGATCTGTGGAGAATCGACTCAGGTCACAGTTAGAATACATATTTTCATGGTATTTTTTGGCCAGACACAGTAATATACAAGAAGGTAGCAGACCTGCATCAGAAATGTTGCATAGTGTAAGTGATTTCTATTGATGCCTTGTGTACAGGATAAGAGATGTACATAATCATTTATGTTGGTAAGTTGTAGTCTTATAACATATCTGACAAGTGTATTGTACAAGAATATGTACATACCAGAATGACAATTATTAGTGGCAGAGTAAGCAGATTTAGAAGATGCCATACTTTTATTGTTCAACACTTGCTATATTAGCTAGAATGCTGATGCTGATAAACCTGATACTCATTCAGCATGTTTTCATGTTTTTATGTTTATGTTTATTTATTAAATATGGGACAGTGCACATTAATGGACATGTGTTAGTACAGAATGTAAATGTGCCAGAGTTAGCCCTGCAGGCTAATTTTCATCCATAATTCTTTTCTCAAATTAATAATTATTTCTATCAGATTTGAGGACTGGCCATCACTGTCCTGCATCTATAGGGCCCATACTCTAGTTAACAATCAAACCGGAATAGGCAGCAGAGGATGCATTGTTAAAGTAGACGCACATATCTGTATAGCTTTCATCCATCCATCACACTGGCCTCTTTTTGCACTATGTGCCCTGGTTCTCCCCCTGGACACCACCCCCGGCCCATTCTTGGACATGTCACTGTGGTTTTCCGGGTCTTTATGCTGATGCCTGTTGTCTGGTGGGGGACAGATTGAAGACCCCTTTTGTGAGTGGGTCAGAGCCCTGTCCTGAGCGCAGAGGACAGAGGAGGAACCTGCTGGGCTGCTGGAGTGGAGAGACAGGAATGCGCATATGAATGGGGCAGTGTGCTTTGTGCTGACAGAGGGACAGCGTGCATACAAGTCTGCACCATCTTGTTCATTACACGTGTCGCCCGCTGTGGTATAGCCTTCCCCGCTCATTGAAACTGAATGGGAGTCTGGTCAGCAGTTACTGTGATAGATGTGGGCCTTAGGATGTGCCATTGTTTTAATTGTTAATTAACAACTATGTTCATTCAATTAGTGCTACGACTGCATGCAGACAGGCTGCTTTGATGTGACTGTGTTGTGCAAATAGACCTAAAGACATGTATGAACGTGCCCATTCAAGGGAGTGTAATGTATTGAAAGCATTATAGAAATTAAGATGAATAAGGCTTAGGTTTATTAGCCCTTATAATTGCAGTTAAAGTATTAGCCTGGCAGAAAGGCAGTTAACTTGAACGGTTCTGTATTTAATACAAACAATAATGTATTTTTCTGACTAGTACTTCACCTTTTTATGACCAAATAGAAAAACAATCTATTTTGGGTTAAAAATGCATCATTGTTTCAGGAATTCAATTTTGCACTCAGTTATTGTTGTCTTGTCTTTTGCAGAACATGGACTACTGTAACTTTCCCCTATACTGTATAAAAAAGGATGGCACAGTGGCTGAGTGGCTAGCACTCACACTTCACAGCAAGAAGGTTCTGGGTTTGATCCCCGCGTTGCCCGGGCTTTTCTGTGTGGAGTTTGCATGTTCTCCCCGTGGGTGAGTTTCCTTGGGGCCCTCTGGTTTCCCCCATTAACCCCAAAAAAACATGTACCATAGGTAAAAGCCTCCAGCTGAGGTCCTGACCGAGCCTAGCAACAAGATCATGGAGATGTGCCCCATGTGCTGCCCACTGCTCCTGAATTGATGGGTGAAATGTAGAGGCCATTATCCCCCTATGGGGATAATAAAAGTAGTACAAAAAAATAAAAAATACTCCCCTCCCCAATCTCGCTGCATTCTGTAACCAGATATACTGTACACACACAGGCACTTAGGACAATTTTTTTTAAATCTCATTCTGACACACTTGAGATTAAGACCAGTGTCTGTGGGTAAAACTCATTTGTAAAAGTCCACAATAGCTATGCAAATGGGCACTCCCAAAGAAACATGCTCTCCCATCTTACATATAGCACTCATATATATGTAAATATTCTTTCATAGGCTGACGATCTTATTTAAATAAAGATTAACATTGGACATATATCTAAAAGTCCAGAGCATCCATTAATTGTCCTCTGACTCATGTGGTTCAACTTACGGGTTGTTTGTCTGGCCATGCTCTTCAGAAGATTAAATCTCCATAATCAATAAAAAAAGAAACTTAATCGTCCATAATAGTCTGGAAAATACTTCAGAAACAGCTAGGAAAATATGCACTTCCCTGAATAGAACTAGCCCCAAATTACAACGCAATTAAATGCTTGGACATACTGTAATTCTGTTTAACTACTGCCAAGACTGTCCAATTTAGAAATGTAACTTTGATCATATTTACATCATACTCCGAATAAGCAGAGAATAAAAAATATGCACTGTTTACATAAAACTAGAAGAAAGAGACTTAGAAGAAAGAGCATTAAAGATATATGTAGAAACATTTTTGTTTGGAAAAAAAGCTGAACTGCTAATGAAATGCTGTAAATGTGCAACTCAATAGTAAAAATAAACTTTAGGAATCTCCAAATCATTACAGACTTAACTTTTTTTTTTACTTAAGTAATATATATTTTTAGTAATGCCTTAAAGAGCATTTATTCAGTGAGTCTACAAAATAACACAACCACATTTGTCATCTACTGGAAGAGATATGTCCAATATACTAGTATACAATAAACACAATCTGCTCTGATTTCATGAAAGACCCTGTGTGACCTGGCTCTCATCAACTGTAAACCTGTAAAACACAAAACACAGGATCTGCTCCATCAGACGACCCACAGACATGACATGGAGCTTTGAAGTGGACAGGGGACCCAATTGGATTAAACCATGTCTTCGAGGAGCAGCTCACACCACAGATTTGATTACAAACAGTTCACCCTCACAACACCAGTCAGTGCCGCCCACTCCCCTGTTTACCCCAGAACAGACTAGAAAACATGGGCACACCTGCACTGGGTCCAAACCTGACTCTACCGACTTTGGTGTGCCTATGTGCCAGGCATGTAGTTTATGATATGTGCTGTATTTAAAATAATATGTATTTAAACTAAAGGGGCACTGTGTAACTTTACTGTCTGGAAGTCTGACACCTGCTTGTCTCATAGACTTGCCTGGAATGTTCCAAAGTATGGCATTACATTTATCTCCTGGTGAAGTCATATCTGTGGAGTGGTGACCACGCTCACAGTGATGTAAAGACTACATGAGAATACATGTTTTTCAATGTAGACACGGAAATAGGACAATATTCTCTGGGAGGCATTTGGCTACTAAAAATACACCTATTTGCATTGGTCTCTTTTCAAAGGATTTTGCTTTCCTAATTGTATATATTTATATGACCATACCAGGTTTTACTCTTAGTAAGTCAAGCAACTATGATCCAAACCACAATAAAAGAAAAAAAAAAAAAACAATTCTCTTTTATATGTTTACAAAGCCACAACCAGCTGTTTTTGTAATAGAAAACCTTAAGGCTGTCCAATAAAATGATTCTGCAAACTGTCTCCAAATCCCGTATATCATGGTACATAGACAGACCACCTTCTATTTGAGAAAAATAACATCCAGCCCTGGTTTAACTTGGCTCATTATGGTGGAAGTGGGTTGAGGGCCAGGAAGTTTCATAGCTTTCCAAATAAATCTCACTAAACAGAGCTGTAATCCAAATTCCTAGTCTTGTGGAGTCCTGCCTAAGTCCTCACTTGAGCTAGGAGCTTTTCAAATGACTGTTTCAGGCATCACACTTTCACATATAGACACTTATCAAGCACAGACTGATGGGCATTTATTACATTGCTTCTTTAAAGGCTCATTACCCACATTTTTGACTGTGGTTTCTTTTATTTATACTCTAATCTAAATGGTGTAAGCAGCACTATTACTGAACTATCAAGACATACTGGAAGTGGCAGTTCTGCTTCAAATGGGACCACTTCCATTGCAACTGAGCATGTCATTAATTCTAATTTAACATCTGTAAACATACACTATGTCGCAACCTACCAAGAAGAATAGAAGTTTATTTTGAGATCTTATATGTAATATCCATAAAAGGATTTTTATGTTTCAAATTCAAGATTTATGTTTCAAAATTACATTATCATTGTCATAGAAAATGAAATTTAATTTAGAGCATCAGTAAACTGTGTGGAAGTGATCATATAAACTGGAAAGCATTCAAGAGTCTCTCTATGACTATCCTCTAGACTGATGTGGCCTAGACTAGATTTCTTCAGTTAGGTGCAAATACATTTTCAACAGAGCAACAAATATTATGCATATACAATATTGCTCCATGAAACCTTTGCAGATTAACTTCATTATTTTTGTTGCCTATAAAACTACAGAACAATTCACTCCAGTCATGGGGACTGTGATTTACATATTCCTTTGGCACAGTAGTTGTCATGACAATTACTTAATTTATTAAATTTCTTTATAGTGTATGACTCATCAGGAGACCATGTACATCAGCATGTCCAATGAGAATTTTGTCTGTCAAACAGAGAGAGAACTATGTCATTTTCTTCTGGTTTAGTAGTCACCTGCTGCTTGTCACCATGGAAAGGTTATTGCTTTGCCTAAAATATTCCACAGTATGGCATTAAACATATATCTCCAAGCAGGTAATGCAATAAAAATGGGAAAACTGACTTTCTGCTCAGAACTGCAGAGGTGAAGCAGTGGATTTTTATATATAAACGCAACATTTTTAACCCTATGTGTATGTCTTGGAGTACAGTACAGGTATGGGCGGGGATAGGGGGTAAGTGAAAACACTCAACACTAAAATGCAGGACAATACAGCAATACTCAAAGATGCATGAATCGCATACAACTCTGAGTTAGCATATGATGAGGGAACACCATAAAAACATTTAAAAAGCTTGTAATAAGTCCTTTTATGCTTAAAAAAGTCACCTGTGTAATATTCCCCGCTTGAACTGTCAATAACTGTACCTGCTTCCTCCTCAGCAGACAGTCTGTGCATCATGACTTGTGCAAACTTGTCTAACACCTCTGCGGTCCGGGATGAACGAGACACATGCCTGGAGCTGTTGGGGTTTTTCCCAAGAAATAAGAAGATGAAAAAGGTTGAAGGAGGTGAAACAAATGAGCTCTTTGGTTGTATTGTGTTTTTGTGCAGCTTCCTGTGCAGCCAGGAGAAGGCCAAAACCGTGAAAACCAAAGAGGAAATGGGAACAGACACACAGGGCTCTTTTGGTCAGTAATTAGAATGGGATGTGGGTTTGGAGCGGAGGAGAGTGCTCTATGTTCAAGGCTGTGATGTAACTCCTGAGGTATTCAAACATAAGGGATTTAAAGTAAAGTGAAGGTGCGTAAATGAAAAGTTCTTATTTCTCATATATTTCATCTATTAGAATGTCCATCAAATGTGGGAGCAGATCTTACTGCATGTCACACTGAAATGTTACTGCTGTCAACAAAATACCATATTTAGCATAGACAAGACTTCAGATAACTTTAATAATTTGTGTATATATTTGCACATTTTATCCACAGTGTCAAGATTGTCATGATGTCAAGATTAAGCCTATTCGGTTAATTGATAATCGTGATTATTCAGATTAAATATCAATATCAATATAAGTAACAAATTCTATTTGTGAGGGAAAAAATAAAAAAAAAATGTGAAAAAAGAGAGAACATTTTATCTGTAATGCACTTTACAGGCTTGTCAGAGCCTCTCAAAGTACTCCACAGTTGACATTTCATTCATGTGCCAATAATTGTGTGAATCTTAAACTCTCCTGTCACTTCAGAACCTCAATACTATTCTCATATTGTGAATAATTATTTAATTGTGATGTTTCTTCACACAATAATTGTAACACTAAAATTTCATAATGTGACATCTTAAATGCTTTAAATGTGAGGGATACATGGATAAACTTGAAACTACCCTTTAATTTATAATGTGAAACCTTTTCTCTAATAGAGGTTTTAGCACTGCACTACTGCACTCCCACATATAATGAGGCAATGTGCCTGGCACAAGAAGCTCTTACTGAGGTTTTAGGTTATTTTTTTTTTTTTTGCCAAATTTGATCGCTTAAAGTGACTGGTGACGCACATTGGTTTAATGATTTGAAAAGTTCATATTAAATGAGGCAGGACCAGAGTTAAAGCCATAGAACTATGTGGGGTTATAAGGGAAAATATGAATAAAATAAAATCAATAAATCAAGCCCCCCCATCTATCTTTCTTGATTTTTATTCAGTTTTATTTTGTTCAATTTAAGATAAATAAAAGTAACACTTTTTCCCTAGAGCACTCACACACATACACACTTGAAATATGTTAATTATATGTCTGCTGTGCCGTTCTAGAAATAACAAAGACTTGGTGTACTGTACCAATAGCTGCAGCAATTGGCTTAAACCCCATGTTTTTCTAACAACCATAATGCACTAACAAAACAAGCATTCATATCTCAGCTCCATTTATAACATTTTGGTTTGAGCAGAGGGCATGCCAGGCCTCCAGCTGCTGTTTCATGGTTCCTATTCGCTGCCATACAATTATACAGTTTCCCACCGGAGGTTAGCTCTGGCTGGGTGGAGCTCCAGGGAGAAGTAAAGTTCTGGCATTTACTGGTCCTTACTGCGCATAACTTACATGAATGCACATATACAATTAGGATAAAAAGAGGCCAAGAAGCACGCAGCAACAGACAAAAGAAAATAAACTATACAAAATAGCTCTGCCTTTCAGGAAATAGCCGTGGATTAGACTACACCCTTTACATGGAGCAAGACATGTTTTATTCAAACCTGCTCACGTTATGTTGTGCGACTGACATGATAAAACATCACCGGGGACATTAATTTATGCTGAAAAGCATTACAAACAGTGAACAAATAATGTTAATACAGGCCTAATGATACATTTGAGTTCAGAGCTTGGTCAAGGCATTGAGGTGACCCACCAGCTCTTCAAATACCCTATAGTGTCAAGACATGGATGTTACTTTCTATCTAGAATGCAGATGGTGCCACAAAAACAATCTAAAAAGTTGCATTTTACATTCACACTGGTTAATGTTTGGCTAATGAAGCAAAAAATATGCATTCCTCTGCTGACCCCTGGTGGCCAGCGTTCACAAGTTTGTTCAATGGAAAGTGACTAAAAATAACTCAGATTAATACAATTCAAGCAAGGAAACCATGGAATAGCCTGCTTAAGGCAAAAGGTGGTTGAGTTTGCAAATCAACCTGGATATTTTTAAGTCATTAGTCATTAACAGTTTTGGTTGATCAGATGCCACAGTTGCACATGCCCAGTCTCGAGTCAGTGCTGTGGACTGTGAACATTGTGGAGCCTTGCCCATAAACCACGTCTTGTGACAACAGTGAGATTGTAAAGGAGGGGAGAGGCTGGTGACGCCTGGCACGGACTCATCTGCCCCACAGCCCAGATGAACCGCTGTGCAGTCCCTTTCTGCCCCTCCTGCCCCGGGCTCTTGAGTATCTGCTCCCAACAACTGTATGACTAGTCGACAGCGCCATCTGGTGTCACATTTAGGTAAGCTATTTACCCACTGCCAGTGATGTAATCAAGTCTGGCACTATGAATAAAGCCACAGCTCAAGATGTTTTCTCATAAAAAATTGAACTTCTGACTTACTCAAACACGAATAGCCGATCACCTGCAGAAAGAGGTGAGTTAAGGATTCAAAAATACTCATGTATTTGTGACGTGTGTTGCATAAGTCCACAAGCAAAGCAAAAAAAAAGTTAACAAAGTAGCTATTGGCTAATTAAGCTAATGAATCAGTTGTTGCGTTGCATGGTATAACAACAAGTTTCAAAGCATCCTGGTTCCTGCATTAGGCTATATGGAGCTGGATAATATTTAATGATTATATTGTAATATTCCATTCTAATTCAGACTGCATAATATACACTGCTGCTACTTCCCTGTGACAGAAATGATACAAACACATTTTTTATTTGATTATTTAGTCTTGAATCTTCATATGTCTTGCTACTATTTTTGTACTTTGCAGTTGCAGCTCTGCAATTTCCCCATTGTTGAAGGTTATTTCTAAATAAATATAAAGAAAACATGTGCTAGACACTTAAAAAGGACTTTACAAACATCTAGATATATAATAAATTCAGACTTGCTCTGTACTCAAGTAAGCAACAGTATAGTGGCGAGAATCTGAGAGCAGCTTTGAATACCCCAAATGCATTCTAAGAGCCTTTTACAGCCGCAGCCACTAAAAGTGATCTACAGCGTGCAGCAGTTGGCAGCGGTGTTTTGTCCTCTCTCTTCTCTCCCCTGCATTTGTGTAAATGTGACGGTGAATTATTGATTGTGAGTGAAGCAGCGCACGGGTCCTCGAGCTCGTCATCCCTGCAGTGTGCCCTCCTCAGCATCAGAGAGGTACCACCATCAAACCCACATTCACACAATACCACCACGCTGCCTCCTCCCTCTCTCTTTCTCTCCATCGCTCCTTTTCTCTTTTCTCAAGCATTGTGATTCTAGCCGGCTGTCAACTTGAGGAAGAACTTTAAGGATGTCGGAGTGTGGACCAAGATGGACGATAAGGCTTTTAGTTGTGGTTGCATTTTGTCTGCTGTTGTGCATGGAGGAAGCATGCTCAAAGAAAGCCAAGATCCCTCGCTGCCCAGCTACCTGCTCCTGCACCAAAGATAGTGCGTTCTGCGTGGACACCAAAGCCATCCCCAAGAGCTTCCCGCCTGGCATCATCTCTCTGTGAGTTTATCTGTTACTCTAAACAGCTAAAAGTCAGAGCCTAGCTGGTAGTCACAAATGCATGTTTGAAGGCAAGATGATTATAAAAGATACCTGTAGACTTATTTAGAATGTCAGTCTGATTTAAAGATAAAAAATATATCTTTAAATTTGCTGGTTAATTTAGGTAGACCACAACATAATCAAAATATAATCAAGTATACGCAAATTAGTATGTGATAGGCCCATACTTCCACATTTATGCTGTAAACACTAACACTAATAAATACAACCATCAAACTTAAACAAGTTTTGAAAAACCGCTAGACATTTCTCCGCACATCCCATAAAATACATGATGCCATTCAATTCTGAACTATTTAAATAACATTATAATAATAAAATAGTTTTGTTTAAAATACTTAAGGATGGCTACAGTTTTAAATAATCAACTGTTGTTATTCCTTTTTCTTCAAAAACAGAATGCATTGTAGACACACTGAGAACTATTATGCAAAATGAATCTTAAGAAGTGCAGCTGTGAAATGTGTTAAACTCCAGGGAGTAATTCTAACAATAGATCCATCCTCTCTGCTGCAGCTCTCCCTTTGAGAGATCTAATCTTCTAGAGCCACAGAAGTACACTAAATGGAGCATACATAATGAAAGGGAGAATTTTATGTGTTCAGATCTCATAAAGGCCCTGTCACTCGATGTCGTGGCTTGTGAAATGAATATTAGTCTAATTGGCCATGGGAAATGAAACTCCACTGGCACATATTTATGACAGTAATAAAAAAGAACAGTGGAAGTTATGGCTTAGTTTTAATTAAGTGTCACCTTCCTTGAACTTACATAAGACTCCATAAGGATAATCAGGCAACAAGGCTAAAGATATGAAATGTGCTATTATGTTAATGTGTTATTTTTATCTGGCAACCTTCATGTTGTGATGTTTGGCAGGACAATGGTGAATGCAGCTTTTACTACAATTCCAGAGGGAGCCTTCTCACATCTTACACTACTGCAATTTTTGTATGTATGAACTGAATCAAACGTATACAGACTATTACATTATTGGAATACAAGTTACGTGCATAATTTCAGACACAGTTCTCTTTTAAACAAACTTAATTCAATTGCCAAGGCAAGAAGTGCATATTATCTGTAAAAAATGCATAGTGCATATCATGATTTGATGTATTTACTGCAAGTCATATACAGTTTTTGTTTACAGTAACAAAGACAACGCTTGAGCCTCTTGAATGCTACTTGAATGAATGGTTAGTGAAAACAGTCGTGACATAGTAGTAATAACTAGCTTTGTAATGGGGCCATTGTCACCAGCCCTGTTCTAAAGCACAAAGGACTGATTGTGTCCTCCAAAGTCTGTTTTCTGCTGTTGTCACCAGTTTGTAAAATGATATTATGAACTCATAAGGTTTAAATGTGGATATATTATTTCATTTATTGCTTTTATCAATTATAAATATGAACACACTTCAAATCTGCTGGTTAATTTAGGTAGACTGCAACATAATCAAGCATTCAAGTATATGCAAATTAGCATGTAATAGGCTCATACTTCCACATTTATGCTGTAAACAGTAACAGTAAATAACCTCAACTATCAAACTTAAAGGTGCATGGTGTAACTTTTCTAGTGGAGGGTCCGTCAAATGCTTTTCTCCATGGAGATGTTATTGCTTTGTTTGGATTGTTTCACAGTATGGTATTAAACCTTTCTATCTTCATGGAGACCAAACCAGACCAATTTACAGGTCAGATCTGTGGAGAGGCAACCCTGCTCGCATTCAGAATGCCTGTTTTTCTAGGTATTTTTGAGCCATAAAACCACCTGTAATTGAATTAATGTAAGGTAGAGCTGTTTAATGTCATACTGTGGAACATTCCAGGTAGTGCAGTGACATATCCACAGAAACAAGCAGGTCCCCAACCAAAAAGTTACATAGTGTATCTTTAGACAAAAGCTAAAAGTTTTTAAAAACCTATAAACATTTCACCTCACATCCCATAAAATACATGATGACATTCAATTGTGAAGTATTTAAATATAATAAAAACAATAAAATAGTTTTGTTCAAAATACTTAAGGATGGCTACAGTTTTAAATCATTTTCATCTGATTTTATCCCTTTTTACAAAAACAGAATGCATTGCAGATATACTGAGAGCTATTATGCAAAATGAATCTCTAAAATGTTCAGCAGTAAAATGTGGAGTTTATTACAACTTTGCAATGATCTGTGTTTATGTGTTTTTGTTGCAGGCTCCTCAACTCCAACACATTTACCATGATAAATGATGACGCCTTTGCTGGACTGTCTCACCTTCAGTACTTGTAGGTACCACTATAAACAATACAGTAGATCATCAGAGCTTTTAGTTATATTATAATGTTATCTCCTCAAAAAACATACCTGGAGTTGTGTTTTGTTTCATTCACACATGTTTGAGTAATCCTGGTTTATTAGTCTGTCTACATTCCCAAAGCTCAAAATGCTCTGTTCCACTTTGTGATGTCATGAAGCAGTAGTTTTCAAGTTAACAGCTTATTTAGTTCAGTAGACATTGGCGATTCCAGGGCTGAAATTATTTAAATGATTCTAGTGAAGGTGTAATGGAAGTTAAAACCACAGTGAAGCACTTCCTGTATATCATAAGGTAAAACAGAGTGCTTTCAGTTTGAGAGAAAAACAAAGCTTAAATATGCAGGGACTGTGTGTTAAACATGTGTGAATGAAACAAAAAACAACTCTAGGTATATTTGTGATGAGGAAACAACATTATAACATAGATCAGAAAATAGCGTATTATGGGCTCTTTTTATGAAATTACAAACTGCTTAATTCATTTTAAACCAAACTTTCAATGAATTATGATTGAAATATTATTAATTCTGTTTTTATTTTTGCATTAAGATTTTTAATATGTGCCAAATATTGATATCCTCACATAACAATTTGAATATTGAAATCCCCAATGAATACTTTTATTATTAGCTGCTGTCTGGCAAAGAAAGCCACTAGTAAACTGAATTCACCCCTGCTGCCTCTGTTCGCTGTGATAAAGCTGAGTATGCCGTTGTGTGAATTGATGAGGCCTATAAAGTAGTTAGCTGATGACTTGGATTGCACTGTGCTCCCTCCTTCTCTCTGTGGGGCTTTAGCTGCAGCCCATCAGACATCTGCATCGAACCCATAACCAGCACAACCCACTGTGAATGCTAATAGCTCCATCTTCTCAAACGGCTTCAGAAATGCTGCTGCTTTATTTTCCTGATGATGATCTGGTGTATAGACAAAATCAGTGCCAGCCTGGATCAAATGATGCTGACACCATTACATCTGCGCTCTCATATCCGAGTTTGCCCTTAAAATAACCAAATACTATCCAGTGTACAGTATGAGCAATCCAGTCACTTGGTGGGATGTTTTTTTTTTTTTTAAAATACATTTTTTAGTGCTTTATTGTCCGCATAGGCAAATTGTTCTCTGCATTTGACCCATCCTTCAGGAGCAGTGGGCAGCACATGGGGGACCAGGGGATCCATCTCCATGATCTTGTTGCTAGGCTTGGTCAGGAGTACCTTAGCTGGAGGCTGTTTACCTACCTATGGTGCATGTTTTTGGGTTGCATGATTATTCATTCTTTTAAATGCCAATATTGTCTTATCAAGGGACATGTTAGTATCTAGCTATTAGCTTCAGCTGAGATGAACTGGCTACTAACCTGCAAGCTGAACTGTAAGAAATTTTGAAGGATTGAACTCACAAGAATCACGGTTATCACTGAGCTAACCTTTAGCACTATAATATTTAGCACTGTAATATCAATCTTGCCATGTTATCTTACCTTTATTGCCGATGAACTAGGATATGTGATTTTCTTTTTTCCACAGATTTATTGAGAATAATGACATTCAGGCTCTTTCAAAGTACACCTTTAGAGGATTAAAATCACTGACACACCTGTGAGTATTTTATCAATGAGTAAACTTGCTTTTCATTTTATTTTGATCCTTTTATAAAATCTAAACTGTCATGACATTATCTTGATAAATGTCACAGTTTTGTCTTTTTCTGTATTTCCAGTTCTCTTTCAAACAACAACCTACAGATGCTGCCAAGAGACCTCTTTAAAAACCTCGACATTCTGACTGATTTGTAAGTTTGCCAATTGAATGTGTCACAATTCTTCTATGTCACATTTGTCTTCATGTTATTTTTTATGATTCATCAGAGACTTGCGAGGGAACTCTTTCCTTTGTGACTGTAAAATCAAGTGGCTCGTGGACTGGATTGAGAAAACCAACACCACAGTTCCTGCTGTTTACTGTGCCAGCCCTTTTGAGTTTCAGGGGCGCAGAATCCACGACCTAACGCCGCGAGACTTCAACTGCATTAGTGCTGGTATGGCTATAGTGGGCCAGTGGCCAATATTTTGTTTATATGTTTGTATTTAAGTAGTATTTTAGTCTAACTAAAATGTATAAACATGTCTAATAAAAAATAATAAAATAATCTCTAAAAAACAATTAGGACAATATGCACCAGGCCTTAACCAGAGATAAGCTAAAACAGTGATGTAAAGGATGTAAATGTCTATACCCAAGCAAGCATTTATTAGCTCTGAAAAAAGATATACACAGAAACAAGCTTCACTACATGTAATAAGAAATACTTGCAAGTGGTGGTACTCATCCCAAACTGGATGAAATCAGATCAAGTTTTTGTATTTCCTTCCTGTAGATTTTGCAGTGTATGAAACCTTCCCCTTCCACTCAGTGTCCGTGGAGTCCTATGACTTCAGTGATGATCAGTTTGTGACGTTTGCTCAGCCTGATTCCGGATACTGCACTGTCTTTGTGTGGGACCATGTGGAGATGGTCTTCAGGAAGTTTCACAACATCACCTGTAAGATTTATCTACTACATAAAAGCTATGTCTTAAATTGGCTGCTTGTAATGTTTTTATGTGACATTCCTACAGCTCGCTCTGCTGTGTACTGCAAACCGGTGGTGATAAATAACACTCTGCACATGGTAGTGGCCCAGTTGTTTGGTGGATCTCATATTTACAAGTAAGATTTGTACTACACTTATATTTTAGTGTTACATTTAGATTAGTTAGATCTGCCCATTTGCCCAAGAATTAATTTGAACAGCATGCATTCTTGCTGTTCCCTGAGCTTTAACTTGGCCTCCTTGTCTACACAGAGATAGCTAAGTTTTATACCATACTGTGTAACATTTTAGACAAAAAACATCTCAGTGAAGACAAACAGGCAAGCTACCCACCACCAGAAAAGTTACATAATGCACCTTTAGTTATTTAAGAATATGAAAAGTCTATGTGACCTAATATATTATGATTATTATTATTATTTTTTTATTGACATCGATAACTCAGATGGGAAGAGGCCCCTCAGCGTTTTATCAAAATCCAGGACATTGACACCACTCGAGTGCGTAAACCCAACTTTGTGGAGACCTTCCTACTGGATGGGGAGTGGTACTTCGTGGTCGCAGACAGCTCCAAAGCTGGCTCCACCAGCATTTACAGATGGAACAGCAATGGCTTCTACTCCCACCAGTCCCTTCACCCCTGGCACCGGGACACCCACGTGGAGTTCATTGACGCAGGGGGGAAGCCTCACCTAATCCTGTCTAGTGCCTCACAGCCCCCAATAATCTACCAGTGGAATCCTAGTCAAAAGCAGTTCACTTTCCACTCCCAGATTACAGAAATGGCCGATGTACAGATGGTAAAGCACTTTTGGGTGAGGAGAGCCTTGTATCTTTGCCTTACTCGTTTTATTGGTGACTCTAAAATCATGCGTTGGGAAGGACAGCGTTTTGTGGAGATCCAGACTCTTCCATCCCGTGGTTCAATGGTGGTGTATCCGTTCACTGTAGGGCCAAGACAGTACCTGATCCTGGGCAGTGATTTCTCCTTCTCCAGGGTGTACTTGTGGGATGACCTTACTCAGCGCTTCCAGCCTTTCCAGGAGCTTAACATGAGAGCACCACGTGCATTTAGCTTGATATCTGTGGACAACAAGGACATTTTGCTGGCAGCCAGTTTCAAAGGCAACACCTTGGCCTATCAGCATCTATTGGTAGATCTAAGTGCCAAATAGGGAGGTAAAGACAGACAAAATATTACATTGAACATGTGCCAAATAAATTAAAATGGCGAAAATTGTAAACAAGAAAAGCAAGTTTTGTTAATAGTTGGATTAATATGCTGATTCCCATAACAATGAAATAGGAGAAACATGTCTTTAACATGTAGCCTACTATAATTGCAGCATATATGCTATAGCTTACTTAACCTGACTAATGTGAACGATGTTGTGCATGGGGATCTACTAATTCTTATCCCAAATGTGCATACACATTTGCTTATAATTACTGTGTAACTGTGGAACAGTGCAACAGTGCATGATGATGTGCCAAGCAAATGCTACAATACTTTGGTTCTATAAATATATTAAAATTAGGCCTTTACCTATGAATACAACTGAGGATGTTTGGTGTGTAATTGTGAATCAGAGCTGTGAACATGACTGTTATTACATTGCCTAATATCTAGATAAGATAGAGCAGAAAAGTGCTATTTCTGTGTATTTTTTGCTACACGTATGCTGATAAAGATGTCATTGTTCTGTGAGAGTGGTGGACTAAAACAATGACATGATTGATGAATGTGTTTAAAGCTGTTTGTGGTTGTCAACCACATGTAAATTCATCATTATTAAGTTTGCATGGAAATTTCAATTAAATATATGCAGATAAAGAGCATTGTTTCCCACACATTGTGTAAGCGCAAAGGAAAGGGTCAGGGTGGCTCAAATTATCTGAATAAATGGAGTTTTACCATAATATACTTAAAATACTTAAATACGCATAATAAAAACTAAATGGAAAAGATGGCATAGAATTAATTATTTGAGTATAGTTGAGTATAGTTAAGTATATTCATTGTGATGGCCTAATTTATTTTTGGCATTCAGACAAAGTGACACTATTGGCCTAATTAACAGAAAATAATTATGTTAATAATAACGGTATTCTGTTAATAAGAGTAAAAGTAAAAAAAAACAAACAAACAAACAATAAAAAACAACATTATTACATTGACATTACTCATGATATGTATATACAAAAGAAATAATTTATGATTTGGTTGCATCGCAGGCGTAGGTAAACATGCGCACGCCTGACGTTTCGTGCATTTGGTTTGCCTACCGGCGTGTCTCAAGTGGTGCATGAGAGTTTGCCATAGGTTGGAACAGGTAGCACCGCCCCTTCCGTCGGAACCGTATTCCTCCTCAACCGCGGCTAAACGTCGTTGTTGACATCGCATCGTTTACGCTATTTCAACATTTTATTAAAGTTTATCAGCGCAGTGATGAGGTCCACAAAACGCATGTCATAGAATGACTACCATGGCTCGGTTTGTAAGCAGCATGTGCTAATTTATTGCTGAATTACTACTCTGGCTAGGAGTAATTTCGTACCCGGGGCTACTGCTCGAAAGGCTAAGCTAGCTAAGTGGCTAGAGTAGCAGTCATAACAAAACAAAAACTGACATCGTAGAAGTTTTAATCCATCACTGCAAATGTCAACAAAAACTAAAATGCCCCTGTCACCTGAGTGGGATGACGACGAGCGGATGAATTTTCTTTTTTCCGAGTTTAAGGATAACAGAGAAGTGAACAGCACGGACTGGGACAGTAAGATGGACTTCTGGACAGCTCTAATCACACAGAGCTGTAGAGGCAGGGGGTCAGTCTGTGTCAACCTGCAAGACCTCAACAAAACCTTCAAGAGGAAAGAGAAATGTCCACTTGGTCTACCTATAGTGCTCCAGTCTATGGCCAGGTATGAGTCCTCACTTGTAAGTAGGTAGGCATGTTTGACAGTAGATTTTGTAAGTATATAAACACTGACAATCCATTTCACACGTAAGGATTAAGAGTACATATAAGGGACAGTTTGAAGAGCAAGGTCAGATGGTTTATTTTAGATTAGATGTTTGAAGAGTTACAGCGAATGCATGGTCAAAAGAGCTAGAATATCACACATTTGATTTATGTCCCTTGTGAAAGACTTGAAGTTAGTTGAATGTGGCATTTTTGCAGAAAGAATTAGTTGGACATTAAAACTCAGTGTGCTATATTTGTCATTCCTTATTCAGATGATTGTCACTGTCTCACTCATTGTGTTGTTTTTATATTTTTAGGAGTGGCAAGCTTCAGAGGGAGTCAGAGTTTGCTGCCAGTGTGGACAGTGGCTGGCTGTCATGGGGTGTGGGTCTTTTGTTAGTAAAGCCACTCAAATGGACTTTCTCTACTCTTCTGGGAAGTAGTCGTGTGCCTTTAGAAGAGTCATTTGTTGTCATTGAACTAGTTAAGGTGAGGCCAAGACATCTTTGCTGTGCACTGAATAGTAATTCTAATACTTTTTAAATCATCTTTTTACTAGGAGAAAGCGTCTGAATTACTTCAAGCTTATCGCAGCAGTGAGCTTTCAAACTCTTCAGTCCTCTCATTTCAAGAGTTGTGTACCCTCTCAGCTGGTATATGTGCTGATGAGAGCACCCTCTGCATGGCTTTACTGCAGCTGCAGAGGGACAAACAAGTGATGGTCTCAATCCACGAGGGAGAGAAGGTGTGCAATGACTAAATATTTGTATTCCATTTGTATTGTATCTAAAACAGAGTTATGGTATTTAGTATGACTCTGTCCACGCAGATTGTTAAATTCACTCAGCCTGGACAGGATCGAGTCTCTCCAGTCAATGACGTAGACATTGGCATCTACCAGCTCGAGCGCAGTGAGAAGCTCCTTGGAGAACGGGTGGAAAAATTGGGCATTGAGGCTAAGAAGTATGCATTTAAATGAGATTAAATTAGATTTTCATCATAAATAAATTGATAATAATGATCTTTTACTTTAATTTTCCTGCAGATGCAAAGATGAAGCAAGGCTTCTTCTTCGGGAAGGAAAGAAATCTCAGGTTAGATGAAAAATATTTAATTTTTAATTTGTCTAAAACTAGTGGTTGCATATTGCATACAGTATTTTATGTACCGTATTTTCCGGACTATAAGCCGCTACTTTTTTCTCACACTTTGAACCCTGCGGCTTATACACCGATGCGGCTCATATATGGACGGATTATTCGTCTATGAACACAGCGGATGCGCGCGCAGCTTGAGTGCAGAAAGCGCCGCTGTCTGTGCGGTTAACATGGGTTAGGGTTAGTTAGAACACTCGCTAGCGCTGTTGTCAGCACTAAAACAGTTTATCGCTGCGTGATAAAATAAGTTCTGCTGCTAAATGAACATTAGTGAGTGGGATACGTCTTAATGACCCGTATGTGTTAAATGCAGGTGAGGCGTAAATGACGAGACGAAACGTCTCAAACTTCAGTAGCTGGACATCCACTCATACATGATCGATACAACTAACCCCAGCCCCCGGAGAGCCTGAAATCCTGTTGAAATCCTACAAGACACTGACATGATACAAGACACTGACATGATCCCAGACAGGACAGCGGCTCTTTCTGCTCGAGACATGCGCAGTAGAGCGCCAGAGCGACTCTCGCGCGTGACGAACTGACTCAATGCAAAAAGACGACAAAAGCTTTAGAGGCAATACAAGCAGATGCTCGGAACTTGAAAACTTCTTGAAGACGTGGACACCTGCGGCTTATAGACAGGTGCGGCCTATATATGTACAAAAATAAAATTCTTTGAAAATTTAGGTGATGCGGCTTATATTCAGGTGCGCTCAATAGTCCGGAAAATACGGTAATTGTATAACATTCTACAATTGTGTATCCCTTTTTGTTAAACAGGCCCTAAGATGTCTGAGAGGGTGTAAGAGGGTTGAGAAAAAGGCTGAAAGTTTATTTGCCAAACTAGACACAATCAGAGGAATCCTGGACCGAATAGCTCAGTCACAGACCGATAAAATGGTAAGAAAGGTGAATATTTATATAATCTTCAGGTGTGAGTCTGCAATATTGTCCTGTGTTGAGCAGGTTATACAAGCGTATCAGGCTGGCGTGTCAGCGCTGAGACTCTCTCTGAAAGATGTGACTGTGGAGCGAGCTGAGAGCCTGGTGGATCAAATCCAGGAGGTGGCTGTTTGTTTGAAGCACATTGACTTGTTTGTATTTTCATAATAGCAAATGTTTCCTGTCTTCTAAATAGTTATGTGACACTCAAGACGAAGTGAACCAGACTCTCTCTAGTGGTGTGGCTGGGGGAGGTTTGTGCACATTGCTTATAAAATATCTATAATATCCATGAACAAGACATAAATGTAATTACGTTTTGTTTTAGATGAAGATATGAGTGCCCTAGAGGAGGAGCTTAAGTCTTTGTTGGACGAGTCACTGCCTGATACAGCCCGAGGTTTACCTAAAGTCCCCTCAGGCCAACTGCCCCAGACCACACCGGGCTCAGACCTGCTCAGCTCTCTGCCTGCTGTGCCTCAAGGCCCCCTCACCATCACTGATGAGCAGCTGGAAGAGGAGCTTAATAATCTGACCCTCACTGAATCAGGTCTGCCCACATCTGCATGGCTCTTGTAAACAAAATGCAGGGTATATCTAACGGTTTGTCTTTGTTTAGGTTTACAACAAAAGAAAACTTCACCTGCCCAAAGACTAGAGTTTGCACAGTAGCAAATGGAGATCAGGTCTGTTTTAGTAAAATAAGCATAAGCATCTGAGCAAGTAGAAATGTTTACTACAGGGTGAAACTGTTGGAAATGAAACCAAGGCACTTTTAATCAGGATAAATAATCATGCTATTATCAAGAAGGCACACCAAAAAGCATTTTAAATTGATATTTACCCAAGCTAAATGTAGCTATATTAAACAGGCTTTGGTGCCTTCATTGAAATGTTTTGCTCCTCTTGTCACATTGTGGTTGTGTTTGAAGGTGTTGGATGTTTGTACATATATTTGTCAACAATGCATATTGAGTGGCCTTATAACTGTTAAGTATGAAAGAAAAGCACATCAGTTATGCCAAATAGGATTTATTGTAACAATGACTATTGAGTGCCATTCCCCCTCACCTCTGTAGAGTGGGATGCCTGCCAATCCAAATGTCTATCAAAATAAAAAAAAATATTTCAATCATTAGTCTGGTTTGTCCTTCTAAAGAGTTAACAATGTAAACCTCATAAATGTCACCCTCTTTTACAAAGATTTAATCTCAATACTAAGATAAGTTTTTAAAAGTTTCACACTTGTGAACACCTTGTGGCTATAGTTCAAACTACTCAAAGCTGTACTATGAATACACAATGAGACAAGAAGGCAAATCAAAGGCATTGCTTTATTGAGTTGACTTGATCATCAAAGAACAGTGACTGAAAAGCAGATTATTCAGTTATACTATGTTGATAGTGTTCATGTTTAGTGCCAGGTCATTTCCCTTAGACAATAAATAAAAAAAACAACATTAAAAATGCACAGGCTTTATAAAGTACAATTATATTAATATCACAAAATTACAGTGTTTTTAAAAATGCCCTGGTATCACAAATGCCATCATTTTACATTGTTCAGTCCAAACCATGTATTTTCACCTCGTACCACTCAGTCTCACACATGCAAGTCTCCACTCATCTCCACCGCTCATACTGCATTAGAAATTCTGAACAGCAAACAATTGCACAATATGCGGCTCATATCTATAACATACAGTTTTCACAAACATTAAGGTCAGACAGGTCAAGAAAAGATTATTTGCTTTAAATCTACCCTAAGAAGTTGCCAATATTAGAAGTATCTACTGTATATTGATATGTTTTGAAAAGACATAAAGTGATATTGTGAAGAGTACTAAGCGTGGACTACAATACACAGCTTGTCTACAGTTGAGCCGACTGAGGAGGCACTGATGCTGATTTTTGGCTGAAAACTGGTTTATGCACCACTAAATTGTGAAAAGCAGAAGCAAGTAAGTGTATGATACAAGATCTCAGTGGTTCAGCAACATTTGGCATGCTTTGTAGTAGTCATTTCAGTCTTTAAGGTATCCAAAATCAAATGTGATTTTTTCTCTTTTTGTTCTAAATATTGCATGTTGCGTAAAAAGCAAGCTACACAGTGGGTCAGGCTTCTTCCTGCTCCTACAGTTGAGTGTATACAGTAGATGTGTGCATAATGCTTTAAACTGTCCGGTCCACACCTGAGTGTTTACGGACCACCTTATCCTCATTGACCTGGTCCACAGCCAGAGTCTCCAACTCTGCTTGTGGTGGGGCAGGGGGAGGGGGGGCTCCAAGGGGAATTCGGTGTGCCACTCCGACATGTGCCCTGTACTGCCTGTCCCGTGCAGGGCTGTGATGAGGACTGGCCGTGGCACCAACAGAGGGCGCCATGGAGCCTGATGGTGCTATGGGAGGGATGACAGAGGGACGTTCGCGCAGCATCTGTGGTTCAGGAGAGTCCCTGCCAGCCTGAAGGAAGGGGGTGGGGTCAGGCATGGCGTCTACGGGCTCACGCAGCACCATTCTCCGCCCCTCCTGTCCAGCACGGTACACTTCTGTGAGCTCAGGGTGCAGTGGCTGGGACAGGCTCTTCTTCATGCGGCGCCGTGGGGTTTCGGGCTGCCTGTCTTTGGCTGGGGGAGGGGCGGGTTTGTAGGAGGTGACAGGGCTGGCGTTGGGACTGGCCTCAGAGGAACTGCCAGCCAGGAGTTTCTTCTTTGTGGCGTGGAGCTGAGAGGTGAGGTACGCAATGGTGCTGGCCCTCTGCTCCAGCTCTCCTGACAGAACAGCCAGTTTATGACTCTTCATCTTCAGCTCCTCCAGATACTTCTTCTCTCGCTCTTTGATTGTGTTCTCTAGCACAGAGATCATGGCGTTCTTTTGCTCCAGGTCCCTCAGAAGTTCTGTGTTTTCCTCCTCCTTCTTCTTTAGCTCTGCCTCCAGCTCTTCACACCTCCTCTGCAGCTCCCTACACCGGGCCTCACCACTGTCTGCTAAAGTAGAAAATTAGTTCATTAAGTTTATAAAATTGATTAGAGACACATTTGAGGTTAACCTATAGCCAATAGTGTTATTTTTTAGAAACACTCCAAAAGCTCCAAATTATAAAAATAGAGACATATTAGCAAAACACTCATGTTGAAATACATTATCAAGGGAAAGATCAGCCCTGGAAGAGAAATACAGAAGACTAATGTGCAATTTAAATACACCCAGAGGCCTGGACCAAGACTAGAATAATAATTAATGCATCAGGCACAGACATGAGGCAAAACAGTCTTTCAGGGAGAGACACTATGATTCTATAGGGGAACCATTTCACTTACGGCTTTGACCTACACCACACCCACACACAGTATCCATACAGAGTACAGGCCTATATAAAGAAAAAAACATTATTGCTCTGTATACTGAAGGATGGAGCCCAGGATAGAAGCATTGTAGATGTTAACCATAGCAAGAACAGCTGAGCCCTGCTAGCCTAAGCAGGTTGTGCATTAGCACTGTGACAGATAATCTCATTTCCTGCACTCCAATCTCTGAAATGTCTCACACTGAAATGATAGTGCAGCCAACAAGAGACATTAACAACTCTGCTCACTTCTAAACCAGCTAATACCAACAATACAAGAAGGCCCTGGCCCACTTTATGTTCAATGTGCTTCCTGCTCAGTAAAACAGATTCCTGTGGTCACTCAAAGGCAGTAAATAAATTGCAAGAGGCCCTGACTGCACTGACTGGACAGTCAAGTCAGTGGATTGGTCAAATGTTGTGTGTGCATCTCCTGACCATAGAAACGTGGGGGAGGTAGGGCTGGCAGTAAGGGGTGGGAACGCCATACTAATTAACCACAGGAAGTCCCACATTGCAATGCTTCTGTAGCCTTCCTCTACACTCTGTTTAGAAGGCTGAATTTTCCAGTGACCTTTTTCCATGTATGATTTTTTATCTTCATTTAATATAATTTGCCCTTTGTCACTATTGGTGTCGTTTAGATCAGTGGCTCCCAAAGTGGAGGTCTGGACTCCCCGGGGCTATTAATTTACGCTATTTGAAACTACTAAAATTAGTACAGTTAAATGTTGCTTAAATTTGTTGCTTGGCTGTTTTGGGGGTTCTGACCTG
Organism: Taenioides sp. WSHXM2023; assembly: GCA_029959045.1. Lineage (NCBI taxonomy): Eukaryota > Metazoa > Chordata > Actinopteri > Gobiiformes > Gobiidae > Taenioides > Taenioides sp. WSHXM2023. Next base: position 13,387,792 of record CM057089.1, read on the forward strand.
AGCTCCTACTCTTGAAGGCAATACAAAATGAACAATACAAAGAAAAAGATAAAAAATTTAATGTCAAAAGCAGATACTGTCTAGGTCTAAATGTCCTTTTTTTGTCATTTACAATTCCAGTACTTAAATATACGTCTGTCGCTCTAAATGTTGCCCATCGTTCAGTCTGATGAGGTGGGTCTTACCTGACGGATCACAGCTCCTCACGGTGAGCTCATATGTCAGGTCTGTGGACAGAGAGGAGGCTTTGAGGACATAGCAGCTCAGAATTCACTCAGAATTCAGCATACAGACAGAACTATCAACACTGAAAGGAGTTTGTCACTTTCAAATTCAGAATTATGGATTTAAAAAGATTACGACGAGATTAAGTTCAGCGGTAGATTTAGGAGCTGATTTGTCAAAGATACAAGAATTCAGATCTGAAACTCCACTTGTCCTGTGTTTCTGTGAGCATCTTTACATGGTTCAAATTACAGTGTTGGAATAATCAATACACATTTTTGCAGTTCAGCAACAGGGGAGTGGAGTGCATATTATCTTTTCCTCTGCCTTTCAACAAAACATAGGAAGAATTTGATGCAAGACAGAGCAATACCAATCAATAATTGTTATTCTTATAAACCTCATCTGATGCAGACTAGCCACTGTTGTACTAAGAATTTAAAGTCAACTTGAGCCACTGCTATACTTGTCACTCTTAGACTCTAAATCTCTGCATTCATTTAAGAAAGTCAAATCTGACTCATTTACTTGAAAAGCATATTGTTATTTTTTTTTTTTTTTCATCAAGACTTTTTAAACCACATTGAACTGCAAACTATCACAGGACTTTGATTTATCATTTAAAATTAATATGCTTCTGGTGCCAAATCAAACATACATTACAAGAGAACTTACCAGTGCACTGTTGTTGCAGCCTACGTATCTCGGCGTGCAGTCCCTTTAAAGTGTTGGCATGGTCCTGCTGGAGGAACAGCAAGTTTTTCTGTGCACTGTGAAGCTGATTTTCCAGGCTAACATTTGCAGATGCCATGGTTGATTATGCTTCACCAAATAGCAGCCTAGCAACTTAAAGACACTGGTGACAGAAGGAATGGACATACAAACAGAGAAAAAGAAGTCAAGTTAGAGTTGGAAGCATGAAGGCTCTTCTAGATTTTTCTTGTATTACAAAAAAGTGAACCTGTAACTTACACCTCTCCACTTAAAGCATTGTTACATAAAATGGATAATTAACAAATTATCATGCGTAAAAATTTAAAAATAATACTAAATGAATTATTAGAGGTAAATTGAAAAGTAAACACTACTGCCTGACCACAAGTCTTACACTATGCATTACAGAGCCAGACTATTACGACTATTATTGCCTCTTATTGATTTGAGGTCATATTGTTGAACACAAAATTACTGGATGTGGCTTAAATTGGACTGCTTCTTCTCTGGCATGAGACCACTTCCCGCGGTCCCTTATCTTGTGACTTTTACATAAGGGAAGGAAAAACATTGTGTATTTATTTCTACAATCTCACAGACTGCAACAGCTCAGTTAAGAGAGCACAAATTCTCATAAGGCCTATGCTCCATATGCAAGAGTGCTTCAATAAAACATCAGAGCGCTCCTCACTCTTACATCATCAGCTCAGTAACATAAATAATATATTTCACAATACTTGAGTGGACACCTTCCTCCTTTGTTTGAACATTAACAAATTTATGGAAAGAGAAAAAAACATAAATAAAAAAATGGCCCATATTCCAGGGTAGTATGTCATAACTACTGAAGGATTATCTATTATGGATGACTAATGTCAGGTCCTTCCGGTAAAGTCCGCATTGCAAGCCATGCTCTCATCCCAGCCCATTCCTAGAATAGATCTAGATGCTTTTCAATTTGCAAAGGTGTGACCTCAACCAGCCTCAGTAACAACAATGTCATGACTGGTGTTATCACAAATGGTGTAAATACAAACAAATATACAAATGTCTCTCTTTAAATTATATGCAAAACAAGAGTGGTTTATTCTTAAAAATCATTGTGTTTTATTTCTCAGTCTCAACACATTCACATTTCCCCATAAAGTTCCCATAAATATTAAATGAGCTGCAGCAAAAAAACACAAGCCATAGCAAGTCGATTACCAATAACATGACAAAATTGTAAGCACTGCTTATATTTGTATTGTGTGTGTAAAGTATATTGTGTTGATTAGAAACAGACGTCTCCAGGTGTAGACATATATCGCATTTAACATTACCTTTCATCAAAGCAAAACGTTCACACGTAACTGATGCTATGTGCATGGTTGTAATGTCACAGACTGGTTTGTTTGTGAACGGAGAGATGCTCTGTTCTTCCAGCACTTTAAATTTCAGCACCTGCATTGCGGACAGCACCCGAAAGACACCGCTGCTGCTAGCAGAGGGTCGGCAGCTCATTACTTCACATGATGATGTAAACTTGTCCAAGGGCATCCTGCTCAGATAATGACCCTTTTTATTCTTCTGCAGCTGTTAGCAGAACCGATCTCCGCTTTGTATAGCACGATATAGGCCCACTGCTGGTGGACTCCTGTGGCGTGTTTGCTGTGCTCATACACTGTCCTTGCAGTTGTCAAGGGAAAAATCGTCAAAGGGAGGAGCTGTCCAGCCCAAAACAATGTACCAACCGTTAGAAACTCCAAATAACATCTAACAATAGCGTATGAAGCCACTCGTATTCTAGTATCTTATTAGTATATGTGTAATCTAATTGAATATTGATCAGGAATTAGATAAAATGTCCTTCAACAATGTTAACATAGACGTGAAAAATGGCAAACAGTAACAAACTGTTACGATCCAGTGACATCAATAAAAACAGCTGTATTAAGCCTCCGGGAGGTCAGAGTAACAGAGTCAGACATCCTAAAATACCCAAACAAATATTTAAATGTTTTTCGTGAAAATGTATACATATATAGTAGGTGTCCACATTAGAGCTAGCTTACAGTTAGCATGGATAGCTAAAGAGGCTGCAGCAGTTCATTAACGCTACCTCGGTGCTTACCTTTGGGCTAAAAATAGAATCGTCGAATTTCTTCAAGGTGCTGATTCAATTTTGCATAAAGTAATGAAAGCCTGAGCGGCTAAGGGCATCTTTTCCTGTCTGGCATCTCTGTCAGGGATGGATGCTGAGAGGGATTCACTTTGGCAAGCGAAAGGAGCGGAGGGCTGGTCAGACCCCGATCATCTCCCTGAGATACGAGACAAAATAAAGCGGTGCATTATGGGAAGCCGGGTACAGTACAGGACGCCGTATTTGATTGATAATTTAAACGTTTACTGGTTAAAAAGGTAAGTAACAGCCAACTGAAATCTATACTTATAGATTTTTTTTTAAGATATTCAACTTACATTCTGACAGTAAATTGATAAAGTAGAAGGTCCAATTTAAGAACAGCGTCATCACCATAGCAACTGAATGATCTGCATTTCCACAATGTCGCCATCTTGTGGCAAGATTAAAAAACAAAACTTCAACCAGCTTCAACAAATACAAACACATTTTATAATGATAAACAGATACTAGATTCTAGTCTACCCTGGTTTATATTTAGTGTTAGACTATTATTTATTGTTTTATGTTGCACTATGCCACTAAAGCAAATTCCTAGTTTGTGAATTTTGTTCACTGACTATGGCAATAGGTTTTGGCAACAGTTCAGTTCAAGACTTTTATTGCCATTGTCATAGAAAACAACACAATAATGGAATAGTTTTGATGTAAAGTGCAATACTGAAGGTGCAGGAGCCCATCCAATAGCCCCATAAATAACCAGTGTAAACATTAACACAATGATAGTGGAAGCACATATGTACTAAGCAGCAGCATAAAGGGCAACAACAGTTAAGTGTATCACAGAGACATATAATCAGATATGTGGAGTTTTAATGTCAACAATGCAAAGTCCAGTTCAATGCTATTGCCTTGGTGGATGTGGTTATTGTCCATTGAAGGGGTGCATAGAGGAGGCACTGTGCAGCAGCTGTTGGTCAGTCTGGTTATTCTGTCCTGTATGAACCTGTACCTTCTACCTGAAGGCAGCAGGTGGAACAGGGACGTGCCTGTCACGCAGGATGTTGTGCACTCTCCTCAGACAGCGAGTGGTGTAGATGGTACTCATCTGTGGGAAAGTCGTCCCAGGAATTTTTCCCACTGTTTTGACCACCCGCTGGAGTACCTGCTGGTCAGCTTTCGCGGTGCTGGAGAACTACATTAAAAATCCACATGTCAGAACACTACTGATGGCACAGTTGTAGAAGTTCACCATGAGTGGTCTGGGGATGTTGGCGCTTCCTCAGTCAGTGGCAACGTTGTTGGGCCTGTCCTACTGCTGTGTGAATGCCCCCAGACATGTTGTGTCAGTGCCCAAGGAGAGTGGGTCGTGCTTGTTTTGTCCATTTTTGTGGAAGTCCACAATAATCTCCTAGGTCTTCTTCAGAGTCAGGTTATTGCTGTGACACCATGACACCAGATGTTGCACCTTGTTCCTGTAGTCAGTCTCATTGTCATTGGTGAGGAGTCTGAGCACTGCGGTGTCATCTGTGAATTTCACAATGGGATTATAGGAAGAAGAGGCAAAGCAGTCATGTGTGAAAAGAGTGTGGAGTAGGGAGCTCAGCACGCACCCTTGGGGGGTGTCCATTCTGACAGTTAAAAAATCCACAGTCCATTTGCACAGTATGATGTGTAGTCCACAAAGAGGAGCCACGCAGAGATATGCTTATGCCCTAGGTGCTCCAGTAGTATTGTGTGCAGCACAATAGGGATTGTGTCCTTGGTTGATCTGTTTTGTCGGTATGGGTCAAGTGATGGTGGTATTGACCAGTCTCTCCAGGCAGTTTGCTGGGATGGAGTGTGAAGGTGAGTGCCACAGGTCTGTAGTCATTTAGACATGAAACATTGGACTGTTTAGAAACGGGAACTATTGTGGTTGCTTTGAAGTAGCCTGAGACCCATAATGTGGACAGTGACACTTTGTTAATGCAGGTGAATATGTCCGCTTGCTCTGCTGCACAGTTTTTCTGCACCTCACCCAGCATTTTATCTGCTCCGGCTGCTTTCCTGATGTTGATGCTGGGGAGGGCACATTGCACCTCATGTGAGCTCAGGGGCAGAGTCAGTAGAGTGTAGGGGGGTGGGTGTTCTCCTAATCAAAGCAGGCAAAAAAGAGGTTTAGGCCCTCAGCTATGGTAGGACAATCAGCTAAAGGAGGTGGTGATTTCCTCTTCTAATCTGTGATCGTCCTGATGTCCTCCCGAACCTGCCTTTGGGGTGGTGGAAGTGTCAGCCCTGGCCTCAATACAACTGTGTTGTGTTTGGCAGTATTGATGTCCTCCTGTTCAAGGCCAGGTGAGGGGAGGGTGGAACAGGTTTCACATCTGCCAACTACTAGTAAAAAAATGTATGCCTGGGGTGGATTGGGGCTGTTTGGGGGCATTTTCTGCCATTTTTTTTTTAGCACTCTTCAAATTTGAGTCAACAACAGATCCAGACCTGGTTAAATGTAAGGTTCTGGCTATAAAGACACTTTAAAGACTCCCTAATTATTGGTAACATTATTCACTATAGCCTATTGGAAACATTTAGTGTTTAGTGTTATTTTCCAAATCACTTTAATTTCAGCATGTGAGCTCAGTCTTTCTCCTTTATATCTTTCCACCAGGGTCCTGAGGATTCCACCAGTGCATTCACTGCTGGTAAACTGACACAGACTGAGTTTCATTTCAGGAAATTCCTTTCATTCTGTATTTTCATTCAGGCAAAGGCACCCAGTGCCTCAAACTATGGCAGGACCAGAGAGTGCAGAATGATGCCTTTTTTTCTCACATCTCCTATCTATAGCTTATCATTTGTGTTTCATCCAATTACTGTTATTTAGAGTAAGTCAAATGTATAGCTCTTGTGAATATAATTTTATTTTCCCAGGCGTATTAGCAATAATCATATCTTAAATCTCTTTATATATATATATATATATTTATTTTTTATTTTATTTTTTTGCGCTTGGTAAAGTTGAACTATGAAATGAATCAAGTGCTGTCAGCATTGTGAGTTTAATAACTGTATTTTACTTTGCATACATACCCTGAAGCGAGTGCATTTAAACTATACACATTTATGCAAAATTATCAAAAATGTATGAAATTACAAATGTTACAATGTTCAATGCTAAATTTCTGATCTCTTATGAACAACGCAGGTTAAAATGTAAGTAATGAGCCATTCAGACAGGGCTACATCTATATTTGATTTTCATTTACCTCAATCTATAAACAGAATATGTTTCAACCTTGTAGGTAGAAGTTTGCACACCTTGTAATTTAGTACATGTTTTATCAATGTCGGAGCTGCTATAACCTTAAATATGTTGAATAAAAGAAATGATTAATTTCTACAGTGGTACAGTGATTTTGGTGAACACATGCCAATATACGTCCAACTCTAATATAAATGTTGCGTGAAAAGCCTTGGTAACAGTGCTTCTCAGTGATCAAGCCTGGTCAGTGAGCAGGTGAGGCAGGCAATGGAGAGGAAATACACATTCCAGCCCCAGCCCTAGTCTCTCTCTCTCTGTCTTTCTCCTCTCTCTGTTTATGTCTTAGGTTTCTTCCATTCTCACCCTCTCTCCAAATATTTTCTAATGCCACTGAAGAATGTTCATATGTTGTTGCAGTCGTTTCCAATGACTGTAGGGAGGCTGCACAGGGAGAAATCATAATTTCTGGTTTAAAAAGAGCCTAATTGAATAAGACAGTTGAATTTGTTTATTTTTCTACAACGTTTAACTTGCAAGTGAGTATATATCACATAATGTACCCCATCAAGCTGCATCAGCAGCTGCACAATGGTTTCTGACAAAAGGCAATGGGGAAAGCCAACAAAATAACTATTATATGTAATTAATAAACCTTTGGATTTACCTGTTTTCCGGGTTATGAAGGCTAAGTGCAGAATGTTTTGGTTACCTGTTTATTGCAGCAGGCAGCAGTAGAGTTTACTGAGGTTAGTGACTTTCCCACAGGGTAGAGGAGATGGCACATCTGCACAGACCCATACTTAAGTAAACTTACTATTACTGTAGTAATGATGGCCTGGAGATGTAATTGAGACAACAATATCATTGCAACATTTCAAGTATTTTCAATAAACAACATACAACTAGCAGTACAGTGTCTTGTGTTTACAGCTGAGATTAACAGGTGGACGATCTTTGGTCAGTTTTGGCCAAGCCTTGTCTGCGAACGATCCCTTTATACAACTTTAGTTTTTGTTGGTAACATTTCACTTTTCTCTGTTTTCACTCCTCTGTATGTTTGTTCAGGTGCATGTGCTGCATGTGTTGAGTCTCTGCAGAGTGACAGCAGTGACCCACTTCAGAGTTGGGCACATGAGCACCACACCCTTCCTCACCATTTCTCACCCCGACTCAACCCATGTCACGCACCCACACTCGTTCTCATCCCTCCCCGGGCCCCTCATTTTGGGACAGGCACAAGAGCCCTCTGTCCTGGGAAAGCAGTCGTCTATAAACCGTACATTCTGACTGACACTTAAGCTGTGACTTTATAGTTACCAAGCTGTCTTGCATTTTCAGGCTAACATCTCAAACACAAGGTCCTAGGTTGAAATCAAAAGGGTCATTTGCAATTACATTTTAGTATGTCAAATCTTTAAGCCATAGTTGTGTTTATTTCACATTTCATCATGCAAGTGTTTAAACACTTGCATGCATCTAGCATAATTAAGGATTTGTTCATGAGTTTACTGGTGCCTTTCTCTTCAACTTTGAACTATTTATTCAACAGCAAAAATCAACTATTCATTTTCATGCAAATTGCAGAGAGGCAGAATAGCAATATAAGTGGAGAAGAACCACGGAAACGTATTTCACTGATATGCAATAGGGTACAAATACCATCTTATCATAATATAAAAGTAGATGGTTATATACAACAACAAAAAAGTCTTAACCACCGTGCATTGTCATTATTGTCATAAAGTATAGTAGTTAAAAAGAACATCATGGAATGTCATGTCTGAAAAACCCTTTGCACTAGGAATATAATAAAAGCAGCTTGAACTTCTGTGCCACTTGAAGCATATTAAAAGCCATAGTGTCAACAGGCCAGAGTGTCCCCATGTAGCCCACACGCTGTCTATCAGCCTTTTAAAACAATAATAGTCAGAAATGTCAGCACAGTCAGTTTGCCTGAGATGTGGGTTTTGATTGTGTGTGTGAAGGTTTTGGTAGGTTTAGACAGACAGACCGCCTGCTTTGAAGCTCAAGCCTCAACTCTGCCCCATAGGCGTCTCTCTCAACCAGAGCAGGACAAACAAATGGGCTGCAATCCAACAAACTTGTATGCTTAACGTGAGAAACCTCTATGTCAACACACTTTAGACCACTAGGTGTCTCCTGTTACTGCTTACAAACACTTACTCATTAAAAGATCCAGGCTCTGAGTCTGAGATGTTGAAAAAATCATTTTGTGCTGTTCACTGACAAGTAACTTTTCTCATGAATATTACTTTTGAACAGTGGTAGAAAATGTACTCAGTTTTGTTACTTAAGCGAAAGTACATACACAGGGGCAAACAATTACTCAAGTAAAAGTATCACATGAAGAAATCTACTTAAGTAAAACTATTAAAGTACCCGTTTAGAATAAAAAGTATAAGTATTTTGCAGATATTTTTAGAACAATTAAAGCATCAAATGTAGTAATTTTGATAAAGAATTTAGATGATTTTAAGGGATTTAACAGTTTTTTTTTGTTTTGTTTTTTTTTTTTCTTGCAACTGTTTTTGTGTATTTGTGTGTTTGGTTTGCTTAAAATTGGGATGTTATATCAAATCAAAATGTTAGAAATAAGTGTGAAATAAATGTAGTAAAGTAAAATGTATCCACTGTAAAATGTACTTATATAAAGACTTAAATAAAGTACAGATACCTAAAAAATGTATTGAAGTATTGGACTTTTACTTTTGTACTTTGTTACATACCACCACTGCTTTTGAAAATATATGTCAGAATAATAGTAGAAGAATACACAGTATGACCTGATCTCCAAAAATGTTATAGGATACCACAGTTTTTGAAACAATAAATGACATATAGTTTAGTACAGAGTTAGAGTCTGTCTGTCAGTCAAAACATTTGAAATCACATTTTGTACTATAGTGTTACGTTCACTATTGTTGTGTCTACATCGCACTGGAAGCAAAACTTATTTTCTGGATGGAAACTATTGGAGGAGCCTCACTTCATGAGGCAAAAACCACAAATCCAGCAACGTCTTGACACTTTTCTTGAACAAAGTTGACATGCGATTGGCTGCAGTGAAATCTATGTGACGTAGTTTAGAAATAAGTCACAAAATGTTTTTAAAAACGCTTTTCAAAAACATACAAATTTGCAATTAAAGAACAAGAAATTACACCTCCAATCAAAATGCAGAGTGGCATCCCTTGCTCCAACATAAAGAACTTTTAACCATATTCTGTAGATTTTATTCCCTCATCTACACAGTACATATTGATGGAGAGATCATTTTTCAGTATTTTTTATTTCTTTTATCAATGTTAAACGATAACAACTTTTGGCTCCTACTTATCGGACATATATCCCACACATCGAGGGTAAACTGATACAGTGGTTTTACAGTTTGCACCAGTTTAGTCCAGTCTAGCCCTCATGTCTAGCACTGGGGGTGGTGTGTGAATGTGCCCACTTCCTGTAGTGTGAAATGAAATGACCGCTGGTTTTGATGGCCCCTTGGCATCGCTGCATTCCCACACCTGAGTACAGTTTGATTGGGGCTTGGCTGGACGTGAAGCAGACATTTTGGCTGTAGCATGGAGCTGTTGACCACAAATGTTTCTGTCTCTCCGCGCTCTGGAAGTCCGCCAGGCATTCAGGGCGTGCAGTGTTTTTATGGCAGTGAAAAGCAATATTCTGACGAACCGAAATGCCAGTCTGAAAACAAGGGCAGGTTTTGTGGGCAAGAGCTCGTTCCCTTTGGCCCAGATCTCACAGTTAGCTGCTAAATGACCAGCTTTTACAAGAGGCAGCAGCTAATAGCCAGTAGTAGAGGCGGCTATATCAAATTAAGCAGTAAAAGCTAAATACACATCAGGATTGGGAAATATATCCTGCTTTAAAAAACACTAGGAAACACATAGCGCCCTATTAGACTGACCTAGAGTAGAATGTGACGGAAATAACACAAAGAGGTTTCAGCAGGTATCAATCTGCTAAATGATAGTCATGTAATGGGATCCCGTTAAATGTCCTATAATACACAAAACTGACTCTTGTGAGCTTTAAGCCATGTTAAAATGCTGTTACCTCTTCAAAAACATACCTGGAGTTGTGTTTTGTTTCATTCACACATTTTTGAGTCTGTCTACATCTCCAATGCTCAAAATGCTCTGTTCCACCTTGTGATGTCATGAAATTAGTTTTCAGCTATCTTTTACTTTTTGTTCAGTAGAGATTGACAATTCCAGGGCTAAAGTTATCCAAATGATACTAGTGAAGGTGTGTGGAGTTTACAAACACAGTGGAGCACTTCCTGTAATACCATATGACATCACAGGGGGGAACAGTGTTTTCTGTTTGAGAGAAGAACTCAGCCTAATGAAGTGTTAAATGTGTGACTGAAACAAAACACAACTCCAGGTATGTTTGTGATGGGGAAACAACATTATCACAAAGATCAGAAAATAGCATAATATAAAAGGAGAAATTCAATTTGTCAACTGGACAGAGTTTATTTGGTCGAATACGTTTCACAGCTCATCGAAGCTGCTTCTTCAGTTCTGGTCAGACGCTGGTGGACACTGCTTTATATCTGTCTGAAGGGAAGAGATAACTACAATGAAATTACTCTGAGACTACCACACCTATTTGTTTACAGTTTCTGTTAGTTAGGTGGGCCTATTCAATATGGAGTGGGAGTGGGGTGTTGTTAGCAGAACCATTCAGGGCCATGATGAGTGTTTTCACACCTCTGGACCTGACTAGCCCTATTGTTTTCTTTGTTTGTTTTGATTTAGGTTTGAGGATAGAGTTATAAATGGGAGACAAATGATGTCTGAGACCTCCATTTCTGTTCAAGGAAGGATTTTCTTTCTTGACAAAAATAGCCTCTTTAACTCCCCTCTCAAACCAGTTCTTTTCTCTGGCGAAGATCTGGACCTCACTGTCCTCAAAGGAGTGGCCTGTGGCTTTTAGGTGGAGATGTACGGCAGATTGAGGTCCACTCTGGTTTTCCCGTCTGTGTTGATACATCCTTTTGTGAAGTGGCTGTTTTGTTTCTCCAATGTAGCGCTCACTGCAGTCTTCACTACACTGAATGGAGTAGACCACATTGCTTTGTTTGTGGCTCGGTGTTTTGTCCTTAGGATGGACCAGTTTTTGTCTTAAAGTGTTTGTGGGTTTGAAATAGACTGGGGTGTCATGTTGTCTGAAGATCCTCTGTAGTTTTTCAGAAACACCAGCCAGGTAAGGAATAGTTACACCCCTTCTCCTGGGTTCTGTTTCTCTGTTGTCTTGTTTCTGTGCTCTCTTCGTTTTATTGAAAGCCCATTTAGGATATCCACAAACGGAGAGGGCTTTCTCCACGTGTTGTTCTTCTTTCTCCTTTCCCTCTGCGCTTGTAGGAACCACTTGGGCCCTGTGTCGTAATGTCCAAATGACTCCAAGTTTGTGCTGCAGTGGGTGGTGTGAATCAAAAAGCAGATATTGGTCGGTGTGTGTGGGCTTCCTGAAGACCCCTACCTGGAGTCGCCAGTCTTCTCTTATCGTTACTGCACAATCTAAGAAGGCCAATGTGTTGTCCTTGGCATCTTCACGTGTGAATTTGATGTTCGGATCTACAGAATTGATGTGTGCAGTAAAAGGTTTCAAATCTTGAATTCTGATTTTTGAGAAATTATCATCAACAAAACGATACCAGTGCGTGGGTGGAGTGCCTGGATAAGAGGCCAGGGCACTCTGTTCAAATTGTTCCATGTATAAGTTTGCAATGATAGGGGAGACCGGTGAGCCCATTGCACAGCCGTGGATTTGCCTGTTGAAGTTTCCTCTGAACTGGAAATAGGTGGTATTTAAACAAATATCCAGCAGTTGGCGGATTTGGTCAGGTAAACGTTTGGTTCTCTCTTCTAGCTTGGTATCCTGTAATAATCACCTTCTTGCTGCCTCTACCGCTACCGATGTAGGGATGCAAGTGAAAAGAGAGGTCACGTCAAAGGAAACCATTGTTTCATACAGGTCAAACTGGAAACTTTGTTCACAAATTCGGCTGTGTTCTCAATATGGTGCTCCGTGTTACCCACCAGAGGAGCCAGGATGGTCGAGAGAGCTGACACGGACGGTGTTGTTGGAATAGGCTGTATAGAGTGTATGCAGTCACGTGACAGGAAGTTGTCAATCCGCCATATTGACGGTCTAATCATGAATGACCGCCAGTGCTCTAGTGACAACAAAAAGCCGTCTTTTACTCATACTGACTTCACTAATCACCTAGACAGTAATCAGAAGAAAAGATATGAGGACAAGCTTGCTAATCTGAACATATCGGACCCCTACAGTGTGCCCCAGGTCCTTTTTACAGCCCTAACAGCGGTAGATTCTGTCCCAGACCTTCAGTGGCCAGATATTTACAACTATCTAATAAATTTCCCATCACACTTCACCGGGGAGTATAAATTTATAGTTTTCATATGGCTAATTATTAACCATTAAATGAATAATACATAAATATATAATAATACAAACATACACTAGAAAAGCACTCAGAGAGCGCAGACCTCCGCCAAGACCCATTTAACGCAATGCTAACGAAATTTTCAAAGTGATCCAGAAACCAGGATTTCTTCTGGATCATCACCAAAATTTAATCATCTGTTGGATTTACATTTCCTGAAAATTTCATCAAGATCCGTCCATAACTTTTTGAGTTATCTTGCTAACAAACAAACAAACAAACAAACAGACAGACGCAGGCGAAAACATAATCTCCTTGGCGGAGGTAATGATATGTTAAAACTTTGTGAATAAAGAGCAATAAAGTGATAGTTATGTGCAAAAACATACAAAAACACTGCAACATCTGATAGTTACACTGTATTAATAGTAATTAAGTCTTCTTGCTTACAAATGTGAAACCACTCAATGTGATTGACCTACTAGTAAAATTGTAAAGATAAAATCAAACCACACCTGATATGAAGTGTCTGCTACAAAGCCTGGAGTGTTTGGTTGGTTCCCAGGGCTTGTCAGCAGTTTTATGATGGGCTCGTCTAATCGCAGCAATCCACCTACTTCTGCGGTCAGGATCAGACTCAGCAGGAATCCTGTACAGCTGAATGTTTTTATCTTTGTCCCTTGTCTGAGAACACTGATAGGCACAACATTTCTCGGGCATTTTGTGACTTTATGACTCGTAATTTAGAATTGAACAGTGTGTTTACTATGGCGGCCTACGGAGATCTGGACCGCCGGATGTGGATCAGGGGAAACCTGTGACGTCAACTGCATACACTCTATAGGGTTTCTGGGTAATTGAAGGCGTGGTCGAGATGAGGTGTGGTTAGTTGGCGAGGAGGTTGAGGCGTGGTCCAGCTCCTGAATCTAAGTTAATCATATTAACTCCTCTTATCATTTTACATAGAACAGGAGTTATAGTGCAATACCTAATTTTATGCACCATCGATATATAACCACTCAAAAAGGGGAAAAATCTAGATTAAAATTTTTAATTCAATTCCATAAAACTTTTACTTTTTGAAAGTGAGATCAAACTTTTTCTCAGTTTGCCCAAAGGCATTTCAAGTTCAAGTTTTCTTTTCTTTATGTCTGCATCTTTAGCCCATTAGCCCAGCCACCACAGAGCCCAGATGTCTATTACTTTCGGCTGACAGTTCAGACAGACCTTGACTGTGAATTTGTCCCACTTTTAGAGAGCTGAAAATACTGCTAACCCAAATTCCTGATGTGCATGCGGTTTATCAGTGCACCAAACCTAAACCACCACTAACTGCATCAGAAGAGTCCTGGCCTGTATTCAGTGGAGCAGGGCGCGTCCGTCCAAAGGAGGGCTGTGCCAAATTGGTGTCAGCTGTTGATATCCTGCAAGATTTGAGGTGCACCTCCAGCTAGACATGAATTAAAGACATCGTTTCGGACTTTTTCTGGTTCAAATCCTTGCTCTCCCTGTACTTAACTTTGCACATTTGCACTCTTCTAGCTGGACATATGTGTGCAGCGTAATGGATGTGCTGGAGGCTGCAGAGTAAGGGTCCTTCCTGTCTACTGCAGGATGTGGGGGCGTCCTGTCTGGAAGCAGCCCAGAGCAACGGCAAAGTTCAAAGGCACAAGGAAGTGGTCCGGGCAGGAGAGCCAGGGCAAAGAGGAAACTCTGTAGCTTTCAATGACATGTTGAACTTTAGTGAGTCCATTGTTCTTACATGTATCTGATCAGATTTTACAATTGGTGGTTTTCAGATTCTAGAATGTGATGACTGATTACATTGTACTTTGCCATGAAATTTCGGAAAAGTAAATTCCCAAATCCGTAATTTTTATTATTGACAAGACCCATGACATTATAACAAAAATCTGCATTTGAACAAAAATCTGCATTTTTTTTTAGCTGCCCCTCATCTTTATTAAATAATACTGGCGTAAAGAATGCTGTGATGTATCCCAGCAATATCTTTCACAATATCATCAGCTTAATGTGACACTATGGGTGGTTTTGTGATGTCATACTCCCAGATGGGGGGCAAGAACCAGTTTTTGATTACATTGTACCATGAAATATCCAAAAGGTAAATTCACAAATGTTGAACCCGGTCATTTCTGTTACTGACTAGATCCAAGAATTCACTGTAATAAATATAGCCACAATTGATTGAGAGGGAAAAATCTAGAGATTGGCAATTCCAGGTCTGAAATTATGCAAATGATTAAAGTGAAGGTTGTGGAGCACTTCCTGTATAACACATGACATCATCACATTGACTAGACTCAATTCACTTTAATTCACTTAAATATAACCACAATGGATTGAGGGGGAAAAAAATCTAGATGAATATTTTGTATTCAATTCCATTAAATTTTACTTTTTTCGACAGTGAGATCAAACTTCTTCTCAGTTTGCCCAAAGGTATTTCAAGTTCAAGTTTTCTTTTCTTTATGTCTGCATATTTAGCCAATGAAACATCCAAAAGGTAAATTCACAAATGTAGAACCTGTTCATTTTATGACTGACTAGACGAGGGGTTTTCAAATTGGTTGAATGTGAGCCTCCCCTTAGAGCAGGTAAAGACAACCGAGCCCCCCCTTCCCCAAAACCCCATCCGCCTGCCCTACCCCGCACAGGCTTTGAAGTAAATGCATCTTTTGTGTTCATGGCAATGATGAGTTTCAATAACAACTGATAATATATTTTTTTAACTATTGTATTTTCATATTTTTTTTAAAGTGCATTCATAAACGATTTTTGCAACAGCAAATAATTTCCAACTTCATGCATGACTAACTGAGGCTACTTTTAACATCACTGAACATCAGTAGCCCTATCCAAAACAACAGAACACGCTTAACATTTGTAATCGGTGCCAAAACTACCGCTGACGACACCTGATGGCTGAAATCATGCATAATGCTTTTCTGTGACTGTAAATCATCACGCTTCCTGCCACACTGTGGCAGAGGCGCAGTCTCGGAACCCGACCAGGTGAAACCTTTAATAACTTTAAATAGTCAGGATCATATTTCAGATGTTTTTTGCTGGGTCCTGTCTCTTCCCTTGCTGCTGATTTCTGTTGAGATGGAATCAGAAAATGATGCATTTTACAGCTAATACACACACGAACAATTACCGATATCAATACTGCTGCAAATGTGTACAGATGTGGACCGTTATTACCTCCGCCGAGGAGGTTATGTTTTCACCTGAGTTTGTCTGTTTGTTTGTTTGTTTGTTTGTTTGTTTGTTAGCAAGATAACTCAAAAAGTTATGGACGGATCTTGATGAAATTTTCAGGAAATGTTCCTAATGGTAAATCCAACAGATGATTAGATTTTGGTGATGATCCAGAAGAAATCCTGGATTCTGGATCACTTTTGAAAACTGAGCTGCTTGGCGGAGGTCTGCGCTCCCTGAGTGCTTTTCTAGTTTTGTTTGTGTCGCGCCTCCCCAGTGGCTCTTTGGCGCCCCCCAGGGAAGGCAGGCCTCACCAATTGAAAACCGCTGGACTAGACCCTAGAATTCACTGAAATAGAAAAAAAATCTGCATTTCAACAATATCAATTTTAAATGGCTCCCATTTGTATTAAATATAAATGTAATCAGAAACCAATAGGTTACATTGTAAAACAAGTGTGCATGTTTTACAATGGTCTGGTGAAAAAATTCAAAACTGGAATAACCTAGTCTAACCTGACCAATCAGGGACTAATCTTGAACTAAACCAGAACACTAAAGACCAGGATTAGAGAAGACTAATTTGTTTTTAAACAGGTCTAAAACAGTAATACATATATTTTCCATATTTGCAAAAGACACAAACACACATTCCTATTGGTACGTGCATCCCAGTTTGAGAACCACTGATTGAACACATTGACACTGCACTGTGCTCCAAGAGGCTGCCTGACAGTTGTGGGTCCACAGTTGTCTTAAGAGGAGTGCCACTTCCTTCCTGCAGATCTGTTTCACATTGACAAGTGAAGGGCTTGTTCAAAAAGACATTTGCAAATTTGGACTTTGAAAATATGTGCAGTTGGCAATAGGAGGTGCACCCCTTTCCACTGGCATCTGAGTCACAGCTTAGTCAGGGGCTAGTGTGTCCAAAGGCATTCAAACCAATTCTCATGGGGAAATAAGGCTGACAAGGCTGCAGTGTGTTCAGTTTTGAGCAGCAGTGGAAGATAACAGTAGAGTAGAAAAGTAAAAGTACAATACTCAAGTACAATTTTTAGGCATCTGTACTTAAGTACATTTTAGAGTGGATACTTTTTACTTTTACTTCATTACATTTGAGAGCAGATATCTGTACTTTCTACTCCACTACATTTTAGATCTGGACTGAAAAGTAAAAGCACTTTTCTTTATAGTTTAAGACCCGCTGAAATGACATTTTGCACATTTGAGTTTCTGTCCCAACTCTGAGCAAACCAAATACACAAATGCACAAAAACAGCTACAAAAAATAAGAAATCTATTGAATCACTAAATTCACTGCATTTCATCTTTTAATTGTTCAAAAAATCTCTGCAAAATACTTTTACTTTTTACTCTTTAAGTACATTTTTAAACAGGTACTTTAATACTTTTACTTAAGTAGATTTTTCATGTGATACTTTTACTTTTGAGTTTTTTTTACCCCTGTGTCTGTACTTCATCCACCACTGATTTTGAGTTACTTTACTTTAGTGGTTATGTGGCAGTTAGAATTAACTATTATTAATTATGTGTTTGTTGATCTAAGCAAATGTCTGAGAAGAGCCAGGGAGATCAAAAGATTATAGATGTCACGTCTTGAGCTGCCATGGGTGAGAAAAATACTTAGTGGCACAGTGGAAGCTGCAACTCACAACAAAAATACTCCCTTGATTTGTTAGGCAGTTGAGTTTGTTCCTGGTTACTGGGTACTCTGGTTTCCACCATCAGAAAAATAGGTGCTGCCTACATTTTTTATTTAGTTTTTCATCAGACAATTCCAATTCTAATTATTTTCATTTTTAAACATTCTTTGGCCTATAGGCTTTATAAAATAGGTCAGCAAGCGTAATGGGGATTAAAGCTCACTACACTAGCTTTGAACACTGGGTTATTGTACTGGGACTTAATTTAACGATTATCAGTAATATTTTGGTTTAAATGCTATGACGTCTTCTTAAGAGTACCAGCCCCAGCACTATCAGCATTATACAGTAAGAGCCAGAAGACTTCACATTCCCCATACTTATACATGCTGCTGTAACATTCAACAGCCTCATTAGCCTGTTGTCTAATTGGGTCTTGCGGGGCACTTGCACACATCAAAGCAGCACACAGAGAAGCACAGTAGGGCCGCAGTCATTCTCAGTTACAGATGAAACAGGTTTGGCTGCTTTTACTGTAAAGCCCTCTCTCCACATGTGTTTGACATCAGAGTCCCGTGCCCCACATTTGTAAAGACACCCTGGGACCACTGACAGGGCCAAAGTCAGGGGCTCTGTGGCTATTTATAGACCACAGCCTAAAGCAGCTGCTAATGAGACAGGTTTGTCCGGAAATGAATACGGGCAATAAAAGAGATAGAAGGAAAACATGGAAAGGGCATGGACACTGGCACATTATAATCACTAAAAGTAAAAGAAAAAATTAGAAAACCAAATTTCAAGAGAAATAAAAGTAAAATGATATGTATACAGGCAAAATTGAAATGAAGTTTTCACTGTGACTGAAGGCAGTGGTGGAACATTATCATTCAGGTAAACACTTGAATGAAATGTTTTTTCCATTCAGATCATATAAGATCATAGTAACTGTATAACTATATCATCGTATTTCAAAGTGCTGTTGGTGTTTGCCTTAATACAGTCTGTTGATGTCAGTTTGTGCAGAGATTTGTTGGAACAACAAAATCTTCCTGATGCCAGAGCCTCGTCATAGATCCTGCCCTGGTGTCAACATGTCCCAGAGAATGTGCTGAGCTGCAGAGAGGTCAAAGGTCACTGGGGCCGCTGTTTGTGTGTGTCCGCCCACAGGCCTGTAGAAATCTGTATGCGAGAGGAAGGATATAACGGCCGGGACTAAGAGGAGAGATATGGAAATGTATAAAGTAATCTGTAAACAACATGTATCACACAAACCAGTGGTTTGTGCACTATTTTTGCAACAAATACACACCATGGCCTGGTACATAAAACATGTTCCCACAGACGGCTCATTTATGAGGTTGGCCATGTTGGGGCAGGAGGACATATAGAGAGCTCTGAGGATGCTGCTGTGGACAAAGACTGATTCACAGACTGATGGCAACATGTGTGCAGCACATGTGAAGTGAATAGAGCCCAGAGGCCTGTGAGGCCTGGCACATGCAGACATTCTGTCTATACGCTCTAACGTATACACACACGTGCATATGCACATATGTTTCAGGGGTCAGTTTACTGCTGGGTTCCAGGTAGAGCGCGGTGTGTGATTAGGACACAGAGATGAGGGATATCCGGAGAGGGCAGTGTGTGAAAGTGTCAGAACACCCAGAGAGCACAGAGAACTCTGAGAGTTGATTACACTAATGACCAGCTCCGCAGCTGGAAACAGCTAATGCTAACACACACACACCATCCACACAGCATACACTGCAGTGTCCTCTGCTCTGAGGAGGAGCCCTTAAGTCTGCACTGGGACACGGCATCACTCTGGACTCATCTATAGCACAGAGCTGAAAAGAACAGGCTCTGCTCAGATGATGAGGCGGCTCATACATATTGGGCTTTTCCCTCTCGCTGTGGTATTGATGGAATCCTGAAGATACTCACAGCCAGATGTTCTCAAGTCTAGAGAGACAGAAGGGGCTTGAAGTATGGATCATGGCTGAGCTGTGTTCAGCTCTGTGAAGCCTGGAGCTTGTGTCCACATCTGTTACTCCCCTAAAGTGAGTTTGCCTTCTTTTCAAATGCTTACAGGTAAAACAGCAAACCATGAAGAACACGCATGATGTCTCAGCACATAATGATATGTCATCTGCCAAAATCTACTGCACTTATTAAAAAATAAATAAACTAAAGGCAAAATCTGAAATGGTTATTGCAAATTACAGATTAAAATAAGACACCCTTGACTAAGATCATAAAATGATTATTTTGCTCCCACTAGATTTTACATTGATCCTGCCCCTTTTATAGGTTTTCCTGTGCACTCTGGTTTCTCAGCAGAGCAAAGCCCAAACACAGGAAGTGTGGCCTCTTTGAGGTTCTCCACTGTTGCCATGTTTATTGTGCTAACCTGAGAATCAGCATCAGCGAGGCGTGGAATACAGCCAGGTCAGGAGCAGGGGAACATGGGACCAGAGCTTTGTGTGAGTGCAGTGAGGGGAGGCAGAGTTTTTGTCCCCTAACTTATGACTGAGTCTACGTCTTTTTTGTTTGAGTATTTAAACACATATGTATGAGTTAGTGAGTAGTGAGAGAATGCAGTAAAAACCTGCAAATGGCACCTTCTCTGCTGCTACTTCAGGGCAGTAAAAGGAAAGTGTTCCTTTTCTTAAAAACAGAGCAGGTAGAGTTCCTCCTGCAACAGTGGTTAAGTAACTAATAAACATAAAAAGTAAGTAATAAACCATGTACATATTTAATTTTTGCTAACATTATCATTTGTTGGACATTTGAATTAGTTCCCTTGTTATTCATGTGAGGAAGCATATGGATCCAAATAATATTAAGAAAAGATAGCAATAGTAATGTTGAAGAAACCTTTTGAATTGAATGGGTTCATCATATCCCATAATGTTTTACGTTATGGGACTCAGTGGCTCAAACCTAATCCTTTTTCCAAACAAACATCCAGATGCCAGTGGTCACATGACTTCCTTTGGCAGAGGTAATTGCACTCACTTTCAAATAAGAAAATGTTTTAAGATTTAAGAAGTCCTCAGCAAAAACAAATAAAAATGCCACGAACTGCATCCCAATGTTTTGTGCTTGGTGTGAGCACACTCCAGAAAGGGTTGGATAATTAATGTAAACTTAACGTAAACCTTTAATTAGTGTTAAATGGGCAGCTTTCCCTTCAATTACCCTTATATGAAGCACATGGAGGAGACTTTTGTGAAGTGGCTGTGATCCGTACCCAAGACAGACGCATGTACAGGGGAACATGGAAATGTCTATAAGCTCTTTGTAAACTCATGTCAAAAGTCAATGGCAAATGCAGTTAAGCTAATTCCCCTGGTTAGTGGTCTTATAAAAGGCCAACAGCATGAAGCCAATGGTGGATATAAGAGTGCCAAGCCAAGAAATGTTCGGTCTCATTAGAAAAGAGAGTGAACAAGAGTGGGCATGTTTCCAAAGAGATTGTAAAATATTGTTAAAAGAAAAAATGTATACATATATATGTCATGTATTATATGTTTTCAATTCAGCAAAGCCACATACCCTTAAGTCTTGCACTTCTGCATTTTTTGTCCTTTCAATTTTGTTCTTTCAATTTGCTTTCTTAAGGGAACTGCATGTAGCATGTGTTCTTAGTGAACCTGGGTTGCCAGTACAAAGAGATAGAGAATGCATACAAGTTTTCTCAGTGCACAGAAAGGCCATGCCTCATGTGAGGCTCAGAACCTCCAGAATCCACTCACTGAGCAGCAGAGGCTGCACTAGCACTAGTGCTGGGAGTTTAGTTAGTGACCAATCAGATCTAAGAGTGTCCTTTTGGATTTAAAACAACTGGATTTCAACATTGAAACTGGCAACCCAAATAAGTGAGTCATGTGAGGCCCATTCTACTTTGGATAATAATAATTATTGGACAATTGTCTTGAAAACAACAACAGAAATACCATATTATAACATAAATAAATGACATATGTCGAAACTTTTGGTAATTAGTAATAGTCAGCATTAGAGTCAGCAAAACCTATATTTGATTTGAACATGTCTACCTTGTATCTGGGGACACAAAAGTATGAAATTTTAAATCAAAATCTTACATGCAGTTGCTTTAATAAATTCAGGATTCTCACTACAGAAAACAGGTCATATATTGACATGGTAGGTTTTAAAACTTTGACACTCGACTTGGGTAAGATTCCAACCACAATCTCTTTGGTTGATGGGCAATTAATTAACACACTGCTCCACTGTATCGCATAACTGCAGTCCCAGTCCATGTAGCTATTCATTAAAACTCTGTTATAGGAAACAGGTGACTTGCAAATAAATGAGGGACATGTTTTGAAAACTTTTAATACTTCCATTGCATTTCCGAGGCGGGCACATAAAAGCATTCTTCACAAAGTGGCATGACAGCTGTGTGCGCACCCAAACACACTCACAGCAGCCCTTAGTTATGCTTTTGGCTTTTCGTTTTGATACTTGGATACTTGCAGTGGCATTATTTAGGTCACTTGGCCCTAATGTTACCTGAACATAGTATTAGTGCAGACAGAAGCTTGTGGTTTGGTCTCGCCGCACTGGACACATTTTCCTGATTAGTGTCACAGAGCTCAGTTTTCCCCTATCCTTCCCAGCCACTGTTCTACTAAATCTTTCAATTTAAAGGTGCATTGTGTAACTTTTCTAGTGGAGGGTCCATCACATGCTTTTCTTCAAGGAGTTGTTATTGCTTTGTCTGGAATGTTTCACAGTATGGCATTAAACCTTTCTATCTTCATGGAGACCAAACCAGACCAAGTTACAGGTCAGATTTGTGGAGAGGAAACCCGGCTCACAGTCAGAATGCCTGTTTTTCTAGGAATTTTTGAGCAATAAAACAACATGTAATTGAATAAATGTAAGGTGGAGCAATGACATCTCCATAGAAACAAGCAGGTGACGTACGCTCCACCAAAAAACTGAACTGAAGAAGAAGCTTGGATGAGCTGTGAAACGTATTCAACCAAATAAACTTTTGTCCAGTTGACAAATTGAATTTCTCCTTTTGCCATGGATTTTACCTGGACGACTGAGGGATTCTACACACACGCTACCAAAAAAGCTACACTGTGCACCTTTAAAAGTAATTAAGGTGCATAATTATTAGGTGGTACCTAATATTCAGTTCATGAAGTGGTGCAGTGCTTTTCTTGAATATTGTATTTGACTAAATTAAGGGAATGATTTCACTTGTTAAAAGGGAGGGGGCTGTTTAAGTAATTCTAATGGATTTGTATGCTATTTTGCATTTTCACCATGTTTTGATTAAGAGCAGTTTGCTGTATTTATTTGGCAACTGGAAAAGTCAGAGATAAACACAAGCAGGGTGTGTTTACTTTAGTGTGGAGGGAACGGCGTATGTCTGTGTACCACTTATGACAGCAATTTTCTCTATGCCTCCGCCATGCATGGGAGTGATTAAAGGAAAATGTGCACTGTGGTGGTCACAGTTATTCTGGCAATCAGCGAGAGGAAAAGATGGCGGACGCTAACCTTGATTTTTTTTTCTCCAGACATTTTGTCTGCACCTGGACTCATCACAATCAACACAGACACATCCTGTTTATTAGTGCATAAGGCAAAGTTGGATTTCCAAATATGCATCATATTAAAATAATGGGCCCCATCAAACAATATGTTCTTAGAAACTATAGATGTCTTTAGTGATTTGTGAAGCCTGCAGGGGAATCCTCCAATGGGATACACATGCACAATATAGGCATCAACTTTATTTTTTGAAAGATCATTATACCATTAACTTTATATGAAGTTGTAGATGTCAAATACCCTTTCAGAACTCAAAGGGTTTTGATAAGAATCTAGTTTAAAAGGTGCATTACGCAACTTTTCTGGTGGAGGGTCCGTCACCTGGTTGTCTACATGCTTGTCTCGCTCTGTGAATAGGGTTGCCTCTCCAAAGATATGACCTGTATTGTAGCTTATAGCTGTCTCCCTTGCGATAGATAGATTTAATCTCTTCCTGTGGAACATTCTAGACAAAGCAATAACATTTCCATGAAGACAAGCTGGTAATGGAACCCTCCACTAGAAAAGTCGCACAATGCATCTTTAACTTATTTGCATAGATTTAGTATATAACGTTTTGATTGGCCATATAGGCTGTAATGAAATGATAGTTGAAATGCTAGCCCATCTTCATACCATTTCAAGCTACTTTTTAGTCCTTTACTATTTACCAAAAATGTTTCTGTTCTGTACCAGAGAACTCCTCAGACAGTGCAGTTCCCAGGCCACTGAGAGGAAGTCTTTATTCCTCATTGAGACTAAATGAAATTAGCATGTGCTGTCTGCGGGACCACTTCACTGACCAGGCAGAGTGTAGGATAGCAGATTTTTACATCCTCACACCCATCTGCCCTAGACCTGCTCCTACCCGTGTTTGGACAGCTGTGATTTTCTCTCTATCCTTCTTTTTATGGCAAACAATTGCTAACTCTCCAACTGCAAGAGAATAACATGAGTTCAGCCCAAGGTACTGGAGGAAGACTGACCACCGGATGCAGCACCGGACGAAGCAGTGTTGTTAGAGAAACCTGAGGATCTGTAGTTATTTTTCAAATCCAATAAAGTGCTTGTTTGAAAAGGAAGGGCCTGTGTTAACTTTATGGTTGTCGTCACGAAATCTCCTTCTCATCAGGCAGCATGAGTCCAGTTCAGAGAATGGTGAGGCAAACTCATTGTACAAGTTTGCCTCAAGTGATCCCAATAAAACTGAATAGAACAACAAGTGCCTGGGTGATTAAATAGCCACATTGGTGTATTAATATAGTTCAGCAGAGCATCATGATAGAAAGGATTTAATGCTTCCTGTTCATAGCTATAATTAAAGGTGCATTGTGTAACTTTTCTGGTGGAGTGTCCGTCACCTGCTTGTTTCTGTGGAGATGTCACTGCTCTGCTTTGAATGTTCCACAGTGTGACATTAAACAGCGCTGCCTTACATTTATTCAATTACAGGTGGTTTTAGAGCTCAAAAATACCTAGAAAAAGGCATTCTGACAGCAAGTGGGATTGCCTCTCCACAGATCTGACCTGTAACTTGGTCTGGTTTGGTCTCCATGAAGATAGAATGGTTTAATACCATACTGTGAAACATTCCAGACAAAGCAATAACATCTCCATGGAGAAAGGTATTTAACGCACCCTCCACTAGAAAAGTTACACAATGCCCCTTTAAGATATGTTTATTTTGTTGCACCTCCATATTAAACACACGTTCAACTGTGCAACCAGAAACTCACTTAAAAGGTGAGATCTAAAACAAGATTAGATTAGATTAAATTAGTCCTAAAAGTAACAGCAAAAGTAAAAAAAAAAATGTCTGTAGATTTGACCTAAAATAACAGATTAACCCTAACCCTCCAGTTTTACAGTGTAACATTCTTCATAAATATAAATAAATGCAAACTGCAAACTGGTTCTGTGTGCATAAATAGCTTGATAATAGAGTTTAATCTAAATGTAACATGCATTTTAAAGGTACACTGTGTAACTTTTTCTTGTTCTTGTTTTCCTTTCTTCCACAGCCTGCTCTTCTTCATGGTGATGTTATTGGTTTGTCTAAAATGTTAGGCAAAATGTATCTAGAGACAAGCAGTGATGAGCAGTGATGACTTTGAAAATGTATTTAGTAACAGAATACTGAATACCAAAATTAAAATGTACATGAGCCAACCATAGTAGTGTATTCATGAGATATAATTACAAACAGCTTTATATATTATTGTTGCACTGTTTGTTTTGCATTAACTCATTAACTCACTTATGCACTCCAGCTGTATGTATTGCATGTATTCCTTTTAATTTAAGCAAGTAACTATATTCTGAATACCAAATGAAAAAGTTACTGTAACGGAATACAGTAACTCAAAATTAGTATTTAGAATATGTATTTTCAGTACATGGATTCGGTTAATTCTCAACACTGGAAACAAGTAGGTACCAACCCACCAGTAGGTACGAGACAATGTTACAGGTGGGAGGTGAGACCAAATATAGTTAGAAAGCATTTTTCAAGATATGATTTAGTAATAAAAAACACCTGTAATGTAATAGATGCAAGCTATATAAGTCTAATGCCATACTGTGAAACATTCTTGGCAAAGAAGCAAGATTTCAAAAGAGACAAGCAGGCAGCAGACCCCACCTGAAATGTTACATAGTGTACTTTTCATTAATAGACTACGGAAAAAATAAGATCTGAGACATGTTAATATAAACTAGCAAGTAACTGGCAACATATCGCAGAGGTTTGGGGTGATCTGAGGTTCCTCTGAGTGCAGATTGTTGGCAAGAGTGGTGAGATCTGTAAACACATTCCCATTCACTCTCACACTCACACAAACATATAGGGCCGTTATAAATACATGGCTGCTCTTCCTCTAAAGCAGTGTAAACATTTTAGACTTTCTTTTCTTAGGGCCAACTCAGGTGAACATGCTGATTTCACTGACACAAACCATGCCATTTTAAACACACGCCCTGCCACAACAAGCTGCTTCCTGTCTGCTTTTACTGCAAACATTTTGGATGGTGCCAGTTTGTCCTGCTATTTTTAGACCTAACCCCTCGTAGTATTTTGTGTGGCTTTTATATTTGACAGCCAATCTACCATATATATTTGTGCTACATTGCTTGTCACGCCTTGCTTCTTTGGTCTCGGTTGCAGTGACAGGGCGTGGTAATAAATGGTAAGTATAGCAACTCGCGCTGGCAACAAACCCTTAGACAGTACAAGTTCCAGGACAAAAAGGTA
This sequence comes from Taenioides sp. WSHXM2023, assembly GCA_029959045.1. Taxonomy (NCBI): domain Eukaryota; kingdom Metazoa; phylum Chordata; class Actinopteri; order Gobiiformes; family Gobiidae; genus Taenioides; species Taenioides sp. WSHXM2023. Next base: position 13,414,273 of record CM057089.1, read on the forward strand.
TAAGGATCATGCTTTGGCCTCTGCTTGGGGCTCCATGCTGTTTATAGCTAGCACATGTGACAAAAATCCTCTCCTCACTGGTGTCTAGACGCATTAGTGCACAATGTTCTCAGGCCAATGCTGTCAAACATGGTCCAAGCATTGTCTGCATTCTGGGCTGCACGAGAGGGGGTTTACATATTGTTACTTCTGCAACTGTAAGTCTGCATAATAATGGGGATGAGAGACTGAGATGAATATTATGATACTGCATAGAATTAGTTGATTATAGGAGCTATGATGTGTTAATTTTGGGTCAGGTGATGCCACAAGGCCAAAGTTACAGGTCCAATCTGTGGTAAAGCAACCCCAATCATGTATGTTTTTCAACTTATTTTAAAAGAATTAAAACACTGCAATGAAATAAATGCTCAATTTGTTGCCATACTGTGGAACATCCCATACAGAGCAATAACATCTCCATGGAAACAAGCTTGTAGCTTACCTTCTGCCAGAAAAGTTACACAGTGCACTTATATGATGTTTACATTTCAATATATGCTTAGTTTGAGGTCAGAATTAATACATTCTTGCAATTGTATATCCCACTTTGCCAATGTGAGTGCATAATTTTTTTTTTCTTTAACTTTTTTTTTCTTAACCATCTGTTGCTTGGTTGCAATATATCAGAATGTCACAAACTCTTAGGACCATAAACAATAAATTGTGTTCTTTATGAATGAAAGTTATTATTGGCTTCAACATTTCAGTGGTATGTAAGTGATCAGGTTGTGAGGACCATAAAATTACTGCATGTTTCTATTTTCAGTTGTTATACAGCAAACATTTGACTTTGTCCATGTTCATTCTCCCTCTATAGCCAGGAGTCCTGTAGGGACTGTGTTGGCTCCATGTTGTGGAGGTTTGTAATTAGCTGGGGCTTTAGCGGACGCTCCATCAGCAGCAGAGCGTGTCCAGCACACCTCTGTTTGGACATCATTAGACTGGGGCTTTTCCACTGAGACCCACAACCACAGTGCTGCATGCTCCTATGTGAGATCTCTATCTTATACTGCACAGACTGCAGTGTGGACCTGCCACTCATCTCTGATCTCCACTAAATATGTAACAGACTCACAAGTTAATATTAAACAGACCCAGGACATTTGTGTTTCTTTGCTTCTGGCACTTTCTCCTCTTGCACAACTCAGAATAATATATTTATTGTGCAAACTTCTGAAAATGCCTCCTACTGTTTTCTTTTATTATCTTACAAAACTAATTATCCATGAGTTTTGAAGTTAATAAAAATTTGCCTTCACAATTAACAATTTAAAACAAAATATTGTATCTTTTACAACACAGGACGTTGAAACCCATGAGTAAAATTTAATCATAATAATTATGCATTGTCATTTATAGATGCTCATAGAAAATGCAATATTTATTCAGTCTTCAAACTATATGGTCATAAGTTATTTATAGCCACAGCTGCCTTGGAAAGATTGACAGAAAAATGGCTTCCAATATGCGTCTATAGAGCCCCTCAGACCACCACCAATCACTCACACACCACATTCAGGCAAAGTGTCTTGCCAAAGGACATAGCAAATGTATGCACAGTCTAAGTTTTGTGCCAAGTCTGGAAAAGCGACCAAAATGACATTGGGAATGTCATTAGGCATAGAAAAGCTTATGTATGAAAATGATTGAATGCATAGGAGATAGATGTTTTGCTTTTACGGGGGGAAAAAGTCAGAATTGGACTTTCAACTTTACACCAAATATCCAAGATGACTCTGTTGGAACTATTCTGCAATTGGATTACACTCCCACAATCTCTGTGCCCCAGTCTGTGTAACAATGTTTCTGTGTTCATTTAATAGACAGGAGGAACAATGTTGGCTCTGTGAGGACTTTCCATGCATTTTCTGTTACTCACATGACATTTCAGAGCCGTACTTTCCACTGAACGCCTCACAATGGGGTTTATATGTCACAGTGTATACAGTTCATTTTGAATAAAGACAAACTTCTTCCTCTGCCTCTCTCTGGAGACTGAATATTGTTTGTGCTAGGACAGATCTGTGAGCTGAGGGCAGATAGCGTTGCTTCTATAAGCTGACATTCTGGCTCAATGGGCCATTTCAACACCTCGACACTCTATCCACGCAGGATGGCCCCAAGTGCAAGTGCAGCCCCACCGTGCCCACCTCCACCCCTCTGTCTCAATCTGAATCTGTTTCAGACAGGCTTTTCCTTTGGCTTGAATCATGGAAAATATAAGCTGCTCTGATATGCAGTAAAAAATAATAATAATAAAATAATAATAATGAAAATAATATAGGTTACAACTGAGGGGAGTTTTATGAGAGAATATACGTATATCGTTTTTATTAGTAGTGATTTTTTAGGAATTTTTTTATATTTTGCAAAGCAATGCACTGCACTTAACAAATAATTAATTTAGAGAATTCATAAAACAAAAGATCCCTGTTCACCTTTGGAAACATTTTAGATTTGGTTATGGTACACAGCTACAGCTCTGAGAAAACTCAGGGTGGCAGTTTAAGGTACCCACACGCCATTGCTCTCTCCAGTCACCAGTCTGTGCATGTTAGCAAAACGTAAAAGTATAAAGTGACAACTAATTTCAGTTAATTTCAACTTGCAACTGATTTGCTGTCGCGGATGAAAATAGGGGAAAAATAAAAAGTATATGAGTGACAGGGCTGCCCACATAACCCCTGTGTGCAGTGAGGGGGAAAAGTCACATGGAGGCAGTGCCCTTTCTCCTGCTCTGTCTCTTTTTATAACTATGTGTTTGTTTCTGTACCTGACTCTGGTTCGGCTGACCAGTGTTGGGTTACTGAGAATCCACTGTGTGTGAGCTTATATCAGGGCCAAAGCACAGAAAGAAAGAAAGAAAGAAAGAAGGAGAGAGAGAGAGAGAGAGAGGGAGAAAGAAGAGAGAAAGAGGGAGAGATGCCAAGGCTGCACTGGGACAGTGAAACCTTTAGTGGCACTTGGGTCAGCTCAGACAGGCGAAGGGGCTGGTGCTACTGAGAGAGGATTAAGTGACTGTCGGCAGTGGAAATGTGTTTTTTGCTTGATTATCAGTGGCAGATCTGAAGGCCAGTGTTGGGTTTACAGCAGCTAAATGAATTAGCAATCTTACACTGTGAGGCCCTTGAGAACAGCCAGAGTCAGAGGGAAAGGCAAGTAACAGTTAGGCCAAAAGGATATGTATTTAATATGCACCAATACTGATACTGCTGCTGACTATCAATCAGAAAAAATGTGGCATGTCTGAATAATTAACTGATTATTCATTAGATTAGTTAATAAATGAACAGATCCTTTTAGTCTTCAGTGTTTGTGTAAAAATACAATTTCATAAATGATTTAGAAAATGCTTTTATTAAAATAGCTTGTTAAAGACCATTTTAAAATGAATTAGGTTAATGAAATACAAAAGGAACTAACTATTCAGAGAGCTCCTGACTAGTTAATCCCCCCCCCAAAAAAAAAATTAAAAAAATCTTAACTTAAGCCAAGAAGGCGAGGAGGGCCAAAGAAACACTAATGAAATTGTTTAAATTAAATATTCTTTAAATAACTCCTTTAATAAAAAAATATTTTTCAAAACATATCATAACGTTTAAAGTCCTAAATAAAGTGCAGTTCCATAATTACAGGAATGATCAGATCTGAAGAAGCTGGATCCGTGCTATTTAGGATACAGGATACAAATGGTAAGGCCTCAAAACACTTGAATATATTGTTTCAAAGAACAAAATATATATCATCATATCTCAGCTTAAGGACTACTTTAGGTCTTTTCTAGCCCTTGAAGCTCCAAGGCCTTAGTTAGTTAAGAGCTTTCTAAAGCCAGTGGAGGTGTTGAAACTGGTCATGTGATGTTCGTATGTGGCTGTGGTGACAACATGAGTCAAGCTGAGCGTCTCCGTCCTGACAGACCAAAGGCAGAGTGGGTGGGCTGCTCTGGCTCAGGTTAAAGACTGTATCTGCAAACTCAGCACACACACACACATACACACACACACTTTGAGTCACATGACCCCCGGGAAAACCCTGACTGCTGACCTACCCTTACTCCCTTCTCTCATTTATTTGAACATTTTACTGCTGTCTATCCGATGAGACACAATTTTGAACCTCAAAATAATCAACAATTATTAGACAGTCTAAATGTTTATATTAATGGTAGCCTTGTTTTGGGATGGATGGGGTTAATAAAGTAAATATTACTTTTTATCATTTTATATAATATTCATTATGTCCGTCTTATTGCTGATTTTGTTTTGTTTTTCTGTCAGAATTATTTTCAAAATTCAAATGAAGTTACAATGAAGTTAATTTTGCATGAACAACAAACCCAGGCCCAGCAAAAACCTTCAGCTCAAAGAAGAAAAATGAATGATTGTATAGCAATCTATGTATATCAATGTGTAAAAGTTATTTTAAAGGTGCGTTGTGTAACTTCTGGTGGAGGGTCCGTCGAATGCATTTGGATGGAGATGTTATTGCTTTGTCAGGAATGTTTCACAGTATGGCATTAAACCTTTCCATCTTCATGGAGACCAAACCAGACCAAGTTAGAGGTCAGATCTGTGGAGAGGCAACCCCGCTCACAGTCAGAATACATGTAAAATCCCTCAGTCGTCCAGGTAGAATCCATGGCAAAGGAGAAATTCAATTTGTCAACTGGACAAACGTTTATTTTGGTCAAATATGTTTCACAGCTCATCCTATCCCTATTGTTTTCATTGTAGCTGGGAGACAGATGATGACTGAGGCCTCCATTTCTGTTTTCAAGAATGGATTGTCTTTCCTAACAAAAATAGCCTCTTTAACTCCCCTCTCAAACCTATTCTGTTCTCTGGCTAAGATCTGTACCTCAATGTCCTCAAAGGAGTGGCCCGTGGCTTTTAGAAGGAGATGTACGGCACACTGAGGTCCAGTATTGCTCTCTCGTCTGTGTTGGCACATCCCATTGTGAAGTGGCTGTTTTGTTTCTGCACTGAATGGAGTAGACACAACATTGCTTTGTTTGTGGCTTAGTGTCAGAATGCCTGTTTTTCTAGGTATTTTTTGAACAATAAACGGTAATTGAATAAATGTAAGATAGAGCCTGTTTAATGTCATATTGCGGAATGTTTCAGGCAGAGCAATGATATATTCATAGAAACAAGAAGGTGATGGACCTTTAAAACTTAAAATTACATTATATTATATTCTACTTTTTTTTGCTTCTGCCACTTTGTCAAGTCAACTATTCTCTGCCGCTCACTCACTGCGTCTCTTTGGCCATGTATGTATGATGGGAATGCAGCATAGCTACAATGAAACCGAATCCTCCAAGCGGGACAAGGGTGCGAGCAGAGGGGCCCTTGAGTGCGGGGTCACTCTGGTTTGTGAAAAGTGACACACACAGACCCACCCATAGACCTTATCAAGCACATGCGACAGGAGCTTTGATGCTACTGACTGCTGGCACATTTGCCCTCTAACAAGTCCTTACCATTATGTAAGCATCACACAGGGCCGCAGGGTTCCTTGTGTAAAAGTCAACTGTAGTCTTATGACCAAGAACATGGTGAGGGTGGTCCAGGTCTGGAAGGTGACTCCTGGAGCCAGTTTAGGGTTTCAAACTTGACCTACAAATAAAAAGACATGGCACATAGCACTGGGGGCTCTTACAAGAAATGTTATTGTAATCAATGGTTAGTCAACTCTTGACAAGTGTTAGTTAAAGAAAACATAATGTTTTTTTCCCTCTGTATTTTGTATATTATAACATAGATCATGTTCATTGTGAACCGAAATACTGATCTAAAACAGCTAAAATCTGAACATTATTTTCTATTCAAAACGACAGAATGGAGAAGCAACTCTTCACAGTGGTATTTCACTGTAACAAGCAGCAGATTTTCAATGATGTGTTTTTTTTTTTTTTTTTTTAACAGCTACCGTTAAACCCCTGTTAAACTTTTTAACCCTACGTGTATCACTCAGTATCTTAATTTTTTAAATAACCTCAACTAGAAGATGGGTGTAGGGAACAGGAGAAAACAGACATTTTCGGAGCCCTTACGTCTTAAATACAGGACTAAACAAGTCATGATTACTCAAGTACGCATGAATCAATCAAAATACAATAGCCTAATGATGTTAAAACACTGGTTAACATGGTTAAAGGCCCATAGAAGTCGGTTTTGCATAATATGTAAGTTTAAAGCTTTGCCTCAAGGATTTTGATGTCACCGCTTTGCATCATGGGTAAAATGGGAGTCAGTTTGTCACCACTACTGACAGCCCACAAACCTCAAAAGCCAGGCGGAGGTTGCATTCCTGGAACCGTGGTTGTTTCTGTCAAAATCTGAGATTGTGTTTATTTGAATTTGATACAGAACTTGTCATTAAATATTGGCTTTGAGCAAACAAGTCAACCACAGCAGCCAGACAGCCCTAGGGGCAAGTCCTAATCATTTACTTTTGGCGGTAAAACTGGCACTACCACTTGATAGGGCAGGGAGATAAATGATACACAAACAGCTTTTCACAACTCAGAACTCAGCCCCATTGTTGGCTGCAATCTACTGGATCTGAACACAAAAGATCTGTGCCCTGACAAGTTTGACAAACACTTTAGGTGAATCCACTCCCTGCTGCCACAAGAACCACTGGAATTAACTTTTCAGCCTGTACTTGTACATCTCACATGAAAATAACAATTTCTACCTGATTGAAGGTGACATTAAAGTTGTATTATTTTTAAAGGTATGGTGACTCCAATGAATGATGTGACACTTGTCTGCAGGGGTGTACAATAATGAAGATGTAATATTTAGTTACAAATTGTTAATCACCACGGCCTTATTTTTTTCCTCATTCTGACACACATGGATTGGTAAATCAGTGATCAAATCTTGAACATTTTCTAATGTTTAACTTAATGTTTAAGAGGTGGGTAATACACTTCTGGGTTTAATTTTACAGTCCATTCACTTCTGTGTATTTCTGTAATACTCAATCTCAACCAAGGTATTTACAATCTGGCATAATTTACAAAAATATTATCTAATTATTATCAAGATATTTTCTCTAGTCTCAGCCAAGAAAAGACAAACACAGGTAGTTTGCATATAATACCTAGAGTTCAAGTTAATTGAAGCCCATTACTTTCTCTTCCAGGTTGGTAACCCCCATGGGTGCTCTGTGGCCCCCTGTGACCCCTCTCAGGTCGTCCTGGTTCAGCTCCCCTCCCTGCCTCCCAGCGCGCAGTGAGCAAACCCAGAAAACCCACATCAAAGCCCCCTCCCCTGCCTCTCTGCCCCATGTAGAGCTCTGTTATTCTCCTGCAAAGGTTAATCGCAGTGAGCCTTCAAAGGGGAGCCGTCCATCTGCAAGGTATTTGAGAGCTGAAGTCTGGGATTCCTGTCAGGCCCAATGAAAAAACAAACAGACCAATCAATCAGCTTGCTGCTATGTTACACAGAGAGAACAGTTGTGGCTTGTGGGGGGTAATGGTGCAAGTTAAGGTTGGTGGAAAATAGCTGGGGAATATTGGGAGGAGAAGTGACACCTCCACTGTCCGTAGTGTAGGGCTGTGCATGGGACAGGACTTATCACTGTGTGTGAAAACTAATCTTTGCTTTTGTCTTTTCCTTTCTACCATGAACCATCTGCCTCAGTGTGCTTTGAACCCAATAACATAAGTAACATTTGCATCTCATTCAAACTGTCAAAATGTGTTTCTTGTGATCCCATGCAGAATCCTACTGCAGCTATAACTATGTACAACTGATGAAAGTGCAGTGAACAATTATTGTTAGAAGGAATGACTATAGTTTTAAATATATCTGCAAGCGGCAATGATCGGCCGTTGCCACACCCCACAAGTTTGTATGGGCAGATGGGAGCCATTTGATAGATGCAACATGTCATAAATTTTGTGCAATTTTTGCGGCTACAACATGGCTGACCCCTGATGGCGCAAATGGCGTGGGCGTAATAATATTTTTTACTCATCTTGTCATGATCTACTTCTGTGTCAAATTTCATGATTCTACGTGCAATTTTTTTTGTCATCGTTCCAGTATCCTAAGGGGCTGGCCACACTGCACAGTAGATGCATAAATGCCTTATAATGGGTCGAGGGTAAACCGTTCGTAAATTTGGAGTGTGGGAGGAATTCTTGTTCGTTTAGAGAGCCACACTTTTGGAGTGTTCAGAGCGCACACGAATCCAGCCCTAAATGTCCCGAAAATTACACTCAAACAGAATACTGAGTAGTTATTTTCTGATAAACATTAAAAACTGTTTGTAGAGAGGTTGAGTTGACTGCATGCATCCCTGACTGCTGCTGATAGCCTGCACGCAGCCCCTGACGGCTTCTAGATGCTCTGTTCGCAAAGCGTACATTTGCCTTGGTTGCCTCCTGTGTCATAAAAGGGAAGAGCGTCTGACTGAATGCGCGGGCAGACAGTATGCAGAATGCTGCCACATTTGGAGCCAAGTGGAGAGCAGAGGGGAGACAGCGAACTGGAGTACTAGCGACATGTGGTCAGGAGAGGCAGGTGAGGCACTGCACAACCAAGCTTTCTCCTGCATCATGTAGTTTAGCTCACTACATTAAATCACTCTTCTTTAGTGTGAACAGGTTCAAGACCCCGATTTATTGTTTACATTTTTATTTTGTTCTTTCTTCAGTTTTGTGTGTAAACAAAATAATTTATTAAAACTCATTGTTTTTATTAGTTAACATGATTTTTGTGTATTTGTAAAGAAAAGCAACTTAGAACGCATCAACAATTCTGAGCCTACACTTTGCCTTCCCCTTCCCCCCGTCCCAAATTTCAGTCAACACCATCCTGAATTTCAGCCAATCTCATCTGGTCACCTTAGAAAACAGTGGCCAACGGAGTTTTTAGGAAATAGACCAGAGTCTGGATTTATTTATGAATTAAAGGTCATAATTGGCAGTTAAATAAAATCACACAGGGTTCACTGTCCTCACTATTGTCAAGCTACTGATTGAAACATAAACCCATATTGGAATATTCCCCTACTCAAAAGACCCTGGCTATGTAGGCTATATGGTTATATGGTTGTGGGATGTGTGTGTGTGTGTGTGTGTGTGTGTGTGTGTGTGTGTGTGTGTGTGTGTGTGTGTGTGTGTGTGTGTGTGTGTGCGTGTGTGTGTGTGTGTGTGTGTGTGTGTAACACATTCCACATATGTTATGTGGAATGTGTTAATTTGTGATGAGTTTTGTCATATTAAAGTTTTTTAGACCAAAATGTTAGCTTCAATGTTCATTAGCAAAAAAAAACACAAAAAAAAAAACTGACACACGTCTTGGGATGTGAACCTGAATCACCTGTGTGACAATCCGGTACACTACCACTACACTGTGCTCTCTTTGTGTAAGGTACTACACAAATAGGGGAGTTCTCATAGTGTGTTATCCTTATAGGCTTAGATGTGGTACTGGCTCAATTGTTTTTGGTTATTCTGCAGACTTCAATATGCTGAATTGTTGGAGTGGGCATAGAGTGCGTACGTAAACTGCTACTCCGAGCACTACGAGCACACGCTGGTCCTTTGGAACATTCGTAAATTTGGAGTGCGGGTGGAATTCTCGTTCATTTATTCAGAGCGCAACACTTTCGGAGTGTTCATAGAGCACATCTTTGCTGTGTATGGTTGGACTAATGGGATGTCGACCAATGGTCTTCTTTTTTTCGGACTAATGGGATCTCTACTCAATGGTCCATTTTCGGAATAATGGGATGTCGGACCAGTGGGCTGACCCCACGGTCACACTGCGTGTGGAGCAGCACGTCCTGCACGTGTAGATTTCAGAAAATAGAATCCAACTTATTTTTTGACACTCTACACGAGTGTAGGCGCGTATCCCCATCAAAATACATAGAGCGCATGCATCTATTGTTGTATTTACCATGGGCACGCTGTGCACATACATACATAACGTGGGGCAGTTATGTATCGTTTGAAAGAGCCCAGGTCCAAAAAGACTGTTAGTGCTTTGAAATTCATTGAAATCCTTGCGTTTGCTGTGATAAGCCTGTACAGACGGTAAATACAAGCCTGTTCAGCTGGTTAGTTTCACTGTAGACCTGTAGACAAATGGCTAAATGAGGGTAGTTAAGTTTAATAGGCTTTCCCATTGAGAAACACAGAACCAATACTGCACACATACGTGCAGTGTGGCCAGGCCCTAATGCAATTTTTTGTTGTGTGGGGGCGCTCATGCACCATTTTATTGATTTTTGGAAATTGGAAAGTTTTAATGTTGGGCAAATTTTCATGAGTTTTCGCCACTGTTCACTTGGTGAAAAAAATGGTGGGTTGGTTAGGAGAAAAAGTTTCTGATACAAAACAATGTTCCGCTTTTTTCTATATATTAAACTATACATTTTTGAAAGCTCTGGCGCACTCCTACGTCATGGTGAGGATCCCTGGTCACTACGGGCAACTCACTTCATATCAGTTCACTTCCCGGCTACCTTTAGCATTGCATCGCTTTGCGATACTAATAGGCCCTTCACCAGCTGAAACAAATTGTCTTAGCCCAACTATGAGAGGGATTTCTGCAGTCTAAATCCTGATAATCAGCTCAATAATTAATGTGGTAGCATAGTGTGCATAGTAGTAATATGGAGTTAATGGTAGTCTGTCACATTTTAAAGTCCTCGTATCCAATCTTGTGTTTTAGCCAGTTCAATTTTATTTACATTTTAAGACAAGAACAATTATAACGGTGGGCAAAGGCAAATTCTACTTTCCCCCTCTCCAAGAACCATATATTAGAGTAGAGGTATATGTGTTGACTACCTTCATTTGTGCCATAACTCTGATGGTGGCGACAGTGGGTTTCTGCATCTGTCTCTGGCACAGAGAATCACTGCTAGGAATAGATGAGCTATTTGTGTTTGTGCAACTCAATCCTGGACTCTTTATGACTGTTTGCCATGGGAGCCACACTAAGGGCCCGCTGCATTAATGAGTAATGAAATCCTCTGCCAAAGCTGGATTCATGTTCACCTCAGTATTTGTTTCATTTTAAAAAGAGTGACTAATAACAGTCTAAAATGAGATATATGTCTCACAGCTATGGGTTTAAGGTGTATTCACCTTATTCGGCCCCGCCCACTTTTGTCTAAAAGCTCCTAAACCGCGCTTGCTTGTGGTGGCACTTCTGGTTAAACGGAGATCCCATTCATTTTAATGGAGAATTTGGGAAAAGTTTTACAGCTAAAATATTCCATAAACTAGGTTAATTTGCATAAAATGTTCAATTTTCATGTGCACTAACAAATCAACACTGCACTGATTCTTTGGTGGGCTTCACTTCATAGTCTGTATTGAACTTATTTGTTGTCAAGATTGGGAGCCCCATACAAAATAATACAATCCAAATGATGATGGCGGCACACACGGCAACTTCGAGAATAAGGTGAATGTGGTTGCCCCATAGGACAACGTGTAATTAAAGGGACCTATATCAAATCGACTTTTATGAGCTTTTATGAACCACAATATAACAGTGTTATCTCATGTTCATGTTGCATTTTGACTGATTCATGTTTGATTAATCCTGTCCTTCATTTGAATTTCCCTGAATTGAATTTTCCCTGATTTCCCTGTTCTTACTTGCAATTAATCATAAATGGATCATAAATGTTTAGGTTTAAAAAAGAAGATGAATATTACAGTTTACAATGAACAAAATGTAAAATAATGTCAAACTAGATACCTCCCAATTCTATATTATAAATATTTTGAAAGGATCGCCTCTCAGACAGTAGTTTTTCCGGTGTTTCCTGTGAGTAAACTTGGACACAGGTGAGCTGTCGCACTCTGAGTGTTTAATATAAGCTTAGTCAAAGTTTGCTCTTCATGTAAACACAGTGACTGATGTGACCCGTCTAAAAGAGTAAACTGGTGACAGCCCAAACAAACCACAGTAATATATGTGTGCACACTTCCCTTTGACAGTTTGCCACTCGTCAGCTTTCCCAAAACCACTGCTGCTTATTTACATTCGAGCTGAAAGAAACACATTAACCAGAGTGAGGCCCACACTGTGTATTTATTATTCCACTATAGAGGGCAGGCGTGTTTAATGGCTTGGACAGGTAGAATGTCCAGGCCCTGGGTGGTGGCGCACACAGACTGAATTGAGAGCAGGGTCACTCGTACGAACTGCAAACCCTGCCTCTGTTTTAATGCTTCCTGCTTGTTTTATGTGTGTGCATTAAATAGAGCCACCTGCTGTCAACAGACGTCAGCATGACAAGTAAGGGCCCCATTCTCCACATGCTGAAATCAATATATGAATTAATAGGAATGTAAACGTCACCATGTATTAAAATTGTCTGAAATATTTGTCGTTAAACAGTGCCTTTGGGGGATTGATAGGTGTAACGCCTGTGAGTCATATTTGGGGTGCAGGGTGGGGCAGTTTGACACGAGAGGTGCTGGGACATTGCAGGTGGGTGAGTCACAGTCTGGAAAGGGTTAGACAACAACCTAAAAATACTGTATTTAAGTGCCACACACTCCCTGCTGCGCGTGTGAACTTGCTCGAACAAAATATCAAGTCACGGTACATTAATATAATTATACAAATTTGCATCAAATTGTTTGATAATCAAAACCCACTGACTGACTTTTAATCATGAGCTAAATTTACCTAACATTATCATTATTAACATTATCATTATCAAATTCTTCCAGGCAAAATAACACCCTCATGTTTCAACATGTATCATATTTTTGGAAGTAATATTTTAAATAGTTAGTATTACATTATTGATAGAAAGCTAGCTTGAGAAGCCAGCCTCCCCGTTGGAGCAAATCACCGAATTATTGCTGTGTTTGTCACAACTGTGTATGTGCATCAAATAAGTAAGATCTGATATCCTGTAATATACCTGTCATTCATTCTGGTGAAGTCAACCTTGTCTGTTCAGTTTTGTGTAATATGTTTACTTATAAAATCTTAAAACAAAAAAACAAAACAAAGTATTGTGAATATAGTTAGTGATAAGCGGCTCGTGATGATAAATAAAATGATGTCCTGTCATTAATAGTTGGTGGTAAGCCACATTTCCATTGCAGCTCACAGAACATCAGACTGAACATGTGTTCTTATGTACATGGGACTAGGATAGCCTCTGCTCTACACCAGACTGCTCCTCATCACTTCTCACTCTGTCATTTGGGTTCAGGTTAAATGACAGTGTACAACGTGCATCTCTCAGCAATCTCCACCAACCCCAAGGTCATGTGGATGGCTTTGGCATTGGGCAGAATGATCTTTTTAGATCTATCAACAGCATCAGTGGTAAATTTTCATCATGGTTTATGACCTCCTGGAGCAGAGCGAGGGAGGGAGGGAAGGAGAGAGGGAGAGAGAGGGAGGACAGGAATGTGTCCTGTTGACTCTGCTCTTTTCCTGCCTTGACAAGTGTGGGAACTTGGGCAAAACCAACCAACTAAATTTCTCCTGAAACATTTTGCAATTCAAACAATATAATTGAATGGTGTTATAAGCCTCAAATGGCACTTTCTGTCTGTTCCTGTTTTATTAAATAAATATTAATGTTGATAAATACAAATGTAATACTTCACCATGATAGACATGCACACCTAGGGACTCTATTAGTCTGATAATTATCATTGTAAATTGCACAATTATACCATTTCATTCCCAATCGACTTTTCCTCCTCACTCCTGTCAACTCTGCACTTTTCCTGCTCGGGAAAGTATGGGAACTAAAATTCTATACCTCCTAAATATCTCCTAAAACGCCTTGCATTAGCAGTGGAATAGTGTTATCTAATGTTGTTTTTAAAACATTTAAAACACATCAAGTTTCTTACTTCTTAGGTTGGACCACCTCTGGAGATAAATGCTACCACTTCCCCTCTTTCCGAACAGCAAATGCTTGCATGCCTGCAAGGATTTCACAGTAAATGCATTTGAAGTCCTGGTTGTACAGCAGACATCCAGTTATAGTAGTGCTCATTAAGGCCCTATATGCCTGTCAGCCCATGTTGTACTAATGCCTCTCGGGTAAAATAGTGATTTAGTGTGATTGAGTTAGGTTAATCATAGGCTTGACTCAAAGCAACTGAGGGAAAACAGATGAAAAACTCCTGAAACACACAAAACGTAGCATTGTGTTTTCAAATCTGTGGCAAAAACTTCACCAGTAGCAAGATCCATTTTTGTGGGTTAACAATAACTTTAAATACATTGAAATAAAAGATAATTTTGATGGCTCCTCAACGTGAAATATGCACCGCATTTTCCTTGTATTTACTATAAATTTGGCAGGTCACACACTGCTGCATTTTGGCTCACTCAATCAGTAGTAAAAATGCACTTACTAGTCAGAGGACTATCTGGGAGGTCTCCGAAAGCATTTGTAAACAATAAAATGGAAGTAATTGGGTGAACCACCTGCAAGTATAGTGCAATTAGCATGTTATGTTTTAATAGCAAACTGGAAGACGGATTAAGCCTGATGGTTGTTAGACATGCACATACTGCCATGGTCAAAAGGAGATGATAAGAAGCAATGGTGGGGGAATATTTGTTTGTCTTTTCAAATTAAGATATTATAGTTAATAATAAAGTATAGTTATATGCTAATAAAAAAAACAAATAAAAAACAAAAAACAAAAAAAAAAAACAGGCAACACTAATGTGACTTGAGTACGTGCCATATGGGAAATGTCTTGCCAAGGGAACAACAGTATGACTTGAAATGTAGTGTTGACATTTCAAATCATCAGTTAGACTCAAACCTATAATTTACCATAACTGGAGATAGTGAATTTTGCAATGTTACATTCAACATTCATACAAGCAACTTATTTTAGTTTTCACATTAAAGAACAAAAGAATGGATGATAATTTAACTTAAAAATATTCCAAAATATGTTATGATAGTTATAACATGGTACAACTTCACACTTACTGCATATAGCATACAACATATACAGCAAATATAATGAAATTCCAGTCGTTATGAGAAGACCACAACACAAAACACGCCAGACTCCCACTGCAGCCATAAATCACCTCTCCTCCTCATCACTCCACTAACCACCACACTGGAACATCTCGCGCCAAAATGTGCACATTAAACTCATTAGAGCCAACTCTTCCAGTGTGCGGCCCCTATAGTGTGGCATTTAAAAAGTCATTCCTAATCTTTCCCAACATAAAACTTGGTCTGCATTCTCAGCTCCGCCCCATCCCATTTTCTTTGCGGTATTCTGACTTTTTGTGAGGGATGAAAGCGGGCTGTGAAAAAGGATCGGGGAAAATGGAGCGTTTGGCTCACGAAGCAGGAAAGAGAAATACGCCGATCCACTCCAATGGCACACTTGCTCTTGCCACATATAAGGGCCTTTATTACTAACACATGCACAAATCTTATTCTAACATTCTTCCTCTGTAGGGCAATGGCTCTTATACTCTGGTAACGGGAACGCTGATGGTACAAAGGTTTCCTCTGGACCCCTAGACAATTCACTGTAGTTTGAGTTTTATTTCTGCTTACTGTATGTTTTGTGTAGAAAATTACATTCTCTGCATTTTGTTTTTTATCATGGCATTGAAATTGGTATCGAGCCTTTCCCTTCCTTCCTTCAAGATCTTGATTGAAAAACTTCAGTACTGAGACAGCATAACTCTTATTGCAGAGTTTCCAATGACAATGCAACATTCTATAGGCAAATAATATTTAGTATAGATGTAAGGTAGCTAAAATGAAAATTAAGATAGTCGTTGAAATACAGTGATTTCTTGTAGCCACTAACAGAAATGATCAGGTTCAAAATGAGTAAATTTACCTTTTGGATATTTCATGGGAAAATACAATGTCGTTAATCAGGAAAAGTGGCTCTTGCCCCTATCTGGGAGTATGACACTATCATATTGTAGAATCTGAAAACCACCAATAGCTTTGCCCTGATTTTGGTTGTGATTTAGTCTTTTTACTTCATTTGACTCATTATTAATTTATTGTACTTCAACCCATACTCCTCTCTCCCTCTTCCGTGTTGTATGACAGGCTCAGTGGATGGTCAGGTCAGCCGAGGTCAGCCGAGGTCAGCCTGGTCTGTGGTTTGCTCATACACTTACAAATTAAGCTCAAATATAAGCCCAGTTATTCAGGGATAAAGACTACTCCTATCTGATGAAACCACACACATGTCATGACTGCTTATCACCTAGATATGTGTTCAACTTATGGACTAGGGATTTATCAATACACATCAATATTTAACAATTAATTACTTAAACCATAACCAAACAACAGTGAAATCCTTAATTTTCTGTAGCTCCCATTGTCTAATTACCATTCCTCAAGTATATAACCAGCTTTATCAAATCTCCAGCCGAGTTAAGGGCTTTAACAAATGCAGTGTAGTCAAAAACATATTGTATGACTCCCAGATGTGCACTGCACCCGCATAACATACCAGCTCAATTACTGCTAAGACAAATACATTCTTGTTCAAAAGCTAAGATAGATCATATAATTCTGCTGACTGTGGTTTTAAAAAGCATCTTATTTCTTAAAAACAAGTCAAGACAGGAGCTGCTGGAGTGGCTTTGTGAAAACACCCACTGTTCAACACCAGTATTTTAACTGTGTATGTATTTTTATGTTTTGGGTGTGTGCTGCAGAAGTGTATTCTTATTATTTACCTGAGGGGAGAGGTGACTGCAGATAAGCAAAACAAGCACTGGAGAGCAAAATGATTGGTGCATTTACAGTCATTTGAAGACTTCTAAAATAATGTTTCACCATGACCTAAATGCAATTAACATTTAAAGGTGCACAATATAAGTATTAGAGGCTTACCTTTTCACAGATCTAACCTGTAACCTGGTAATGTCAACTCCTTATCTCCATTGTGATAGTTTAATGCCATATTCTGGATCATTCTAGGCATATCAAAAAACATTTCATTGGAGACAAACAGGCAGCATGTTCCCATTACCCACTACCAGAAAAGTCCCCTTGTGTGCAAACTACAGTATATTCCACAGCACAGTTACTCAGTACATTAATAGCTGACTCTGAGTCTATGGCAGGTCCCTAAACTAGCTTAGGATGCACAGGTTGGGACATGGGCATCTAAACACAGGCTGTTTATTGCAGCTGTGTTGAGCAACATGACGGAGCGTGTCACCAGACTGCAGCCCTGGGCCCTGCAGCTACCACTAAAAACAACAAGTGTCAGCATTTGTCACTGAACTGCTTCTACAGCACAGACCTGAATCATACAGTCACTTACGCACATTCACATTTTTGGGGATTTGTTTTGAGATAAATTTGAACTTATATGTTGAACAAGCAACTGGAAAAATGTTAAGAATTTGCTTATCAGAGGGACAAACACAGTCTAAATGTGAGTATTCCCTTAAGGAATTTACAACAGTGACTATCAAGCCTTTAAATGGGCTCTTCTTGATGAGTGATGTGTCATAACCTAGAAAAGTCAGTTGTATTATTATTAAGCCATTAATGAATTATGAAAGATGAATGACTGTCTGGAGTGATTTTTAAACAGCAAGACAGGAAGCTCAATGATTCAGCAATAGAACAAATTGAAGTCTACCTATTCATACACAATGCATGATATAGCTATAGATACAGTTATAAAAGATCTGCTTCTTGGAGAATAATAATAATGCATTCATCTTATATACTGCTTTTCCAGATGCTCAAACTTACAAACGTGGGTGAAGCATCTTGCCTAAGGAAACAACTATAGTTTTCAGTAGACCCACTGCAACTCTCTGGTATTCCTGGCGATCTCTCAGCCAAGTACTAACCAAGCCCAACCCTGCTTAGTTTCAGAGATCAGAAGGGCACGAACCACACACATATTACTGATTCCTAAATCATAATTAGTAACAGAAAATATACCAAGATTAGATTATTAAAATGAGTAAATCTCTTGTTGTGGATCCTTACATGAACATGACAGATGAGAAGTCATCGACAGAGGAAGGAAGCGTCAGCCAGGAAAATCTCTCCAAAGGTCAAAGGTTACCAGTCTCTTTAAGAGCTCATGGAAAATCGAGACACTGCATCATGAGAGTAGTGTGACCACAAATGTTTACAGGAACAAGAATAACCATAAAACAGATCAGGATGTATCAGATCTTGTGAACAATATCTATCATGTTTTGTGTTTACGAATTGCTCACATACTTCTCTTAGCTAAGGTGGCCCCTCCCACTCACAGGCGGGATGCTCAACAAGTTGGAAACACATGTGGGTCTTTGTCAGAGCAGAAACAAACCCAAAGTGGCGTTTAGACTGGAGGATGTGTGCAGGGATCAGCAGACACCTCGTATCAGCACTCAAAACATTTCCCCCCAGATACAGGCGCACTCCACAACACAGCTGGGACGTCCTGTGATAAGGGGCTCTGCTGTGTTGTCAAATAAAACAGCTCAGTTTGGTTCAAATTGTGGGCCTATTTTTATGTTTAAAGCCATTTGTACAAGGGCCTGATAGCAATGAGTAACTAAATGCAGTTGATGTAGCGTTATCAAATGAAGATAAAGTAGTAAATGCAGTAATTTATGATTAAAAATACATTGTGTAACTTTTCTGGTGAAGGGCCTGTCAAATGCTTTTCTTCATCTGGAATGTTTCACAGTATGGTATTAAACCTTTGTATCTTCATGGAGACCACATCAGATCTGTGAAGAGGCAATCCCACTCACAGTCAGAATGCCTATTTTTCTGGGTATTTTTGAACTATAAAACCACCTATAACTGAATAAATGTAAGGCAGAGATGTTTAATGTCATACTGTGGAACATTCCAGGCAGAAAAGTTACATATCCATAGAAACAAGCAGGTGCACCTTTAATAAACTTTTGAATAGATACATTTTTATGCCTATATTACACAAAATGGATTCTTGTGAGCTTTAAGTCATGTTATAATATTTCATTCACACATGTGAGTAATTCTGCATCATTAGTCTGTCTACATCTCCAAAGCTCAAAATGCTCTGTTCCACCTTGTGATGTCATGAAGTGGTAGTTTTCAAGTGAACAGCCTTTTACCTTTTGTTTAGTAGGAGATGCAGGGCTGAAGTTATCCAAATGATTATAGTGAAGGTGTATGGTGTTTAAAAACACAGTGGAGCACTTCCTGTATTACCACATGACATCACAAGGTGGAACAGAGTGTTTTCTGTTTGGGAAAAGAACCCAGGCTAAATATGCAGAGTGTGTGTGTTAAACATGTATGAATAAAACAAAACAAAACTCCAGGTATGTTTTTGATGAGGAAATAACATTAAAGCATAGATCAGAAAACATAATATGGACCCTTTAAGTTGACGTTTAGCTATATTGTTTATGCCACAATTAGCATGTATAAAATTACACATGCAGTTTACAATACAACAAGAGTGTCAGTTTATCTGACTATATATTTTATACTTATAACATATTTTTGATTTACTTGTCACCTAACACATTGTTTATTATTGGGATACTGATTATTACAGACAAGCTGTTGGTATTTAGAATAAAATAACAGTGAATATTTCCTCTGCACAAACACGTTTATTGCCAATTATTTCTTATTAATCAGGCAGTAAATGCATCAGAAATTGTCTACAAGCATCAACTTGAGCTTATCTTTCCTTCACTGTTAAACTAGGGAAATTCCTCGAACAACGCTGAGGCCAGAGTAGAGATGGGTGGTCCACACTTGTCATTTTAGCCCCACAGGCTGAAGGCAAACACAAAGCACCATGGGAAACATAAGCTAACGGCATGGAGGGCATTAGAGGAGCTGTCAGAGTGATGGGGCACAAGCCTGTTTTGAGGGGGGAGAAACCACTGAGGAGAGGGAGAGCTCCACCACAGACAGATGAATGCCAGTCTGCCCATAAATAACTATGTTTCTCCTCAAGTGTTGTTTAGTAAAGAATATGGAAAGCCTGAGTGTTTTCATTTATTTGATAGAAATGTATTCATGTTTAATGTCTTGTTATAGTACTCTATGCAACTTTTTCCCGTTCAAAAGGTATAATATCTGTTTTAAATTGTTGACCACAATGGCAGTCTTAATATCTTATCATTCTGAAACCCATGTATAGGTCAAAAACACAAATATAGTTAGCTGTATAACATTCATTCAGTTCAAGATTGTTTAAATTTGGAATTGAAATTGTAATTTCTCATATATAGAGGGGAAGGACATTTAGTAGATATGAAAATTACTGAATGGATGACAATCAAAGAAGAAGAGAACACAATAGCTAACAATAATAACAATGCTGTAAAATATCCTTATTTGTGTTATGAAATCCCACCCAATACTGCACCGCCACCAAACATACAAAATTCATGTCCGATTTACATGCCAACAAAGACAAAGCTGCACATTTTAGTTCCACAAACAAAGAGCTAAGTAGTAAGTAGTAAATGTATGTTTTGATTTTTACTCAAGGTTAGCTGCTCTGCTAACTCTCTCCGTACACCAGGCCTGAGCAAACACACAGCGCAAACATAAGGGGCCTTGTTTACGCCTCAGACACACATAACCTGGGTTAAAAGTCTTCTGTGCCTAAGTGAACAGATGCATGTACTGAAGAATGAGTGAACAGAGATGAATGCACCAGAAACACAAACAGGCTGCATCAGAGGCTCTGGCCCTCAGCTGACCCTTCTATGGACCTGAACTCAAATCTGTTTGCTCCACTTTCAGAGTCAATAAATAACTATCGGCTTGTGGGCACAGAGCCCATGTCTACAGTTTTTTTTTTATATGCTGCTATTTTGTTTTCCCGGGATTTGGCTTTCCATGCTCTATAACTCTTTTTTTATAACTCTTTTTATATGGTACTTGGAAATGTATAGTAAAAATCAAATCATTATCATATTTCTAGAGTTATCAGATCATTAAAATGTCATGTAAACGGTTATGGCTGATTGTTCACATCTACAGGTTTTACAAAACTAGGAAATCCATGAAAAGAAGGGCAAACTAACATAGCAAAGACAACAATGAAAGAGTTATTTTAAAATTAACTGTACTTGTTGTAACAGTTTCTACAAAACTGACACATGCTGCCAGGTGTTTTCGATGATCAGATTTCTTTTGTGCATGTAAACAAACACCAAAAAATAAAATATATTTCTGCATGCTAAGGGTTAATCCAATCCCACAGCATTTACAGGTCCATTTTGGTTGGATTTATATATGGAATATATCTCACCCCAAGAAGTCTTGTTGGTAGAAGCACTCAGTATTGGTACATCAGTTTGAACAGTTACGCTCAATCAAGAATGTTACTGACTACAGGTTTTGACTACTGAACAAAAAATACCCCTAGAAAGCAACTGTTTTAAAGAAGAGCTATTGTGGTTTTGACTGCTATATAGTTACAATCTGTGACACCGTGGATTGTTATGTTATAATTTGGATATTTTAAATTGTAATATTCATCTAAACTGACTTCTGTGTTAGGAAGCTTCAGTGCCCAATGGGAGCTGATGTTGCCGTAAAGCCATGACAATAAAGAGACTTGCAGCTGCACCTCTGTTTTTTTTTTTTTTTTTTATTTGTACCAAAATGATTACGCAATGTTGATGCTGCCTAATCCACATTGTGTCACTGCTTAGGAAAATAAATAATAAGAAAATAAGTGGGCGTATAGTGTGTGGTGTGTGAAAACAGAGTTGATCAACAAAATGGCCTCTTGAAAATAAGACATTAAAGATTGCTCAAACATGCACAAATCACTCTAAATACAACTTCAGGTGAGTAAAAGCTCTGAAAAGTCAAATTTTTGCACAACAGGTCCGCTTTAATATTATCTACCCACAATATGTCCTTGTCCATTCAGCTGTGGGAGATATTGATTGAGGTTTATATTGACTGATAAAAAGGAAAGTCAACAAAGCCACTTCAAAATCCCAGTGTTGTACATTAAACAAAGGCCTATATCTGGTGTTTACTTATCTAGCGGTCGAACAGAGGAAGTGAGGAGACAGAGGAAGCGCAGGTGAATCACTGATTACAGACACACTGGATGAGGCACTAACATGCAATGCTAACAGCTGTGGAGCCAGAGGGAAGCAATAAGCAGGTCATGGGACACGAGTGCAAAACATCAACTCCAATGAAGATCTCAAACAGGTCAGATGAGGAGACTGTCAAGGTAGAATGTCAAGATCATGTTTGGTAACTTTTGTTTTAACTTTTGTGGACAGCTTTAGCGTCAGTCCAAAGCCTGGTGAGGTCTGCATCAGGAACAAAAATGACCATCAGTCATCTCTGTATGCTCGAGGTAAAAAGATGATCATCAGATGATCAGATGACAATACATCGCAACCCCAAATATTATGGTTAAAGGTGCACTATGTAACTTTTCTGCGGAACTTGTCTCCATGGGGGTGTTATTGTTTTGTCTGGAATACCGCAGTATTAAACATATATATCCTATTCAATTATATGTGTTTTTATTGCTCAAAATACCTTGAAAAACATGCATTCTTACTGTGAGTGGGCTTGCCTCTCCACAGATCTGACTGAAAATTTAAATTTGGCCTGGTGGCTTGTTTCCATCGAAATAAATAACTTTAACATCAGCAAAACAATAACATCTCCATGGAGACAAGCAGCTGACATTCAACCAGAAAAGATACATAGTCCATCTTTGGAAAAAAAAATTCAATTCTGTGACTGGACAAATTGTGTGTACGTTTTTCTTTTATTTATTTTTTTTTATACAACTTTCTGTTGTTATGGATCCTACCTAGATTACACAGAGATAATGCAACTTTAATAAATAGCACTTAAAAAGGCAACACAAACACAACAACAATGCAAAATTAAAGGTCATATAGATCAACACAAATGAATACTTTTAAAGCTTTGTGGGTACAACAGACACTATATGAGAATAACAGAATATATTTTAGAGAGGAACTATTCAGAGCCAGGAATCTGAGGATGTGCCCTATTACCACTTTCAAAGCAACATAGAGGATTTATAGGCAGGTGCTGGGCCTGACTTTACAAGATGATTTAAGAGACATTTTTAGCAGGTGAGCCGTTTTATGGACAGTCATTAGGACATGCTTTTGTAAGGGAACATGCTACACTGATGTTATTGGTGACCATGTCCAGATATACAGTGCACAAAGCAAAAGAGGAGGAGAGATAGAGATGCAGGGTGTGATTGTCATGGGGTCCTCACTAAATAAATCCAGATGTCCACAGGCTCCAGACTCAACGCGAGTATAATATATGGGACATTACAGGAGATGTATGTGGAACAGACTGTGTTGACCTTCAATAAGTAGGTGATAACAACTGTATTAAAGTTACGCCCAAAACTAAAGTAAAAAGCAACATCTAGACAGTGTACTGGATCCTCCAAAAAATACAAAAAATCTTTACTAATACTAACAAGTAATATAATCAAATAATCAAATAAACAGAGATACTGTGAGTATTTAAATAAGTAAAGCAATAACAAGGAGACATGCAGGTACCAGACACCTCCCAATCAGATAATTTACATAGCATCTTTAATGTGATCTGCAATATTGTTTTAAAGGAATCTTAATCTACTGCATCATCATCAGTCCCACAGAAAAATTCAAATTTGCCAATAACAATGAAATAATAATGACAAAATGTTGCTTTAGAAATACTATATATAGTGTAATCTTGTGTGGTGAGACTAATGTTTTAAATGCACAAACAAGCTTGACAAGCCCTGCCTTCACATGGACAAGTGTGCATGTGTTTATGTGTACATACTCTGGAGGGGACTGTAGATGTGTGTAAACCGCAGTGTCCCCCAACATCAAAACAATCCAATCTTCCTTCACTAACTCTATGTCTGTTTACATGCTGACACCACATATGCAAAGTTAGAGCACACAAGGAACTATATGCATAGGAAATATCAATGGTGCATCTTACTTATTATTAAAAGTATTCAGTAGGGGTGGGATGAGACACAATTTTCATGAGATGAGACACACCATGAGATTGGGTCCACGAGAATGAGACAAAATGAGATTTTGACATAATTTGTAATAAATAAGTAGTGCAATCAATTTCACAATGTTGACTTTGTTTATATTATGTACTACTTTAGTGATCATTGTAGTACTGCTTTTTGGAACTACAGCTTCTCAAATTGCATAACTCACCAGCTCACTCTTTTTTGTCCAAACCGAAAGTAAATTCAGGGAGAAAAAAATCTCACAAGATGATTTTCCTCATGTGTGCACAATCTTGTAGCAATTTTGTCTCAAGAGATTTTGTGGCATGAGATCTTGTCCCATCAAATCTCAGTATCAAAGACACACATTATAAAAAAGTGACTTCAAGGCACTCAAAATGCTTTACATCAAGGAACTCTTCACCCATTCACACACACTATAAGCCAACACTGGGGGTGAGGTTAAGCGAGTTAAATGTCTCGCTAAATGACACTTGAATGAAAATTCATTTTGCACTGCCAACCTGATGGTGAGTGGACCTTACCAATAATGTTTATGGTGGAAGCAGAATTCAAAATTGACAACTTTCAAATTGGAGGACGACCACTCAACTGACTGACCTACTGCTGCTTCTTGTTCAGGTGTAAATCTCAATTAAAATTGATTTGTGTAGATTGATCTGAAGTTTAACTATGTGCAGAGAAATATGACCACATTTGTTGATCTATTTTTCTGCAGTCCAAATAAACACACACCTGTTTTCTACATAGCTGCCTCTGATTCAGCGCCATCTTGTTTTGTGCATATGGAGTAAGCTTGAGCGTAAACAAGCTTGCAGGATATGAGGCATTGCCCTACAAGAGAACAGGGGTGATCACTAGAAAAATGAATCACGGTGAAGGATGGGCCGGCATTGGTCTGTGCTGGCTGTCCTCCCTGTTTGTACGTCTGCACCGAAGATTGGACGAACGTGATCATAGCAGCAGAAGTCTTCAATCAACACCCACATTGTGGTTACAGAGGTTTTGGCCAAAAGGTGAAAGTGTCTGTCTGGTCCATAATATCCCGGTGCTGGCATTTACAATGGAAAGGTCAAGAGTTTGATATCAAAGAATCTTTACGCAGGATTGTCAACAAGTGCATGCCAAAGTAACTGTGATTGATGGCACACAGCACAAGGAGAAAGCATTAACTGAGATGCAGACAGATTGAATCAAAAGAGTTGAATTAAGCAAGAAAATATAGCCACAGGGGCTATTGATTTGATGGTATATAATTTTTGAAGAAATAAAGTTCATTGTAAGCATTAATATTTCTCTTTTCACACCTCTGTTATGTAAAAGAGAATATATAGCGAATATAAATCTGTTTTATGGCATTGCTGTTGTGCCACGGTTAAGTGTCATTAAGTGATACAGAAGTGACCCATACTTTTATGTGAGAGGGACTTAGAAAAGCATCAACACTCTCTAAAATTAGCAAGTGTTAACAAACAGACAGGAGCAAATGCATGACTAATTATTGCTGATGATTTTTAAGCTGCTTATCAGTGGCAATATGGGTATAATATCTTAAACTTTCCATTAAACAAATCTATGTCCCATTTTATCACATCTAAATCTCTAAATTACTCTGGATCAACAAAAGTAAAAACTTACCTGTATTCATGCCAACAGTCTACCTCTTGTTTCCAAGTCCCAGGAGCAGTGGGGAAACTGTAAAGATCGAAAAGCACAAGGTTAGGGGTAGGAGTATATTAGGAATAACATAAAGATAATGCAATGTTATCTTAAGACACACATTTGAGTGGCAATCATGAAGAACTGCTGGACCATCACAGATTCTGTCCAATCAAGTCTCTATGCACTGCTCTCATTTAAGTTTTGGCAAAGCAATGGATGTAAGTTATATACTGGGAACCAACAACAAGGATCCTATTTTGCTGCCAGGCCTGCTGCTGCTGCTGCTGGGATGGGTGTTGACTTATTTAAGAACTTGTGGATGCAAAAGTCCCCAGCCATCTCCACCCAGTCCTGAAATATACATAAACACATCCGTTACATATATTTAAAAACACAAAATGGAAAAATAACCAAAGTAATCCTTTAATAATCCTGTCAATCACTTTCTTTATTATAAGAAACTAAACAAAGCAGCAGCAAAGTGAAAGTAGTTTTAGAAGCACTTTGCAAAATATTTAAGCATATGAAGTTGTATTTTTCAGAAATTATCTGTGTCTTAATGAGTTTTATTAACATGTTAATTTTGAATCTACAAAGCAATAGAAAAAACACACATAACATAAAACATAAAAAGCTATATCAGTAAAGAACTTGTTGTTGCAAATTTGGTGCAAACTTTTTGTTCAAAAATAATAATAATGCATTTTCCCATTAGTGTAGTAGTGTGTAGTGTTCAATATTGTAGGCAAATAGTTTTTTTTTCTCTGCATTACACTTGTGTAGTAAACCTTTCGCCTTAGTCAAACCTCTTGGAGAACCAACCAGCAGCATTGCGCTCTGTATTTACTTGAGTGCCAGTCTCCTCCTGTGGGAACTCTCAGTGGGCTACAGGGGCAGCTACCAGAGGAAAGAGCAGAGGAAAGAGCGCGCCGTACACTCCCCTGGCGGCCAAGCGTGGAAGTGTTCCAGCTCCCGAGGGCTGGACCGGGGCCAGCGGCAGAAGAAAGCCTGGCAGGATCATTAGGAGGGAGCTCTCCACTAGAGACACATACACAGTTATACGCAGTCAGTCAAAGAGAGCAGAGGAGAGGAAAGCTCTTCTAGATCGGTGCCAGACGCGCGGACCACTTTGTAGCCTACTCGGCTTTACGGCGATTGAAGACTTTTCTTTATTTCCTTAGTGGAACTTATAGTGGTTTCTGGTTTGGATTATTTTAACTCAAGCGGACGCGTCTCTTCGCGCAGGTAGGCTTCAGAAAACTTTGGAAAGAGTTGATCGCTCTCCACGGACTCCTGTCAACGTCAAAAGCTCCACGTTCTGTCACTTTTCATTTTTACGCATCACTTTGGATTGCTTTTTATCGACGCAAAGACACGAACCTCCGCTTAAAACCATCCCTGGGTTGTTTTTACTCCACTCTGCGTTGAGCCTTTCCAGAAATGGTGGGGCATTTGCATTTACAAGCGATGGATGAAAGTCTCAAAGGAAAGAACCGGGAAGGGCTGCTCGACAGTCCGGATTCGGGCTTACCTCCGAGCCCTAGTCCGCCTTTCTGCTCCCTCTCTCCGGGGCTCGAGTCGCGCTCCGGCAGCTGCACGACGCCCGACCACCACCAACACCACCACCACCACAATGCATACAACAGAAAAGAGGGCAAACTGGTGAGAAAATGTTACATCTATCTTCATTTATATTGCAAGCCTATTTTAAGTCTTCTTTTTTTTTTTTTTTTTTTGGAATAATTGGTTAATCCAAACACAGTCCCACTGGTGACATCTGGAAGCTCTTGCTCCATTTCCCAGCATTCTTCAGCTGCTCAAGTGAATGTCCGTTTTATTTACGTAGGCTAGTATTTTTGTATCACAATTATGTTTGCTCAGTTCGAAGAATAGGGTCCTAACAAGAGGTCAGTGTGCTAATTACGCCCCCTCTCCGCTGGGGTTTCCAAACTAGTGGTCCGGGGGCTCCCAGGGGTCCGTGCCAGGAATCTGTCAGTGGCCGGTCTCAAGTGACTTCTGTGTGAATAACAATGCAATAGCCCTGTTAGTACTTATGCCAGGCAATCCAAACATGTTTTATGTTAACCTGTGGTGGAAAAAGTAAAGCAGTAAGGTATGCTACTGAGAGACTGTTTGAGTAAAAAAGAAAGAAAGAAGCCATTTCAAATACAAACTTGGCTAAAACGCCACAGTCACACATAAAAAGTAGCCCGGCCTGGTATGTTTCACTTTGATTTCCATTCTATCACATCTGTGGGGTGTCTGGAAGTTCTTCTTGGAAGTTGGCAAAAACCTGGTTTTGCAATTGCCCCTCAAGTATTTGGGCCTTTAGTCAGCAGCCATGTCACTGACTGGTCATATAGGGATTAGTTTCCATTGAGTGCTTGAAAATAAATCTTAATGTTGTCAAAGTTTGCCTGCATTGTCAACAACAGCAGAGTGAGAGCCTTTCGTAATATTTTGTGTTTGTGTTGATCTCCAATATTTATTAAAAAGTGCTGATTTTAATGACTTTGTGAAATACAAACTTAAATGACTATCTCAAGAGTTCGAAGTCCAAGAAAAAATATTGAAATTTTGGAACAACCACACTCAATAGACACAATCTTTACTTATGTGTGATATAGATACGAATCATGTCTGAAAACACACTTCCAGGTCACTCCTAGTTTTAGTGTAACTGTCTTCATTTTACCAACAAGCCCACACAAGTTAATGGTGGCTTTAAGGAGGCCTCAGAAATGCAGCAGTGCATCGTGGGAGTTGCGTGACATTGGATTTTGCTGACAGACAGAAAAAGGGAGAGAAATCTTCTAATCCTGCACAAGTTTCTCATCTGTATAGCATCAGCTCAGTGGGAGGGAAAGTATAGTCTAGCTCCTACACCCTTGAAAATGAAGTAAATGTGGAAAGTAGGATAAGTATTAAGGCTGCACAAAATATCACAGTGGAAATGAAATAGCAATTTAAGTTGGCACAATTATCAGACTGCAAACACTGTAATTTAGATAATAAAATGGGCTCTGCAAAGAACAAAACAGCATTTTTTTATAGAAACATTTTGTACCAGCTTTTCAGACCTACACAAACATGTTCTGAAATGCATGGGATTCTTGTATTGGTTTATCAGTTCATATTTTAGTATTCTCTCAAACCTTAGTGCTGTGGAGTTGTTTTTTACTATATGCACAGAATCCTCCTTTTTGAATTACAGAACTTAATTTATTTATTAATTTTTTTCCCCCCCAAAAATTTGTGCATATAACACACCAAGCATATTCTCTAGTAGCATTTAGTTAAGAAGCTGTCCCTTAGTGGCACTACAGTTTTGAATATAGCTACGTTGTTTTGAATAGACCTCCTGTTTGCATGTTTTTGTATGTCAATCCAAGAACAATCCTGCCAGTCCTATTTTGAGCTGTGGGGCTTGTTAGGGCAGTTGCAGCCTGTTGCATAAGTGAATACGATGACCCTCTCACTCTTAAATGAAAGGCACATCAACACTTGTTTTCACACGGTGTTGGTAACGTCTAAGGTGGCGGATCAACTATCAGAGGATTAGCCACGAGGACAGGCAGAACGTTTCATGACTTTTACCCTTTCACCTTACTTTTATGTGTGCAACTTATTATCATTATGGAAGTCTAGTATAATATTTAATAGCATATGGAGGAGATGTATTAGCTGTGGATATTAATTGCAATCAGATGCCGTGCCCTCTGTCCAGACCGAGCCTTAATTTAAACCAGAGCTAAAGCTAAAGGATAATTGCTATTGACTCTAAAAGGTGTTACATATCTGGTCCCAAGTGTGTCTTTGACCTATCTCACAATATTGCTTCATACTCCGTGAGCCCACAAAAGCCCCACTGAATACTAATGGGTAGTAATACCTGCATGTTGCTCAAATAAACAAACTGAACTGAACTAATCACAATGGGACAGGAGATTGGTGAATTAGATCTGGATTTTCACCAAAAACAATATTTGCATTTATTGTTAATTACTTGCAAGACTGAGGAATAATGAGAACCATCACATTAGTAGTTGGCCTTTCATTTAGTACAAAAGCCTTAGTGTATGCGTCTGTGTAGGACTTTCAAAATTCTCTGGAGTTTTGGCACATGCCCATTTCTTCAGAAAAAAAGATATATCCAAGTATATGATGTATGTGCACTGTACAGACTTTATATTGGCCTGTTGACTTCAGTATTCAGCCTGAGAGTGTTGCTCAGCTGCAGCTCTGAGTTGAAATATGCTTCTAGGGGGTTGTACAGGGGAATTTAACCCCCCTCCATTCACAACTGTTTGCTCTGCACAAGTTGCCAAAGCACTCAGCGAATAAATACTTGGAATACTGTCCGCGCCACAGATACAGGACACGCACTTTCATATTATTTAGACCATTAACCGCCAGTAACAGGAACAGACTTTTCTCCTTAAATGTGTACATGTCAGAACTAGCAGCTGTGCGTCTGTAGCCTGTTCCTCCCAATGGGATAGTGTGAAGATGATTGTAGACTGCAGAAGGAAAGCCGAGCTCCACAGCGATCCTCCGTGCCCTTGGCCCGTCCAAACCGCAGCATGTGACTGCCTCAGTGTAACATGAGAGGTGCCAGGCTGCTGTACCACTGCCAGCGGATTCACTTTGGTCAGATCAGGTCCTGTAGTGTACAGCTAAACCAGGGCTACAGTCCAGACAGCCCAGTGTGACCTGTGCTAATCACAGCGCACAGTGAAGAGAGGACAGTTACAATCACTGTATGCACATGTAGAGATGGGGCTGTTAAACATCACAGAGGAATGGTGCCCTGATCTCACACGGTAACACAATAAAACAGTGTTTGATGAGGATGCTGTGTTCTTGGATAGTGTGATATTTAGATAAAATAGTTTGTTTTTCTTTGTAAGAGACATAGAAGATTCTATGCAGGCAGGAGTACGGACTACTGGAAAGTATTTTCTTAATTGCTGTGGGAAAATTAATTGAAATTGCAATTTGATAATAACAATAATTACCTCCACAAACAGGAAAAAAAACTTTCCTCTGCTTAAAAACTGATAACCCTGTAGTTTAGAAATGCACCAACATGTTCTGTGAG
The DNA here is from genome assembly GCA_029959045.1 of Taenioides sp. WSHXM2023. Classification (NCBI taxonomy): domain Eukaryota; kingdom Metazoa; phylum Chordata; class Actinopteri; order Gobiiformes; family Gobiidae; genus Taenioides; species Taenioides sp. WSHXM2023. The sequence continues at coordinate 13,445,115 of CM057089.1, forward strand.
TGTTGTAATTGTCAGTCCAGTTCATGTTTCATTTTTTTTGTTTAAAATGTGAACTCAGGATCCTAATATTAAAACATAAATTGCAAATCACAATTGCAATTAGAATATTTCCCAAGTTGTCCAGCTCTAGTCCTGGAAAATAAAAGTAAAAATCAAAGTAGTTCTATAATGAACCTATACAATATTATTCACTACGGACTATCTGCAGTGACCCGTTCCCTGTTAGCCTTTCTGGTCCAGGGCTGCATATTTCTCATTTATGAGCTACATCGGCCACTACATCTGTTAGCTTGTTTTCACCCACTGACTGCACGGAGACAGCGTCTGGGTCACACGTCCCTGTTAGTTTGAACTCAAGACAAAACTATGAATATGAAATACCACCATTTCATTTGCAAATACAATTACCTAGATTCAGTTAGAATAAGTGTGTCTGTCTGCCAAGAAGTCTCCACTCTAAATCTGTAGTTGTACTAATAGCTGTACCAAGACAGTCACATGGGTGGATCAAGGAGTGCATTTTATGTTGTTTTTAACAGTAATTCCTTAAATGGGTCAAATAGCCTAGCCTGGTGTGTTTATCTTATGTATTTCCTGTCCACAGCTGCCCTACCTGCTGCTCAACTCCACAGGCACTGACACCAGGACCCGCATGCACCCTGTGTTTTATGGAGAGAGCATTGAGGTCAACCCCACGTCAGAGCAAGAAATCAAGTAAGCACTGGACACTGGATATGTAATACTAGTGCACGGATTACAATCAGGCTAGAATATTCAATGCAGTAAACTGAAGTGAGAAAGAGAGTCTGAAAGAATATCAAATACATTAAACCATGTAAAATAAGGTAGGGCAATTCAACAAAAAAGTTTCACTGACCTGTGACATTGATTACGTGCCTAAAATACGGGCTTGCTGACAGCGTTTTTGAAATTAATTCAAATCATGTCCAGTTTTTAATGCTGCACTAAGTACATTATTTGTTAGAGAGTTTTGTTGCTTTGCCTGAAATGGCATTATCCATTTTATTGCTTGAAAACAATGCATTTTTATTATGAATGGTGCAACCAGCTTGTCTTTGTAGAGATAGCTAAGTTTTATACTTTAATACTGTGGAGCGTTACAGTCTATGCATTAACATTTCCATGAAGACAAACAGGTTGTGGACCCTCCAGCAGGAAAAGTGTTATTTGTGTTTTTGAAGTCTTAGCAATTTACATGATGTTGATGATCTTAACGCATGGAGAATTCAGCTGTCACAGTTTACATGGGACTTCAACTGCAGCTTTTTATACAAATAAACATACATACATTCCACTGTTAAATAATAAATCATTCAGGACTTGTTTTAATTGTTTCCCCCCAGGTGCATCTCGGAGATCAAGTACGACTCAGATCGTCACTACCAGGACCAGGTTTACTGCGCCCCTGTCCAGACCCCCACCTGCTTCAGCGAGACCGTGGTGGCCGTCCGAAACTGCACCTGGAGGAGCTACAAGTCCCAGGTCTATCTCGAACCTCGCCAAAAGCCCACAAGCTTCCGGAGCACGACCATCATCTACCCCAAACACGCCAAAAACACTTACCGCACCACGCTCAACTACAACGCCATGGGGTCCCGCCGCTGGTTCGTGTCCACGGTCCAGCTCGAGTCGAGTGAAGACTCGAGTCCCTGCATCATCTACACGGAAGACTTGTAGGTATCTGTGCGGAGAGGGAAATCCGGACTTAGAAATTCTGAAGGATGCCTGTTCGGAAACGCCAAAAGGGAGTATTCTGAAGTGACAAGACTGGAGCCCTGCAAACCTGTACATTTGAATCAAGGGAGCGTTTATTTTGTATGGACTTTTTTTACTTAGAGACGTACGGATGTTACTTTTTGGTTAAATGTCTTATTTAATACAACAAATTGGTGACTTTGGCTCTTTTAATGTGATATAGGATTGCCCTGTCGCACCAACTCTTTCTAATTGACAACTTTCTTGCACTTGTTCCTAATTTTGGAGTTTCCTCGGTGAATCAGCATTGCAGTTTTTGAGTATAAGCAGTGCGTTTTAAAATGGACCAAAGAAAGTTGTAGAGAAGTAGGACAAGAAGACGATGTCAACACCAGCTGCTTGTCAAGTTTGACCAGACTGTTTAAATTAAGAATGCAAATGATGAAAAGATTTATTTAGGAAAGATTTTGTAAATGTGTTTTTTTCCATGTATTTTACTCTGTTTTTGTTTTGTTTCTTTGAGATAAATCAAACAATTACATAGCAGTTTCTTACACCTCTTTTCACATCATTGATATTTAATGATAAAAAGGGACACATGCTAATCCAGTCTTTAAAAACACTAGAAAAGTTTTCAGTGAGTTATAGTGGCAGAGCGAAACTTTACCTCAAATCTTCCCATAGCTTTTGATTTATTGAAATTTTACAATTTTCAATATGCAACCTTGCAATTTTTATGTGATTAAGAGCTTTATAAATGGACTGTGGATAGAACCTTAACGTGGGTTTACAAAACAGATGTGAAAAGTTCTTTGTAAAGTCTAATTACAATGGGAGGTGTAACAAGTTAGCGTTTGTATGTAACAGTAATTGTAGGTGAAATAGCAGAAGGCCTTGTTATGTGCCGATGGTCAGAGGAAGATGAGAGAAAGTCAGCGGATGTTGAGTTGATGTTGGTTAGATCGTTTTTTTGTTTCCTTTGTTTTCTTTTTGTTACTGTAAAATATTCTCCTGTTGTACTGTATATGTGGCATATGAGGCACTTCATAATTCTCTTTTTATTTTTGTACGTTGTTCCTTCTGGTCAAAGAAAATAATTTAAAAAGATGTTTATCCTCACTGAATAAAAATAATTCCCCAATCCTACTCTTGTTGTGTGTTGTCCTTAGTTTTGTCTGGACTGCAGAATATCAATGAGAAATATTGCCTAAATGAATGAATTGGTTGCATCGTTGTACGTCTATTGTAGTGTACGTGTACAAAAAATGTTTCTTCTTAGGGATGGGAAGTAATTAATTAGAAATAGCATACTGAATTTACTGTAATTTAGGAGACTTTCTAGCTCTTTGAGTTGCGTTTAAACCTGTACTTGTAGGGGAGTGTAATAAGGTGCAATCCTGTAATTGTAATTAGTAACAATTAAAATCATAGGACTCACCAGGTCCAAGTACAAATGGTCTCAAAGGACAGTAGCTCCTTTGTACACCTATAAGCACAAAACAGCACTGCATTACCTGCTCTGATTGTCTTGTACTGGTGTTTTCACTTCATTGCAAACTTTCAGTACTCTTTCCACAACTCTCTCAAAGATGCAGTGTGGTAGAGGGTCTGTCACCTGCTTGTTTCCATGGATATGCAATTGCTCTGTCTAGAATGTTCCACAGTATGACATTAAACAGCTCTACCTTGCATTTATTTAATTACATGTGGTTTTATAGCTCAAAAAGACCAGATCAGATCTGACCTGTAACTTGACCTGGTTTGGGCTACATGAAGATAGAATGGTTTAACACCACACTGTAAAATATCCCAGACAAAGCAATAACATTTCCATGGAGAAAAGCGTTTGACAACCTCCTCCAGAAAAGTTACACAATGCACCTTTATCATGGAATATTCAGCAAATCTTATCAGCAATCACACAAGTAACTCAGCAGGCCTTTCAACTATTCATTGTATTTTTCATGGAAGAGAATGTGAAATATTTTCTATGCAACATTACTAGTGACGATTGGCCTGTGGAGGATCATACGGGTCCTTTGGGAGAGCAGGGTGGGCTACATTCAACATCTCTTCTCAGTCAGTAGTTTTAAAAAGTAACCATGCGTGATGCGGAGTATTCTTTACCGTCTTTAAATATCGCACAGCTGCTAAAATAACAGCAGTGGCTCTTGGCAGGAGCCATTGGAGCCGTGCCTGGTGTTTCCACGGAGGCCCTCATGCCCCTCTCAGCCTTCAGCGCCTCGTCACTCTCCCCTGCCTCGGGTTTACTGCCCTCCAGCGGTGAAGGAGCAGAACAGCCGAACCAACGCAAAACAAAAAAATGTGTGTTTTTGTGTAAGGCAGGGGTGGAAAGTAATCACGCTACTGTAATAAAGCACATTTTTATGGGTAATTATTTTATGAGAAGATGTTTAAAGCTGTAGCCTACTTACAATGGACTGGAGTACTTTTTCTAGTAATTTAATCTAATTTAGTAATCCAATTCTAGTAATTCACTGCTTAATTAATACAGTTTTGTGTGAAAGACTGATCTAAAATGCGACAAGAAGTGTATTGAAAACTAACCTACTTTTTTGAGTAGTATTTTTCATATGTACCATTTACTTTTATTTAACTACAAATCATTGTCTCACATTACTGCATACAAGTTCTCTTTAACATAACTGAACTGTACTCAAAATAAATTATCAAGCAAGTGTTGGAAAAGAAAGCCGAATCAGAAAGAAGAGAAGTAATAATGACAAAAGTAAAAGTTGGACACTTCTTCATTAAAACACAAACTTGTAACAAATGATGATTATTCTAATGCGTGTAATTTCACATTTGAAAGAAATAGATAAGAAGAAGTGAAACAATGTCACCCACAAAGCATGAATGGCAATAAGCTTTTTATTTAAACATTAAGGCAGTGTCTTTTGTTTTTGTTTTTACACTGCTATCCACAAAGCTTGCTGGTGGCATGTAGTAATTTAACCATGTGAACATTTTTTCTGTAATACCAACCTTAAAGCAAGCCACATAAATATTTACATCTCTTCAGTTTTATATACAATCCTTGCTATTATACAGTGGGTTATATTTAAAAAAAAATCTGTATGCACAAAATGGTTGAACATTGTACTGTTTTCTCAATTCCCCCATTCACCCACCCACTCACCGCTGGACAGTGTAGGGAACTATCTACTGTAGACGTAATTCATTTTTTACGGAAACAAGAAAAGAAAAACATGTGAATTCTGACAAACTATGAAACGTGATGTGTGTTTGTGTGTTTTTTTAAGTGTTTCAATATACCTTTAAAAACAAAACTCAATCTCTTGTTTGAAGGAATATGGGTATGGCTTTGTTTTTGTTTTGTTTTTTTCAGTTTGCTGTCACATTCTTAACATATGTGGTTACACATAGCATACCAAAGCAGGCTTATATATACAAAGCCTGCCTATATTTTTTTTTACCAAACAAATAAACACATTTTCCATCAGTCCAGCCAAAAACAACACAAGAGCTGAGATGTGGCATGCTTAACCACCATCAACAGGTAGCACAAAGGAGGGAGCGGAGGTAGTCCTATAACAGTCGTGTTGTGAATCTCCACTATGACAAACTCAGCAATTAAAAAAAAAAAATACAGGAGTAAAAACAACTTAATGCATGGGTGGTTACAGAGGACTACCAGGAAGCTTTTAAGGGCTTCCCCCTTCATTTCTTTGAACCAAGTGTGTCAAGTGGAGAGATCTTAACAGTTGCAATAATGGTCCTGTGATATTAGGCATCACCTTCAAATAAAAGCTAGGGCTGTAATAAATTTGAGGAAAAAAAAAAACAAAACACACACAAAAAATGTTGGAGTTTGCAATATCCCTGTAACCCCTTGTATCTGGGTTGAACCAAAGAGTTTGTGCGTCACTCTGTAATTTCAGTACTGTTTATGTAAAATAAATGGCACTTAACACTATAAATGTATAAAGTGAAAGAGGAATTCTGTTCAGTTTCACCACCGCTGGACAATGACAGTCACATCTGAAGCAAAGTAAAAGTCATGCTGCGTCGATCCAGCGTCAGGGAAAAGATGGCTTCTTTGTCACATCTTTAAATCACACAGAGTCCATGTGATGCGTCTGAGAGGTTCATCTCCGAGCAGCTTTAGGGTTGGGATGCACTTGCTCTGAGCAGCGTACTCATCGGTCAAAAGTGTGATTGTCGTTTTGAGTGTGGGGGCACTGAAGGTTTCAGTGGCAACATCAAAAATGGTTGTGTTGGAAAGTTCCAGAAAGAAATGGCTATGCTGTTGCTGAATCCATTTTTCATCCGCCTTGGAAATATGATTAAAAAAGAAACACTGAGGAGACTTCCAGCTAAGTGCTTAACATCCAAAACAAACACAGACATGGTTATTATAAAAACAGTGAGAAAGTGTCACTTGTGTCGGTGCCATTACCTCTGCACATTTAAAGGCCTGAAGTCAACAGGCCTATTCTCTGGGACCTCTCAGATATATGACATCAGCAATAACAGTTATGTTACCCTGTAAACCTATGATATAATCCTCCAACAAAACCTGTACCCCAGACCCTGCAAAAACTAGATACATCACTGCAGATATCAGACGACAAATGACACAATCAAATGTCCACCATCAAAATGTATTGAGGTTCAGCTCCATGTCTACAGACTCAACTGAAGAAAAGGAGAAGACAAATAAGCAAAGCAACTTTGGCCCTCCCACATCTCTCACACTTGTGTAGTGATAGCAATTCATCATGCGCCTCTGGCCAAACTAACACCCTTCCCACAGGGTCCAGCAGCCAGAGGAGCAGCTCAAGGTAAGGCCTATGAAGCTGTTTAAACAGTGATGCTTCCTTGAGCCCAGTGGTGGAGTGGGAGCAGGAGGTGAAAGCATAAAGACACAAGGAGCTCCAGTCCGGCCCCTGTGGTGCTTTGTGTGAGGACAAGAGGCAGGCGACTGATGTCTGAATGTGGACAGTGAAGGAATGGTGTGGCACTGGTAGTGTCGACATGGTGACTGTAGTGATGTCCAGGTCACTCGCTGTCCGAAAGGGTCTCATACTGGGACATGAGCAGAGGCTTAGGCTCCTCCTCCCAGCGCCCCTGTGCTCCAGGGCCTGGAGTGCCCTGTCCTGGAGAGGGAGCAGACACTGTCCCACTGGGAAACCGCATGGTCAGAGGGTTATAGGGATAGGGTGTGGGAGTGGAACCTGTCAAAAACATAAAATGTGAAGCATTAAAAAGCATTAGCCAGATAGAACTTTTTTAGTACCTGTAGATGATGGCCTTTCCTCTAGCACCCTATTGCTGAGTGGAGTCCTCCTGTTATAGTCTCCCTCAGAGTGGACAGAGGAAACAGAGGAGGGGCGCTCTCCTCCAGACAAGCCCGGTCCTGGGGACTTGGTTTTGCGACCATTAGAGCGTCCATTGCCCTTTGAGGACTTTGCTCCTCCTGCCAAACAGAGAGTAAGCTAATGAATGACTGAACAAATACCCCACATGTTAAGGGTAGCTTCATTTTAGAAATGATTGTCCCACCTTGAGCGAAACCATCTTCAGCACGGCCATCCACACCAGCCGCCGGGCCACTGGAGCCAGGGTTGGATGGGGAGCGATCCTCAGACTGGTCGTCATATTTGCCCATCAAGGCCTTTCGGATGATGGCCTCCAAACCGATGGAGTTCCCAGGGGCTTCTGGGGTAGGGTGGTTGCGCACATTCACTGGTCCTGCAACAAGACCACACATCAGACAAGACACAAATATGAGTATCACATTCACTCCAATGACTCGTGTGAAGAACAGATCATTACCTGCACCAGTGGACGCTGGCATATTGAAGATCTCAGTCCCTGGCTGACCAGCGTCTACAAACAAAATATTATTAAGTCATAGATTTTTTAGCATTCAGACCAAAGCATGTATGTACATGCAGTATCAAGTCTGTGTTGTTAGCGCAGACTTACTGAAATCATTTTCATTTCCCACAACGGTCATCTTTTTAGTTATCTCTTGTTTCTTTGACCTGACGATTGCTGAGGTGTTCTCTGTGAGCTTGCTAAAGAAAGCTGGTGGTTGGGAGGCATTGGGTGGGGACCGGGAGCCAATGCTGTAAAACAGGACAACACTTATTTTTCTTGTATTTGTTTCTTTACTCCATGGACGGTATATGAGACAATATAAAAACATTTTAACAATACTGCCTGCACTTATAATAACATCAGTGCTCCAATGCTCTGCCCTCACCCTTGTTCCGCCTGCTCATTGGGGTAGGCAGCACTTCCCTGGGCATCAGGATCTGAGTTGACTCCAGCTGGAGAAACAGGCTCAATGCCATCATTTGAAACACTGACAGGGGACGACTTGGGTTGAGATGGGGACCTGTGAGAAAATGTCATGTCAAAACTTCTACCACAAATCCTCAATTGTGTTGTCAGAATTTTCTTGTCATTTGTACCTGTCTCTGTTTCTTTCTCCTCCAAGGCTGTCTGAGTACCGCCCTCCTGTGTCCTGTTGAGGTGGAGGAGGTTGTGAGGCACTGGGTGGACGGGTCAGATCCAAGACCGGAGAACCATGGTAGCTCTGCTGTTGCTGGCTCTGCCTTGTGTAGTCTTTAGTTATTACCTCCTGTTTAAAAAGTACAATCTCTTCAAAACTGAATATAATAAGCTTTATGTATATGTGGTAAACTCTTTTTATTTATTTTTAGGCATTGCTTACACTGATGTGCTGGGCTAGAGTCACAACTCTCTGACTGCCTTTGACACAGGGAGATGGAGGCTGCTGGCCTGGAGACATCCTCTCCACCGATGGAGGACGATACATACTGTGAGGCTCCATTTTCTGACCTGTTGTGATCAAAACAGATTTAGATTCATTCATTTTGAATACATCCATCTGTCAATTACTCTTATTGAGAGAATAAATTACTGATAGAGTGTATTATGATTTCCCACCCCTTTGTGCTTCAAATAGTGAAACATTTGAAGCACTTGAAGCACTTGAAACATTTGTCATTGAACAATATCATTGGGAAGAATCCATTCATGTTTTTGTTTGTTGTTTACTGCACCACATGTATTTTGTTCCTCCCTGAACAATTCCAGCTGAACAACAGTGAAACACACTCGACCCCCAGGAGAACACTGGGTGTTAGGCAGCATGGGACCTATTATAGTTATTAGTTATTAACAGCTTTTCCAATGGACACATGCTGGTAATAGCAACAGGTGTGTGTGTGTGTATATTTTTTTTTTTACAGAGAATGTATGCCTCTTATTCATCAGCAGTTAACTACATTTTACAGTTATTGTTCAGTCTTACTGAGGTGACTTTAACATGACATGCATTGTTGTCCTAAAGGAACACATAGTACAGCACATTACATACAAAACACAAAGCATTCCATTAAAATGACTTAAAATAGATAGTTTGTTTGATTTAGAGATGTGTGGATAATTTTGTGTAAGAATCAGCAGTGAGCTATAAAAAACAACATGCAGAGATCTGGGGAGGCAGAAGCTGCAGTACCCCCCTCCCCCGCGGGCCGCTTCACCACCCTGCCCTGGTGCTCTGGGACCCAGGGTGCCAGCTGGGTGGCTGGTAACACATTGGAATGGTAAAGCTATTGTATATTGTTGTCCATTGTGTTTGTGACAACAAATGGCAACAGTATATTTATTGCATAGAAAACTGTTCAGAACCACAACTGGGGTTAAAAATTCTTCCCGCAGCCACATGCCATTCAAACTGGAAGTCTAAATAAAATATACTGGTAATGAATACTTGTATGTGGTAAAATGTTCAGATTCAAACAGCCAAATGTGAGGGAGGAGGGGTCCCGCAAGTTAAATTAACATCTAAAAAAAACCACAAGCAGCATAGAAATATTTGATGTGCCACCAGCTTTACCAACTTAAATGACACCTTAAAGGACACCTAGGATTGTTTTAAAATGTCTTGAGTTAAATTGTGCTACAGCTAATTAAAAGTATATTAGAATTCTATTTTTCAGTGCAAACCCACGGTGGACTTTAAGGAAAAAATATAATAAATTGAGAGGAAAAGCAAAAAAGTATAGCACAGAAAGAAAAATATAAATGAATTGGGTTGATTTGAAAATGCCAACCACCACAGCGTGCAATAGGTCACAGACTGACGGGGGAGGGGCTGGTGATGAGGGGACCCTGGGATCCAGAGCGTCTTACCATCACTGGCGCTGCTGGCAACAAGCGAACTCGTCTCTGGCATCCCCGTTTCACATGAAATTTGACGCATAATAATTGCGTTTATGAAGTTGGCCGCAGTCATGGTGGTCTTACCGAGTGCTCGGAGCTCCTGTTCCTGAATGGACATCGGTTTGTTTTGAGTCTTTTCCCTACTTGGAGTACCACTTTCTCCACGACCTGGAGGGTTCTCTGGCTGGGGGGGCAGCGCGAGTCGGCCCGGTGCAGAGGAATAGGGAGAGGGGTACATTCCTGCTGGACTGTGGCTCGACAACTTGGCCTCAGATTTACTTGATGGTCCGTGCTGCTCTGGGACGTGCTTGGGAATTCCTCTGCTTTTGCTGCCATCACGGCTCTGCTCTTTGGCAGAGTCAATACTAGGTGGGAAGGCCTCAGGTGGCAATCCTGTTCTCATGTGGCCAGGGTAATTCTGGTAACGCCCTGAGCCTGGGGGCATGGATCTGGAATGGGAGGGCAAAATTGGTTATGGGAATATGAATTCAAAAAATAAATAAACAAAAGTATTTTGTATTTTGTATAACACCAACCGCAGAACAGATGAACTGGCGTGCTCACTGACAGACAGACTCTTGCCCCCTGTGTTGTGTAAGACACTTGGCCGCTGCTGCACATTGTCCTGGTTTCGAGGAGATACTGGAGAGTGCTGGTGGCTGTAGGGCTGAGAGGAGGCCCTGGCTCCACTACTGCTACTGCCTGCAGAGTGCTCAGTACCTGGGAACAGCAAAGACACAGCGTTACATTGTGTGTCACTTTATGATCTGCATTTTACAAACGACTTAAAGAAAATATGAAATACCAGGTCGCCAAATTGGCGCATGCTCCACAACGCCATGAGAGCTCTTCTCTCTGTCTCGATCCCTTTCTCTCTCCCTCTCTCGTTCTCTCTCTCTTTCTCTGTCCCGATCCCTCTCTCTATCCCGGTCACGCTCTCTTTCACGCTCGCGTTCCCTTTCACGCTCACGTTCAGAGGATGAACTCTGCATCTTGTTTATGTGGGATGAACCAACTGTCGAGACAACATAATGTTTCATTCATGTATTTATACATAAAATACAATATATAAAAAACAAGTTAATCGGTGGAAAATACCTGGTGAAATGGGCGAGGTGGTGTAAGGCCTGCCCGGAAATGAGGCACTAGTCCCAGGCAGGTATGTGATGCGCTCCATCGGGGAGCCTCCTGCCCCTGCAGGTGGAGGGACCAGGACAGGCAAGTGTGGGGTCACCTGAGACAGATCAAGGATTGCTGTGGGAAGATAAAGGGAAAAGTGTAAATTGCAAAATCTGGAGAGTGAAAACAGCAGTTTGAAAAACTAAACACAAATGTCACTATGGGCTGAGCATGCATGGGCTACTAAAGTATGAAATATTTTCAGCTTTAATCATACCACGAGGTGGTGTGGTGTAGGGTAAGGGTAGCTGGTCTCGTGGAGCAAGGCCTCTAAGGAGATCTGAGCGCTGGGCAGCCATTGCAGCCGCTGCAGGCCACTGGTGCATTTGCTGAGAGGTGATGTAGTCGTTGAACAAAGTTTGACGATTCTCCAAAGCTGCAGTGTCCGGGAAACCTCGGATGAGGTAGGGGTAAGGGTGAGGATATGCTGGGTTTGGTGCGAGATGGCGAGGCAAATAGTAGGCAGCTATAAAGAAAAACAATGAACATATACTCTTCTTTAGGCTAGCATAGTATTGGTTTTAATATGGAGTCTTTATACAGGAAGCAATATGTCAATATGTCAGTCTGATATGTAAAATTGTTTATTTGACTTTGGCTGAACTAGGCCTTTTGCAATTGCCCAAGAGCTTTGTCTGGCCACAGAGTCAGGATATCAAAAACCTTACTTGTACAAATTACTTAAATGGTGCTTGTTTGTCTGAAATAAATGCTGATTAGGAATATTTTTTAAAATGGGATACAATTTGCAGGCCTCAGTTTTCCGGATCCTGTACCCTCAGGGCACACTTCTTGCTGTGCAAGAATAGAAACTCAATAAAGCCCTAATATTATAATTTGTTACTGGCAGTACCTGGGTCAATGGAGATCCCGCGGGGAAGTGTTGCTGGATCAAAAGGCAGAGGAATTTGGCGGTAAACCTCAGCAGCTCCAAGCCCATGCAGCAGACGCTCATAGGTCTGCTGGTCTGAGATGCTTGGGAGAGGAGACTTTGTAGCACTCATCTCTCTGGGGGTGGGTGTGGCCTTCCTCTCCTGAGAAGGATTCTTACTTGAACCTAGAGCAAGAAATAAACATTTTTTGTTTAAGGAGGATTTTGGATAAACATGCATTCTGGCTTGCCAATAAAGTATAAGATGTACACCTACCATCATGCTGCCTCTGTCCTCCTTCTCTTGAGAGTGGAGAGCCACGGTGTGAGGGCCCAGGATAGGAACTCCTTAAAGCGCCCTTCTCATCGTAGCCCACTGGACTGTGGTGGGCCTTGCCTTGCTCCGCCCCCAAAGTGAGTGGTGAAGATCGGGCCATAGGACTGGCTGTGCTAACCACAGCGCTGGGACGGCCTTTAGGCTCTTCATACCGACCCCTCTCCCCACGGACATCCATGTGCGCGGGAGTATTATGGTAGGATCGCGGAGAACTAGCCATGATAGAGCGAACATCATGGCGCTTTCCTGAAGCAGGGGAGTCTTGCTTAGTTGGAGCCACCTAAATAATGTGTAGTTAGGAACATGTTAAATTCATATGTGAAATATTCCATATTATTTAAAATAAAACAGAATGTATACCTGAGATATAATGCCTTCCTTGGGAATAAGATGAATGGAGCGCCCGGGTTCTTTCACAGTGGGTACCATTGGGTCCCTGCTCTTCAGTGGGTCTGACAGGGACCCAGGTGCACGGGGCGGGGAACCCTCTCGCTTCATCTGTTTAGCCTCTCTCCTCAGATAACCATCCTGAGGGTCCAGATGGCGAGGTATGCCTGAAAAAGAAGTACATTCATTTCTCATTGTATAAGTTAAAAAACAAATTAATCTGAGTTCATGACATGATGCAAAATTAATTATCTTTCTTTTTGGATGTCAATTGTCATTTACCTTGAGAAATAGACCCCCGGTTATGATGGGCATCCTTATAAGGGGAGTGGTGTGCGCTGTCTCGGTCATGGGGCAAAGCTCGACCAATCAGGCCTAGAACACAGATAAGGTACAGACAGTACAATGACATGTGAGGCTATGGTGAGCACAGAGGTGGTGATGTAGGATTAGGCAACATTGTCTCTTACCCTCACAGTTGGCAGCAGACAACGAGTCCCTGATTGGCAGCCCTCTGCTGATGCCCCCCTCCATGACGTCATAGGGCCGCTTGAGACCAGGGACTTCAGCTGCACCTCTGCTCTCGTCTTTAGGTGGCTGAGAGGGTGGGCCTGCAAAATCACAATGGATAACAGTTTGTCACAATTTTAACTTTGCAAGTGATGTTTTATTTATTTTTATTGCAGAGAAAGAGTATTTAGTTGTGAAATAACTAAATACTAAATACTAAAAACTAGTTATGAAATGGAATTCCCACATCAGTGACAAAACATACACAGTTATGCACTAAATTCAACTTGCTGTACCAATGACAGCCTGAAACATTTTACGATTTTCCCTAGATTAAATATGTGCATAACTGAAATCTTCACCCAAAGCAGATGTACTCACGATCATAAGTGAGAATGTGCCCGCTGATGCCCTCGTACAACACATGGCCCTTGGACAGTGCCTCGTCGCGCTCCCTCTCTGCGCGGTTGGCGCTGTCCTCTGTGATTAGACGAGTGATGGTTCCTTTATACAGCACATCAGCTGGTGTGCCCTGTGAAGAAGAGGTAGGGTCAAAGCCTAACAACATTAATTTTACTGTACCATTACTGTATAATCATATATTTCACCCTTTACTTACAGTAATAAGTACAGTTTACAACCAATTTAATTCTGTGCCAAAAACAAAGTGCATTAAATAGGCTGATTTATTTCCGGCCTGGTAGAAGATGGTTGTGTTATTGCAGTAGGAATATCATCAGTGAGTACGCTTAGTGCACCAAGAGTAAAGGGTTAAAAACGGAGGAACAGATGTGGTACAGGGTGTACCTGTTGCCATAGTGACGGGGATCAATATGAGCTGGGGTTATGTCAGAAAGAAATGGGACACCACTGCTCTGACATAACTGGGACTTTGAAGAATTCACATCCACACAATATTTTCTGTAATGTCTGTAATGTATCATAGAGTAAAGCTGTGAGGTATACTGCCGTCCATCACAGGGGGAATGTATAAAATGAATACAACATCAAGTAAAGCATTCCAGGTTTCATGGTAGATTTAATACAAAACCTTTTAGCCTTAATATTTCTTTTTTCTATTCTATTACACTGTATAATCCACACATATAGACAGGCTTATTACATCGTTAGTCTGGTGGAAAAGCAGGTTGTTTGGAAAAGCATCAACACAATCTTGAAATTTAAATGAAATGGAAATAGTAAACAGTCAAAAGTCAGTAGTAAGTGAAATAAGTAATAAAACCAAACTTTAAAAACACACCTTAGTGATGGAGCCTCCTCTATAGGAAATAGGTTCTGGATGCATTCTGGTCCCAGGGATGCCCTTGGTAATACTACCGCCCTGCACAGCTGCATGGGAAGCTACACACAATAATAAAATACATAATTGATCTGGATTGAACCTGCATGCATTTCAATAATAAAAGTACGCTTTTAGTTTAGGTTTAGCTCACATACATTTACATACAACACATACACATATCCCAAGTCTGAATAGAAGGATTTGCAAGCATCAAATCCCTCACCTCGTGCACTGTCATGGGGCACCCCCTGGGAAGTCTCAGCCTGGGACGAGGAGCTCCGTGGGGACAGCTGCTCCTGCTTCACAACTGGATAGGCCCCTGAGGTAAGAGCGAGACAGGAATCCATTTGAAGCCAAATGATCATTGTGTACTTGGAAAATACCAAAATGGTTAAAAACTTCACTGACCAGTTTTCCTTGGATCAACCCAAGACATCTGCGAAGTTGCTTTACTGTGATCCAAATTGTGAGCCGGACTGTGAAGTTGTACTGGTGTGCCCTGAATAAATCAAGAAAGTCATATGTAAATAAGATAATGTGTTTGTTTTGTATACATTATCTAGAGTGCCTATTTATTCACCTCAGTAATTGAACCTCCTGGCTTGCCGGATGAAATAAGAGGTGGCGGCTCTGGCATTGACATAGGTCTTACTGTTGCTAACCTGCTGCTTTCTTGGGGCAAACCAAGTGCAGCGTGGCCTGACTGCTGAAATGCTGAAAGACAAGAGATGCCCAAAGTCAGACAGTCTAGCCAGCAATCAAAATGTACAACAAAAACACAGCAACATGCTCACAGGTGTAGTGGAGCGGGTGCTGGTCATGGCTGATCTTGGCCATGTCGCGAGGAGACACTGGGTATGGGGGCATTACAGGACGACCTAAAGAGGAAGTCCTAGGGTCATCGAGGCTAAGTGCCTGTTTCTTAGCTTCACTGTGAGGAGAATAAGGTCTAGGCTTCTCTGCAAAAAGAAAAAAAACAAAAAACACACAACACAATCAGCTCAAAGAAGAACTCGACTACTGCTATGTGTACTCTCTCATGTCAAGTTAGATTCTGCCAATATACCTGTTACACAGAAAATACAAGTGACTAATTAAAAGATCAAAATCTAAATTTGTGTGCGTAGGGGATTTATTTCAATTGAGAAAATACCAGACAGATTAGATCAGAAATCAAATAATCTCTCAGAATATTTGTTGACAAAATGAAAAGGCAGATAACGCACATTAGCAGAGAGCATTATTTTTTACAATTCTACAATTCTTTACAGAAATAAATGGCTTACGTGGACTAAAGTGAAAGTCCTAAAAGCACTTTTAACATATTCACATTCCAATGGCTCAAAGTGAACTATTTTCCCTTCTGGGTCAATAGCAATACCAGATCATTCATCAGCCCGCCTCTCCAGGAGTGTCCCAGAAACACCTGAATACTCTCAACACTAACCACCATTCAAGGTTAAAGTAAAGTGGATCATAAGGTACTAAATATACCTTTTTTACACAAAAAAACATGATGGTCAATTTTTCGAACTTTCATGCTGCTTTACTCTTCTCACGCAATGTTACCAATCAGAGACCTCCCTTAATGATGAATGATAACAATAGCATATGACATTAAACACTAGACATTGTAAATAATAATGACTTCAGCCGTTTTGTGTTATGGCAGAATACACAACACCAAAACAACTCTTTGAACACACAGATTCTCCAAATCCCATTGATAAGGTAATATTGTAGCTGCAATGAGTAATAGTTTGAAACTATTTAAAGCTGTTAATAAATGATGACGTTATTATGAACCTGTTTTCTGTTAAACTATAACACAAACATTGGCCATTAAAGGAGATTAGTTACATTTACAAACAGCCTTAAGCCTTTTCTACTATATAATTCTATCCCAGCCATGGTGCATTGATCTGAAATGAACTCTGCACAGTCTGACAAGCCCTTATAGAGTGGAGAGGGAGTATTCCTACCATCCTTGTCGCAGCTGGAGGGGCTGCGAGGGCAGACGCGAGGGCTGCTGTCGCGCTCGGCCTGTGGGGGGTATAGCTGCCCTTTGCCTGGGGTGCTCAGGGCCTGCTGCTGGGCTTTGACCTCCTGAGAGGACTCCCCATGAGCCCTGGTGATCTGTCGCTGGAACAGTTCATAGGCGTGCGGAGGGAGAGCTGCCTTGCCTGCACCACTGCGCTGATTACCTTGTACTGAAGCCTCTGGCATCTACAAACAGTACAAAAAACAAGAGTATTGTATACAGGGTAGACAGAGCCACAAGCACAGCCCTGTCCAGCATTTGACATATGGTTAGCCACAAGCAGTGTCTGATCACAGTGATAGCCAAAACAGCTCCTGTTTCTAAGTAATCATCTTTAAAGCGTGCTATCTCATTACTTTATAGAAAATTAAGGTTATCCTACTCCATATGAGGGCATTTTAGAAACAATCTGACTGCTGGTTATATACCCAACAGTATTCAATTTACAAAGCATTATTAGAAAAATCAAACTCAGGTGTCAAGACTTACAATGGGTGGGATAGCTGCAGCTCTCTGTTTCAGCTGCTTCAGGTCCATTGGTTTTTGTAGTGGTGACGATATGACCCCATCGTGAGAATAGTTGAGTAAGCTTGGCCTTGGTGAGGTTATTCTGTAAAGATTGTAAATTGTTTAGCATACACATCTAAATTTATAATTAGGATAACAATGGCAAATATAAATACTACACTATGACATAGTCATGGCTATATTTGTAATACATTGGTGGGTAGAGCAGCCAAAACTGCAGTCAATTAACAGGTGCACTCAATGTGCACTATATTTATTTTCTGATGAAAAGTTTGCCACCTCCTTGTTTCCTGGGAGAGGTTATGTTTTACCTAGAATGTTCCACAGTATGGCATTAACTACCTTAATAGTGACAAGCAGGTGACGCCAAAGAGCTAGGTTACAGATCAGATCTGTGGAGAGGCGACACCGCTCACAGTAATGAATTTAAGTAAGGTATTTTATAAGCAATAAAAGCATATATGCAATATTACTGCATGCATACATGCATGGATACATTTAAAGCCATACAGTGGAATATTTCAAACAAAGCAACAGCATCTCCACAGAGACAAGCCAGTGGTAGAACCCCCTGTTGAAAAGTTGAATCTTTAATATATATAATTTTTAATATAAAATAACAGCAGTAAAAAGAAGTTGTCAGTATTATATCTTTTGTATTAGTCACTAATATGTCATATTTGTCAACTGCAGTATGTACTATTAATGTGCTACTACTACTAATGTACAATTAGAAATCAATATATTGAAATTAATTGCTAGCTGCCTTTGCCAAATACAGTGATACAATGATTTAAGGCACAATAATAATAAATACATGTGGGGATAAGGCGTAAACAGCCCCAGAGGGTGGAAAGAGTGCTACATGGCTCGCACATCTGTCACAAGAACAGTATCACAGCTACACTCAGATACACACTTACTGCCTTGTTTGCTTTGGCAGAGAGGGCAGCTTTCCCTCAGCTCTGCCAGTACACGCAGTCTGCTGTCATGGAAAAAATTGAACAAATACCAGGCAAACAAGACTAATCGCTCCTCCCACACACTTTAACACCCATTTGTGTGCCCTCATTTAATGGACACATGCAGCCTGAGCATGTAAAAAAGACAGACAACATCATATCATATCAAACAAATAAAATTTCAGTTTGAAAAGCATCTTGTATAGTACAAATGTCTTGACAAATAGTGCTTCACTGCTATAGTCTGTAGCTAGGCAACAAAAACACTTCAAAATCCTCTTTCAGCTGTGGTAGACCTGGCAAATATTATAGAATAAGCCACTCTGAATCCATAAGACCTTTGACACAGTAATAACCATCCGATGTATAAATGTGGTGAACAATAACTAGACGAACGAACAAGTGATCGACTTCAGTTACTACTTTCTCTGTCCAACTGCAGGTTTGAGACAAAGGTAAAAATACAAAAGGACTAATACCGGTATTTTGCACTTATTGCCATTTATACAGAAAAAAAATTGTAAGCAAGCAAAAAATATTGAATATACTTTAAGGAGTTCCATTTGAAAATACAAAATGAGTATGTATGTTTCTGTTTACTAGGGAAAGAAAAGGGTTAAATGTGGTATACTTCCACAGATACATATGCCCAACCGTGCTATATACAACCAGAATGTTGTAATGTTGTAAAATGTTGTTTATTGATATTTAGCATTAAAATAGAAGAACATTTGTTTTTGCTCTTCTAAGAAATGCCCAGGGCAATATCAATATCGATCTTGTGACCCATCAGTACATGTATAAAATTGTGAAAAGAAAGTGTATATTTGCGCCATCAAATTAAGAATTTATTAAAGCATGTCATTGTTCAAAGACCTTACCTGGACTTCTCATTGCTGTCAGTCTCCTCAACTTCATCAGCACTGCATGTGGCACTAGAATCACTGTCTCCGTGAGAGCCTGTTTTGGCGCTGTGGTCCTTCTTAGAGCTCTTTGTGGAGGGCTTGGCCTCCTCAGTCTCTGTGGTAAGGGGCTTCTTGTCCTGTGTGTCACTGATTGCTGCTGGAGGCTCCTTACTGCCTTCTCCAATCTCAGTCTTTATCTCCAGTTTAACAGAAGCATCAGCATCCTCTTTAACCACAGGCTTCTCATCCTCTGTCTGAGTGGAGTCTGACCCGGCCCCATCCTTGTCCCCAGTGTTGGCGTTGGGCTTCGACTTGCTTGCGCCCTCTTCCTTTGCCTTGCTGTCCTCTGATGAATGCGGGGAAGGCAAACTTTCTGTGTCAGAGCTATTGTTAGCTCCACCTGCAAAAAATGCATTAAGATAAGCCACAAAGAAGAACTCAACTTAAAAACAAAGCATCTTTATATCTCCATGTCTTTAGCTATCCACTTTCCCTGTTGGTTTGTGCTAAAGTATATTCTCCACAGTGCCACTCTTCCTAATCAGGTTTCACTGTACAACAAAAAGGAACATAAAACCAATTGTGATGATGGATGGCATCCCCTAGGGCTTTAACGCTCTTTGTCAAGGTAAAGACAACACACTATAGACTAGCAACAGATGTATATTCCGGACATTCAGGATACCTACCGCCTCAACAATGAACAAATGGAAGAGCATTACACACAGTGGATATGGCAGCGCAGCTCAAAGGATTATTTTGGGTTTTTAAGTATTATGCTTTAAAGAATTAAGAAAATTGTGACAGTACAACATTGATCCAACAAATGTTATACCTTCTCCATCCTCGGGGGCCTCTTCTTCATTGCCGCTGCCCCCTGAACCCTCCATCTCCTCCTCTTCAGCTGCAAACTGGGCATTGGCTTCCTCACTCTGTGAAGTCTTGCCCCTACGGCGAGCCTTCCGCTCCTTTTCCTGAAACAGAACAATTAAATTAAATGCTAGTGAATGTTCTCTAGTAGTAGTCAAGAATCATGTTTTAAATTATGGATCTTACCGATTTCATTTTATGCTGCTGTAGAATCTCATCCAATTTCTGCCTTTTCTTGTAATTGAAGTAGAAGTTCTTGCATTGTGACACAGTTTTGGATCCCACCATTTTTGCGATGGCGGACCAATTCCTACCATATTGGAGAAGCCCTGAAATTAAAAAATGGAACAGTAAATTCTCCTTTCAAAACAGCCCACCACGTCACTGCACTGCTCCAAAGCGCATTTTGCTTAAGCTAAGCACACACAGAAAGGTTCCATAGTAAGCACATCTTTGCCTGTGGCTGTCAGTCAGTCCAGTGACATCAGTGGCTCTTTCTAAGGTCATTCAGTGTCATATTTGGACTGACTTTGATGTGACCCAGTTCCAAGAACCTGTGGTGCTGTACCCAGCACATGACTGTGGCTTACACAAGAGTCTGCATACGCCCGATGGGCCTGAGCTGTGATAGATCAACCTGTCACCGTGTTGTGTGTGTGCTAAAACAAGACATGTAGAGGGCACTCAGTGTGTATGTGCAAGTACACTCCAGTGTTTCCCCCTGGAGTCTGCTGTTAGCTAAAAGCAGCTCATTAACAGTGTGTGCTGTAAGAGGCTTAGCTTACACCACCCACTTGTTTCCTGTGCCAGCCTGACAGGCCCTGGCAGCAGGACAGCCTTTCACATGGAGTGTATGTGTAGTGGTTATTAACAGGCAACCAGCCAACACTTCCAGGGGACAACCTTGGACATAGGTTCAGAGGTCCACGCACCTCATCACCACATAGAGGGAGTACGGCAGCAAAGCAATAGACAAGAAATCCTGTTTACAGCCGAGTCTCACCTCTATCTCGCTAATTGGAATATGTTTATAACAACAAAGCTAAAACAATAATTAAAAATGTGATTACATATTTTACTGACATTTGTAACATGGCAATTTGAATTAGAATCAAATATATCCATCAATAAAGCTGAATTTGTAATTATATTGAAAATGTGTTCTATAACAAGTGTTCTTATAGTCAGACCTGCTGTATTCAAACACTAGTGCACTCACATATAACTGAAGTGGAAGTGCCTATTTCAGCTAAAATATTCATTCTTGCCAGTGAAAGCTTTGCAAGGAAAGCTTATAAGAAAATAAAATATGTTAACATAATCTCTGCCAAAATAGAAAGCATTCATGACCTACTACCTACTATTACCTACTAATGAAATGGACAGAGGAGGTAGTCACCCCTCACCCAATCACACATGTGTACAAATACAACATACCCAAGAGCCCATGCAGAGACATAACACACATTCTATCAACAAGCACTGAACTGCACCCACTGAACCTATTACACACTGCATTCATTTACCACAGCCGAAGGTTACATTGTTATGACCTCCAACTATGCCCAGTTTGTTCCACTGTAAGCGAGTACATGCAGCATAATCCAAAGCAGCTCTAGTTTCCTCAGTTGTCCAAGAAACACACATGGGACAATCATCCAATCAGAAGGAACATTACTGAAGCAGGTGCTTCCTTTCAGCCAATAGAAAACATGCTCTGTAGTAGCTCCTCCCAGAGTAAGTCCAATAAACACCTTGTGCAGCTAGAAAGTGGTTGTTCCTGTTTGTCACATGCCTGTCAGTCCAGCTGTCGTCTCTGGCCTGTTTCTGGACTTGACTATCAGACAGGCTGATCTCCGGAGGCCCAGTCGGGACGCTCTTCAGGGCTGGGCCTTCCGATCCGCTCTGAGCTCTTCCTGCCAGCTGGCCTGATACTTGAGCTGGTGTCAGGTTGACATGCTCCAAAGCAGCACATGCTCCTGGCCTCTCCCCTCCCCGTCTCGCTCTCCAAACTCTTGTGTTTAGTCAGGGTTGCTCTCTTCTTCTGTGCTGTGTCTTTCCCCAATGGCGCTTGTCTGGGAAGACTTCCACAGGAAAGTGGAACTGTGGGGCGGCGCTCTGTGCTCAGCCTTGCTCTACCCTCATCTGATCTCTCCTATCTCTCTCTCCTTTTCCCTTCTCCCTCCCTCACTCGCTTGCTCAGCCGCTCTGTCCCTCCCCCAGCTTTACTCTGCCAGCAGCACGCACACACTCTACACACTCTAACCAGTGTACACACAAAACCTACGCATGAGTGAGTAGACGCTCTGGTCTCTTGTTAATACTCCAGCACACAGACGCAAACAGTGTCTCAGGCAGTCCAAGAGTAAACACAGGAGGGATACAGATCACAAAGGCTCTCAGCCACACAGACAATGGAGAGGATATAGAAGTGACGACTAAGCATAGTGCAAACCAGCAGACAAGAGACAGCGCTGATGTTGATACCATGAGAAAGCAGAAAGGCTCTCACATTTTTCCTGACTGACCTGGTTTTCATCTTGAATGTGACCTCTCTCAAGTCCGTAACAACACTGTGGGGGCAGCCAGAGTAAGTGGGGAAAGTCGCTTGCCAAATCTTCCATAGTGCATGCCAAACTGGGCCATAGCCATATCCCACCCAAAAGAAGCTAACAGAGGAGTGAGTGATAGACCAAAACTAGAAGAAAGGAGGGGAGAAAAATCTGGCATTGTCCACCTGCTGCTTTTTAAAATTAATTCTTCTAGGAAGCTGAACGGGAGCCATTATCAAGCTGCCTGGATGCACTCAAGTAAAGTCTGACAGATTAAGGAACATGTACATAAATGCCAACCAGGAAGGATGCAAAAGTAAGTCCTCTTATACACAGGCTGAGTGACAAAGCAGAGCTAGTCGTGTTCAGATGGCACTCAAATATGAAATCAAACCACTGTTTCCTTAACACTTCCCCATATGCAGATATAGACTACATTCATACCATACTCCATACAACTGTACAGCTCACTCACCACTATATAACAAATAACCCCGTGTCCTGTCAG
The DNA here is from genome assembly GCA_029959045.1 of Taenioides sp. WSHXM2023. Classification (NCBI taxonomy): domain Eukaryota; kingdom Metazoa; phylum Chordata; class Actinopteri; order Gobiiformes; family Gobiidae; genus Taenioides; species Taenioides sp. WSHXM2023. Next base: position 13,468,028 of record CM057089.1, read on the forward strand.
TCATCATATAATCTTTGCACTGTTTTCCTTACGAGATATTTTTATTACTCATTTCTATTTTTTGTTTTGTTTTGTTTTTACTTGTACATATACATTAATATAATTAATCTAGTCTAAATCTATATCTAAGTCCAAGACCAAGAAAAAAATATCAAAAGGCATGTGAAAAGAGTTGTAGTGTTAAGAACCATGTCAAACTCATTCACTGCCCTGACAACATGGGGGTGGAGATTGTTTAGAAGGGAAATCCCTTTTGGCAGATTTGGGTGTAGTAGTTATAAGTGATGAAATATGGCAAAAGCAGCTCCCTTGATGCAGCCATTTGTGCTGTAACCAGGGCTGTGTGTTAGAGGTTACATAAGCCCTTTATAGAAGCTCTGCTCCCACCAAGCTGCCAGGCTAATCCTCTGGGATGGAGTGCCCCACTAATCCCACTGCAGGAGAATGGAACTGAAGACATTAACCAGGATTACTACACAGTACCATGTTTGAGTTAGGCCACTGCCACTTATCACAAAATAACCCCCTAACACACAAATTGCATGAGACACTCAAGTGACATAACATAATAGCTAATAGTTAACTTATTTATTAATATTCAACTAACGATGTAAACAGGGTGCACAAGATGACAAAAACGAATACTGTGGCACCATGTAGAAATCATAATGACATAACTGGCTTGTAATACAATTAGGGATGGGACAATAATATTGTGATAAAAAGGGCAGGCAATAATGGTTTGTGGGACATTTTATATAATCGTGATAACCGCCAACAACAAAATAAACACCATTTTATCACCAGTATGTGCTGAAAAAAGCTACTTATCCTTGATGTTTTCTTCTAGATCACTGTTGTTTTCACTTATAACAAAGTACAATTCTGTAACAGTTGTTTAACTATGGAACTTATTCATAATATTAAAAGTATAATGAATCATATGCATAACATTTTTAAACTGCTAGCAACTTATGTAATAATTATCATGACATAATCATTAACCATGATAATCTTGACATCAAATCTAAATACTGTACCATGCCTAATTACTAGGGGTGTAAGAAATAAAATCGATGGATAGTGATATATTGTGATACTTCATTGTACAATTCTCAAATCTTTTCAAAATGCATCCAAAATGATTTTTGAATACTATATTTCACAAAAAATCATTAGTTACATTAGTTAGCATTCACTGTTCTGATGATTTAAAAAATCTAATAAATTATATTTCATACAATTTTGTTCTCATGACGGTGTAGTTGACTATATTATTAGAAGTAATTATTGATAAATTGCAATATATCATACATTGTTTTAGTATCGGGATATATCGAACCGTGACATTCACATCATAATATGTATTGTATTGTCAGACTCAAGACAATGCACAATCCCTATTAATTACAATGAGTCAAGAGTAGATGGGAAAAAAAATGACATCCTGTTAGTGTCAGGTAGTCTGAACAAAGGGGAGAGGAGGGGAATCCCTTTTGACAAAGTGTGGAATGAAAAAACAGTGAGGGAAAGAAAGTCATTGAGTCAAGTGGACACTTGTGCTCTACTTGTGGCAAATGCTGCAGCAATGAAATGTGAGCAGAAATCTGTGTAATCTTCAATGAGACAATAAACAAATGGAGTTAATGACTGATGAAGAGGCAGACTTTACAACAGGCTTGATAAAGAGAAAGGCTGCCTTGACCCAGAGCGAATGGGAACTGCTCCAAAGAGCAACAGACCAAATTCAGGCTGATTGACACATACATATAACTGCTGCACGTCTTACCTTATGGAAATGCTCTTATGTCAAATTACCCTACAGTTTCAGTTTAGTTTACCTATAGCTTAATTATTAGTAACCACTGCAATGCACCAATTGCACCAAGTTAATTTGAAATGAGCATGCTTGCATTGTCCTGCATTGTTTTACCTTTTTTAGCAGTCTCCATCTCTTCTTCAGTCCATCGTGAGCTCTCATTCATTTCCAGATTGGCTAAACAAAAAGAAATCACTCAATTTGAAAATGTAAAGGGTGGGGTTGAGGTTAAAAAGTAAGTTCAGAAGTGACTGACAAATGTGATACTAACATTTTAGAACTCATACAATAACAATTTCTTCATGAAAAAATGTAGTTGAAACTGATGCTGATCATATCTTTTGTGTAAACAATCAATATCTGACTACTTTTACCACCTGGAATGTTTGTTTTATACAGAAGAAGCAGGGAATCCGAGAAGAGGAGTCTGTTAATTATTATAGACATAACAACTGGCCTGTTTCCTCACTTGGGCCATAAGCCAGACCCTGCCCTTGTCTGCCAATCTACAACTAATGTGTGTGTGTCCTCTATCGGGACCATGAAGGGCAAAGAGGGACGCGCATGTCAGATAAGAGGCCTTTAGATTAGGTCACCAGGGATTTCAGTGACGGAGCACAGCAGAACAACTCTAGCTTATTCATAAAACTGCTGAAACAGGTGAAAAGAGCTGATTGCCTGCAGCATAGAGCCAATGTACATGTCTGACCTAACTGCAATGATACTATGACCTACATGGACGAGTAATGGTAGAATGTGTTGTCTACATAAATCACTGCATTTAGGTAACAGGTATCAAAAATAAGTATGTTACCAATATCTATTTAACTTAAAAAAAGAAAAAAGAAAGAAAAAAGAAAAAAAGAAAAAAAAGAAATCCAAATTTTCAAGTACAAAATCAGCCCTTTGTAGATGTGCCAAAAACAAGGCACAATGCTGCACTCTTGTGGGGTGACTCCATCATAATTAATTGTGCTGGATCAAATTATCTTAAAAATATTAGATTATATTACAATATTATTAGCAATTATAACAACTGGGGTTGAAATAGTACAGCTTTGGCATATTGCTTTGCTTGTTTGCCATGTTTGAATTTGCAAAGTTACTGGTGATACAGAGAAAATGTAAAAATCTGTCAAGGATAAACATAGCAGATAAATAACACTGAATGCAGAGAGTCTTGCTAAATATGCTTTAAAAAGACATTTTTCTAGAGATGCATGTTTTGTGTAGTGTTGTTAGTAAAAATGTTTTTAAAACCTATAGCATAAACTGACCGAGTTCATTGTTGACCGGCGGTGCAGATGTTTCCTCCACTTCACTGGTCATGGAGCGGGTGATGCGGCCTGTACGACGGCCCTGGCTGTTGGCTGTACGTCGACCCTTAAAAGCCACTGTGGGCTCCTTGTCCTCTGCATCCTCTCCAGACGTGTCATCCCTGCACATGTACACAATCAAAGTGATTAAAAGACAATCACAGGAGAAAACCACTGTGGTCAACTCAAGTAGTAGATCCATGAACAAACTAGTGAATGTATAGTCACTTTTCTTTACTCTATAATTTATTAGATGTCAACAGAACAGCATGCCAGGAGATGGCCACTACAGTTGAACCCACCGCTGCTCCATTCATCTTGTTACAGCTTCATTAATCTTGTTGAGGGAAGCTCTGGTGGCACACTAAATATAGGTGAGCTGTGCCAGCTGTGCCAGGGATGACAATGGAGCAGGAGTCACAACTTCTTTTAAACCTTGTGTTCTGCTTTGACTCATATTGTCAACTATTGCCCACAGTCATATTTGTTACATTTATGACACCAAACCAAATATTTAAAAGCTGCTTTTTTCATTTGGTTACAAGGAATTAACAAAGGATGGACAAGACATAAACTTCTTCAAACTCAGCAACTCTCGCCTCCATGAGGAGTAGGAGTACACTGTTGCATGCAGCTGTACTCCGTGTATAAACTATATAGACCATACTCTGTTTTCCATGTTTGCGTGCAGTTTTTAGATCTTTAGTAGTCCTCTTAGTAAACTCGCTATGGTCATATTACCATAGCCTCACAGTCACTTGGCTCACATATCCTACTTTATAGATTATAAACTTACTTCATTCCATCATCCTTGTCCTCTGCTTCATTCTTGTCCTCCTCCCTTGCAGCTTCTTTTTCCTCCTGGTTGTTACGGTTCACTTGTTGCTGCTGTTGTTGTTGCTGCCCATGCTGCAAAAGGAAAGACATGCACTCTATTGCAAAGATAATTGCAGGTAATGGGATACGTACAACTGACAACGAGTCCTCGGCTTTGACCTGTATACTTTAACACACTTGAATGGACAGATAATTGATTGTGATAAATTATTCGGGCGTTTATTGTACAATGGGGCAAAAACAACGGTCATGTAAAAACACTGGAGACACTGCCTCCAGAGCAAGCTTCAGTAGGATGATCAGACTAGTCAGAATGTCCATTTAAATAGATTGTTCTGTAGCCAGATCTAATGTAAATGCTTCTGTAACATTCTATGCATTAGCACAATAAAATAATTGGCAAACTTTCAGTGATGAGGCACTTCTTGCGTGTAGTTTGATGACTATTTTTACAGACAGCTTCAACTATTTGGCTGCCTTCCCATCAAGATAAATGTGGATTGCAATAGCTTTGCTCATTCCAATATTGCTGTGTAACTTTTGCTCTTCATGATCAGACATCCACTTCCTTACCAATTTCCTGTCTGTCTGGGCTTTTGAGGTTAGAGTTCAGAGTGGCAAAGACACAGTCTGGCCAAAAATATTAAGCAGCACTTCCTAATGAAGTGGTGAAATTCCATTTGACTGATTAGATCATGCTGAGAGGAAAAGAACACATATTGTCTATTAAATATCAACAAAATGAGTTTTACAAAATGAACTGTCAAAGAGCAAAACTAATCCCTTCATTATTATTTAATAATCAAACGCTGATCATATTTTAGTAGTAGTAGTATTTTATTGCTAAATATTTCTTATGGTAAATAAAAAGCATATGATTTTTGCTAAAATGTATAAGATCATACCTGGCTTCTTCCGCGGCGTCTGAAGTTTCGCCGTACAATGTTTTTGTAGTTCTCATTCTTTTTGGTAAGATAGTAAAAAAGCACACACTCTGCCACAGTCTGAAAAACAAAACAGAATATATCAAAAATGGACGGGGAAAAAATACAAGCCTTTTAAAAATTTCGCAATACCTTTCTCTCAAGAAATGATGCAATCAAGCCAAAGTTTTTGGGGTGCTGAATGAATCTGTGGAGGCAGAGAGAAGTTATCCTGAGCTCTGGATTGGCTAAAATCTGAGGCATTTGCTGAAGTAATACCAAAGCCGATCACAGAAAATCCAAAGTGAATGACTGAGGAAATACTAAAAATGAAAATGTCTCACATGTTTCAGAGCTGAACATTAACAAACCTAATGCAACAAAAACACACAAAGCAATTTCCTCAACATGCTCAAATATCGTGTGTTTCTAGATGAGAAACCTGAGCTTTGCATTTTCTGTGCACAAGTGATGCATTTACGCGTCACATGTGGATTTGAATGAGTCTGGCAGCTTTAAAGCTGCCAGACGCATGCCAGTTATTTCTCATGAAAGAGGAAGCACCACTTCCTTTCCACGTACAGACCAATGAAATGAATTGTATATTTAAAAGAAAATGTGTTAAAACAAACAAACAAAAGAAAGCATTTCTGTAAATGTCAGCCAGACAGAATAAGAAAACCATAATACTAATAATAATTATTGTAATAATAATGGAGCTAAACATCAGAGTGTTACTCACTTCTCCCTAAAAGTATCCTTTTCTTGCTCACTCCACATGTTCATGACTTGGCGGTCCTTGTACACCTTCATGGGGTCGTCCATCAGTCCATTCATGTTGATAAACTTGATCCGTTGCTGTTCAGCATCAAACAGCATGGGAGGGATGACTGCCAACTGCCGCATTTGTTTCTCTGTGTTCTGAGGTTCACACATGTGGCATGCCACACAAAAACAACATCTAGAATTAAGTGGGCTGGTTTTTAACAGGAAGCAGATTGTATAACCTATACCTAGTGTATTCTTTCAACGGAACAAAACAAGCCGACAGACAAAAATCTGTTCAGAATCGACTATGAAAGTAATTATTTCACTTGGAGACATAAAGTATATTTTTCAATGACGACATACCTCATGTTCTGAAATCCCATCAATGATCTCAGAGACCTCATGTTCACTTCGAGCGGCAGATGCCAGGCCACCTCCACGCTGCCCAACTCGACTACAGAACAAAAAAAAAACATTTTTACAAGAGGCCCTCCCAATTTACCAGACAAAAACATCTAAATTAAGGAAAAGTATAAAAATAAACATCTAATGGTATTAATATATAGCTCACTTTTGCATGCGCTCCTGCAGCTCCCTCTGCTTTCGGATCTCTGGGAACTGTTTTTCGTAATATTCGCGCACTCTGCTCTCCTTGGCCCGGCGACGTGGGTTGTTCTCAATGCGCTCCACTTTCTTCTCCCAGGCCTCCATCAGCTGGTCATAACGTTGGCAGAATTTTTGCTCCTAGAGCAAATCAGAATTATTCAGTTATACAAATCGGATTTTCAGCCTTTTTTCCCACATACTAAGTCAAATAATTTTATTGCTGATTGAGGTTGAGCATAAATTGTCTTTGGTGTTGTTACGCAGACTATTAAGCAAGGTCCAGACACAATCCTCCAAAGGCTGGTAAAACAACACTGTGATGTCCCTCCCTGCCCCCCACATCCCACCCCCACTAAACCTATACAATCTGCTATACAATGTTACAGTGCCATTACATGTATAGCCTAGTTTTTACCTAGTCTGGCAGTCAAAAAGACCAAAAAATTATATGCTTTAGTTTTGGAAAGCTTTTGTAAATCATCATCATCATCATCTGTCACCTGTAACCTTAAAGCTTATCTGAGGAAAATTTAGGGCCAAGCGGTGTACCTTGCATCAGAAAAGTTACCCAGGTCCTTTAATTTAATTGGGATTATGGACATGATTAGATTGTACTTACCCACTGCTTCCGGGCATGGTTTCTTCTCTTGAAATACAAGATGAGCTTCTTTCTCATGGCCTGGTTACTAAAAAAGACATCACGAGATTAGGCTAGACAAATGGAATAAAATACATTACTTTATCTGACACCTGAAGTTTCAAGTTTGTTTAAACTCTGACACTTTTTGTAAAACCAAAAAAGAATGGATGAAAAGAAAAAAAGGAAGAAGTATTGTCCATCATGAATAAATGCCTGTCCTTAGATGACATCAGCCAAACTTGCTGTAGGCTGAGGGATAGTGCGGCAGCCAATATTGTAAAACTAGTTTGGTGGGGGAACAGCAATCGCCAGCGCTTCAAATAAAGGTCAGGGCCAGTAATCTCCTTAGGTGGCCGCTCTGTTTGACCCTTTCTTTGCTGCAAGACACAGTTTTATTTCTGACACTTAATCTGTCAGTTGTAAGGGCACCTTCTGCACTGATTAATGTGATCTTATTTTACATTAGTCACCTCAGCTGAGATACAGGGTCACTCAGGTCAAGGACACTGGATTGGGAACTAGGCTAATAGTAGGCTTAAATGGACACATACAGACAAATTAAGTTAAAATTGCACAACAATAATATAACAAATATCTCAGAAGAAAACCAAAATGCATTCTGGTGACTGCAGTAGAAATATAATATGGTCAAAATGTGAGTAGCATATAATGGGTCAGATCTAACTTGTTGCTGGCAAAGTCGCACTGACAGTTTAAGACAGAGATGGTATTGTGCCCTGGGCACCAGATGGCAATGGGAAAGATTAGTGGCCCTGAACTCAACTAAAGGTTCCCTTTGTGCTGCTGTAAGCCTGTGCCATTTCTGAGATATCTGAGTACACACTCATTTAGCTTAATATCTGCAAAAGCATGACGCTGGGAGAGTTGCAAAGTTTTGGAAAGACATTTATAACACAACAGAGGAACTTTTGTCTAAAAGGCAAGGCACATGTGCTTCTTTTCTGTTTTGTTTATAACAAACAACTTACAGAAGCCAGAACAGTATAGTAAAAAGCGGATGTGGCTTATCTGTGCCATTTCCAATTGCTTTATGCATTATTTCAGTTGACTAACCTAGAGCTTAAGTGAGATAGCTGTACTTTTCTCACAGACAGGATGAGTTATCACATCAGTTATAGAAACAAAGAAGCCATTTGTTTAGTTACAGCCACAGTGCTATTTAAGAACAACGCCAAAACAGGCGAGAGGGAGAGTTTTCAGTAACAGCTTTGAGGCAATAATGATGATCCAACGGCCAGGATCAAAAGGACTGAAGACAGAGCAATGTGGGGCAAAGAGGTCAGACACACATCAAGTGGTCAGACTTCAGACAAAACAGGATGTGATAATGTGCCTCCAGCTCCTTATGTCCATTAAAAATGGTCAATATCTATGGTCAAATGAGCAGTCATTAGATATTCCCTTATGAGATGGACAAATTATTAAAGCTAAAATTAACATAAGATTTTTAGATTGTGCAAGCATTACACAACAGAACGCAGTAGTGTGAAGTAATTTGGAAAGCATCAATGTTGCACAGAAACATTTATATTTAGATACACAAACTGTAATGCAGAGCAGTGTTTGAGCTAAATGGTACAGCCGCATTACTTTCAAAAGCAATGAAGAATTCGCTGGTCACACTTACATTTTAATGTTCTCATGGTACTGTTTAGTATCCGAGGGTTGATTGTACAGAGGCTAGAAAAAGTAAACAACATGAAAATGGTACTCTTATAGCACACAAAACAAGGTATAGATCACTGTAGCATTTCGTTAACATCTTATACTATATATAACTATAATAATATAAAGCTACTCACCAGTTCCACCCGGGGTCCCAGTCCCTCCAGTATCCTATGAGCTTCTTCAGCTTTTTTCTGTGGAACACAAACAGGAGCAGAGCATTAGAGTTGCACCTCTGCTGTCTCCACGGCAACAGGCAGCGTGCGCACACCACTCTGGACACGGAGTGTGTGGAGCAGGATGTAAGGATGGATGAGAGCTGAGAGCTGTCTATTATTAGACCTTTTAGCTCTAGCCACTGCTCCAGGCCTCCGCTTTCACTACAGCGATTACTCACCTCCAGAGGTACACTATCAGAAGGAGTGGGTGAAAGAACAACGCAACCTGCACTGATGCCTTTGTCAAGACGTGTTTAATTTGTACTGCAGTGATGTGAATATCCTCTCAGTGTTAGTCATCAATACTTGATGCACCTGAGCTCCTCCTCTCCTCTGATACTACATTACTCTTACTGCTTATTCTCTGCATGTTCTGACAGCTGCTGTGTTGTTTTTGACAGTGCTAGCTGAGGGACAGTATAAGACAGTATAAGAAGCTGTCAACCTTTATCCATCAGCACCCATGGGTCACCCTGCTCCTCTGTCCGCTCACCTCTGCAGCAGCAGCAGAACTCACCAGAGAAGCAGCAGAGTTATTGCTTTAGTCTAGACCAGGGGTTGGCAACCCGCAGCTCCAGAGCCGCATGTGGCTCTTTCATCGTTCTGTCATGGCTCCCTGTGACTTTGGAAAATAATAATGAGTATTTAATTACATTGTATTTTTATTTTAGTTTGTTCGTTTTTAAATGTAAATCTAAAATTGTAGATAATGGTAATCTTGTAACATTTAAATAAAACGTTTTTAATATCTCTGTCGCTCAAAACATGTGTCAAAGCCTCCGATGTGCGCCACCCGGCATACACTGGCAGCCCGGACTTACCGGCACCTTCATCAGCAGTATGATTTTCTGCCCAATGATGGATGGCGGACACTGCTTTATATCTGCTTGAAGGGAGGAGCTTAATTACCACATGGCTCATTTGCATAAACTAGAAGTGCTGAAAAAACAGCTTGCTCCTTGTGCCGCTGATGCGGTCAGCTTCTGTCGGACTAAAGGGCAGGACTCAGTGGAATATGCGTGTTCTTTCTGTGACTGAGGGATGTTCTGCCTATGGTGAGTCTGTTCTGCGCTTCTATCGCGTTGGAGATGGTTCATGTTAAACTTTTCAGAGATTATACGTGTGCAGGTCGTACGTGTGCAGCGCAGTTCTTTATTTCACTCATGCACTTTATTTATGTTGCTACTGTTGTGATGAAAAGACTGACAGGTGTAAATAATTCTCTTAAGACTCCCGCTTATGAGCTGTAGTGGAGGATGGTGCTTGTTGTAGTCTGTTTTCTGGGAGTTGTAGTTTTGCCTGTAGTTTCCCTGGTTAGCACTGGTTTAGAGTCAAAAGGGTTTTGTGGCTCCCGGTGTTTTCTTTTCTGTAGGAGACGGTCCAAATGGCTCTTTGAGTATTTAAGGTTGCCGACCCCTGGTCTAGACAATACATCAGCCAATTTGGACATGCGTACATCTTTCAAACTACAAAAATGCCACATGTATTTCTTTAAAAGACATAAAAGCCAAAAAGTACTACTATCGCTATATTGCTGCGGTACATCTGTTGGTTTTTTTTATATATTTTAATTGCAGTCAGCGATGTCCTGCATTGTATACTTATGTGTAGGTGTAAGAGGCTGCAGACTATTGCCTCATTCAAAGCAGCTAATGAGCAGTAACTATGAAAAGCAGCCTCTCGAGAGGGTCAAGGATTTCTCTCATTTTATTGCCATAGATGGCTCCAAATGACAGCGTCTCCTAAACATTAATTATTTGTATAAATTGAACATATATAAACCTAATCTGTCTCATTTTAAAAGACTAACACAGACAAAACCACCGCCCTCTTGTGGTAGCTAGCAGACATGTACTTTTAAAGTAGCATTAAAAATGTTTACAGGAAAAAGTAAGCATTTTTGAAAATGTCAAGATGTTAAATTAATCAGAAAAAGTGGTATTATGGTCATACATAATACATATGCACAGCACTGACCTGAACCTCCAGCTGTAAATAAGATATGATGATGTGACTTTAAAGCCTGTGTTTTGTTACACTAAGTCATGAGTTGTGCAGTGTGTACGGAGGGGCATCAGGCTGAAGCACATCCTCAGAGTGAGAGAGGAATGGAAAGTGTTACAGAGGTCAGGCTGCATTGTGGAGTAAGCAGTGAGTCATTCTAAACTTCCAGCTTTTGAATCTTAGGCAATCACTCAGTGGAGCCATCTTTGTCCTGGAGAAGAACAATGACTGCAGTAGAGCAGGGGCCTTGAGGCATGTGGCATCTGAGAAGGTGTTTTCATTAAATAGCTACTTTTCACGTTCGAATGGTTACCAAGGGCAATAAGTGCAGGTTAACTATACTTCAACAATGTCTCACTAAAGGACAACGTGATGAATGAATTCTTGTTTTTAAGCCAACAAATTCATCATAGTGTGGATGTAGTTTCTACAAACAGATTACATTTTATACAACAAACTGATTGATTGGTACAACTAACATGAAAGAACATGATTTTGACCACTAGGTGGACTGAGCGCACAGAGAATCAATATTACAAAATCTGGTAGAGGTCAGGGTACAACAGGGGTCTATTAATCATTCACATAATCTTTTTACCTACATAATTATTGGTTTAATCTGCTTTATATAAATCAGAAACCTAAACTCGTCACCATGACGACAGGGTCACTGTAGTGCTAGTACACGTGTTCTTGACTCACCCTGTTCTCGTCATAGATGATCTGCACCAGGCTGCGGTGCTTGGCCTCGCTCGGGGGTGGGGAAATAGGCCGCTCTGGCTCATGGGGCTTCGCTGCCTCCTCCTCCAGCTGTTGCTGCAACAGTCAAACCAAAGTAAGAATTATTTAACTTAAGCACTTTTATCTTAACTCCAAGATGCACACGTTTTCCGTGAAAAGCCCGTTGATCACCGCTCCATGTTGTGAGCCTTGTGTTAAAGTGTTAGATCCACCATTTCCCCACAACCCAGCTGGAAGCTGATGAACTGCCCTATTAGCTTTTAATAGGCATTAGCTCCCTAGGGTCTAGTTAATCAAATGCTTACCACAACGGGCTGTAAACAAAGTCATTGCCAGCAGTGAGACTGAATATTCAACACAACACGAGAGGCGTTGAAAAAAGAAAGAAGAGAAAAAGAAAAAAAAAAAAAAAAAAAAAAACAGTGGGACATCCTACTTAGTTTTCCAGAGCCAAGGTCAAATCAGTTTACCACTATAACATTATTAGATTCATAGTGTCATAATTTTTCTAGATGCTCTAATCTAAATAGTCACAGTTGTCAGGTCTTATTCAAAGTAGAGCAGACCTCGGGGTTAGTGGGTTACAGTTAGGCCTTGGGGGTTAGTGGATTACAGTCTTATTTAACAGTGGAAATGCTGTGACTGTTTGGATGCACAGTCTCCCGAAACTTCCCACAAGAGCAGAGATCCACCACAACATGTTATTACCGGCTTGGATAAGTATCAGGTCAGGGATAACCACCATTTTCAGACCCCCGTCAATTTCCCGTCTAACCACAGCTCGTCAAATTAAATAAACCCAAGATCCCATTGTTGCCATAGACCAAGTTTGGACAGCAACCCAACCAAACAGCTGCAGACATGTGGCCATCAGTAATTCCCATTTCTATCTTTATAATACAAAAAAACAATGAGAGTCACTTCATTACAAGTGCAAAACTAAATGTTACTGTCTAAAAGACAACAGCTTCTCGTCGAACAGACAACCATGATCATAGGTTGGTATAACAATCACAAAACCTCTGTCATAATGTTCTCCCTGAGGAAAGTTTTATTTATAGTTCTTTTTATTTTCTACTAACTTTCCATCCAAATAAAAAGGCAAAGCCACGACCAAAAGCAGCTGTCTGACACAGCTGGATTAGACATTTTAAGCTGCTACACTGAAAGGAAAATCGCTTGCACTTTAAATGCAGTCATAACAAAGTGTGTAGTGTCCTGCAAGAGTCAAGAGGTAAACTGACATAGAATGTAAAAGCATTAAGCACATACACAACAGTTGTGTATTAATTGCGAAGTGGGTTAGATGCCTTCATAGTGACACCAACCTGTTTCTTTCGGAGCTTGCAGATCTGCTGCTCCACCATAGTGATCTCTCGGTCCACACGGTCCATGTTCTGAATTAGCTCCTCTTTGGAAAAGCGGGTTGGTACCAGGTCCAAGTCAGGGTCCATGGTGATGGGACTCACAGGAGAGATGGGCTCCAGCTTCCCCATGCCACCTCCACGCTCCTGAAGACACAGAACCCAGGGCAAAAAGCCAAGATCAGAATTACGTAACAAGGTTAAGAGAGATACAATTTTAGCTCCAGCTTCTGACAAACCACAAGTCATTAGTCTGTCATCTTTTCAACATCTTTACTATTGTGCAAAAATTCAAATGTGGGACTGTGCAATCCCCTGTAAGCAGAGACATCAGCTGAACCTCAGCAGTACTAAACCAGACTAATGAATATGAGCTCACAGTTGATAAAGACTGAATCAAACAAAAGCACAGGCAGGTAGCTCTATGCTCACTAAAAAAATAGACTGCTGTTCAGGAATTATATGGTTTCATATAAAATGTGATGAATGAAATCTTTAGTATTCATACAATACGAATATTTCCTTGGTGATTTAATGACATTGTATTGCAATATGCCTTTTTTAATATGATGGTTTATCAATGTGAGATAAATATAGGAGTTAAATCTGACTAGAAAGAGCATTTCACCCCCAACTAGACAAAAAGTCTTTATTAATCTGTGATTTCCAACCGACATCTAAAACCAATTAAAGACAACAAATATACAATATTTTAGGAGAAGGACACCCAAGCGTTATCAAAAAGCCTCAGCTCTATGTAAATGGTAAATGGTCACATTTTTATATAGTGCTTTTCCACCTTCAAGGCACTTCAAGGGCTTTACAACAAGGAACCACTCACCCATTCACACACACACTCATACACCAGTGTACGCAGAGTTGCAGACACTGGGGGCAAGGTGGGTTAAGTGTCTTGCCCAAGGACACAACAGCAGCATTCATCTGTGGGAGCTGGAATCACACCAACCAACCTGTGGGTCAGTGGATCTGACCGCTCACCAATGATGTTTATGTCGAGAGCAGGATTTGAACCGCCAACCTTCACATCAGTGGACAAACTCTCTTACCTTACTGCCACCCAAAAAGACAGTTTTGTGCACAATCGTAATTTGTTGTCTACACATCAACAGCCTGTACACCTGTGGCACAGAAAGAGGTCAATGCCCTGAAGTTATGATGTTGTCCCAGTGTAATTATCTTACAGCGTCCTCAACAACCCTAACCACATTTAGAACATTCCTCAACATGATGTCTAGAGCTATGCATGTTTTTATTAGCTTCAGTGTTGTAGTGTGTCAATGCAAACGCTTTCTATTTAAAGAGCACCAACCGCAGCAGCGTGTGCATACCAGACCAACAGAAGGAAGGAAATCATTTGTTTTTATAGCCATTGAACCAAAGATACACACAGCGGCATGAGAAAGAAGATAAGAATTGGGCTAAAGATGAGGGCCATACTCTTTCTAAATCTCCATACAGGGTCTTGCATGAGACTGTAACCACACAAGAAAAACTTTAGGTAACAGTTGAAACATAAGCAACAGTTGAAACAAATGACATTGCATATAGTTATCTCTTAATCATTTCAAAAAGTCATTATCTTAATAATAAAGTTGATATGAAGTACTGTACACTTCCTGGTTACATTACTGGTTAGACAACAAAGAGGATTACTGATAATTACCCATTATTTGGCTTTACTACTAACACTATTACTAATAATTTAATGGAGACATATTTTGCTAAATTGACTGTTAAGAGCTTTTAACCAGACAGATGTAGATAGAATTTTTTTTATGTTTTCCCTTTAATGTACGGTCATGAGTACCTTGTGCATGTTTGAATAATCTTTAGTCACAGTCAAGGTGCCATTGCTCAGAAAATTCATGTTCTTCCCTACCTCCCATACATGGTCAATGCTCTCAGTGCAACTTTAAGAAAAAAAATCCAAGAATATACAGTAATACAAATAAGATTCAGCAGCCATTTTGGTACCAATTTAAATATCCACTGCTCTCTACCATGAATTGCAGCTATCCAAAGGAAGGGCCATCAGCCTGGTTTAGGCAGAGACTGTATACAAAAGTAGACTAAGAAGCTAAATAAAAAAACAGCAGGATAATGTAGAGCGAGTTAATACAGAAATTTTAAGACCAAAATGGCGAGAAGAACATCAGCAGTTAAGGAGAGAGGGGTAACGATGTGGCAGCGGCCAGCGCGTTAGCCATGTCCAGTTACAATATACAGTCTATGGTTTAAGGTGATGTACTGTAAAAGCAGAAAGAAATCAGTGCAGCAGTTTTTAAATGGATGTCAGTGGACTTTCTTTTATTCAGTCATTCTAGATCAATATTGCGAGTGTCAGAGAAAAGGATAATGTGTCCTCTTTAAGAATGCTCACATGGTTAATTGCGTCTTTATTTGATGGTCATTGATAGTAATCATTATGATTGACATTATGGCTGCATTAGTCGGGGCTCTTATCACCAACTCGCTTTCAGTATCAGTTTGTTTTTTTGTCGCAAAGGTCAGCCAACTCAGACAGACTGAACGGGATCAAATGTAATCTGTGTTTGTCCAGCCTCATATTTAAGTCATAGATAGTCGGCCTGTCCTATTTGAGAACAAATACCGCTATGTGCCTGCTGGATTTGAGAATGCATAGATTTGGCGTGTACAAATAGACTGGTAAAATGCGCTTTTGTTCTTGGCTGATTCACAGTGACTCATGCTTTGCCTACTACGAGCCGACTCCCTCTTTTCCTGTTGGCCTTTGTGCGTGGCTCCTCTCCCGCGCTCTTTATCTGTGCCACTCCACACTTTCGCCCTTTGCCTCCTTTTAGTCAAATCTTTAGTCAGTGATTGCATCTAACACGACTTATATAATGGATCATGCCTCTTGGTGCTCGGGGGGATTACTGGCATTCCTGAATATTTTAGAGCTTCTTTTAAAGTAATTTTGCAACTGTACCCCTGCCATTATTGGGTAATCCATTTACCATTCCTCAGCTCATGTCCTCAGTTAGTTTCAGGCAGTTATATCAAGAGCGCCCAGCTAGCAAAAGCAGCAGAAGCAGGTCTACCATGCACAGCCAGGCATTTTCATCTGCTGCTCACACACTTTGATCCAGTCTTTTGAAATCTAGGCCAACTCCATTAGATATTAATTTGTTTCACAACTCTCTCCCACTCCAGCTCACGAGACTCACTTGCCTTCAGTTTCTTCCTCTTCTGATGTCTTTTATCAAACAATATCTTTTATGTGGCACTGACAGGGACCTTGGAAAGAGTTTTTTTTCAAATATATAATAAAGACTGTTTACTCTTTCAACCACTTTCTTCAATTACTTTCTACGACTACTGCAATCTTTCTAACCATCTAACCAATGCCGCCCAGATCCAGTGAACTATATGCCAATAAATGATTTATTGAAAAAAATTCTAAAGAAGAAATGACAATACATCAATGGATTAGATATACAGGTATTGATTGTATATAGAATCATGTACATGTATTTTGTTTTTTAATATTAACGTAAGTTTAAGTATCAGACAACTGTGCACTGACTGTAAAATACCTCACAAAAGTGTAGAACTATCATTTAAACTTTACACATCTTTAAAGTTATTTTGATAATCTCAGCTAGGGCTGTGCCAAAAATTGAAAGATCGATAGATCGTGATTTCGACTTGGATCGATCTCGATGATAAGGCGTGCAGGTCTTCAGATAATCGTGTGGCAGTAAGAGCGTGTTGTGCTTTTCTCCTATTTCTTCTTTATAATCCAAGTTACGGAAAGTAAACGACTACTTTCTCACCGTTTGAGTGAAACGTAAGACCTCATTTAGCGCATGGACATCGCACGTGTTTCCGTTGATAGCGGTAGCGCGTGAGTGCATGTGTGTCTTCTGCTAAGGGTAACGCATGTATGCATTAAGGTTTAATATACTGTACTCATTCCAAACTTTAAATGTGAATATCTCCGGAATTATTGGTCCTATCAACCCAAAATAAATTGTAATGATCCTGACACCCTTCCCTGTATGTCTGAAGTCTACATGTCGAGATCAATTAATATGGGAAAAAAAAATCTTGATTGTTTTCTTTCCCATAACACCAAGCCCTAACCTCAGCAACAATTTAGAGTGAGCTCTGCCAAGGAGTTGGTTATTAGCATGCCCAAACCTAGACTCAGATTTCAGGTCCTTATAGTCGAATGAGCCATGGAAAAAAGACTCGATGAACTCGGCCCTTATTTCAGTTAGAAATTAATTATAGTGCCTCTGTACCTGCTTACATTTCAACAATGATTAAAGCACAACTAGCCACATGTCCAACTGCTGCACAGTGCTTTATGTGAGAAAGAACAGACGCTCTCACCTTTGCCAGGTCCTCCACCCCTCCCAGAGGCAGAGACGGCCGGTGGGATGTGGGGCGTATTAGGCTCTCCGGGGCCATCTCTAAACGCGGCCGTTTGATCTCGGTATACTCCACCTCTGATTGGCCACTGTGCTCAGGCAGGTAGATGTGCTCATACCGTATATGCTGTTCTTGTCCCCTGCAACACATCAAGAAAACTCATTAGAGGCAAATAGAGAAATAGAGAGAAACAGAGCTATTACACAGCATATAAGCTTAAATACTGTATCACATTTCCATAGTCAATTTGGTATTCAGACAGAAAAGGGCAAACCTTGAATTTGATCGCAGGCTAATTTTGTCAAGATGTTATTATGCTTCAAACTATACTTTAGTATTTCTAAGGCACAACTGCTCTCAGTATGTATGTAAAAGTGCATAAAATAATAATATGATAAATAATGATAGATGACAAATATATCACAATCAGATCGTTATTACAATAGACGCCGTTTTCAAATCTCAAAAGCTTTAGTTATTTTGGTAACTGAATCTTCGCTGTCAGCAACAATATCATTTTTAAATGATGAAAAAATGTGTTAAACAAGTATAGACCTCAACAAACCTGTTCTGAAATGCATGAGATTCTTGTATTTGTTTAGGAGTTTAAAATTCCACCTTCTCTCAAATGTAAATGCTCATGGACAGGTTTAAACTGTGAACTGAATCCTGATTACAACTGCAAATATATTTTGTCAAACAACAACAACAACAACAACAACAACAACAACAACAACAACAACAATTTCTATTCCTATTAACTGAATCAATGTGATCTTGATTCTAAGGAACTGTATATTTAAATGCTACTGCTGCTATAAACAGGGGAGATACAGTGGAGGAAATAATTTTGTAGGTTTGCCCACTGACAAAGAAATTAACAATCTATAATTTTAATCGTAGGTTTATTTTTACATTGAGCGATAGACTATCAAAAAGAAAATCCAGAAAATGACTTTAAAGAAAATATATAAACTGATTTGCATTTCATTGAGTGAAATAAGTATTTGAACCCTCTAGCCAAAAGAGACTTAAAACCCTTGTTTGCAAGCACAGAGGTCAGACATTTCTTGTAGTTGATGACCAAGTTTGCGCACATATCAGAAGTAATTTTGGTCCATTCTTCTTTGCAGATCATCTCTAAATCATTAAGGTTTAAATTTTCGGACAATTGCACCACCAGTTGTCTCCTCAACACCCAGCTTCTGGTTTTGTAGCCCATTCCAGCCTTATGCAGGTCTACAATCTTGTCCCTGACATCCTTTGGCAGCTCTTTGGTCTTTTCCATGTTGGAGAGTTTGGAGTCTGATGGATTGACTGATTCTGTGGACAGGTGTCTTTTATACAGGTGACTAGTTAAAACAGGGGTCTAATTCAGGTGACGAGTGGATTAGAAGTGTCTAACTGGGATCAAATACTTATTTCACACAATGAAATGCAATCTTTTTTTTTTATTTATTTATTATTATCCTTTATTATCCCTGTAGGGAAATTATCCTCTGTATTTACCCCTCCTTTCAGGAGCAGTGGGCAGCACTTGAAGGTGCCCGAGGACCCATCTCCATGATCTTATTGCTTGGCTAGGCAATTAATATATTTTCTATAATGTGATTTTCTGGATTTTCTTTTTGATATTCTATTTCTCACTGTTAAAATAAACCTACCATTCAAATTATAGACTGTTAATTTCTTTGTCAGTGGGCAAACCTAGAAAATCAGCAAGGGATCAAATACTTATTTCCTCCACTGTATATATGGCAACCTGGAAGGCTAATGTTACAGTAGGCACCACTGCAAGTAACACAAGCTGCAGAGTTTGTGTGGGTGTTAGCCACATTCAGCACGTGCTCATCACATTCACTGACCCATTTGCCAAATGCAAGACAAAGCGCCAACAGTTCATGAGTGTACTGTAGTCTTGATGTGTAGTTAAATGACACCTTTCAAAGTTTAACTGGGCATGGCTATCAGATGTGGAAACTACATTAGCCCACTTGTGAATAGTCCTCTGTTCTTCCTGATTTCCTAGGTCCTCTCTGGAGACTATCTCTGTCCGTTCACATGGAAGTGGCTTGAGGAAAGAAGCTGGAAACATAACCACAATTGCAAACTCTGAGCCACAAAGGCCTAGTGTGTGGAGTGCCAGGGAGCGTGGAGCCTCCTTCTGCGGAGATGGATTGGCACACAGCCCAACTCGATTCTTCTTCATCAGACATAGACTATGCAACAAGTCCATCTTTAATGTTTCTTCCAATATTGTGCAGCTCTAGTGTGGGGGGTAGTGCTTTAATTTGTTTAATTGTCTGGAAATAACCTCGAAAACTAGGCTGTGTGTTACTGCTGCTCTCAAACCCTTTTCCCCTCATTGATTCAGTTCACTTCCTCATCTTCATTGAGTGTTTGCGCTTACATAATCAACTACTACACCCCTCCCCTCTCGCTCTCTCTCGCTCTCTCTCTCGCTCTCTCTCGCTCTCTCTCTCTCGCTCTCTCTCTCGCTCTCTCTCTCTCTCACTCTCTCTCTCTCTCGCTCTCTTTCTCTCTCTCTCTCTCTCTCTCTCTCTCGCTCTCTCTCTCTCTCACTCTCTCTCTCGCTCTCTCTCTCTCTCACTCTCTCTCTCTCTCTCTCGCTCTCTCTCGCTCTCTCTCTCGCTCTCTCGCTCTCTCTCTCGCTCTCTCTCTCTCTCACTCTCTCTCTCTCTCTCTCTCTCTCGCTCTCTCTCTCTCTCTCTCTCGCTCTCTCTGTGGTGAGTGTGCTGAATAATCTAGTCCCTGAGGAGGATTTGTCTAGAGGATGAGAATGATGTGTGTAAAAGGGTGAAGCAACTAGGACAAGAGGACAGGCAGAATACCCCAGTACAACTACAGTAGTTTGTCATTGGTAAATAAATGGTGATATTGTATTATCAGTAAAGAAATACAATATCGGTAGAGGTTATGATTGTGCCAATCTCCTCCAACAGCTGTGTGGCCCTCAGGGACCAATAACAGAGGGAGAAGCCCAGCACAGTGCACCACAGCTGGAGTGACTGGGCCTGATGAGAAGAGGAACTGGAGACAGGCCAAAAATATCATTGAAAATACGCAGCACGCCTTTATGTCTCTTTATATGGCTGACTAGCACGCAAGCCAAGAGACAGAGCTGCACTGCACAGAGATGGGACTGCCATTAAGAAATGTATGCCTTATAAAACATATTGGAGCAGCACAAAATACCAGAATTATTTTCATTGTACTTTGGTTTTGCAAGAAACTAAATATAGCTTATATGTGTGTTCTTCAGTTAAATTATTAGGGATGGCAATATATTGGTGTAAATATCAATGAGGTTTTAATAACATAATTCAATATCTGTAAAATGTTCTAATATATCGGTCAATATTTATTCTACCATTTTTTGTGATTCCAAATAGAAGAGCAACCAAGCATGAGAAGTGGCTGAATGTTTACATCAATATAAAAAAATGAAACAATAAGACAATCCATTGTCATTGATTGTAAAATAGTGCTATAAAGACAGAAGTCAATAGCTGTATTGTCTGTATCTGACGAATTGAGTAATTCTTTATTATATATTTGAGAAAACGTATTAAGCATCTTATTTTTTGTTTGTTCATGTAACCTGTAACCTATCTGAGCTGTCCCAAGCATGTCTCACAGTCTGTGCGTCTTCAGCATCTATGGACAAAAGTACTGGAGGTGTGCCGCCTTTTCTGCGCCACAACTGGTAAATTAAAAATAGCACAAAACAAGGGACTTGTGACCTGATAAATTTGTTAGAGGATCATGAAAGCTATTGCTATTGCCATGGCCTATAAGAGGTTTAGGCTGGAAAAGGATAACTACTAGTCTGTTATTGAAACAGGGACAGTAAAAATGAAACCTTGGAGAGAGTGACTGGTGATCTCTACTCTAGTAATCTAGTACTACTGTCTCTGTACACATAGTTATTGCGTGAACTGCCGGGATTTTGTGGTTGTGAGAGTGCAGTTTGGGTCATATATTGGGTCAGATCATGGAGAGATGTGAATGTTTTGAGCGCTTTGCCAGTGCCACAGTGTGTCCCTTTAAAATTGAGTAATCGCTGTGCAGAGCCTGGCTTTGGTTGACAAGAGAATTTCTTTTCAACTACAGCTACTACAGCTACTATGTCTTTGACATAGATTTTGCATTGGAGGCATTTGACAAACTAGACAAATAGCAATAGCCTAAATTGTCTTAACATAGGCTTTCTTTTAAAACACATTTTATCTCAAACTCTTGAACAGGTGCTACAGGTATTTTACATTTTCCTGGAGATAAATGACAGGTTTAGTAAAATTATAATTTGTGTTGAACGTAAAAGGTCCCACTCAAGTGAAAGAACCCTGTTTACCAGTCCCTGTGTGTCTTGTTTTGCTTTGCAGCTTGGTCTCTCTTTTCTGGAGTAGCCCTGGTGATTTCAGACAGATGGGAGAAGGCGGAGTGCTTGGGAGTTTGCCTGGAGAAAGGAGGAGGATGGGGCCAATAACTACAGCACAGTGGCTCACCACTGATTACACTGCTGTGGCTGCCTGACCTTCAATTACTTTGAATTTACCCCATTGTTCCCTTCCTTCCTTTTCCACTCAACAAGGTGTGAATAAGAACATGTCTTTTGTTTGTTATATACAGTTTATTTTTAAAGTTTGTCACACACAAACTTTCCGAAATGCAAATGATCAGAAGACACTGTCTGTCTAAGCTTTAACTGGACAAAATGTAATAAATCAGGAACATGTGGGCAGCAGTCAGACACCCATGGCCAACAATTCCCACACAATGCCTTGTAGTCAATGTATGTCTGATGGTAAAGCCATTTGAAATCATACTTGTGCTAGTTCAGCATTTAAACAGTGAACCTTACATATCAGTGTCAGTAAAACCAAATCCACATCTGCCTTCAGCCTCAGAAAATAGTTTCTTCTGAGAATCATACAAAATGCATGTCATACAAATCAAATATTCATAAGTACTTATCAAGACCCATACTCAAAAAAGAAAGGCTGTATAAATAATACACCACTTGAGAAGGTACACAACCTGAGTCTGCAGGAGAAAGTATAAAGCACACAATATGATGCTTCAGCATCTTCTTATATTGAAAACAGCTCCTTTGGCCCACAAAGCTTTAAAATACAACGTCACACAGAGAAGGCTCGCAGGCACCAATTACATAAGGACCGCTATGGGGTTATGTCAGAGAACTAAAGCTGCTGAGAAGGGCCACACTTTAAGCTTTCATATAAACATAGCCACAAGACAATACATATATAATACAAGTTTAGACACAATTTTAATGGTCATAATTAGTAAAGTGCAAAGGCTGCAAACAATGCAATGTCCTCTAAAAAGGCAAATACCATATTCATGGAATCTGCATAAAACTGGCCAGCTGTGTATTTTAGACCACTCTGAAATGCACACACATGCAGGCTACTCAAATGGTCATGCTTATGCATTTTATAAACCAAAGGTCCATAGAGGCTGTAATAGCTCATACCTCTCAATCCCAGGCTGAAACTCTGACAGCAGCGAGGGTCGGCGGCGATGAGGTTGCCCCAAATGAGAGCTATAATCCCGGGCATGATGACCATGATAGTCCACCAGCCCCACTTCCTGAAAAGCAAACAACAAAATGTGTCAAATATACAACACATATTACAGGGATTGAAGAAATGTCTGTCTTATTTGTGCAGCACGTGGTTATTTTTATTTTTTAGTAATATGCACAGCATCAATATCACGAAGTGTGAGATAACCCGCCAGTCAAGCCTAGCCAACTGTCACCAAGCCAAAATGTGAGGAGAAAGATTTTATGCAACTTTGGGGAATTTTATTTTCACGAGAACATAACACAACGACTTAAGGTCAGGGGGTGATTCCTGCTTCAAGTCCAGAAGGCACTGCCTCTGCTCAGACTCAACGTAATCTGGATAATTAGTAGAACAATGGAAAAGAACCATTATGGGTCTGCACTGACAACATGAACTTTCTACTTGAACATCTAATGAGGGGGAGCTACTGTGTGCACAACACAGTGACCTAAGAATATTTCTGCAGGGGCCCAGCAGAAGGCTGAGGGGTCAGAGGTCAGGAATAATGCTATGTTTACAAAATACCACAGAAGACAGTGCCAGACTCTAGCTTCAGCTTTATTAACACTTTGTGTGCCAGGTTTGTAAGGGCTAAGCACCTGCCATACTGGGAAATGGAAATATTCTAGTTAACACTTAAAAAACACTATGTTGCAATTAGGAAGACGTCCCTACAACTATTAATGATTTCACAATATTGTAAAACATGTATACACTAATAATGTTGTAATACATTGTGAAACCCTGGGGTATTCCAATGAGACATAACTGGAATAAAAAGAAACTACTTTCTGCCCTCAAAACTGTGTAGAAATGTAAACTATAATGTAGCATCCATAGCAAAGGAGAAATTCAATTCTGCCAACTGGACAAAGGTTTTTTTTGATTGAATACATTTCGCAGCTCATCCAAGTTGCTTTTTCAGTTCTGAAGAATCAGCTTGGATAAGCTGTAAATGATGAGCTGTAAAACGTACTAGATAAAAACAAAAAACAAAACATTTGTCCAGTTGACAGAATTGAATTTCTCCATTGATATGGATCCTACCTGGACGACTGAGGGATTTCCCAAACATAATGTAGGGTAGTAAACTATTTACTAATTTGAACAGGTATCGATCATAGAAGTTATTTTGATCATTCTCAAGAAATGCATGGTTCTGTTTTGAAAGGTCAAAATCTTTTATAATTTCCAGCATTTGTAATTCTATACGAGTTAAATTATGGAGAAGAGGAGGTAAAGAAGCCAGGAGTGTATAGGACTAGTATAACAATGCACCTATTCATTGATGACTATAGTATTGGTAAAGATTAGCTTTTTCCTTAGTATCAAAATTGAGTTTGAAATAAATAGTTTAGTTTACAAAATTTCTGATTAGTTCAATTTGATGAGGCTCTTTAACAGAAAGAGAGAGAGATACTTTGTTGATTCTGAGGGAAATTCAAGTTAATATGCATGTCAGCTCAAAACTTCAATAGAGAGGACATGAACTGAATGTCACATCTGGAGTACTCCAGATGTGTGTACCGCTGCACTCCAACCACAGTAATACTTGCAAAGGTGTTACTTGGTGATCTGTGCCTGGACTCACCGTGTGCGCCCGCTGGAGTTGAAGCGGTAGAGAGGCGGGGTTGGGCAGGTGCCTGGTATCTACTGTCCTCCGACTCTGTGGCATGGACTGGTGGGAGGACATGCTGGCCCAGCCGCTTCCTCTACAGACAGGAAGAGGGAATGGCTTCGGAGGAGGTGCCGCTCATTATCGGCTGTTTCTCTTAGCCAGCGAACTGTGGAGAGAGACTGAAGGTTAAATAGAGCAATATTAACACATCTTCTATATAGCTTGGTCCGTCTATACAGAAACAAACTGACCCAAAGGTTATTTACCTGGACAAAGTTGACAAGAGATGAGATAAATATATGATGAGCACAGATGCTATAAGATGCTGTGGATGGCAAAGGCCCGAAGAAACAACAGTACAACAATAAACTACTTTTCATTTCATAAACCTACTGTGGAAGGTGGAAAACAGACTATTGTAGATAAGGTTAACACTATTAGTAAAAGCCCCATGTACGAGACTCAAAAGAAAACTTGCATAACAAAATAATAATAAAATAGAGGGGTTTATCACAAGATAAACCCCTTATCTTATAAACCCCTTATAAATCTTATATCTGAATTTTGAAGGAGAATACCGCAGGTTAAAAAACAGGGAATGGAGATCAACAATAAAGCTGTATTATTTTTACATGCATGCATGTAGTACAGAGGGATGCCAAAATATTGATATATTATGATACTTCATTTTATTAAATTACGGGTTGCTGTATCGATATACTATACGCAATTTACAAAACTAAGTTGTGGCAGGACAACAATTTCCTTCCTTATTTAGAGAAAATTAGGTAATTCAAGTCAAGCAGAATATTCATAGTTTTGATTAATTAAATGTATTCCTTAAACAGAATGTGCATGTAGTAGTTTAACAAATACTGTAAAAAGATTTTCCCCTTTAAAATTGTGATATATCACAGAATGCAGAATGTGCAATGTAATGATCATCATATGTATCAAAATATTGTCATTCCATAGTTAGCCATGTATTGTATACTGTACTGTATTGGAATGGGCCCTGTGATTCCCAACCCTAAATTACAGTAAGAATGTCATTATAGTCCATGTATTATCTTGTCAAAGAAAACCTGCACTTTCAGGACCTTTGAATGTTGAATCCTAAATAAACATTACCATCATAGTAGTTGAAAATACTGTATTCTATTCCCAGTAACACAAACACAACTAGTCACTTGACATGACAGTTATGCAAGCACTTTACAATAGTATCATAGTGTAAAGTGTAAACATTTACAGAGGAAACCCTGCCCGTGGTTACGAATGTCAAGGACCTGCAAAAACCCATCTTTGGCCGCACATTATTAAGCAGGCCATACAATGATGTCATACTGGTGTCCAACCAAAAGAGCAGAGCATCGAAGAATGAGAGATCCTCTTTGATAAGCATCCAGGGACCAGAGAGGGTGTCCTGGGGGAGGGAGAAAAACAAGCCTGAAGGCAGTCACAAGATCTGCTAAGGACAAAAACCTGAATCAAGATGAGGAGGCCAACACAATGAGCTCTGAGGCACATGAGGCCTTAAACACATGCGCTGGCACTGCTACAGACACCCACAGGCAACACAGGCAAGTCCATGGCCCGCTGCCAACAATCCACGAACTCACTCACCTCTCTCTCCCCCCTCTCCCTCTCCTTTGCGAGCTTATAGGGACGTCTCCAAAAGCGGGCCTCAGCTTAAAGCACACTGAGCCAATATTTCATTCTCTAGAAGACCCCCACCCCTTCTTGACTCCATTTTAGGCTGGGTTGTGGAAATACTAGCAGAGTGGTGTACACAGACACAGAGCTCAGTGCATGCCAAAGCAGGAGACTTCAAACAACAGCTAAATTCGACTGAAATAAACATTCAATCAAACCTGTCGAGGGTGTTCTTAGACAGTTTGTGGAGGCGCTGTGGCTGGTCCAATGCAATGGTAGGGACTGAATCAATAACAAGAATTTCACAAATAGTTTGAGCCTTGAGGTAATAAATGAAAACAATCCAACTTGAAATCTGATTATTAATATAAAATCATGCCAATTTTACCCTTCATGTGTTGAAAAAACACATGAAGGGTACAATCAATCAGCAAGGCATAGATTATTTGGCTGGCAAATCCAGAATGAGGGCTCTATTTTTTTACATATGGGTATCAGTTTGGTCGCCACACCCTCTATTACATCTCGAGCCTGATCAAACATGAACAGGCAGTACCGTAGCTCCCTATTACGTGCAACGCGTAGGGCACCAAGTGCTCGGGAGGCACCACACACTCGTGAATTCTCGCAAAATCCAGTGCCGTAGCAATTGGCGGAGCGACCCACAGCAATTAACACTGTCAGAAGTGTGTATTCTGGATCCCAGGCAAACAGGTTCTATCTTGAAATAATAAAGTAACTCAGATCAGAAGCAGATTTAGACTTTGTTCGGATCCACACCAACAATGTTCATTATCCGCATCATTTGGTCCATCACTGCCCTTTCCTAAAACTGTAAAATACAATCCAATATAACTTCTCTCCAATAAACCCACATTATCAAGAAACATTTCCCAACTGTGGATTGTAAAGCTTGCCGTAGAAATGATTCAAAACACAAGCTAAACTTACTGTAACCAAGCTTTATGACAAGACTGTTCATAATTTAAAATTCAACAGGGCTGGGTCATTTTGAAGGTTTGATGACAGTTCCTCTGAAGCAGATGTGAAAAAGACACTGTGATGTGTACACTGTAAACTTTGGCAATAGAAGAGTATAAAGCGTCCCGGATGATGGGAGGATGAGGGAGGGGGGCTGCTAGGACTCAGCCCTGAGGAATGTGACACCCTGTCAGCTCCCATAAGGATTTATCTCCCTGGAGCCTCATTACCCAAGAGCCCGGGACAAGGAGACCCAAGCACCTAACTGCACACACAAAACACAAGCATAATTCACAATTAAATGTAGGGATGCACTGACACCACTTCTTTTCTAAACTGATACGTGTACTAGAGCAAGTACTACTGATACCAGGTATTATTTTTTTGTTTTAACAAAAGATTTCATAAAAGATTCATAATGTAGCCTACTTTTTATACTTTAGAATACTTCTTTGGGAGGTTCACTAAATATAATGTATACTTCATAACCTCCTAATAATTACTATATCAACTTACTGTCTAATATAAAAGCTGAAACAATATTTATCATGTGCTCATTTCTTTTGCACACCTGGGAAATTTGTGGTTATTTTTTGATTATATCAAAAGATTTACGCCTTAACACCATAGTTTGTTTTAAGTGTGTCATTCTGCTTTTTATTTATTGCAGTGAATGTGTTTTAACCATATTTTACATTTAGAATAGTTTTTGGGGATAATTCTAGTACTTCAGTCATTATGTCAAAAGCATAGTAGTTTCAGTATTATCGTTTATTGTCTATCTTTTCTTCAGCAATATATCACACTTCAAAATGTGTTATTGTTACAGGTCTATTAATATCTTATATAGAAGTATCTTCACAATTTTCATCTTTGCAGACCATGGTGATAACTGGACCCTTGATGCCCCTCCTATGCCCTTAGTATTGAGTGGCCTCTGTCCCTAAAGATTTGAACATTATCTGCAAATGGATGCGCGTTAATCCTAGACACATCTGTAGCATGCCTGTCCATGAGAGTGGATCTCTCCTTCACTGTGGTTCTCCTCTAGGATTCTCTTTTTCCCACTGGGTTTTTTGAGTTGATGCATGCACAAGCAAAGAATTGTCAGCATTACCTAGCAATGTAAGCCTGTTGCTATCGTAAACACAAGCAATGTGCTGATATCATTGGTAAACTATTCAGTTCAGTAACACTTTATTTTTGCTTTATCCATGAAAACATTTAAGGATTAGGTGATTAAGTTGAAGAAAGAAAGCTGAGCTTAATGTGCAAAACAGGTAATGAGCGCTCTTGATGGCCAACTCTACACTGCTCAGTGGCTCTTACTGAGCTGAGGCTTTAAATAACACACAGAGAGATTAAGTAGTATCGATTCTTTGTATCGGCACAATTATGCAACTAGGGATAGTCCGAAGTTAATAACCAATATATGGCTTGTCATTTCTGCTTCAAAATTAACTTTTTGTTTTTGTAAATAATAATGCATTAATCTGGGATCCAAAATAATTTATTGCATACAACTATATTTACTTATTAGTTAAATAGCAGCATTAGATGTCTCTAACTATAGACAAATCATTGTCCTTTATATTGTAGGAAACTGTTTAACCCAATGTTTAAACATGCACCAAGTCAAGATTTCTGCATCACCCCAGGCACAGAAACTCCCCACATAGCAAAGGTGCATGTTTTCAATTTTTTTCCAGGAGCATAATTAATGCTGTGCATAATAAAGTTATTTATGCTTAACAAAATCTAAGATTATGACTGAATACTAGAAAAAGCATAATATGGCCTGACAGCCAAGTGCTTTGCACTGAACACTACTGGCAGACAGAGCTAAATTAAAGACATGACAAAAGCAGAAACTGTGCAAAACTCAACACTCAGAAATCTGCCCTATTTCTGAGGAACATACAGACACATTATAAACAAGACAAAAAAAACATGCAGTGTCCTGGAAAATGAGACTGATGCGTGTATGATGTAAGAAGAGTAAAAAATAGATTGTTGAAAATAGCTCAAAATGTTTCCCTTTGAGCAGATGAGAAATCCAGCCACAGCTCGTCTGTTGCATCAGCTCCAGCTCTCAGCCCTGGGCTGTTTTACACCAACAATAGTTTGTTCAAAGTTTCAGAGAGCGAAGAACATTTCCTCTTTGGATTTTCACTGACACATTGTTACCCAAATTTGGTTTAAAAACACATCAATATATATGTTCAACAAGCCTCAATCTGTAGCAACACAATATCTACATCATATTTAGTCTTAATGAATTACTATAACTGGATATAAAGATAAATTGCAATCAAAACAAATTTAATTCAGTGCTCACTCACAAACTAGCAAATCACAACAGCAGCATCATGACCTCTACAAAAAACTATAGTGTCCCCTCCATGGGTCTTATCTCATTCATCTCAGCACCTCCTGATAAAGCAGTGGGCCAACAGTCATTTTCATGCAGTTGATAGATTTCCACCAAGGGAGGACCTTGTTTTCTGCAGACATAATCTATATTTATCTGGGAATCTAGATAATAGATTGT
Source organism: Taenioides sp. WSHXM2023 (assembly GCA_029959045.1). Lineage (NCBI taxonomy): Eukaryota > Metazoa > Chordata > Actinopteri > Gobiiformes > Gobiidae > Taenioides > Taenioides sp. WSHXM2023. Next base: position 13,497,790 of record CM057089.1, read on the forward strand.
GATCGCCAACAGCGCACCTGTAAATATGTCATCAAGCCCGCTCAATTGTGTTTTGCACCTACCATGATCACCAGACATGTTCAAATCAAATATTGATCTTATTAGATAACAATTAAAATTCTGATTTATTTACAAAAACATCGGAAATGATTGCCAAGTTGTTTAGGTGATAAATTGGTGTTGTGGTTCTCCTGATTATCCAGTCAGAAAGCAGAAGCACGATATGTGATATTGCAGTACAGTCCAACAGCCAAATTGATATATATATACTATATTATATATATTATATAATATATATAATATATTATAATAGAATATATATTATATATAGTATATATTATATATAAATATATACTATATTTTGAAGTTAGTTGTGTGCTGTTGTTGTGTCCTTAAGCAAGATACTTGACCCACCTTGCCTAGTATAAGCTGGCTTCTCTCTATGAGCAAGTTATATGTTCTTTCACTTGCTGCTCCGCTGAGAGATGACATGGCACACTAAGTACATGGTGAGTGGTATCAACTCCTGGTATAGAGACCACATTGACCAGTACAAGTACAAGCACCTGAGATCAAGCACACTGAAAAAATGGTCTGAGAGGGGCTGCTCAAATTGCAAACAAATATTTGACAACAATAACATGACTTTTTACAATTCTCTGTCCATCATGTTTAAATCTTACAAAGGTCGCTTCACTGTGGTCGATGTTAGACCTGCATGTTTTAATCAGGCTGAGGAAACATGACTTTGTTATAATCTGTGGTGAAGCTCCTCCCTCGGGAATTCACCTCCCCAAAACTTTGGGAGGGAAAATTCAAATGTAGCAGGACACAGGAGCAGAGGAAACACTCAGGACACAGGACAGTTACAGGAGCAGAGGAAACACTCAGGACACAGTTACAGGAGCAGAGGACACACTCAGGACACAGGACAGTTACAGGAGCAGAGGACACACTCAGGACACAGTTACAGGAGCAGAGGACACACTCAGGACACAGGACAGTTACAGGAGCAGAGGACACACTCAGGACACAGGACAGTTACAGGAGCAGAGGACACACTCAGGACACAGTTACAGGAGCAGAGGACACACTCAGGACACTGGACAGGTACAGGAGCAGAGGACACACTCAGGACACAGGACAGTTACAGGAGCAGAGGACACACTCAGGACACAGGACAGTTACAGGAGCAGAGGACACACTCAGGACACAGGACAGGTACAGGAGGAGAGGACACACTCAGGACACTGGACAGGTACAGGAGCAGAGGACACACTCAGGACACAGGACAGTTACAGGAGCAGAGGACACACTCAGGACAGGTACAGGAGGAGAGGACACACTCAGGACACTGGACAGGTACAGGAGCAGAGGACACACTCAGGACACAGGACAGGTACAGGAGCAGAGGACACACTCAGGACACTGGCCAGGTACAGGAGCAGAGGACACACAGTGCGTCCAGGAGGACTGTGAGAGCTGATCTGGAGGTAAGACTTTTCAGAGATTTTCTATTCTTCTCAGGCCTAGAATGTAGTTCATTGTTAAAACATGCTTGTGGTGTTTTATTTGAAATTCGGGTTAATGTAAGGACTGTTTCCATGAAACAACTGTTTCCAGTTTTTGACTGTCCATCTCCAAGAGTGTGACACTTGTACTAAGATTTGAATGTGCTGCTTCCAGAGTCGTCTACAAACACACAGTGATATTCAGAGCATTGCTGCAGCTGTGGGTAAGTTCATGAATGTTAGAGTTGATGTTAGTCGTTTTTTTGCACCATTCTGAAAGTGAGGTTAACCGTTTAAATAAAAAGTCTAAAACAAAATAAAAATCTCTGTATCTTTCAGAAAGAAGGAAGATGTTTGAGAACTAACAAAAAACAGACCACAGATGAACAAAGTGAACCAACTATTGAACCAACATATACTTCCTAGTGAACATTTATCATGTGTTTCTACAGGGTGACGTGGCAGTACTTATACTGCCAGTACTTTATACCAGATGCCCTACCTGGAAGGAAGAAAAGCAGCACATGGTGAGTCTTGTTTCTGCATGTGCAAATCTAATGTTCATGTGAATCTGTTCTGGTCCATTATTGTATTAGAGAGTAATAAGTGTTTTAAGTATATTTAAACATGTACAACACAGAGTAGATCATCATATTGTGTTAATATTGTGTTATTGTGTTATTCTTGTGTCCACAGGCAGAGACCAGAGTGTCTTCACTGGAATAAGTTCTCACATGGTCCAACTCCAAACTGTGTGTCTCTGTACCTGTGCTCTGTGTGTGTTTGAGTCTGTTTAAGACAATAAAGAACTGTGGAAAACTAAAGACAGTTTTTGTATTATTTTACTTTAAAACCCTTTAAGGGCATTTGATGTCGCATGTTAAAATAATTGTGTAGACAGAATTAAATTATACATAAATAATAAAACCATAAAAAGGAACATTTTCATGATAAGGTAACACAAGATAAATATGCATATTCGGCATGATTCGATGAAATTCATCAACATGAGAAAGTGACGTTCATGTTCTGAGAAAAACATGTGTAGAGGATCAAAATAGGTTTCAAAGCCTAAACATAATTTTATTGCATGCAACCACTTTCCATATTTATTTATTTATATTTTTTACACAAATCCAGCAACTTTTTTTTCAGTGCAGATACCCTATACAGGAATGTGGCCTTATATTAATTGGCATTTAACAACTGAACTATGCTCCAGACCAGACTTTTACTGTCAGAGGATTGGCTGTAGACCTCTTGTAGACCCAAGATGACCATTAGAAATTACTGAATCTCAGTTAAAATATTATTAATTGCATGTGATTTTGTGTACTAAACACAAAAACAGTTTGTGGGAACAGACTGTTTTAAAGAAAACATTCACAATCATATATATTTTCTGCAAACAGTGACCACAAATAGAGCAGAGCGGAGTATTAAGTGCGTTGGTGAATGACAGCCAGGTTATAATTAGGCCTCTACAAATCAAAGTCAGGCTCTGCAGAAGGATGATACAACCACCACTGACTAAACTGCTCCTCATTGCTTCCTCATCACAGCTGAAATAATATAATGTAATCATCTGATCTACTCTCACATATTCAACATTCTCCAACACAAGATTCAGATCTACATTACTCTGTTACTTGAAGTTTGTCAGATTGTAATGTCTGTAATGATACTCTGCTAAACCAAGTCTGTGCTTTCCTGATGTAGTGTACCAGAAGAATTCAGATTCAGTGGCACTAAAGGCATTGAACAAACTTATCTCCTCTACTTTCTTTCTAACCAAAGGATGTAGGAATTATAAATATGCCGCTGAATAATTAAAACTTAATTTATCACATGCCTACTTGTCATATTATTGTCATATTGTTATTATATGTAATATATGTATATTATCATATAGATATAATATTATTGTCATATTATATGTATATGATTTAGAGGTGTGTCTTTGGTTTATGTTCATAGGCATCTTACTCTACCCCCCTTAGACCTAGGGTTGGGTAAGACCCTATATTCAATTTCATACAGCCTCTAAGGAGTAGCTCTCTGCCATTAATTCACCAGGGAAAAAAGGATGGAGGCCCTGGTAAATATTATTTCCAAAATCAAGACTGTAAAAAATATATGTCATTCAACACCACACACAATACTACATGTTAAAGTTTAATTTTTGATACTAAAAAAAAAAAAAAAACTATCCATCTATTGTGCGGCCTGGATAAGAGTCCCCACCCCATCCAGATGTGGTGGTGCGGTGCAGCTGGACACACACTCCAGAGTAAAGAAGTGAGATTGGATTTCGTGTGCACTTGCCTCAGCAGCGACTGTGTGTGAAATGACATAAGGTCCTCTCCCTCTATGCAGTCTGACAGTCCTCTCACAGACTATTCAAGCCAACACTCAGTCACTATGGAGGCACTGGCACCACCAAACACACCATCTTTACAATATACACCAGCTGAGCTACCATAACTTGGCAAGCCATGCACAAAAGTCTTGTATTTTATAGGAGCTCCCTCAACAGCATCTCCTAATATGACCATTGAGACACTCACATTTGTGTTTTTATATTGCCTGGGTTTCCCCACTGTGGTGCTGAGCTGGACAAATGACTGCATTTTGCATCTCATGTTTGTGTTGACACTGCAGGAGTAGGAGTGAATGACGGTTAGGCTGACGAGGGGGACAAATCTCATTGAAAAATCTCTATATACTTGTGATTTTTTATTTACCATATTGCCCAGCTGGAAGTGCATCACAACTTTTTTCTACCAATTGGCAGCACGCTGGGGTTGGCAGCACTGTGGCCAAGTTGTCAAGCCAGCAAAGACCACGTGCTTTAACCACAGATTATAAAGATGTGGCCTAGAACCGTATTGTATCCCATTTGAGTTTTGATAATCTGTCTAAAATTCATGCTTAAAGGTTGTATGGAGGATTTTTTTTTGTTTCAAATTGTCTATGATAGCATTATAGAGATGCAGCAGCCTTGTAATTATGATGATCAAAAAAAAAAGGATGAAAATCCATCAACTGTGGACGTTGTGGGGCCAGATAAACATTAGCCAATAGATAACGAGGTTACTTAGGGAGCTGTGGGGAGGGGGGTAGTTTCACGCATGAGCAACATTTGAAAAAGGACAAACAGTCGGATTTCTCATTCCTTGGAAAATCCTCTATACAACCTTTAAACATCCAGATAAACTCATTGTATCTTAGTGTTAAATCAAATATGGCAGCTTACACATGAAAAAAGAAAACACAAGGGCTGAGATGTGTGTAGAATCCCTCAGTCATCCAGGTAGAATCCATGGCAAAAGGAGAAATTCAATTTGTCAACTGGACAAAAGTTTATTTGGTCGAATACGTTTCGCAGCTCATCCAAGCTGCTTCTTCTTCTGCTATGAGGCATAAACGTATTCGACCAAATAAACTTGCAGTTGACAAATTGAATTTCGCCTTTTGCCACAAGGACTGAGAAATTGCTAATATTTCTGCAGAATGAACGAGCAAATCACTAAACCTTAAAAATCTAGGATAAAAGAAGTTAAGATTTTGTAATATCTTGACATTCGAATTTGAAAGACACACTTAAAATAAACGGATGTGATTGGATGGTCTCAAGACTGGACAGTTGTCTACTGCATTATGTGGTCTGGTTCCAGACCCTCCTGCATTCAAACAGAAAGTAGCAGGGCTCGCTTCACAGCAAGAATGCCACAAATTAAGACTCCCAAACAGGCTGGTGGATTCTGTGGGCCATTTGCTGTTTGCATGCCCTCCCCATGTCTGGGTGGGTTTCCTCTGGGTACTCCAGTGGCATAGAAGGATGGGCCAAATGCTGAGAATAAATTTCCCAAACAGTGTCAATACAATTTTCCTTAACCTATGGGAAGATATTTGGTTCCTTACCTTAAAAAAATGGATTACAATACCAATAGGTGTTTGATATGTTTTGTTGACAAATGTGGGGGCACATTTTTCTTGGACAAAAACAGGTCTCACATTTCCAAACCTCAGTGAAATGTTTCTGTAGAAATATTTTAAAAGAATCTACGCAAGCCAGGTCACATTAGTTCATCTGTCATGTTTTACATAGTAGAGCAAGAACACACTCACAAAAAATATTTTGAACGACTGGACATGAGAAGGATTTGTCTTGGCCACAGTCACTAGTGTTCAGTGTTGCAACCTTTCACTCACAGAATCAGCAGATAACAAAAAAAAACACAGCAGTCACAGCAAAAGGGCTGCCACCTTGACACTTCAGACAACTATGTTTTTTTTGGAATAAAAAAACAATACTTTCTTCTTTGAATAGCATACACAAACATTCCATGTCACAGACGTCAGGTTAAAAAAGGTTGTGTTTAAGATTGTTAAAGCATTTTAGGGATTGTTTTGTACACTCCTCATATCTGAACAAAACCACATAATTCTGATCAGTGATATTGGAGATATCTTAATCGTGGTTGTACCAGATGTTTTAAGTGTAAAACAGGAAGCTTCATTTCTGAGAATCTATGAAAATAGCACAGTATTTATGCACACCATTAGTGTTTTATAGTCACAATGAAATTGTGATTAAGAAAAATTATTATATATTTTCTATCTGTCTAAAAATTAGGGCTTGTGTAGACAAAAAAAATATTGGTCAACTAACAACATGGCCTGTGCATCAACTGATCAACCTAAGGGAGGTGTAGCGAAAGGCTCTCAAAATTATTAGAAGCCCGCACAAAAATGACGTATCAGAAGTAATAGTAAATCTTAAGTGAAACGGCAGATTAAACTGTCCCGTCACTACCATAACTCCAGTAAAATCCATTCCATGCATTCTCCTTTCTGCTGTGATCCATATAAATCCTTATAATACTAAAATAATGAGTCAAAAAAAAAAATCAACAGATTTTTCGACTAAAAAATATTAGCCTGAATCCAGTGAATTTGACTACAGCCTGACAAAAATACACTGTTTTTAATGTAGTGAAAAATTTGATAGAATCAGTTTGACAACATACACAGTGCCTTCTTTCATGCCCCTTCTGCACAAAAATTATTATTATTATTATTAAGGCCCATATTATGCTATTTTCTGATCAATATTATCATGTTGTTTCTTCATTAAAAAAAACATATCCAGAGTTGTCTTTTGTTTCCTTCACACATGTTTAACACACAAACCCTGCATACTTAGGCTGACACTCTCTTCCACCTTGTGATGTAATGTGTCATACAGAAAGTGTACCACTGTGTTTTTAAACTCCACACATCTTCACTAGAATCATTTGAATGATTCTAGGACCTTTAAATAGTAGTAAATACTGCATATCATGGCAGTGAGATTTGCTCTCCCAGTTTATTGTCCAGTCCTAATCATTTACAGCACGTTTAGAGCAGATAAAGAACCTTATATAGACTCCTGTGTACATAGAAGCTGGGCCCAGGGCTGACCTACTTGTTCTTACTGCTCCTTAATAATTCAGCAGCTCTGAAATGTTCCTGTGTAAATGCAGCGAGCAACCCGAGTGTGTCCGCCCAGCCTCATGACAGGAGCCTCACAGGGCTGCACTTTATGGATGAGAGCAATCCTGTTAGAGCAAGTACAGTGGAGAAGTGGATCATTACAAAACACTACATGAAACATCAAAATACAGGGGGAGATATTAGATACAAGAAAGTCCATTCCCAAATGTGTGTAAAACCAAGTCACATGTTTCAACAGAGGAATTCAACGTGTTATGCAATATACGATTAGCACATATCTATACTTCAAAAATACGATCAACAATTATTCCGAATTACTGACACCCTGCCAAATGCCCAAAACTGACATCTTTTATGTTTATTATTAAAAAATGTAAACTAAAATCTGAACTAAAATCTGAATTGCTGATAAATTAATGTGACATAGATAAGAGTTTGCGTATGACTTCTAAAATTGCCACATTGTTTAGTTCCTGAATTGTCATAATTATTAAGAAAATTTATCCATTAACCTTGATATCCCTATTTAGAGAAATTAAAATGTATTTGACGCTGAGCGAAATACAATAAAATATTTACTTTCAAACATCGAAAACAGCTCACTTTCATTGTTCCTTAATTTCAAAAAGGTATTACCATTCCAGAGGTGATCAGCTCTCCTAATCCTGCCAAAAAATATACATTGACGGTTAGTCGTACACCTCTGGATTCATGAAAAAATCTCATGGCAGGCGTTGTGCCTCTTTTGACAACATGCTTTGTATTCCATGTCTAAATAACACACATAACCATTAACAGGGCACTTTAATTAGAGTTAAATGTGCACTGTGAATCTACAGTGTATGTCCTGAGTGCCGCCCAGCCCTCTATAGCCTGTAATTACACACACTTACCCTGGTACCTTTCCCTGTGACATGTTGCGGTCTTTGTAACATCAGATCAGCTGCCTTGGGCCACTTGCTGCAGATGCAAACCTGATTTACTTGGATGTTCACAGCTGAAAGTTGTCAGATAAATATGACACTACGTGCGCTCAGGAACAGCTCATAACATGCCATCATCTCTGTTGCGTAACCGGCTGGAGTGAATCGCACAGCCAGGCCTAATCTGCGCTAATCCGCCGTTTGTTTCTTGTTCAGTAGCTTTAAATATGGGTGACTGACTGTTTAGGAGAGCCACTGTAAATTAGAAAGCATGTCAATATCTGCATTCTGGAAAAACATTTCACTATAATAAAATTATTATACTATACTATTGTATAACTAATATCGAGAACAACATAATAAGATATGGTGCAGAATTTTCTGATTTAAGTAGATTTGTGTGTGGTCCTAGTCAAAGGCCTGATCCAAGTCCTAGTAAACCAATTCTAAAGTGATTGCAAAAACTTGCTTTTATGAAACAAATTAAACAAAAAGGTAAATTTTCACAGGTGTCACCTGTAAGATGTGGCCAAACACATGAAGCTGTCCAGGTGAGGTCCAGTGTGTTAGTAACAGTGGACAACTGTTGTAACTGCCTCCCATTTCTCCTGCTATCCTTTAGTCAAACATACAACAGTGAAGGGGGTTCATAGCGGACTATCCAGGAAACTACAGGCTGTGATGTGACTGAAAAACTCTACTCACATTTGATTGAAAAAGTTACTTCAAGAGCATCTTATTTTCTGTGTCCTTTTGCAATTTCTAACAACTACTATCAAATACCATGAGGAGTACTATGCTGCTCTAGGCTATGTTTGGTGTTAATCTATGATTAATCCCTGCATACCTTCAGTGAAATATGATCCATAGGAATTTATTTTTCATTGTGGCTGACTTGCTAGATTCAAAAAAGGCCCAAGTATTTCATATGGGGACCTATTCAAAAATAATAGTACTGATAAGGATGCGTATTGATTTGGATACACACAAATCAATGTAGCATAATGTAAAGAAATAAAAATGAAAATCAAAGTCATTATTGTGAGGAACTGCATGACCCATAACAATATTACAGCATTATGTGATCAAGATTCTCAGTTTACATAATAATGGCCGTTTATCAAGCGTACTTTTCCTTTAAAATATTTCCATTCAGTTTGGCACACAAATATTACAGACACTTGTGTGCAGCTAAGGTCTAAAACTAAAATCAATAGTGTTATAATTCATCTGAACATCAGATCACCATTTTCAACACTGTCAGAGTATTTCAGTGACAGTCCAAATGAAGCTGGGTATTTCTCTCCACAGATGGCTGCATTAGTTTTGGCAGAAATACCACGTCATACTGTTTGTATTTAGTTATGAACAAACACAGTTGTCTCACAAACAGTTCAAGGGAGCGCTTTGTTTCATAACTGTGGCGTTTCATAATGAGAGCACTGAAACGTCTCCCTGAGGCGGATTATCTTTGGCCTCAATGGCTTCAGGATAAGGGGAGACATCACCTCACTCTCCCTCAGCTCCACTCCCATCCTACAGCTAAACTCAGTCCCAGCAATACACAGCTCTCCATTCACATAACACATAATGTAGCTCAAAGCTTCAATGTCCATTTATTATACAGACAAATCTCACAAGACTTTCTGTGTAACTGAGGCCTGATACAAATGAATGATTTAAAACATTTCCACCAACAGATCAGAAGTATATCAGGACAACCTGGTCACCTTCCACAATGTTCATCAACGAGCTAGTATCTACAAGTCATCAACTATCCATTCAAGTAATGTGTTCTTGTTTAGGTTGGATTTAAAAAAAAAATAATCTCCATATCACTTTGTCATATTCAGTTTATATATAGCATCACCAATTACAGCATTATCTCATCATAATTACATAAGTCAAACAATAATTTGCTCACGAAAGACCGCCTACATAACACTAGAGTGACTCAGACAATCTAGCATCTATTTCCTTGAGAAAAAAGCGCACAGATTACTACAGCACAAAACCACCATGTGATTCTCAGTAGTTATTTAACACAAATAAATTATCAGTTAATGTAATACTGTACATTCGATCAATGTGTGTGTCTTTGGTTTGTTTGGTCATTTTGAGTCTCAAAGAGTGCCCAAGTGGCTACAAAAAAGTTCAAGTAGCAAGGGAAACAAGGCACCAAAGATATTCAAGGGAATTCATCTTCAACTTTCCATCTTCTCAATCACCAAGTGGAAACTGGTGATTCAAAACAAAGCTTTATTTAAAGTGGTTAATTAATTAGTAACATTTCATAATTTCATTGGAAAGCCTTATCAAAGGTTTGTTACGCCTTTCATTGGTCAAATAAGGTCATACACTAGCCAAATACTCTAAAACATAGCCTAGACCAATAGTGAAGCAAGTGTTTGTAAACAGAATGGTGCAGGGGAGGCTAAAGTAAACATTTGCTCACAAGTGGGCTGCAAGGACAACAATGACCTCAAAGACATGTTACTATGTGTAATGCATGCATATAGAATAGATATAAAAACATGCTACACAGATAGATCGGTAGTCTACTTACTCACTGACAAAGAAACCTGCCCAGACTTACTCATAGTCAAACAAACATCTGATTGTTTAAATAATGATTAAGCAGCTATGGTGTTAAGGAGTTTATTTTGTGTGTGGTGTGTGAAACTACATCCAAAAAAAGCCAAACTGAGTAATTAAGAAATAAATAAACAATGTATCGTTGTGCATATATAGGCTACTATGCCATAAACATAAATCACAGCAGCGTCAGCAAAGCAGATCGAGTGTATCATGTACTTTGGTTTATCTCGAAGTGAAGACATGAATAACATCTATAGATTTTACGCAGAATGAGCTAGGATATCCCTTTGCTCTGACAGCTAGCCTGGTTAGCAGTCACTGTTAGCAGTTAGCTTAACTATATAGCACGTGTTAGTAATTTAAAAACATTAACCAGCAGACAATAGCCAATTGTTAGACAGATGTGCTGTGAGGTGTAAAAAGGAGGTACCAGATGGTTGGATGGTTTGGTGGGAGTTTCATCTCCTTGGATATCGATAACCCGCGGTAGAGTAAATCCTAGCTTTGAAAAGGTCAATACTGCTATGTTTCTTCTCCAAAGATTAGCCGGACCCCAAGTCACTACCCGATTTGCCTCACCTCCAGATTTGCTTCGCTTGAGTTCTGCGCATGCGTGTGCCGGTCTGCCATGTCTGTTACGGCTACCCCACTTTGACAAACAACAAACAGCGTTAATTGTAGTTTATCGCTTATCGACCTCCTTTGCAGTTGTACAAACATACGTGTTTAATAAAATATTAACATTTTGTAGACTTCAAGTACGGGGTTTATTGTTAGAGCACCCACTGACAAATTCAGTAAAAGATTAGTCTGTGTTCAGATTGTTAACATTAACTTAGCTACTGCAGTACCATTATTTGGTATTGTACCATTGGCAACTGACAGCTATGACAAAGCTACAACTGTATACATGTATACATTTTCAAACACGATTAGCAGTAAAAACAATTACGTTGTTTGTCCGAGATTATAGCTCGCCTGGCGCAAATCGGGTAGTGACACCCTACCGTTCAACAACAGAGCAGACAAACCCCCCACCCCTAAACAGCGGACAGCAGCAATGGAGGCTAACTAACCTCGGCGGCGAAGCCAGAGAAATCATTCGGTGGTGTTATGGTAGAAAAGGTACAATCCACAGCCAAGCCAGGCGCTCAAAATCCAACAATAGTCCTTCTACTTCGACTCAGCGTGTTGCCCCAAAATAAATCCACACGGAAGCGTAGTTTTGGTTTTCATTTGTTCGCTTAGACGCTGTGCAGAGCCTGTTCCTGCATACACAGCGCTCTGGTGCTACTCCGAGCGGCTCAGGCTGTGAGACCGTAACAGAGCTGAACCGCCTCTCTCTCAATAGGTCCCCATGCTCACTCGCCCCTCCTCTTCACTTACTCATAGACTGCACATTTCCCATGCCACAACACAGGCCTAGTGCTTTACAGATGCAGTGATAAAGGCAAAATATGTGGCCTACTGTTAAACCCGCAAAGATTATATTTTAGCATAGGTACCTCTGTAAACAAATGTTGTAGTACCTTTGTAGACAAGTTATCTTATTGATAACCCTTGGGTCAGAAAACAGGGGAGTGTCCTAAGCCCAGAAAATACTGTCAGGAAGGACTTCTGCTGTGAAACCTGTTAATCAAACCAAAATCCTCTTTGCATTTAAATGAACAATAAGGTGTTATATGATCTTTTTTTTTTTTTTGACGATGATGGACCTACATACCATTTAAATTTTGACAGACGTAACAGCCAATCTCAAACCACTGTTATAAATCATTATGATCTGCTTATTTCTGTCATTCTGTAATGTTTCATTATGCAGCTCTTCATGAAAATAGTATCTAAGAATCACAACAAAATACAGTCTAATGCTGTGGTGTGTGTTGTTGGTCTAAATATCTAGTAGGCTATAAACTTAATAGATGGGATCCCATATGAAAACATGCCACTAGCAGAAACTATGCCTATTTCCCTTTATGTATCCTCCATTTTGCTATAGCCCAAATTACAGAGGTTCCAAAAAGGGTCAGAGCGAGCATTATCTCTCCAGGAAGCCTCCATGTGTGAGCAGCTTGAAGCTCACAAAGAAGTACAAGCTGTGAATACACTCTGAACATTGAAGAATAGTATCTGAGAGATGATAACAATGCATGCTGTGCTCAGTTCATGGCTCTGTGCTGAAGCCAGTGCCCTTTAAATGAGCTGAAACCTCTTATACCCTACCACTTTCCATAACAGCCACCCAGATAGCACTTTTACAAGTCAGGGATGATACATTATGTTAAAAGACATTGTTTTCAACTAGTGTTTTTCTTTCTGCTTCTGTGGTTTGGGAGAGCCACGACCATTAGTAACCACCTTGTCTGCAGTCAGCCGTGGCAGGAAAGAGTGTGTTTACTTCAGCTGGACTCAGCGGACACACACATGTAGAACTAATCTATCCCATCGCGGCTATGCCCAATTTGTCAGCTCACTGATAGAGCACAAATGCTTCGCACTTGTCAGTTTCGATGCCAACAGCTGCATCTCATCTGCAGCAGGAGGACCCATAATGTCCACATAAACACAAGAGGAGATAGAGCCTATCAGTTGGTAATGCAAGAAAGACAAGACTAACTATAAAGATAGTTAGATATAAGAGCTCTATGTGGACAAGTGTCATTTTTAGCATTGTTGTAGCAGATTTTAAAAAGTGAGACCTTTAATTGTGAGAAATAACATTCCAGTTGAAATATACATAATGGTCATGAACTGAAACTTTTCAGTTTTCAGCAGTTGGAAATCATGGGTCACATGGTCCACAGGTTCGTAAAAATAAGAGCACCAAAATTCAAGGTTTAAAACTGCACCATTAGGCTATATTCTTATTCACCAAAAACATCAAACTGCAAATTGGTTTTAAAGATTTGCAGCAAAAGAAAAGAGGGATCAATAGTTGAACACATTGTCACTGAGTCATTGTGTAATATTTTGTTTTGTTCTAATTTTGGGCATTTGGCACTTGAAATCACTAAAAATTTCTTATCAATATTTTGCGCAACAGAATCGCATTCTTCCTGTACATTTCCCCTCTGGGTTGCCATGGTGATTCATCTCCTTTCTTCAATATGCTATTTCTTCAGGATAACCTTTCTAATGCAAAAACCTCATATTTATCCAGGCTTGTGACCTCTCAAAGACTACACTTGGTTTTGACACCGTGTGGCTGATTCACCTCTGCAGCATGCCATTAAGTAAGTTAAAATACAATTACACATTTTGCACGGAATCTATAATTGAAATCATGTGCTCTGTGTATGTATGTCATCTCGCTGATGGATATTCTGCTTTCTATAATGTCGTTATAATTAGATACCAGGCTTGTCTTTTGAATACATTTTTTGCTAATCATATTTCATTCTACCTCTGGCTGCATTTATTACTGTCAGGACCAAACAGCCTGGGAAATCATCTTTTATATCAGCGAGCGAGGCAGTGATGGAGAAGAGAGGATCATTTTAGCCCTCATATCCACACTGTTTTCTCTGTATTGCAATGTGGGTATTGGTATCCATGGGACTTCACACAGCCACCTCCGCGCCACAACAAAGACAGCAGTGAGAGTGAAAATGGCTGTATCTCAGAGAAGGATCCTAACGACTGGCCACATTGCTGGAATTCCGGCTTAACTTCCTGAGTCTGTCTGCAGCTGGACTGCAGCCAAGGCACGCTCCTCTTCCTCTGTTCCCCCGCTCCTCCTCCTCCCTTTTATCAAGATCACATGTAGACTAAATTTTCCTGCACAGACATAATACAGGGCCAGTCCACTCACCCATGTTTAATGTAATATCAATATTTGGTGCTGAGTGATTTTATCGCTGATATTGTTTTCACTGTGTTTTTGGCCCGAGTGGAAAAATGCTTAGAAAGGGGATTTTGAACCTTCTCTTGCTTCAAGCTCTGCCCTAATTCAAATTCACAGCACATGTCTGTACTACACCTGGAACTAGTGGATGAAAACGTGCAGTAGAAATGACTGAGAAGGCATTCCTATGACAACAGATAACAATGTTGCTACCAACAATCATATGCAAGTCATATTTTAGCTTTTTCATATTTTATTTTACATATCAAATGGAGCAAATATCTTTTAAATTTCAACAAATTTGCTCTTTGCTCCATTTTAAGACAAAAGTATCAAAAAAATAATAATCATTTCTGACAGTCACTGAAGTAAGTGGACCTTTCCTGAATAGTTTTAGAAGTATCTTTATTTTTATTAGAACTATTAGACGTCAGTGGGGTTCTGAAATGACTCTTATTGTGTAAAAATTACATTTTGTATCTAAAATCTGCACTGTCCTGTCTTAAACAGGCTTTGAATTCAAAAAGGAGAGAATATAATGCAGTGAACATACTGTATATAGAAAACCCGTAGATAGAAACGTGTTATGATGCTTGAATGTGACGGCTGTGGGTGTGATAGACATATTCTCACTGGTGCCATATCCAAGAGACTGGCTGTGCTCCTCTCACTCCTCCATCTGTCAGCAGCATTCACGTGGCGTACACTACAGGAGTACAGCACAGTGGACGCTATGGATGCGTTCCAAAGAGGTGGTCGTGACATCAGTGATTACCGTGAAATTAACCAAAGGGAGACTATTCCTGGTTCTTTCTGATGTAGAATGAAAGAGAGGGGGCCTGTTCCTCACATGTTGTGACTAATGCATATGTCAAGCTTTTGAGTAAACAGCATAGCACACATGCACACTACATTGAAGGCAATCTGGGACTTTTTAAAAGTGATTTTGTTTCTAACTATTACAAAGAATACAGCCGCTCTGTGCATGTGCCAATATTAGTAGTAGCCATTATCCAGGCTGAACCCCACCTAACGCCTATTTGCAAAATATTTAGTTACTCACCTTTTAAAAATATTGCTTGCACCTTGTAAAACGGGTTATTAAGCTGTGACTGGAGGCTCTTCATTTCTGAGCTGGATGAGCAGCCTTGGTTCATTTTTATCAGAACACTGAAGCTACTTAATCATCATCAGTGGAGACATTTTTCATGTTGCCCTGTCAAATGTGGGACGTTTGACCACACATGAGGATAAAGGTCCCATTAACACTTATACAAGGACAAAACTCAAAACTCTCTCTCTTTTCAAGGACTCAGCTGTTTGACTGCTCAGTTTAAAGGTCTATGTCCTAAAATGACTGACTCCCCTTATTTAAAGGTGCATTGTGTAACTTTTCTGGTAGAGGGTCCGTCAAATGCTTTTCTCCATAGAGATGTTATTATTTTGTCTGAAATGTTTGACAATATGTCATTAAACCTTTCTATCTTCAAGGAGACCAAACCAGACCAAGTTACAGCTCAGATCTGTGGAGAGGCAACCCCACTCAGAGTCCATTTGCGTATTTTTCAACTATAAAACTACCTGTAATTGAATAAATGAAAGGTAGAGCTGTTTAATATCATACTGTGGAACATTACAGTGAGAGCAATGACTTATCCATAGAAACAAACAGGTGATGGACCCCCAACTAAAAAGTTACACAGTGCACCTTTAACTAAAACCTGCACATTTTTTAGTAAAAAAAAAAAAAAAAATCAAATAAAGTTTTATGAATATTGTGATTGTGTTTAAATTTGTGGCATATTCTGTTCAGAGTGCATATTGTTAACAGTACCAGGTGCATCAACATTTGAGAGAAGACTGAATTATTATTATTATTATTACATTATTATTTTCAGCCATTTCACATAGAGTAAGTGTGTAAAATAAAAGCTAAAAACAATAAATGGGTAATAATGAATTTATAAACAATATCTTTATTTTTTTGTACATTTAAATTACTAATCACCCTGAAGGTTTGGGTCAGAGAGGGCATGCTGCGGTTGAAATCATGGACCAAAAGCCAGAGAGATTGTATCCGTTTAATTAAAACAATATTTGGTCTTCAAATAACACTGGGGAACACTAAAATTTTAACTTTCTGTTGCATTGGATTTTGTAACTGATTCTGAAGGATTTTTAGGCGCTGATTTCAAATCTGAAATTAGTTTTTCTCCATAAGCTCTAGTTTTCATGCAATTTGAGATAGATGAAATAGTCTAAATATGAATTTACGTAACCCAAATCTAAGTGTTTTGAGATTATATACATAGATAGATTCTAATATTTTTATCATGCTTCTTTTTTCCAGATCAAACATGGCTTCCTCATCGAGACATCACTGTAGAAACAAGCCTGATGCCTTCTGTTACATCTGTGGTTGCTACACACTCCATCATAATAAAAATCAAAGATTGCATAAAATCTGTAGCTTGCAGAAAAAAACTAACTTCAGATTTGAACTCAGCACACTTAAATTGACTGAAAACAAGTCTTTCTTTAAATGCAACATATACTGTAGAGTGATCCCCTGTGTAATCACAACATTTGTACTCTTCTCAGCTTGCACATGACCTAGATTTCTATGCCAGGTTTCATTCGCCAATAGTGAAAGAAATATCATGGGTTTTAATGCTTCTTACCCATATAGCCAAAATATCTTAAACCCAGCAGTGATCAAGCTGTGAATGGTAGAGCAGTGCAGCTGATCTGTGTGCGAAGGAGGGATAGGAGTGTTTCCAGGAAAAAAGGGAGGATATGGTGTGGTGGGTGTATGTGTGTTGCTATAGCACGATATAAGGGAGGAAGAAGAAGAATAGTGGCATTTTCAGTGGGAGGACTGAAGGGGAGGGGTCCGGCCCAGTGCAGCACCCCCATAAATAAAGCTAATGAAATGGCAGTTGAGTCTGGAGAGAGCTGGAATGGCTGGTTGGGTCTTAGCCACTGTCTGATTTATCCCTGGTGTCCCTGTGTGCACAGCAGGGAGATCCATTACCTCACCTCATCAATAACAGCCCGTGGACAGGACAGGGGGAAAGGCTCTGACACCCCACCCCAGGGACCTGAGAGCTCACGGGGCGCAGTCGATGCATGGGGGAGGGGTGGCTAACATAATGTAGCCGCTAACGCACATATCGAAGTGGAGAGAGCAGAAATGTCTTGGCTGATGGGGATGGGGGAGGTGCAGACATGGCTATAGCTGAACATATAGAGCAGCATAATGCACATTGCAGTATCATATGAATTTGATTAGGTGTAAAGGGACCGATGGAGGTTCACCTGCTATCTGTACAGATAGAATGTTTAGTATGAAGTGAAAAGATGCAGAGTCAGATGAGAGAGCCAATTATCATCAAGAATTATTATTAAAGGGAAGCAAAGTTAAGATTCACTATATGAAACCTCTGCTGTTCAGCCTATAGGGGGTCTCTTCTCCATGGGTTTTAACATTTTAAGGATTTTTCAGACGATGAGGATGTTTTGTGTTAAATTGTTAATTGCCGATTATTCAGCATTCAGAACCCCATGGATAATACCAGTTTAGGACAATGAGATAAGAATATTTTATTTTACATCTCATATTGAGATTTGTTGAAATTTAAAAGATGTTTGCTCCATTTTAAGGCAAAAGCATAAAATATAAATACTAATAAATGACATAAATACTAATCACTATTAATACTCATTCAAGCAAGTATTGCTACTGGGAGAAAAAAATAAGGATTTTTCAAACAGTGAACATGTTTTTGTGTTATTAATTGTGTAATGGCTGCAAAATTCTTCGTCAGGCCATATACAAAAGACAGGACACAGTGTGGAGTCAATCGGCTTTATTCCTGTGACAGACATATAAATACTCTATTAATATGTCTTCACACATATCAGGCACTGGCTCCCCTCTGCAGTCTCCAACTTGCTACTGAGAGAGGGGGAGCTTACAATCACATACTGGCCGTGTTATTACCACATTACACAGGGTTTACAACTCATGTGACTTTCAATTATATAAATCATGTATAAACAATAAAACAATTTTAAAATTTACATTGGTTACAGTGGAGTAATAATTTGAAGAGACAAATGCACAATTTACAACTTTTGCATAAATAAAATAAAATATACCTGAAACAAACATATAAATACTATATTAATATGTTTTCACACATATCAGGCACTGGCTCCTGTAAGAATGAGAACAACACCGTGAGATGGCTGCTCATTTTCGCGGCATTCAGTACAACGTTACAATATCAAGCTAATTTGAAACTTGGAAAGAAAAACTCAAAATTAGTGCACCACAATACATCCATTACATGTGACAACAGGTGTTCTTGTATTTATGCTAAAAGTACGTTGTTTTTGTAAAATACATTCTTTTCAACACTGACAAAACTTAGTCTCTGCAGTTTCCAACGTACTACTGAGAGGGGAAGTTGAACTACCAAAAAATATGTGGGAGTAGCTCGCACTATCGGTTTTCAAAATAAAATGTCAAAATGATAAAATTCACATATATTCAAACATAAAATACAACCAGGAAACAGTAATAAGTGCATTTTAAACTCTGTTTATAATTGCTATGGTAACTGTCCTGATTCTTCATCATTCAGAAACCCACAGATAGTACCAGTTTAGGACAATGAAATAAAGAGCGTGCAATAATAACATGGCACGCAAAAAGTGGATGGTGTCTTTTGCTCAACCTGTTTACACTGACTTACATCTGCCTTTATATTTTAGGTAGAAATTACAAATATTGCAGCGTCAGATTGCCAGATTGTCAGACATTATAATATTCAAATACCAATCGCATTGCAGTTTCTGGCTGGTATATGCATACATGGCTTTTCTCAAACTCTGACTACTGGATGTTTTTGAACCATTTTATCCCCTATAAAACATATCCAGATTTCCAGAAGCTTTAGTGAGTTTTGAGTACAAGCTTTCAACGTTCCAGCATTTGTTATTAGATGTATGATATTTTTGCATTGTGTGCCAATGTTTATGGGAATTGGGCATTGAAATAAGGAAGTCATTGTGAAATAGAAGACTGTAGTCATGTGAGCAGGATCCTCTTTTCCCGTGTTACCGCAGAACAAGGTGAAATGTCAACAGAGTTTATGGTCTAGAGGGAGCAGATAAGCACAGAGCGATAAGAATAGTGCAAACGCTGATAGTGTGACTGAAGTCATCCTCTGAGTGTGTGCGCCGGTATCTCTTATTTCTCTCAGATCTGCAGGAACCGGAGGCGTCAGTGTCAGGGCAGAGAGAGATGCCCGCAGGGAGAGGGCCTTTTCACAGTAACACAAAATCAAATCCCCATCAATCACTGAAGACATCTCCCAGTGCCATTTTCTGTGTGTCAGATAAGCACAGTGTTAGACTTTGATCGTAAAAGTAAAGGTTAGTGTGGACTGGAAGAAAGGCTTGTCTTTAGACAAAGTACAGCAACTCAATGGAAAAGTCACGCTGGAATCTAATCAACTGAAACTGAATCCACGTTGGTCACAATATAATGTTCATATGAAGCTGCAGGTTGGATTATAATGATGCCCTTAGATTTTATTGAAAGTCCCTCGATGAACTAGTGAGAACTCACAAAATGAAGTTCTAAATGTTTTAATATTCGCCTGAGCACCAGTGTCCACCTCTGAGTTCTACAATATGATGATGTTATACTTTCATATGAAGGAAAGAGGTCAGAGTAACTCTATACACTCTTCTCTCTTCTCTTTAAGTTAGTTTTATGATGATTATTTATGTTCTGATCTGTTTGTATTGTGATTTTAATGTCTTTCTTATAAAGCACTTTGAATTACTTTGTGTATGAATAGTGCTATACAAATAAACGTTCCTTGCCTACATGAGATTCACTGTTTTTGAAAAAAGTTTCCATTCTCCTGACCCATGAATGTTGAACCTTAAAGGAAGGCTCTACAAACTTGCCATGCTAATATTATGGCTTTTAAGTCAATTCAATGTACAACAATTAAGTCTTTGGGGTTGAATAATAGCACCACTTTTTGAAGCTATTGTGTTAAAAAAAAAAAAAAAAAAAAAGTGCATTAATGATAGATAGTATTGAACTTCATGTCAGTTTCTGTTTCAAACTCAACTCCAGGTTATGTGTTTGAGAAGGTAACAACATTCTAACATGGCCTAAAGCTCATGAGCGGCAATTTTGTGCAATAATGCAAATACAACAGAATTCATACCTGCCACCCTGCT
The DNA here is from genome assembly GCA_029959045.1 of Taenioides sp. WSHXM2023. NCBI lineage: Eukaryota > Metazoa > Chordata > Actinopteri > Gobiiformes > Gobiidae > Taenioides > Taenioides sp. WSHXM2023. The sequence goes on from CM057089.1 coordinate 13,518,432, forward strand.
CTATTTTAAACTGGCCATTTTAAAATACTGTTACATCACATGAATACAACCTATGAACAGATAAAAAAAAGTAAGACAATTTCATCTAGTTTTGCACAGTTCAGTCACTGGGAAATTTTTGTGTATATATACCACAATTTGGCATTTCCTCTTATTTTTTCTCGGAATTTTTACTTTACTCCGTTGTCCTTGGAAATGAGAAGTGAAGAGATCCAACACATCTGTGAATCACCACGGCTGAGAAAACCAGAGAATGAGCTATTTTTAATCGAAATCACTTCCACGTGTTAACGGCTGTCTTTAGTGTCGCTCCCAGAAGATTACAGTAATGCGTCTAACTGCTAAACCCTGATAATGAATGATACCAGCCAGTGCTTATTCATTCATAGGCACCCAAACAAACAAAAAGGCAGTGTTGTTGAGATGGTTGTCCGATTCAGCAGCTTGTGTCTGGCTGTGCTGACACCAAGGTCAAAATGTGCATGGGGAGAAGCGGGAAGAGAACATCAGGCAGGCAACGGAGCACAACGCTGGGCCCTGAAAAGCATCGACACAGAGCTGTGGTCTTCCGAGAATACAGGGCGCACTGTAAGCATTCGGGCACTTTGCATTGGCTGAGCTGGCGGGGTGTACACAAAGCAGTGACATTGAGCCAGAATGAGAATCAAGTGAAAGCAATGTATTTACAACAGCAATAGAGAGTGTCTATTCATGTATTTTTTAAAAGCAAATATAGTGTGAGTTGCCAGGGACAATGGTTGTAGTAGTCTTTCTAGAAACCATGAAAAGTACTAGTAAGCCTGCTCCTTCTTAACTGTACAAGAGCAGCAGAGACATCAGCCACCTCAACCTTTCCTTCTCCTTCTCTTCACTTAGACTTAGACTTAGACTTAGCCTTAGACTTCGACTTAGCCTTAGACAAACGTTATTGATCCACAAGGGAAATTATTTGGATACAGTAGCTCTCACATCACAATATCACAACAAAAATAGATGGTATAGCAAAAAAGAGACAGATGTCAAATGAGACATAATTATAAAAATAAATGTATATGTACAAGTCAAAATAAAATAGATAAATAGTAATAAACTATAAAATCACAGCTATATACATGAGACAAGAATGGCAGTGCAATGATATGCTGATTGAGATTAAGTTGTTGTACAGTTGTAGGGAGTATTATCTGTTTCTACAGTCTGGTGCAGTGGGTGAGCAGGAGTGTCCATGATGGAGAGCAGTTTGTCCAGTGTCCTCCTGTCCCTCACTGTGACAAATGTCTCCAGCTCACAGTTGATCACGTGTCCAGCTTTACAGATCAGTTTGTCAATCCGCCCAATGTCTCTTTTACTGGTGCCGCTCCCCCAGCAGACCACAGCGAAGTACAGGGCGCCGGCCACCACAGACTGGTAGAAGATCTCCAGTAACTCGCTGCACACATTGAAAGACCTGAGCTTTCACCACTACCAATCATATTTTCATCCATTCACAGTGCTTGCCATAGATTTTGTCCAGACTATGGTGAGACAAATACTTTCTATATTCATATTTTTCTCTCATACAAATTGTGGCGTTTGGATATTACCTATTGCCGGTATTTCATATTTAAGCTGTCTTTTTAAACAGTGTAGTTACTTCTTTATGTTAATGACAATATAAGGGGCAACAAAGTGATTTTAGTCCATATTCTTTTTAGACTATGAAGGAGAATTTTAGACAAAACGTTCAGTAGTAGAGGCAGCAGCTTTTATAATAATAGTAGTTAGAAGGTAATAAATAATGTAATTCTACCATCAGCCACTATAGTTGTAGTAGTAGTTGTAGTAATAGTAGTGGAAGTAGTAGTGGTAATGATAATTAAAATAGCAACACAGATTACAGAACCAGCAGTGAGAGAAGCAGAAGCAGTGAATCATTCAATTCATACAGCTTTTCATTCTATACATAGCACTTTCAATTCTCCTTCATTTCAATATTTCCACATAAAAACGTAAATATAGATAAGAATTGGCCGTTCTTGCTCTTTTAAGGGCAATATAATGTTAAATGCTCTTTGCAGTTGCCAGGTTTGATAACACAAGCATTATTGGTGAGAGAGAATCAGATGTATTAAAATGGTTTGGATTAGAGCAGTGGTCGTCATAACGCACACTAAGAGAAGAAGAATGTAGCCTTGGACTGCCAAAGTGTGTGAGTCACATCCGATCGCACAGATTCGTGTCAGATGTGGAGCTGTAGGAGGTGTGTGGGCTGCTATAGAAATATGATACAGAAAAGATCCTCTCCTCTGCCAGTGCTTTCTTCACAACACATAGAGACAAACCCGTCCTCTTTGGAAAGTCCTCCAGGCTTTTCACACCACACCATAGACTTGTGATTCTCAGCTAGTGTGTGTGTGTGTGTGTGTGTGTGTGTGTGTGTGTGTATGTATGCATGTGTGTGTGTGCTAAAGAGAAACTTGACAGCACCAGCTATAGTTGCAGCCCCAGAGCCATGGCTTTTACACTCACTGACCTTTCAAATCATTTCAATTACAGAAAACAACGTCATCCAGGGTTGCATCCTTCTCTGTGTTTCCTCAAATGACTGCGTTTTGAACTCACAACTCATGTCCAGTGCAGTTAGAGGTTGGAAAGCCTGGGAGCCATCTTCAGATCTCTGATGTGGAAGAATTGTGCATGTAAACACACACCAAAAATCAGATTATTTTAGATTTTTGATAAACATGTTTTTCTGGTCACGCAAATGAATCCAGTGGTAGCAGCTGACGATAACAGCTTGATTCAAGATTGTTGTTAGTGGTGGTTGCAAAGAGAAGGACATGGAGAGGTTGAGGAGGCTAATGAATTGCTGCTACATGAATGAGAGATGACTGGTTGGGAAGTCCCAAACTGTCAGAAATCAGGTGACAAAAAGAAGAAGATGAGAAATATATAGTTCCTTGGATGTAAAGTGCAGCTTTGTTAGTATATTGCACTGGGCTAAACTACTAAATTATAATGCTACAGTAGTAATAGTAGTAATCATAATAGTAATACCATGTAATGCAGTAATAGTAGTATCAGCCATGTTGTTTTGCACTCTTATTCTGCCCATACTGTATATTTTGTATGCATATTTACTTAAAATTTTATTTAATCTCTAGTAGGGGTGTGCAAAAATATTGAAATATCGATATATATCGTGATATTAAATTTGGTGATACATGATCTTGGGCTGCTGTTTCAATATATCGGCAAGAGTATTTGTTGGTATCTTTGGGCAATTTTTTGTGACCACACTACACACTACTGTATTTTGTTGCTTATTTAATGGAAGGAATCTTGTTTATGCAATACACTTGACATATTCACTGTGTTGATGATTAAAATTTATGTAGTTCATAATTTTGCAGAAGTAGTGAAAGAAACATTGCTAAAATGTTGCTAAAATGCATTTAGTTCTTAAAACATTTATCAATTATCGCACATATTGCCACATCGTAATAATATTGTATTGTGATTCATGTATCATGTACCCTATTGAATCGTGAGGGACCCTGTGATTCCAAACCCTAATCTTTAGTACAGTTTATACTATTATTTACTTGTTTTCCATTTTGAATTTTGTCCACTGACAACATAGCAGCACATTATCCACAAGGGAAATTATAGTTAAGTAGCAAAAATAGCTTTCTAGCTAAGATGGTGATGACAAAAATATCACAAAAGTAACTGTTAATTCAAGAATGAATTTTATTGCGTAGAATTATCTGACGTAGAATTCCACCCATCTCGTTTCTGTAGTGATAATCCTAGCGTTCCCCTCAGATGTTCCCATGGTGATGTCCCTGTAGTGATGTCCCCATGGTGATGTTGGCCGTGATTGGAGCGCGTCCCGGTGGAATAAAGTGCCCATTGGACTGTGTTTCCTTGAGTGGTCAGGGCTCTGAGCTGATTAACACCCAGGATGTGACCTTTCATTCACTCACAGCTCCCGCAGCATTCATCTCCTCTGCACCATTCAGCTCCCATAATGGAACGGGAATTAATGACGCTCTTTTGAGGTGTCATTACTTTAAGTGCTGCTGCTGCTAATACGTCTCAAATGTTCTTTAAATATTAAATACACACGTGGAAAAAAAACTACGATATTTAGAAATCCTGCTTCTTCGCAAGTAAAGGTCTGTCTCTATTGAATGAGAAAATATTTGAGTAGTGCGTTTGAACAGGGCTGGAAAAGCTACTTGTGTGGTAATAGATGCGGCAGTATATTGTAAAAAAGTAATGGAAACAGCCACTGCATATTAGCGGTGTACAAAAATATTGATATATTGTGAAAGTAAATTTGATGATACAGTATTGATATTGTGGGCTGCTGTATCAATATGTTTCCAATATTTTTTATCTTTTAGCCATTTTTTTCATGACCACACTACAATTCTGTTGCTTATTTTGTGGAAGGATTGTTTATGCAATGCACTTCACATATTCACTGTTCTGATGATTAAAAAAAGATGTATTTCATATTAACTTTGCATAGGTAGTGGTTTAATAAAGAAATATGCAAAAAAAAAAGTGCTATTTTTTATTATCGCATGTATCCTCATATTTTGATAATATTGTATCGTGAGCCATGTATCGTGCATTGTATCGAACTATGAGGGACCCTATGAATCCCAGCACTACTGCATATGGGTGTAGAAGGTAGTAGCTGCATCCAGAGATAAGTCAAGCAGTCTAAAAGTATTAAAGAGTCTTTTGAGCTTTAAGGCATGTTATAATGCTGTTACCTCATCAAAAACATGCCTGGAGTTGTGTTTTGATTCATTCACACGTTTGAGTAATCCTTTCTACATCTCCAAAGCTCAAAATGCTCTGTTTCACCTGTGATGTAAAAGCTATATTTTACCATGTGTTCAGTAGAGATTGGCAATTCCACCTGACATCACAGCCTAAATATGTAGGGTTTGCATGCTAAACATGTGTGAATAAAACAAAATGCAACTCCCGGTATACTGATGGTGAAACAACCATTATAACAAATCAGAAAATAGCATAATATGGTTCCTTTAATATGAAACAATGGTGATGGAAGAAATAGTATTAGTCTTAACATTAGCCTCATAGCATACTTGTGCTTGCCAGAGTCTTTTTTCAAGGTTTTCAGGAAAATATTTAAAAATACTTTTTAATTGAGAGCTTGAATATTTTTTGGGTCCTGTAATGGTGAGTTCTATGAGAGTTGTCAACAAGTAAAGCATGAAAAAAGCCTATTTGATAACAGAAACAAATGGTGTAGGCAGTTTGTGTTAAATTGATCGGTTTACATTTCAGTTCTATTGTTTCTCAGTTTGTGTTTTTGGCTCTAACAATTTTTTTTGATTGGCCGAGGATGAAGCCAGTAAGCCTAGCAGAGTCTGAAGATTATTATGAGATAAAAACTCAACTTAGTCAAAACACTATCTAGGCAGTCTTTGGAGTGGCACTGTCTCTGTTGTGATATTGTTGACCTGATGGCTTCATCAGGTCAATTACAAAGCAGCATAGCAATACCATACTTAGTGAAATCCATGCTATGGCTGCGATATTACTTGTTTCGTTGTTAAAGAAATTACAACTGTGAAAGCATCAATAATACCAATACAATATAAGCAGCGGAATTGAAGTAAATGCCACCTTTGTTGAATAAGAAAACATTGGTATAGTGAGTTTGATCAGTGCTAGAAATGCTTGTGGCGTCAGCATAAGATTTATAGGCTTTGTCTTGAGCCCTGCATACCTGCTCTGAATGCATGTTTTAGCAGGTAAATGTCAACTACTGCTCGCTCCTTCATCACAGTCAGCTACACCCGTGCATTCAATGACTCTGTGGGCCTGCTTATGCATATTTGATGACATTTACACTGTTGAAATGTGGGATGTTTGTAGAGTGGCGTGAAGAAGAGGATGAGTCAGGCGGTATGGGGAGTATGGGGGGACATGAAGGTAGGTGCAGAGCAGGGCCTGTCAGTCTGGGAATGGTGACAGAATTTATGAAGATCAACGTCTCTAAGGGCAGCCAGGCTGGAGCACAGAGCACATCCCCCCCACACACATATCACAGATATGCGCTTTTGAGTTCAGCAGTCATCTGCATCTTTTAATATATAAGCCAATGCAAAAAATACATACACACACACACACACACACACACACACGATATAACATAAGTGAACCTTATTGTTCCACAATGGGGACATTCCTGTGTTGCAATGCACAGTTGCAGCAGGGGAATCGTGCAATCAAAATTCAAGATAAATTACTACAATAGACTTAAACATAACACAACATTATGCAAGTAGAGCAAAGGCTACAACACCGTACAATAAGTGGCTATGGATATGTACAGAGCAGCATATAGAGTAAAAATAGATAGTAACTTCAGTGTAACAGTCAATATAAAAGTCTGTTGATATTTTAAGTGAATATTTTTACATATTTTTAAGTGAAACATGCATGGATTTGGTCACTATAAATGGCACCAACATTATATGGTAAAGTAGTTGATAGCAAAAGCTAATATTTCAAAGTTTACAATGGCTATGTACAATCCATGCGGTGTTTTTTCTCAAGTGGGTTAAAGTGAAATTTCAAAGTCACTGTTATTCTCTTGACCCACTGTTTTTGGTTGGATGAAACAGCTCTGTGACACAGATTTAGATGCAGATGACACCTAGTTCCTGCTTGTCTTAAATCACTTATGGGTCATCCAGTTACTAAAATCCCTTTAATCCACCCTTGGTCTCAGAATGATCCCTACAGTTGTACAGTCACTTGCATTTTTTCTCTTTTTTCCCCCAATCCACAGTGTCATTTTAATGCTCTGATGGTGACCAGAAACTCTTATCTTACATAATGAAATGCATATCAGCTGAACAAATTCATATAGCCTATTTATTTGACATTTCAGAAATAGTGAGCTTGCACATTTGTGGTTGTAAAATGTGCTGTAATTTAATGAAATAACATATACAGTTTACATACACTATACAAAAACACACATGCTTTTTTTTCTCACTGTCAGACATAAAATAAAAATAAACTTTTCCTGTTTTTGGTCATTGAGAATTAACAAAATTATTTCTATTTGCTAAATGTCAGAATAATGAGAAAGTTGGTTTTTTTTTTAATTAAATTTTTCAAAGTCAAAAGTTTACATTCATTTCATTAGTATTTTGTACTATTGCCTTTAAACTGTATGACTTGGGTCAAAAGTTTTGGATATCCTTCCACAAGCTTCTCACAATAGTTTGTAGGAATTTTGGCCCATTCCTCCTGACAGAACTGATGTAACTAAGCCAGGTTAGTAGGTCGCCTTGCTCGTACATGTCTTTTCAGGTCTGCCCATAAATTTTCAATAGGATTTAGATCCGGGCTCTGTGATGGCCACTTCAGGACATTGACTTTGTTATCCTTAAGCCACTTTGTAACCAGTTTGGCAGTATGCTTTGGGTCATTGTCCATTTGGAAGACCCATTTGCACCCAAGCTTCAACTTCCTAGCTGATGTCTTCAGATGTTGCTTCAATATTTCCACATAGTGCTCTTTCTTCATGATGCCTTCTGTTTTGTGAAGTGCATCAGTCCCTCCAGCAGCAAAACAACCCCACAACATGATGCTTCCACCCCCATGTTGTACAGTTGGGATGGTGTTCTGAGGCCTGCAGGCTTCCCCCTTTTTCCTCCAAACAGGCCCAAACTGGCCAAACAGTTCAATTTTAGTTTCATCAGACCACAGGACATGTCTCCAAAAATTAAAGCCTTTATCCATGTGTGCATTAGCAATCTCTAATCTGGCTTTTTTGTGATTCTTTTGGAGAAATGGCTTCTTCCTGGCAGAGAATTCTTTCAGCCCATGTCTGTACAGTACTCGTTTCACTGTTGATAATGACACATTCTTACCATTTTCAGCCAGCATCTTCACAAGGTCTTTTGCTTTTGTCCTTGGGTTGTTCTCGACATTTGGGACCTAAGTACGTTCATCTCTGGGACTCTGAACCCGTCTCCTTCCTGAGTGATACGATGGCTGGACGTTCCCATGATGTTTGCATATAATTGTCTAAACAGATGAATGTGGCACCTTCAGGCATCTGGAAACTGCACCCAAGGATGAACCAGATTTGTGAAAATCCACAATTCTCTTCCTGAGATCTTGACTGATTTCTTTTGATTTTCCCATGACGTTTCACAGAGAAGCAGTGTGTTTCAAATATGCCCTAAAATACATCCACAGGTGTGTTTCTAATGAACTCAAATGCTGTCAATCAGAATCAGAATCAGAATTTTCCAATGAGATGACATCATCATCATCTGGGATGTCCCAAATTGTTTAAAGGCATACTGATCTTAGTGTATGTAAACTTCTGACTTTGAAAAAAGTGATAAAAAATTGTCTAAAAAAATCATTTTCTCCTTATTCTGGCATTTAGCAGTTTATTTTTATTTTATGTCTGACAGTGAGAAAAAAAAAAAAAGCATATGTGTGTTTTTGTATAGTGTATGTAAACTTTTGGTTTCAACTGTATAAGCATATTTTAATACCACTATCTGCCACTACCAATACCCCCCCATCCCCCACACACACACTGTAATGGTGAGTTCTATGAGAGTTTTCAGCAGTGCATAAAGACATATTTGATGACAGAAATAAATGACGTAGGCAGTTTGTGTTAAACTGGTGGTTTTACAGCCTGCATCCTGCAGTAATTCATTAATAGTTGCACAGTAAAATATAATACAGTAAATAAAAAACAGATCTTAAGTTACAGTCAGGAAGGGCATCCGTGGAAATCACTGCAAGTAACAGGGAGCAGACGAGTTAGTTAGGCTGACAACTGTGTAAGGAAAGGTCCGTGGAACATAAGAATAGTAAGAATATATATAGCCTATGCCACAAATCCAGGGGGGCACATGTAAACAGAGGCTCAAACTAAAGCACCAGAGGAAACCACCACAGTGCTAAGTCTGGTACATGATGCGTAGCAGAAAATCCCCAATAACCATGAATCACCCTCCCCCTTTCCTTCCTCAGTTCCTCTTCCTTCCTCCACTGTCTCCTATGTCCTAGCCTCCTCTCCTCCCCCTCTCCTCTCTCTGTACTTTTTTTAAGGTACAGAGGCCCCTGTCCTAGATACCAGAGCCCATCGCCTGCGTGACATAGCAGTGCTGGTGTATGTGTGTATGTGATTTATGTGTCTTGTCCAGGCCTAGAAGGGTTACAGCCATACCCCCCTACACCCCTATCACCCCCATCCTTCTGTACCACCACTTTGCAGGCCGACAAAGCAGTATAAAAATGCACTAAGGGGAACAGGGGGTTCCCTGGGGAGTTAAAGTGCATATAAGTGCAGGTTATACCCATTTGACTAAAACGTACTTAAAGTTTGTGTCTAGTTTTCTCAATTTTCAATTTGATTTTTATTTTTTTTATATATATAATTTTACTTCCTGGTTGGACCCAGGCAGCAGATGTGACATAGAGGTAATTCCATAACTGTTACCTAGCAACCAAGGGCCATGAAAGACAACATCTTTATTTTCTTCTACGAATGAAAAATATTAGAAAAATGTCCCTGCATTTTGGATGAAATTTTGTATACTGTCTGCATATTTCTTCACAAACAATTGGTTGATATTTAGCTCAGGTAGACCTACTCTCCCAGCAAACGAACTCATAATCAGATAAATGTGAAAACTTGTCATATGCACTTTAAACAAAATCGAGGTACCAAAGAGTTATACTAAAAAAAAATCAGATATTTTGAAATAGGGACATGCAATGCTATTATTTCATTACTTGGGTGATAGCAGATAATGTAGTTTTGAATGCATTGTTCTTTCAATTGCATTTATGGTATTAACTGTAAAGGATTATTCAAATTAAACAATACTTCAAATAAGTTTGTGTAAAAGCAGAAGTGATACATTTGAGTCATAAATTTAAACATGCAGTGCTGATATTGTTACTCTTGCAAGAATAACTCACACACCACATCTGAACAGAATTAACAGTGGCCAGTGGAACTATGCTATAGCTCTTGGGTTGACGGCACACGCCCAGGCCAAAGTTAAAAGCATTACCTTTTAGAGTAACAGGCTTGTTTTCATTTGTCATGTCTGCACTGCTGTATACACACAGAGCTGTCCTCCATCCTGATTTGGGCAGGTGCTCGGGAGACCCACCACCTGAGAATGCACTTTTATGCTTTAAATCCCACATGCTGACATGAGCAAACAGACCCAAGAGCATCCCCCCGATCCTTCAGAGGTGATAAGTTACAGTTACCCTGTTACATTTAGTTGACTAATTATTAAAAGGAAAAAAAAGGTTTTAGAGGCAGTTTTATGGTTTCAATATAGTGCACTTTGGAAGTATGCTTAAAGTAATCCTTCTGTCTAATCCTTCTAGATTTAGACTTAGACAAACTTTATTGATCCACAAGGGAAATTATTTGACATCTACATCTCCAAAGCTCTGTTCCACCTTGTGATGCCATGAAGCGGTAGTTTGCAAATTAACAGATATCTTTTACCTTTAGTCCAGTAGAGATTGGCAGTTCCAGGGGTGAAATCATCCAAATCATTCTAGTGAAAATGTATGGCGTAAAAACTTCCTGTATTACCACATGACATCACAAGGTGAAAGAGTGTTTTCGTTCGAGAGAAGATCTCAGCCTAAATATGCAGGATTTGTGTGTTAAAAATGTGTGAATGAAGCAAATTACAACTCCAGGTATATTTATGATGAGGAAAAAACATTATAACATAGATCAGAAAATAGCACAATATGGGCCCTTTAATATTTTGTCTACATTAGAAAACATAAAATCAGATTCCTTTAGTACATTTCGATCAAAGGTGAAATCTGTAATGTTTCTGGTGGTGGCCACATGCGTGTCTCCAAAGAGATGTCGTTAGCAGAATGTTCCACAGTATAGCATTAAACGTACAGCATCTATCTCTATGGAAACAAACACCACCAGACCAAGTTACAAGTCAGATCTATGGAGAGGTGACCATGTTCACAGTGGTGTTTTTGAGCAATAAAAACTATTAAATGCAAAATTGATGAGCATACTGTGGGACAATCCAGGCAATAGCATCTCCATGGAGACAGGTAGAGGACCCTCTACTAGAAAGGTTACATAGTGCACCTTTAAATGAAAAAAAAAAAAAAAAAAATCATTTCATCAAAGCTATTTGATCTAGTTTGCCTAAATGTATTCCACAGTTTTTACTTTGTTTGCATATCCCATTGATTCTAGTGGCCCACAGTTACATAGTTGTAATGAAGGATGTGGCAGGAGGCTCATAATGCATACCCACACATCGCTTGTGCTTAAGTGGGTTAGAGGAGCTGCTCTCTCTCCTCTCTGGTGTGGGGTGCTCCAGGCTCTAAGTGATTATGTCAGACGCCAATGCTGTTATCGACAGTCCCAGCTACAGGAGAGGTGCGGGCATCATGAGTATAGACACATTATAGATCTATACAGTACAGTTTAGGGTAAGATGTGCAATGTGGTTAATATGGATTGATCAGTGAGGAGAAAATAGCAGCATTATATAGCCCTATGATTATAAACTATGGGTCTGAATATTCATCAGGCTCTTATATTTGTCAAGTTGGTTTCTTTGTACTAAGGATGTCCCATATGAAGTTAAATACTGAGAAGAAACATCAAGATTTAAAGGTGCACTTTGTAACTGGGTCTGCCACTCGCTTGTGTCCACGGAGATGTTATTGCTGTTCCTGGAATGTGCCACAGTATGCCATTAAACCTGTCTATCTTGTATTTAATCAAGTGTTTTATTGCTCAAATTTACCTTAAAAAACATGCAGTCTAACTGTAAGTGGAGTCACATCTCCACAGATCTGACCGGTAACTTGGCCTGTAGAGCATTTCAAGTAAAGTAGTAACATCTTCATGAAGACAAGCAGGTCACAGAAAAAAAAGTTACATAGAGCGCCTTTAATGATTATTCAGTGACACCACTGACATAAGTAGCAAGATAAGAAAGTGCATTTAGGTTTAAATTTCAGTATAATGTCTGATGTTTTTGTAATTTAGAATAAATCAGCATTACAATTGTTATTAGTAAAAGCTATATTTGATTTGAACACATTTACCTCTTACCTGGGGACACAGACAGGAAATCTTATATACTGTCCCTTTAACTGAGTCACATATATTAGACATTATGCCTAAAGGAAAAATTCCCTTGAGTATGAATGTGGCCGATATTACTCAATACATATCTATTTACAAAGTGTTGGTGCAAGTCTCCAGCCAGAATGAACACAAGCTGCACTTACACAATACTCCTACAGTGCCTTCAGGCTCCAGAGACTCATCTAAGATTATCACAGTGAAATAAATCTCCTGAGCTCTGTCACAGTAAAGACCAAAGCTTAGTGTGGACTATTTCTACAAATGAGACACCCTCTGGTAAAAAGCCATATCAGATTTGTGGATATAAACTTTATGTATTCACTAAGCTAAAACTACATAAATATTTAATAGTTACTTGGTTAAAGGGCCCATATTACGCTATTTTGTGATCTATGTTATAATGTAGTTGTCTCATCAAAAACATACCTGGAGTTGTGTTTTGTTTCATTCACACATGTTTAACACTCAAACCCTGCATATTTAGGATGACTGAAAACACTTTTTGTTCCACCTTTTGATGTCATGTGGTAATACAGGAAGTGCTCCATTGTGTTTTTAAACTCCATACACCTTCACTAGAATCACTTGGATAATTTCAGCCCTGGAATTTCCAGTCTCTGCTGAACTGAAGGTAAAAGATACCTGTTAATTTGAAAACTACTGCTTCATGACATCACAAGGCGGAACAAAAGATTTTAAGCTTTGAAGATGTAGACAGACTAATAATAAAGGATTAATCAGACATGTATGAATGAAACAAAACACAACTCCAGGTATGTTTTGAGGAGGTAACAGCATTATAACATGGCTTAAAGCTCACACGAGTCAGTGTTGCGTAATATAGGACCTTTAATGTCATGTAGCCTATTTTTTGCAAATAAGTGAAATGAAACTAGAACATGATCAAATGCAAAATAAATGAATGAAGAATATGATATATTTTCTTTTAATTAATTTAATTCTATTTTTTTTTTTTTTTGCGACTACAGTTTGCTACATTGGCACTTATTTTGCCTGTTTTTTTGTACCATCATGTACTGTAAAGTGAAGCGATAAGCTAACTCCTAAGCTAACATTTTCCCATTCACTGTGTCCATAACAGAGCAGTGTTATCTAATGTAGACTCTGATGCCAGTACGTTTTCTTGTATGTTTAATATTTGTCTCTTTCTCTCCCTATTTTTAGCCCTCCTCTCCTTTTTTCTCCCTGTGAGGAATGCTGGGCACCTGAACCGTCCCGGGCCTGATAGGAACCATGTGTGTGGGATGAAGTCTGGTTGGTGGGAGATAATGGAATTCCCTGTCGCAGAATCCCCCAAATACAGCACATGGATTGTACAAGTCAGTCAGCTGCTTGGTCTGCGTTAAGAGGCCTAAACCCAGGGGCGGTGTGCAGTTCTCTTGTGTCTCCTAACAACCATATTCTTTTACTATAGTTCAGGGGCCATGAATAGCTCCAAAGTGCAACCAAGTATATAACCAAAAAGTAGGGGTTTGTTGATATTCTAATCACATTGTCTAACCACAAATCCCCTCCCTTTACAGCAAGGGACTCAAAGCAAAGGCATGTAGGCAAACTCATAATCAGTGTTGGGCAAGTTACTTTAAAACTGTAATGTGTTATTTATTACTTGTTAAGATAAGATAAGATATGCTTTATTAGTGGGGAAATTCCAGTGTTGCCACGCACAGTTCAAGAACAGCAGGAAAATGGAACATGCAATAAAACAAGATAATAGATAATGGCTAAAAAAATAATAATTTAGAAATAGACTTAAAGATAGACTCTAATTTTGTTCCGGTGGAGCAAAAATATAAAATACAAAATATAAAATATAAAATACCAAAAAAAACCTGTCATTTCAAAGTAATTCGTTACATTACAATACTACTGTATTTAAAATGTAAGGCATTACATTTTAATTGCATTACTTTTAAGTTACTCTCACCAAAATAACTGGAAATATGGATTTGGCAATCTAAATGTAGCTCAGGACGCTCAATTAGCTCATCACTCATCCAGCGGAAGGTGATGTGGTGTCTGACTGAGCTGAACAGGCAGTAGAGTCACTATCACGAATCTGCAGCTTCACCCCGATCTGTGCGCTGTGCGGATGTAAACAGACACATGTGAGGGACTACTCTCGCCTTTTTACTTTTAAAGAACACCTCAAATTAATAGTGTGGTTTTGTGCACTGGGTGTCAGTATCTATGGTGGACAAATTCTATGGATAATGTGGATAAGATGCTGCAGTTTATATTTACAACTTTACGAGAGGTGAGTAATTATTATTTTCGCTGTTTACTGAGTTTGTATGTTGCACTCCGTCTGCCCCTGACACTCTGTTTTATTGGTTGTTATCATAGAGTTGCTGATGTTTGGTGGTTATGATCTGACAGAGCAGCTCAGAGTCACACTGACACCACACACACGAGGAGCGCAGGGGAGAAGCAAATCGCAGCATAAATTGGGCAAATTCTCCTGTAGTGTGTGGCGGCCTTTAATAATACATCTGACGTGATTCACAATGACGTTATGTATCTGTTCTGATCTGATCGGACGTTTCACCGGTGCTGATCTCGTGGTTATTTTAGCAAATTTGTATAAAGAAAAATAAAAAACCCACCACTTCAGTCCAGGTTAAAAATGCATTGTAACGTGCATTACTGACATTTGTACCAAGTAAAATATTACCATTTACATTACTGCATTACAGCAAAAAGCAATGCATAACAGTAGGTTAATTCGTCACTTTTGTAACACGTTACTCCCAACATTGCGCTCCTTTGTACCTGGAAAATGTTTATAGTATCAGATTTAAGGACTGGAAGTAAAATAATTTAATTTCTATTTTAATTCATGGTTTTGTTTATGATTTTTGTTTACATTACAGGTCCTATATTATGCAAAATTGACTCTTGTGAGCTTTAAGGCATGTCAGAATGCTCTGTTCCACCTAGTGATGTCATGAAACTGTAGATTTCATTTTTTTTTTTACATTTTGCTCAGTAGAGATTGGGAATTGCAGTGCTGAAATCATGCAAATGAAAGTGAAAGGGTATGGAGTTTAAAAACACAGTGGAGCACTTCCTGTGTTACCACATGACATCGCAAGGTGGAACACAGTGTTTTCTGTTTGAGGGAAGAATTCTGCTTAAATATGCAGGATTTGTGTATTAAACAAAACGTTAACTCCAGGTATGATGAGGAAACAACATCATAAAGTAGATCAGAAGAACCCGCAATATGGGCCCTTTAATGCCATGGAATAGCTACAGTGTAAGAAATCTCCTGTAAATTTTACAGTAAACACCTGGCAGTTTTGTTACCAGGTAATTGCTGTAATATTTCAGGAAATTGTTGTAAATCATATTTACAGGTGGGAACACTTTACAGGTTTTTGTTGGGGATATTCATTGGTTTGAATTATACAGTAAATACTTGCTCTGCAGCTTACAGCAAAACTTTGTATATTCAATTTACACGTATTACCTGGCAATTTTCTTGCCAATAATTTTCTGTAATTTAAAATACAGCTAGCTTATGTATTGTCATAAGAATAGACAGAGTTAAAATGGATTCAAATAATTATTTAAAAAAAAAAACACAAATATACATTAAAATATGTAAACAAATGATGTAAGAAACAATTTAAGAAAGTTAAAGACACATGTAACTGACTCACAGTAGGACATGAGCTGATGTATAAAGTCCATAAAGAGCCTGAAGAGAAGAGACGTGAGGATCCTTCAGCTTTGTGTGAGCTGCACTGAAGTCCTTTAAACTTCTTCTAGATCTGTAGTCCTGTGTTCACCTCATGAAACATCTGCAATTACAAACTCAGAGGAATTAAAAGAGGTAACAGCACTCTGTGTTATTCTAATGTCATGAAGTTTAACTGTCTGTCACCAAACCTTTAAAGACAGGAAATGAAATGCTCACCTGTAAAGTGCAGTGAATGCAGTGAAGAAGTGATTCAGCTCAGACACAGTGGTGGAATGTGACCTGGTCTTTACTGCTCTGTGCTCAGTATACACCTGATGACCGAAACAAACATTTTATTATTAGAAATACACCTAATACAACTTTAATATTCGCACAGAGAGGAATGACAAAAACAGTTGTGCTCAATGTTATTACAATGACCTCAACATCCCACCACTAAATCTGTACATTAATGACATGCTTACCATTCCAGTGTGCAGTAGGCTTTTAGTGAAGAAACCAGCTCAGATACAAGGCGGGTGGCGGGTGCTTCAGTCTTCAGTATCTGAGGAAGCTGTGACTTCACCTGAACAAACAGATTGACATTTTACTATTATTATAGATGAAAGTGATACTTATGCATTTAATGCACCTATAATCACAGAAAACAACAGTCGTCCATGCTATTCTAATGACAGAAAGTTAACATCACTAAACCTTTACATTAATGACATGCTTACCTAACTGAAACCCAGTGTACAGTAGACTTTTAGTGAAGAAAGCAAATAGCTACAGAGGTGATGTTTGGTCTTCAGTCTCCATTGTCCACCTAGTGTGGTGACATCTAAACATTAAACTTGATGTTCATTATTACACCTGCAATTACAAAACATTGTGTTCCATGTTGTTTCATGTTCCATCTCACATCTTTGGCCAGTTCTTTAATTTAATCTCATGATTACCTATACTTTAATCCAGTGCACAGCTCATGGGGAGATAAGGCCTGTACTTGGTCTTCTCTCTTCAGTCCAAAAAAAAAAAAAAAAAAGAATAGCATGAAAAACTTTTTGTCCCTTATTTCAGAAAGTCACACACATATATTACATAGACACATAAAGTGAAGCAAAAGGAGAAATTTAATTTGTCAACTGGACAGAGTTTATTTGGTCAAATACGTTTCGCAGCTCATCCAAGCTGCTTCTTCAGCACTGAAGGTATGGATTCTACCTGGACGACTGAGGGATTCTACACACATAAAGTGAAGCTTACAATTTTTTTTCTTGATATTTTGATGATTATGTCTTACAGATAATGAAAACCCAAAATTCTGTTTCTCAGAACATTAGAACAGTGTTAAAAAGTTCAATATTGTGAAGTCATGGTGTAATCAGCTAATTAACTGAAAACACCTACAAGGTTTCGATTGCTTTGTATGTCTTGTACATGTGAAGGAATTGACAATAAAAGGCATTCATTCATTCATTCATTTTCTGAGCCTGTAAATGGTCTCTCAGTCTGGGTTAGTGAGCTACAGAATCATGGGGAAGGCTGCTGACAGGACACATATCCTGAAGACAGTCACTGACTCCCTCCACAAGGAAGAAAAGCCACAAAAAGTAATTGCTAAAGATGCTGATTGGTTGGGGCGGACATCAATATTTTGTTATTTATAACAATTTGATAATGCCACTTTTTAAACAAACTACATTACAAACAGCAGAGCTTTATCAATTGCAACACAGCCCATGTGGTGTACTGCCTTCAGTGCCCCTGTGGGTGTTTCTATGTAAGCCTCACCAAAAGGAGACTCAGAGATAGAGTGACTGAGCACAGATATGCCATTTGCTCCAAAAACCTAAATTATCCAATGGCCAGACATTATATGTATAAGTATATGACACTGAAGCAGTCACACTGGATGCCAGAGGTGGGGACAAAATGCAGCACCTGAAGGAAAGAGAGGCCTATTAGATTTTTGTTCTCAAGGCCACAGAGTACCCAGGTCTAAATGAAGACTTTGATCTGTCCTGCTACCGATAATCTTAATTTGTATGGAAATGTTAAATAAAACTATCTGCCCTAAGTAAAAACAGTCCAATTTGACTGCCCTCTAGTGCTCGGGAACCAGGAAGACGTTTGGAAACATGCAATGACAACTTCCGGTGGGCTCTGTTCACAGTAGTAAGTAAAAATGAGAAAATGGCCCAGTTTTCTTCATCTCCATGTCATTGTAGCGTTCCGTTATGTTCAGCTAATCAACAATTACAACCATACCTCAGTTTTCATAATTTCCCCACTGACACACAACTATGAGCGCACTGGGTACATGCAATTACAAGAGATGAGGCCGTCAAATTCAAGATTATTCCACAAAGCACATATGTATGCAGTCTTCATGGTACTGCTAATGGCATTTACTTCAATGGGTTTTATCACAATCGGTAGGGTGAGCTGGATGTTGACATTGCATGTTTCCAAATGTCTTCCTGGTTTGTGACCAGAGCATGAATAGAGCCTATGAAATTGTCCTGAAGCTAAGAAATTACTACCCCTTGTGCCCAATCAGAAGAACTGAATGAGTGAAGCCTCCGCCCTGCACACCTGGAGTGTGTCAGCTTAAATTGGTTCTCACCTCTCATTCATTATCACACCCTGAAGAAGGCACAAGCCAACATGTGTCGGTGTTTTTAATGTTTCCTGCCCGCTGACAATAAAGGCTTTTAAATATTTTGTAACTAAGTGAGTGCCTGATATTTTTCTTTTTCTCAATAAACTAAACTTTTCCTTTGTGAGTTGTGATTTTGTTCTTAACATAAAACTTAACTGCCGCCAGTCTCAGTGTTTGAGTCTTTCTCGAGGTGCAGGTGGTTCTCACTGTGCTTTTTGCCTGGAACACGACAGGTATGACAGGTATGAAGTGCGTCAGGTGCCTCTCCACAGCATGAACCTCTTCTCTAAAACACACAATGTTAACAATGAAGGAATTAATGAATGTGTAAGAACTGACCACAAACCATCTGCAGAAACAGAATCCTGATTTGTTTCAAAATCAGGTCTGAGGGTATCAGATATATGAAAGTTGCTAGGAGTGTGTTTATGCCTAAAATGTGTGTAGAATCCTTCAGTCGTCCAGGTAGAATCCATAGCAAAAGGAGAAATTTAATTTGTCAACTGGACAGAGTTTATTTGGTCAAATACGTTTCGCAGCTCATCCAAGCTGCTTCCTCAGTTCTGGTCAGATGCTGGTGGACACTGCTTTATATCTGCCTGAAGGGAGGAGCTTAATTACAATGAAAATTACTCTGAGACAACACATATTTAAATACAGTTTCTGTTAGTTAGGTGATTCTATTCAATATGGAGTGGGAGTGGGGGTGTAGTTAGCAGAACCATTCAGGGTCATGATGGGTGTTTTCACACCTCTGGACATGTCCTGGCTAGTCCTGTTGTTTTCTCTGTTTGTTTTGATTTAGGTTTGAGGATAGAGTTATAGATCTTTTCACTTGCATCCCTACATCGGTAGCGGTGGAGGCAGCAAGGAGGAGACTACTGGAGGATACTAAGCTAGAAGAGAGAACCAAACTTTCACCCGACCAAATCTGCCAACTGCTGGAAATTTGTTTAAGTACCACCTATTTCCAGTTCAGAGGAAAATTCTACAGACAAATCCACGGCTGTGCAATGGGCTCACCGGTCTCCCCTATCATTGCAAACTTTTTTTACATGTAGCATAAAATATTATTAGAGGGGCCCTGTGTGATCTTTGCATCGATAGGGGGGCCGTGGCGCAGCAGAATTTAGGAATAGCTGGTCCAGAGAAATGAACTGGCCAGTATATAACAACAGATGGGTCTATTACAGCTAAACACGAGCCTAAAGTCAATGGCACATATCAAACTATAGGCCAGTTTAAAATAATACATAAAAACAAGATGGAGTAATACACCCACTGTTACTCTGCCTCACGTGGTCCCCACAACAGCTGTGGACCTGCTGTGTGTTACCGGAACGCACTAGTGAGCTAAACCAGAATGTGATTTATACTGATATTCGAATACTTGAATATCAGTACACAGTTGAACCTAAAGCTGTGGACCTGAAGTGTGTTAGTGGACCCCATTACAACAATAAAACCAGAATGAGCTGTCCCATTACATTCAAATGGATACTTGTATAGTTACCTGGGAACTGTTAAGTGAACTCTGATCATCTTGATCTTTTGTTGTTGACTTATTGGGCTCAGCAAACCCAGTCACAGACTCTCCTCCAGCCTGAAGACACAAGTTAACGTCAGACTGGTCTTTTATGTCCCACAATAGACAAATAAAAAAGATTGTAACCAAATAAACTCTGCCTACAGATAATTTACATCCTGAAAATACAGTGAACCCTGAGCTACAGAGACAACAGGAAGAGCTGTGGATGTCTATTCTACACTTTACCTGGAGACTACAGTTGGAAGCTAGCTGTATAGCTAATACTGGCACATTACCGAAATTTGTATCAATGTGCATTGTCCCTGTTCAGATAAACTAATAAAGGCTGTTATATGTATAACATAGAGTACTGTTACAGCCCATGTTCATGTTTGAAAAAATAGCCACCTGCCACTACATTTGATCAAAAATGTTCCACTATTACAAAAATAAATCAAATGGCCATGTTTGATTTATGATCACATACAAACTGCTTAAATTATCACATTTTTAACTGTAAAACTCTAACTCTAATTTGATCAAAGATGTGAAAAATGTTTAACTATAACTGGATAGATGATAATTTGAAAGTACCCTGAACATGTGCTTGTAGCTACTAGCTAGTTAGCAACTGGCTAGGCTAACATTTGTTAATTAGCATAGCACCACTTTAAACAACTTCATAGTCTCTAAAAATCAAATATACCTATTTGAAATGATAATGTGTCTAACTAGTCATCAGGTCTTTAAATTGCAATAATATTAAAATCAATGACTTTTAAGAAATTCTTGACTCCAAATCAAATTTTCCATGTCATTTATATATACGTTATAAATATGGATATATACGTTATTCGGATATATACGTATATATATACGTTATATGGATATATACGTGTATATATACGTTATATGGATATATACGTGCATATATACGTTATATGGATATATACGTGTATACATATGTTATGTCTCAAGTGCAGTTTACACTTCCGAGTGCTACAGTTTGTCTTTATTACCTTGTGGGGACCGGTGTCCTGTTGATTTGAGCTACCTGAGGCAGAAGTGGAGTTTAATTTAACATTGACGATGCAAGTAACATTTTAAAAGTGTATTGGTTTTATTGTATATTTTGACCAATTAAGTGTGTAAGCAATGGCTTGTTTACAGTTTGCAGAACAGTTTCTGAAGAATGGAGACGTCACGTCTATCAAGACACATCCTGAAGGAGTGTCAAAGGCTCGATTGGAGGTCGCATGTGCTCTCCTACAGGCATCATAGATAAATTTCCCTCCCTGGATCGTGTGTATATATTTTTTAAATAAATGTTTGTTATAATGTTTCTTCTATTGTCCTTTTTTCTGTCCTCATCCATCATGACTAAGAGACAAGTCCATTGTTATTGGCACTATATAAATAAAATGGAATTGCTTGGAATTGTCCCATCTTCAATGTCCCCAGTATCACAAAGATGAGGTGTGCTACCTCTGCATTATTTGGGAGAACATATAGGCCTGTCAAAATTTGTTCCCTCTACCCATATTCATATAAATGAGTGAATAATGGTGATTCTACAGTCAGAGCATTATTTGATGGCTCAAGTGGGCTGTCAGAATGTGTTACCTTTAGTGGGAGCCTTATTTGATAGAAGATATAGGCCTGTCGAAATGAGCTACCTCTAAACAAATTCATAAAAATTAGTAAATAACAGTGATTATACAGTGGGAGCATTATTCGATGGCCAAATTGGCCTGTCGATATGTGCTACCTTTAGTCGGAGCCCTATGTGATAGCATAAAACGACTGTTGAAATGAACTATCTATGCATATTCATATAAATGAATTGAAATTTGACATAACTAAGGTATAAAGTATGATCACTGTGTGCAAACAGCATAAAACCCACTGTCTCTAATCCAAAGAAATGTGCTGTAAAACTGCGGAGGTTCGCTTCATTGGATCTATACAACTGTAAACGGTAAAAGGTAGCTTATTTCGATGGGGCAGCCCATTACGACAGAACACCGGCGGTCATGTGCATGTGTGTATAAAATGTGTGTGGGTGCAACATGCAATTCTGTCAATTTTGACACATTCTCACACATTTTACACACTCTGGATCAGTTTAGAGCCTTTAATTATCAAATATATGGTTGTTTTTGTGGGGTCCAGCATTTTGGTCCCCACATAAATTTTGGTCCGTGTCTGTCAGGTGGTGGTCCTCACAAGGTGATAAAGACAACCACAGACACAAATCACATGCTCCTCCTCCTGACCTCCAATCACTGCCTCTTGTGTGCGCCACACTTGCATTTACTCAATACAGGTGTTTTTAATGCTCACAACCACCTTAGAAAACATGTATTCTTACTGGGAGCGGGGTCACTATGGGGTCACATTTACAGTGCATCTGGAGAGTATTCACAGCGCTTCCTTTTTCCCACATTTTGTCATGTTACAGCCTCATTCCAAATTGTATTAAATTCATCTCTTACCTCAAAATTCTACACACAATACCCCATTATGACAATGTGAAAAAAGTTTTTTTTGGACATTTTTTGAATTTATTAAAAAAAGAAAACTAATAAATCACATTTACATAAGTATTCACAGCCTTTACTTAATACTTTGTATTTTAGATTAGATTTAGATTATTTCAGGTAAAGAAATACAATCTCTGTTCAGACTAGCAGCTGTACATTATCTTGGCAAACTTGAGAAGAAACACTACTCAGTTTACATAGGCTATAAGATGCCCATGTAAACAAGACAATAATGGCAAAATATCTCAGTATTTATATTTATTTATGTTTAATTAATCAATAATACTGACAAAACAATGCCAATCCACTAAAAATATGTTAAAACTAGTCTTTAAATGTATAGTTGAGGATCAGGAAAAGAAAATGTGAAATGGCATATACATACATATGCACATTTTTATTTTCAGTTGGTATCTATGTCTTACTGTCACTCAGTGGAAGTAATTATAGATCAGACTCAAGTAATATTAGAATAATGCTCAAAGGCAGTTTCACACATGGGATCTTGAGCTCGGAGGATTTCTGGAGTAATTTGAAACACTAAGTAAAAAAATATCTCTGAAAAATATCTTAGGGTGTAATATAATCCACAGTCAACAAAAGGCATGGCTTTGAAAGACTGCTGTAATTACTCATAGGCTTCAAACTCAATACCATTCAACATCTGTACATGGAAAAAAAATACTTATTACTGAATTCTATTAATATTCTGGTTAGTTGCTAGAATAGACTGTACAAAATAAGGTTATCAAGATAATTCAGTTAATTGCTAATCATGATTGTTACAATGTAAGCGTATGGACTAAAATATTATTGTGAGTTATTTAAAGGTGCATTGTGTATTCTGGCACGGGATCTGCCACAAGCTCGTTTCCATGGATATATTATTGTTTTGCTGGAAAGGTTTTACATCAAAGTGTTTTACTGCTCAAAAAACTACGAAAAACATGCATTCCTACAGTGAGTGAGTGAGCTCACCAGACATTCTAGCCAAAGAATTAATATCTCCATGAAGACAAGCAGGTGGCCGACCATCCTTAAGAATTGTGATACTTAAGAAAAAAGTTAAATATAATATAATAGTGTGACCTGAATTATTATTATTAAAGGTGCATTGTGTAATTTTTCTGGTGGCGGGTCAGTCAAATGCTTTTCTTTGTGGAGATGTTATTCCTTTGTCTGGAATGTTTCACAGTATGGTATTAAACCATAAACTTTCTATCTTTATGAAAACCAAAACCAAACCAAGTTACAGGTCAGATCTGTGGAGAGGCAATCCTGCTCACAGTCAGAATACCTGTTTTTCTAACAATTTCTAAGCTATTAAACCACAGGAACTGAATAAATGTAAGGTAGAGCAATGACATATCTATAGAAACAAGCAGGTGACAGACCCCCAACCAAAAAGTTACACAGTGCACCTTTAATTAACAAAAAATCTACATCCCAAGTGAGTACACATTGTCCAAGCACCGGACCTTCCTTGACAGTGCAGAGGAAGAGGAGACAGGACGGTGCATGTGGGAGGAGGGGGGAGCAGACTTGAGGGGCGGACCTAAAAAAAGATCAATAGCGGTGACAGTGAGTGCACCCGGGAGCTTGAGACTCAAAGTAAGCCAATAAATAACATCCTAGAGAGACAACCACTGCCTCCTCCTACCCCAGCTCATGACCCCCCCTCACCCTCCCTTCCCAGCCCCTGTCCCGCCGACTGTGGGAGCGCCCTTGATTACTGCCGAGGAGGGTGGGTGGTAGTGGGACGTCTAGGCTGCACAATACAGCTCTCATATGGGGCCCTCACTCACCTCTTGCCTCCATTTGTTGGACATTCATCTTTCAGCATGTGAGCCAGTTTGTTTTGGGGGTAGGGGCCTGGAGGTGCGGGAGGCGCTGGAGGTGCCGGTGCATGGGGCATTGGTACAGACTGGTGCAGAGAGAGATGAAGAGATAAAGAGTTCAAATGGATTACATTCTGGAAAGAAGATGAGTCAATGTTAAAATAGACAGATTCAGACTTAGACTTACTTTATTGATCCACAAGGGAAATTACTTGGATACAGTAGCTCATACATCACATTATATTACCAAAAAAAAAAAAAAAAAAAAGGATATATATATATATATATATATATATATATATATATATATATATATATATATATATATATATATATATATATATATATAATAAAAGAAATATAAATAACAAGAGACTGGTGTCAAATTTAAACCACAAAAAATATTCTAAATGTACAATATTGATAAATATATATATATATATATAATTCAATCATTCAAACATTTACTACTTAAATCTTATTGTATAGTCAAAAAATAACCACAGATTTCCCAGTAGAGTAGAGTAGAAAATGTATACACGATAAATATTGACTCCCATAAAATATTGTTCCAGTTTTCATATACTGAACAATAAGTCAATATAGTCATTATTGTGGCAGGCCTATGTTGAATTATATTGTATGTATTTTTGTATATGTATAAATATAAGGGAGCGTTGGAAGTGTTTTCATTGAAATGAGATGATGATTTATGCAGTGTGCTGAGGCGGAGGATTTGTTTAATTACAGATAACTGTTTAGCATTTTGGCAAACAGTAGGAATAATGCCAAACAATAGGCTACAATCCAGGTTTGGAGAATAGTTTTGTCTCTAAGATTTGAAGTAGACTAAGGGAGTGGGCTCCAATATAGGCTCCAAGTTAAATATAAACACCAGAATAATGTAGAGCGGTTTAATTTGAACATTTTAAGACCAAAATGATGAGGCTCACTGCAGTAGTTATAGAAAGAGGGTGACAATTTCTCAATGTAAAGTCAATTGGAAACAGTCGATGGAGCCGGAAGCGCCCCCATGAACACATTTAGGGAAGGATATGTACCAAGAAATCACTTGTAAAAAGTTGCAGAGTGTGGTTTGCTTTTATGACTGTACAGACGAGATTCATTCTCCATTGACCTAGTTTCATAATTTCAATATTTTTTTTTTTTATTGTGTTGTGTTTAAGGATAAAATAATATGAATCCAATGTATTGCTTCAATGATGAGAATATATGATTTCCCAGTCACGTGTCACATGCCAAGGTGACTCTATAAATACAAATCAATAAAATGCAACCATATGACTATCTTGCATGAATAATAGTGACTGACCATGGCACACTGACAATACATGAGAGCAATGTGGAAAACAAATACAGGGACTGTGCAGGTAAACACAACTGTAACTGTGACTGCCATGTTACTATGGCAAATGTGAGCAGGAGAGAACTGCAGAAGAAGAAAGAAGAGATGTCCGTAGAGAATGAGTGGGCGGAGGAAAGAGGGGCAGACTTACAGTATGCTGCATTTCAAAGTGCACAGTGACACTTCAGATCCCAATGAGAAGAGGAGTGGAGTGGGGGCTCCAGTGCCCTCTCACCCTGTCCTGCAATCACTGCCATCACCATCCCACTGTATAATATCCATTCAGACCATAGCCTGTATAAAGAACATACATACAGGCCATATGTATATATTATATATACATATGTCAATATGTGGTCCTAACACATGTGATTAGGGAAGGTTCCAAGCTTGGAGAGAGGGGGTTTGTGTCAAAATCAGAAAAGTAAGTACTTACATCCTCAGAGCCGCAACTGATTATTCAATGGGGGAATGGGGCTGTCCTCAGTGAAGGAGGGAGATTTTAGACAAGGACACCATAGAAATACCATGAGCATTTAGCCAAGTGGGAGAGAGAGAATAGTGTTGAGTACCTTAAAGCAGAGCGTCTGCAGCTCAGTGATGGTGGATGCTGGGACAGCAGCACTATTTAAGACCATTTGATGCAGATCATGTCTGAAGAGCTTTGCTGCCAGTGTGCTACATAAACCATTGTTCACCAGCTCTGTGATTTCCACAAAAGGGGTCGCTGTAGGTTGCCATGGTAACCTTTCAGTATAGATGGCCTGCTTCTTTTCCAAAAGTGGTGATCATGAGCATCATTAGAGGAGCATCATTAGCGGGTGGCCCCTGATGAGTGCCTCGCTGGGACATTAGAGTGTGCAGACACAATGACAGACAGGTTTGGCCTGTGTGTAGTGAGCACTGAGCACTGTTACCACACACCTGTGTATCTGCTGCTTTCAGCTGGCTCTGAGGCAACAAAGCCATCACACGCTGATCCCACTGTTGTGTCAACACATGGTGATTGTATCATCCCTCTAAAGCCTGTCATTCACGCTCCTACAGCTCCTGCTGCTCTGGCTTTGGGCTCTTTATAGTTCTGTGCAAATGGAGGAAAACACACAACAGCAGCAGCCGCCCACATCACGTATCTGACACACTTTAAGAGGCTTTGAAGACCCTCCCTGAGGTAAAGCTCTCACTGAAGAGAGGGCTGAGGGTCCTAGTACACAGAAAACCATCTGGCTCAGAGAGTCTGTGTCTGTTTCTGATTCACATTTTCAACATTAGAAATAAAGATATCAAACTTTGACTCTCAAAATCTCTGCCATAGGGGCTCTCTGAACTTTTCAGCTGTAGTGTACATGTAAATCTGCCTGTTTCATTGAGATTCAAGGTGAGATGTACAGTGTTTATAGCCACTTGGGCAGGCTGCGTGCTCAGGCAGTCTTGGAGTGAGAGCATGAATGACACACTGAAATGATAAGTGTTTACATTTTCTTACTTTAAATACACTGAGCGAGGTAAGAGGAGAGCAACGAGGCCCCAAGAGCTGGTTCATTCACGGACATCCACAATGCAGTGCTCTGATTCTGCTGCTACTTCACCCAGTGCCAAATCATGATGAGAAAGGAGATGTCTTGCGCATCAGGTATTGCCACGATCATTGCCTCATAAATAGCACTATAATATGTAGTATATTAGTAGAGGGGTAAAGCTAACTGGTTGGACTGCTCTGTCTAAAGCTCTAGTTTTCAAGACAAATTCAAATCTGATCACTTATTTTACGCCAATGAACCATGGAAGTATAGGTCCATATAGTGAACACTGACTGCGTCTCATTTTGACGTCCTTGTTAAATTATTGTACGATTCAGGGTTTGAAAAATGTTATTGTCAAGCAGGCGCCTTTTATTCAAATGAATGTGGATTGGACACTGACACCAGGGTGTGCACCAAAGAGCAGATGGGAAATTTCAATGAGATGGAAAATCTAATTCAAGGGAGTCTTCACAGATGGCATACAACACAATAGCACCCCTATGTGGAATAACAGGGAGTTGTTATATTTAGTAATAAGTAATATGAATTTAACAGCGGTGGATGAAGTACTCAATTTTGTTACTTGAGTAAAAGTACAGATACAGAGGCAAAAAGTTACTCAAGTAAAAGTAGAAGTATGCCATGAAAAAATCTACTTAAGTATTAAGGTACCTGTTTAAAAATGTACTTTAAGAGTAAAAATATTTTAAGTGTTAATTTGTTAAAATGTAGTGATGCTGATTAAATAATGGTACATACTGTATTTTGGTTAACAGTTGC
Source organism: Taenioides sp. WSHXM2023 (assembly GCA_029959045.1). Lineage (NCBI taxonomy): Eukaryota > Metazoa > Chordata > Actinopteri > Gobiiformes > Gobiidae > Taenioides > Taenioides sp. WSHXM2023. The sequence continues at coordinate 13,546,571 of CM057089.1, forward strand.
AATACGAATCAATTTCTTAATTTCTTAAAAAGTTTGTGAATATTTATTTTTAACCACAAACATGGTTAAAATATCCCTTAAAATCATATGAAAAGTACTTGTTTCAGTGGTTAAAAAATGCAGTGGAGTAGAAAGTAGATACCTGCTCTCAAACATATTGAAGTTAAAGTAAAAAGTATCCACTTAAAAATGTAACTAAGTAAAGTACAGATACCTAAAAATTCTACAGTACTTTACTACTTTTACTTAGTTACCTTCCACCACTGAATTAAGTAATGTGAAGTAGTAAAGGGTAAAATGTGGACTCAAACACCCAATCGCCATCTTTACTTTGTGTGAAGTCTGCTGAAGAATCACTCACTCAAAAGCCGGTGTCAGCAGCCAGCCCAGACAGTGCTGAGAGGGTTTTCTGGTCCCTAATGTTCTCTCGGAGCCAGGGGCAAGATCCATCAAATACATCATCTGCTGAGTGTCAAACCATCAGTCTACACCCGCAGCCAGAGAAATCAATAGAGCTGGGAAAGTACAGGAATAGAAGTGTGCAAAAATAGCACTCATTGATAAAGTAGATCTAATTTCTGAAGTTAGACAGTGATGTATATGTAGTGAAACATTGTGGGTTCCATGCATGGTACCCTCACTGCAGTTTGAAAACAGTTTGTCACCCTGTGTATCGATATGTAATTAAAAATCAACAAGCCAAAATACTTACAAGGGATTTAATGAGCAAGCTGAAAATAAATATTAATGAAAAACGATGTATTCAGTGTATATAAACAAAACACTTTATTACAATTAGGCTGAAAAACCCAATGAAAACACAACTACTTTACAAGTACAAATGTTTCTCATTGATATTTACAGTTATTTCTTTTGACATTAATAAAAAAGACAATAATGAGAAAACACAAAAACACATAATACTAATAATAAGTACATGTTTACAATGTGTATGTTGCAATAAAAATCAAAGGACTAAAGGAACGTGCATTACTCTGGTATGGTATCTATAGACAACAAGGAAATTATACCTAGAAGGGACTATGAATGGGTACACTTAATCTAACAGACAGCCTCAGTCTCAGTTCTCATGCCTTTGAATGCATGAATGTCTTTTCTTATATTGACAGCTGTGGAAACAATATTTAGACTATTTGTTAATCATACATTGATCAAAAGATAGAGATTTGAAAGTGATAGTTCATTACATCAAACCCCAGTATATGAGCAGAAATGCTGCGAACCCTCTGCCAACAATAAAGCAATTTAGCGGGCTACAAATGACTAACACTGATTCTTCTTTTGTCTGAGTCAGATGCTTGCCTATGCGTTTCCTCCACTTGGTTTGGCCGGTGTTTTGGCCCGGATGTTGCCCTGCCTCGCCTGGCCCTTGGTGGTTTGCTGTGGTTGAGCAGGTTGCTGCGCTGGGGACTCTGAGGTGGCGGGTGGAGTGGCCTGCTGTTGGGCCGGGCTGTGAGGGGGTGGAGTCTGGAATTGAGGTGATGCTGCCGTTGCCGTGACAACCTGCTGCTGGATGATCTTCTGCTGCAGGACCTGCGCTGCTGCCGTGCCCGCAGGGATCATCTGCACCTGAGCCTGAGCCGAGGAGGGTGCCTGTGTCAGAGCCACGGTCTGCGGCTGGATCTGACCACAACATTCAAAAACAAACATTTTACTGAGCGAATAATGTTCAATAGGAAACATTTCCAAATAAACCTTACTAAACACCGACTTTACTTAGTATGCATATATTATTGCAAAAGCAACACTGAACATACAGCAACAAGATTCTTCTTAAGAATCTGGCATTCACAAAATGTACAATTTCAAACAAAAAAAATACAAGACTTCACTGATAATTCCTTGAATTAGCAAAATGTTAAATACTGTTTTTGAATAGTTGTTTTTTTGTGTATTCAGTAGCAAAACATTGTGAATCCTTTATAATCTTTTTTTTAGCAGTAACAAAAAATAAACATACAAATTTGGGGTTAATAAACATTTCAGTTATCTTTTAATAAGATACATTTTGTGATAACCATAATATCTTATTTATTTTCAAAAAGACTTTGGGAAAACAAACAAAAAACCCCCAAAACATTTTATTTCCAGAGCTTCTTGTGGATCACTCCTTTCCCAAGCGGTCCCACTACATTTTACACTGATGCACTGGATATTTATTATTCATATTGTTTTTTGAGAGGTTACAAAACACATTTTCTTCTACCACAAACTACTGCCAAGGACATGAGACTTAAATATTAAAAAGTTTGCAATGTAGCTAAACAACAAATCCAATGATAAATTAACAACTCCCTTTACCTGTTGAGGAGAAGACACTATTTGTTGAATATTGGCCACAGTCGGCTGTTGCTGCACTATTTGTGGAAGTTTAGCAACCTTGTAAACAAGAAAGTCTCAGATAAACAGCAGTTCTTGGCCATTAAAGCTGATGTGGGTTTGGTGTTAGAGGAACAGGGGAGCATACACACCTGGATTTGCTGAGCGCCGGCAGGTTTCTGGGCCTGTGCCTGTGCAATTGAGGTTGTGAAGATCTGAGTCTTTAGCCCAGACGGGTGCTGTGTAGTGGCGGCGTAGGCTACTTTCTGCTGCGGCTGCTGTCCTGCTGGGGCAGCTTGCACAGTCACCTGCTGTGTGGCAATCTTGGGAAGAGAGAAAACCATGATTACAACAATAATTAAAACATAAATTTTTTTTTAAAGAAAAATGTGGAATGTCCATGAAGTAGTGCAATATAGATATCTTTCCAGTGTGACTTAAGAGTTTAATCTGGTCACAAGGTAGCATTAGCCAAATGTTTTAGTTATGCCCCCTCTTTTTGTTTTCTAGAGTTTTCAGACAATCTAAAAATGTATCTGGTTGTGTCATATTACATAACAAAGACTGTCACTTGTTGCTAAAGTAAACAGTGACAGACCTTCTGCTGGACAGTGGCTTGTGTTTGCTGAGGCTGTTTCTGCTGCGCGGCAGCTGCAGCCTGAACTGCTGCCTGCTGCTGCTTCTTCATCTGCAGCAGCTGCTGCACCTGCTGCACCTGCATCTGTGGGAAGGACGGGGTCAGCACAGGCCCCCCTGACACACAAAGCACAGCCAGATGTTAAATCACAGGACAAATCATTCTATATGTTACAGTGATGCCAACACACCTGTCTTCTGCGCTTGCCCAATAGCAACACTGATGCCTGCGACAGTGACTGGGAGAGTAGTGACTCCAGCAGAGGATACCACAGCAGGGACAGACACCACTGGAGGCTTAGTGAGGGTCACCTGGGCTGTCTGAGCAGCCGGTCCCTGGCCTTGAGCTGGGACTCGAGTCTAAAGAAAATATACTAGAGTTCAGATCCCTATAACAGTCAATAATGCCCTTGCTCAGTGATCAGTCTCATGATCATTACCAGTCGGGCCACCTGCAGGTTGGCCACAGTAGTCCCGGTAAGCACAGCTCCGGGCCTTGGTGCAGCCACAGCGGTCAGCTGAGGACTGGCCTGAGTGCTGGGGGCCGGTTGGACCTGAGTGGGCTGTTGGGCCCCAGCCGCCTGCTGACCCTGAGCTGCTGCCACTGCTGCTGCCACCTGCTGCTGCTGCTGCTGCTGGAGCTGCAGCTTGTGTTTGTGCATCTTCAGCAGCTCCTATGGATGAAACATGTACAAGATTAAACCTTAACCAGAGAGGAGTAAAGCATCCAGAGCCCTATCCTCAGCCCTAACCACAGCAATGTATGAGTGTGACCCTGTACCTGTGGTTTCCCCACCGTTTTGATCTGAGGAGAAGCAGCCTGCTGCTGCTGCTGGAGCTGTTGTTGCCTGAGCATCTGGAGATGGGCCTGAGTCAAAGCTTTGCCCTGTGGCAGTGTAATTCCTGCGGCTGAACACACAACACACATTTGTCAAAACACAGTCAAAGTGAAGTAAAAAAAAACAAAAAAAAAAACAAATTTTACTTCCTGCTCATACTTTGAGTAACTTGGGGGACTAGTGGGCGGGTCTGGGCTTGCACTGGGCTCAGAGTTGTAGACACTACAGCAGATGCTGTCATCGGTGTGACGGCTCGAACACCCTGCCCTGTTGCAATGGCAACCACCTCAGCAGGAGCCTGCGCTGTGGCAGGTCTCTGCTGAGCATGTACGACCTGGGCTCCAGCGGGCTGCAACAACAGCACAATAAGCTAAAAATACCACAGTCTGAAGCGCCAAGCAAGGAGCACTGATGAAGAGCATGACTCACCGACAGGGTGCCGGAGATGACTGGAGATGCCAGGCGCTTGTTGGCCTGGAAGGGACTTGGAGGGACTCCAGCTACTGTGTTGACAATCACATTACCCGCTACAGTGGCTGAATGCAACAAGGATAAATAAATTATTCACTACACTAGAGCAGCTCTGTAACGAAAACCATGTGTTACAACTTACCCGTCTGAATTGTTGTGCCCACTGTGGTATTTTTTATGGTTCCAGCCTGTAAAAACATATGCATCAGTCAGACTGGACTGTCGATCAGTCAGATCAGAGTGATTATTAAATCATGATATGAAACATGTTAAAAGTAGTTGCCAGTCTGTACCAGAACAGCAGCATTAGGCGCCGCAGCGGCTCCTGTGACAGCCGCGGCCTGGGGGACCTGAGCTGCCACTTGGGCCTGGCCTGGAGCTGCCACTGCAGCCTGAGGACCTCCAGTCTGTTGCGCCACCTGCTGGGCTTTCTGCTGCTCCGCAAGGGCCTGCGTATACAATAAAGGAGGAACTTACTTTATACACAATGCTGCCAAGGTATTCATAATTAATATACTAAACTCACCTTTTTCTCCTTTGCGATCCTTTCAGCACGCTGTGATGCAACTTGAATAGGAGGCAAGGGCTTGTCATAGCTGATCCCACTGGAACATTAGCACAAGACATGAGGTAGTGTTGAGGATTTAGACAAGTGTCATAGAAACATTAACGTGAACAGACCTTTCAGCCAAAACGGAAGCGTGTTTAGGATTTTTTTGAAAGGGATTCATTCCAAGGCTGAATAAAAAAACAACAACACATTAATACTGTAGATCAATATGGCATCCATTAAGGTTTACTTTATCTGGTCCTGCTGCGTACTCACAGTGGTTTGATTGGTGGGCTCCTCTTGCTGGCAATGATTTTCATAAGCTCAAATCGACTGTTATAGAGCTGAATTTGTGTTGAATTGTCATCTTGTGTATAAATCTGACAGGTTCTCAGAGGACGACTGTTCTTAGACTAAAAACGAGACAGAAAACCAATAGTATCAAGTGATATATATATGTGGTTAACGCATAAAACGTCAGGAGCTGTGTGTAAAAGTCACCTTGTATATGCTTTTTGTTTTCTTCTTGGGATTTGCTTCATACATCAACTGAAATTGCAATATTATAAGTCAGATTAAATATTTATGATGCTACTCCGGATTGAAAACTAGCAGACAGTGCCCACCTTTCCCTCTTCTCTGGGGATGATGACATTCTCGTAGCGGTTGCGACACTGTTTGGGAGAGCGATAGATGCGGCTGCATGAGTTGACCACGTCACTGACCAGATCCCAGTTAGGCGTGTGAGCGGGGGACACTATCGTCAGGTTCAGAGGTAGCTCCAACAACTGCTTCACAGCCTGCAGTAGTTGGAAACAACATGTACATTTGTAACTTCCACTGTGGCTCATTTCCATGGCACCCCAAATGCCTGGTGTGAATACTGTCTTGTACCTGAAGCAGTGCCCAGTCTTCACTGATGAGCCACTCTGGGTTGTCCTGGCTGCTCTCCATGGCAGGTTTAGCCAGGGAGGGCAGGGGTTTGGCAAAAGGAGCCTGCTGTTTCAGAGAGAAATTCTTCTTCTGGTCTTTACCTTCACGTCGTACTTTTACCATGCTGGCCTTTTCAAACAAAGACCGTGGAGGAATCACCGTCTCGCCGTGGCCCTTTTTCTTTTTCCTAGCAGCTGCTAACAAAATTATATCATATGACATTAACAGTTTTTAAAATATATTAGAAATATGCAAAGAGGTATCCCAACATACTTGAAGGGTCCATCTTGAGACGCTTGTGCTCTTTGCGAATGTATATTGGAGGCAGTTTTGACTCTGGAATAGGTGTTGTGTCATACATAAGACACATGACAGTGTCTATGTAAATGTCATTATCGTCCTGTGGTGGTGTGGGAGGAGTCCAAATCTGTGCAGGAAAATTTAAACTCAGACTCTGACATATTACCACAGACCTACTATGCTGAAGCAAAGCTACAAAAAAAATAAGTATTTACCGGCATGATCTCGGTATGACCATCTTCCGCATCAAATACATACTCCTATTCAAAGCAGAAAGAACACATGTTGTTTGGGCTTTGTGTATTTTCCATGAGCAGTAAATAAAGACAGGTCCTGACCATGTTGTATGCATCCTCTCTGGTATAAGTGAAGAGGTCCTCATCATCTTCCCTCATCTGCCTCTCCTCCTCGTCCACTTTGAATTTTTGAAGCTGATGCAGTTCCCAACTTCTTTTAGATGACTCCAAACGCTCCTGGAGCAAAGACAGGAGGTTGAGTTAAATGAACAAACAACTATGTGTACATATGCATGCAAAAAACTCCATTACCTTAACAACAGTCTCATCGTCACTGATGTGAATGTACTCCAGGTAATGCAGGGCATACATTTCAATTGGTGTGAGCTGAGTGAAAAGAAGCAAATATAGACTTCAGCATCACTAATGTAGGCATTTTTCATATTGTTTTATCACCACTGACCTGCTCCATGACAGCATTCAGTTCCTCTATTTGGGCAGGCTCCACTTGATCTTCAGGAGTTTGTTCTTCTGCTGACTCTTTATTTGTCATTTCCTCCTCCATCTGTTGGTGGTCTTCCTCATGTAGATCATCCAGGTTTATGCTGTGGAGTGCCTGGATGTATGGTCGAGCCACTTTGGGAGAGATGGCCTCAGAGGCAGAAGGCTCCTGATGAAGAACCACAAATTCCTCAACTTTCTCTCCTGATCCGGCCTCCACTTCAAACAGATCCTGAATTGTCCTCTATTTAAAAATATAATCATATCAGAAAACATAGTGTGCAATACAATTAGCAAAAAGTGCAAACAAGGTTCATGAGTATCTCTACCACCTAACCTATACATTATTGGTAACCTTACCTGTGTGAGAAAAGCCAGAGTGTAGTCTGTGCCCTGTGCAGCCACTTCTCGTATAAGGTCTTTGGTGCCATTCTTCAGCAGTTTCTCCTCAATTGAGTTTCCACTCTCCAACCTAAACAGGGTCAGACACAGTTGGATATACAGTCGATATTTACTTCAAATCCAATTAGCAGGAGGCTATACAAACCTGTAAATGTGCACATCCTTTGAGCGGCCGATCTTATCACACCACTCCTGAGTGCGAGAGTCTATGCTTGGATTGAGGTCTGTGTCATAGAAGATGATGGTGTCTGCATCAAACACAGTACCGACTGAGGAGCAGCAGCGGTTGGTCAAGATGCTGCAGAACAGCTGCCTGTTCCTGTTAAATCTCTTCATATTCTCCTGCAGAGAGAGCCAGAGGACACACAAAATAAATAAACATACATACGCAAGTACGCAAGTACGTACATACTTACACATACACACACACACTAATAATAATAATAACAATAATAATAAATGTGCACTCGTCTGTAGGCCCTGAAAGGAATAATATCCAGCAGGGAGGGAAGAAAGTAATTCATTATACCCCATTAAAAACCAGACCTCTCCATTCACAGGAGGCCCTGGTGTAAGATGGGGACCAGATTCCTTTGATATACAGATTATTTAAAATTGAAATAAAATGATGATGTGAGTGTTCTATAAATTCACACATGACATTTTACCTGTCTTTCATCCGGAGTAAAGCTTTCATCCACCCGTACATAAGACAACTGTCTATGATCCAGAAATGCTTCCAGGATGTCCAGCATCTTCACCATCTGTGTAAAGATGAGAACGCGCCGATTCTCTGACCTCAGCTTCTGGAGCAAAATGGACAATGCTTCCAATTTACCTAGAGAAAAGCAAAGCATGGTTATAGAATATTAAAACATTTTAATAGCCAACCATAAGAATAGTAACTATATATTTTGGAATTTAAATTCAAAATGTCAATGCACCTGAGTCCATCTGCATTAAATGCAGATCAGGAAACTGCACGAGTTGTGTTGGTGCAAAACGCTGGATATCAGCTCTGTGGAAAGAGGTGGCCTCAAGCAGCTGACGGTGAAAGGACTTCTGTTTGAGTCGGAACGGCACTGTTGGATTGACTGCATATATGTGAGGGGGCGGAGCTACAGCTGGAGGTACCACACATGCGAGCCTAAAAAGATAAAAATGCATTTAGTTAGAGTGTCAGGGATGGACCGTTTTATTCATGCACATGTAGCATTTTACCTTGCAGCAAGACTTTTTGTTGCATCCAAGCGGTCCTCAACAGACAACAAACATGACTTCAAGGCAGATGTTGCTCCCTTTGAGGAGGTCTTTGCTCGAAGGCAGCTCTCCAGTCCCACCCAGCGCCAGCCCCCAGCAGTCAGAGCAGAGTGACCTGGTTCAGGAGTTATTGTACAGGCCTGTACCAGGTCTGTGCCATACAGCACACTGCGACTACAGCGGCGCTCATTGGCTTCAAACAAGCGGCCCAAACGGTCTTTCATCTGTTGGCTTTTCTCTTCAGATGACTCCTGCATATGAGGGAAAAAATTACATTTGCTATTTAGTTCATTGGCTGTTGTTAGTATAATTAACATGGAAACAACTACTAACCTGAGGAGTTGAATTGACTGAGGTGACCTTTGTGGAAACTGAGTTTGAATTTGTATTAACACCCGTTACTGGAAAATCAAACACATCAGATATAAATAAAATAAAAATGTATAATTCATATAATTAGATACAATTATAATTTGAATTATTTGAAAGAACACCTTGCTGTGCTGAAGCAGGGGGCTGAGTGGTGCCAGGTGTGGATGTGGCATTAGCAGCAGCTACAGTTTGTGGCACACTTTGCATCACCATCGAGCCCTGTGGCCGGATGATCTGCTGTCCAGGGGCAGACACTATTTGCAGGATATTACCTGGGAAAAATAAAATAATTCAAAATGACATCTATCAAAAGGTATGGGTGGATTTTTGAGTATTTGATGCAAAAATGGTGTAAAAGCAAAGTGTAAAAAGTGAAAAATGTAAAAAAAAGAAAATAGAAATGGCCATGATGGGAAATACATTACCGAGTGTACCTTGAAGCTGCAAAGGCTGTCCAGTGGTAAGCTGGCGGAGCTGGCTTGGAGATAATGTAAATTTGGTACCCTGAAACTGGAGGGTCACTGGGGTCTCGGGCTGAGAGATTCGAGTCTGATTGCCAGCTATATTGGCCAGCTGGGCAATCTTCACCACATCACCACCTTCAAAACAGAAAATTAAACTTTACCCACAACTAAAGCTATAACCCAGCAGCTCTGTAATATAAAGATTCAAGGGTAAAATAAACATAATAGTTAGTTTAAGGGTGAAAAGGGTATCATGCAGAACCATGGTGTATTAATATGTGAAACAGGCAAAGTTCCTCCACAAGAATAGCAGCTTAACATAATGAACCTTCAGGGGTAAAGAAACAGCTTCATGTGTCCTCACGTAAAACAGTAGGACGAATACACACGATTTTAAAAAAACATTAAATCATCTGAAATGCTGACAACAAAAAGAAAAACATGGTATTTCCGTTCTAAAATATGTGAATTGATCAGAATGGTTTAATAGATCATTAGGTCAAAAAGAAAACCATAACAAAAAAAATACCATCACACATAAAACATAAATAAACAAAGCAATAACACAAGTTTTTTTTCAGGGTTTCTAAATCATGAACTTGAAAAGGCTTCTGTGATCACATTGGTGGAAGAAAGGGGTCGCAAAATATGGGAATGGGACCATTTTCCCATGCTTAAAACAAAAATAATATTAACAAAGAAAGACAAGGTTTCATGTTGCTTTCTTCCTGCAGATGGGCTAAAGCAAGAAACAAGATTAGTAATAGTTTGGGGAGCGGCTTTATTAAAAAGGGAGGATAAAATCATTAAGGTTAAAAACTCAGGTGCCAAGTGCAGTAAAACAATATAGTTTCTAGTGAACATGCAGGTCTTAAGAAAGAAACAGGGAACTCCTGAGGCTGTGGAGATGCTGCTGATATGAGTTTGTATATTTTTAGGGTTTCCGTGAAGTTCGACTTTCAGCAGTTTTTTGATGTAATATTGTACAATGTTGGTTTGGGATATTGCTTTAACCATAAATGCACCTAGGCAGCATATCAGCAGTGCCCCGAGTAAAACCTCAGATCAGAGCAGCCCATACTGCTGTGCAGAGGTAGAGGGGAGATGCTGAAAGGGATGAAGGGGAGGCCACTTACTAGGCAACCGTGCCTGGGCCTGAGATGTAAGAACCAGTCTCTGAGACAGCAAGTTGGGCTGGAGGGCATGACTGGGGGCTAGTGTGGGTCTGGTCACCTGTGAGACCCCAGGCTGACTTATTGAAGCCATGGATCCCACAACTGTATTGGCCAAGTTCTGGCCCAAAGGCACAGGGGTAACCCCCAGCGCATGCTGTCCAGGCCCACTGGTCGCAGAGGCAGACACAGTGGAGGCGGCAGCGCTGTTGCAGACAGGAGAGGCAGTCTGGGCTCTCTGAGTAGCTGTTCCAAACACTGTGAAGAACAAGGCAATTGGGCACACCACTACATGTTAGGGGTAAGGGCAATTAAATTGTCAGGTTTCCATAATAATTGACTTCAATGCGGGTCAAATGCTGGGTCAAAATATACAAGCAGGGTCAATGATGTCAGTATAAAGCAAGCACACAAAAAAGACTGATTTCACCAAAAACAAGACTACAGTTTTTCCGTGTAGGCTAAAATTTTGGCAATTGATAGTGGATAAAATTTATCAAATTGCATAAATTTACCATGGTGTGAAGGAATAATTTAGATAAATATAAACTCATCTTCAAATATTCATCAGAACACCTTCAAAACTTCACAAGAGACCTGGGACCTTGGAAACAGCAGCATTGTCATCCTGGAGCTATCCATGCAATTATTAGATTAATTCTGGTCACTAATAAGTTCAAGACCATGAGTGGAGTCCAAAGTCCTGAAAGTATCTATGTATGCAGGATGCAAAGTATCATTTTGTTGTTTATTTTGATCCTAAGACTGAACACAGCACAGAGTTGAAGCATTTGTCCTTGTTCATTTGTGTGTCCACGTTTGAAAGAACCTTACCATGTGAGGTAGGGGCAGTCGCTCCAGTGGTGACAGGGGACTTTCCCTTGGGTTGTGCAGCTGGGTTTGCCATGGGAGGGGGGATAGAAGTGACAGAAGAGTTCAAGGCAGGACGCTGGCTGGCCGTACTCGTAAAAGAGGCAAGACGCCCCTCCGGCTTTGTCCCATACGAAACTGGCTGGAACAATCTAAGCAAAGTTCATACAATTTAAAAATTGGAAATTTCATTTATATTTTAAGTTAGAGTACTTTTTCAAGAATTATATTACAACAGACCTCATTGGTTTTATGGGACATGGTTTCGGTCGAGGAGGTTGATCTGGGCCAGTGTAGAGCTCTTCTATAAGTGGCTGTGAGAGCTTTAGTTTAGGTACTGCCTCTTCAGTCTGATAACGAGTCAGTTTGTTCTCATTGTTGATTAAATTAAAAATTGATATGTCTGCAGTCTAAAAAAAGAAACACACAGACTGTTGGAAAAATACAATAAAATGTTTTAACATACTAAAATCTAAGGGTTTACCATATGTGTATCTTTCTGTGTTGCTCCAAGAACCAAAGAGGGGACATTGAATTGCAGATCTGAGAAGAAAAATGAACTTTTGGCATCTCTAGGAGACACCAACTCAGGGTGATTGCATACTCGCTGTAACTGCATCAGCACTTGTAGCACGCTAACAAAGTGACCCGTCTTGAGAGCTTCTTGGGTCCTAATCGAAAAAATCAATCATAAGCAAGGTGTGTATGATGACCAATAGACAGCATGATGCCATCATTTTACAATTTCAGTTGGAAAAATGTGCTCATTGTTACCCTGACTGAGTGAGGATATCCTCATACAGGCTCTTCTGTCGACTGGAAAGACGGCACTTCAGGATATGTTCATATTTCTTGGGTAGCTGTTTCTCCACTTCTCTTTTAGAGCGCCTCAGTATAAACGGTTGGATCATCTACATGTGAAAGCAATGCATGTCTGTTACTGTAGAGTTGCATGAAAATTTACTATTTAAATGCTGGCAACTAAACCCACTCTGTGTAAACGAATAACCAGTTTGTGGCAGTAGTCTTGGTTTTGGTCTGTGCCTGCCTTCACTGGGAAGTCTGAGTAAGGTCGTGTGATTCCTGGCAAAAGAAAATGGATCATGGTCCAAAGCTCCTTCAAGGTATTCTGTAGAGGAGTGTTGATGAGGAGTATCCTTTGATCGCTGTTTTAATAGAAAACAAAATATTCACAAGACCGTACATGTAGTTGTTTTGGTTAGTCATTACAGGGGACCCACCTTTTGATAGAGAATATGGTTTCCCAGTGTTTCTGAGTCATCTCTTTAATAAGCTGAACCTCGTCCAAAACAACATGTCTCCATTTTCTTCTCAGAAAGTGGCTGTGGTCAGCCATGAGAAGTTTGTATGATGTCAGGCACACGTGGAAACTGTTAGCCTCACCCCACCACTGTACAAGAGAGACAAATATTAGAACACTTATAAACCATAAGTCTTCAATTTTGTGGTTTAAATGTTTAAACTAAACTCAAATGAGATACCTCTCTTAAAGATCTACGCTCTTGTCTGTTACCAAGGTAAAGGAGAATCTTGAGCCCAGGACACCAACGCTTGAACTCGACCTCCCAACTTAGTAACTTGCTTGTTCTTACAACAACAAGATGAGGACCCCATATGCCTATGAAAATACAGAATGTTAAATTTTACATTTAAATATCTAAATATTTAAGAGGACAAACAACTGAGAATTCTCTGTACCTTCTTGCCCGGCCAAGTGTGCCATGTAGGCAACTGTTTGTACTGTTTTGCCAAGGCCAGTCTCATCAGCCAGGATCCCGTTGAGGCGTTTTTTGAATAAACTAACCAGCCAGTCAACACCTATTTGTTGATATTCTCGCAATAACCCATGTAATAGAATGGGAGCTGGGCTGCGGGTCTAAAGCAATAAGATATATTAACAAATTGTATAATTTAGAAAAGTACATAACTGAAACAACCTCATGTCTTACAGAAGTAGTGGTTCTAAAACTGCCTTTTGGAAGCAAAAGTTCAGTAGCAGCCGCTACTTCAGCAATGTCTTTAGCAGATTTTCCATCAGAGCTTGATGTGGCTTTTTCACCACCTTTATACTGCTCCACACTCAACAAGGAGTCAATCACTACAGCTTCAGGTGGACTGCCCTCTTCACATTCTGTCTCTACAGAAAAATGTAAATAAATTAATACAAAAAGAGCAGAAGTTACATTGGTGAGGAGAAACGCACCTTCAGAGTCTGTGTCTTCATCATCCTTTGGAGGACTTGGCTTTGGCCACTCAAAGCTATCAGCATATGCACCAGCATACTGTTTCTTCAAAGCTTCTAAAGGCATCTCCGCTAGAAAAGTGAAAATGCAGGGCGTCTCATGATATTCCAAACAAACTATGTGGAATGGAAATGGAAATACAACATATATATAAATGTAAATGGTCTTAAAAAAACATACCTTCTTTGGCCAAGTCACCCAGCTCAGTTTTGTGGTCTGCATGGCCCTCCATGGCTTCCTGTTCCTCTATAGTGCTCTCTTCATCCGCAACTAAAACAAGCCCAAAAAAAAAAAAACCCCAAAAAAACCCAGTCATTACAAACTAATAAAAAACAAATACAAGACACATGAATAAAGTGCGGTTTAAATGATTTTCCTTACCATCCTCATCTGTCAAAGATAAACTAGATTTTCTTTTCCGGCGTGATGAGGCCATTTCCTTAAAGAAAAAAGACATTTAGGATCTTTTAATGCAATAGCCTTTACAGAATCAGAAAAGCAGTGCCCACCTCTTTATCAGCGTTTTCTCCAGTTGGTTGTCTAGACACTGTGAAATGGAAAGTATTCAGTTAAGGCCATTTGTGCATGTATAAATAAAAATAATACCAAGAATATATAGGTACACAGCATACCTTTTGCTGACATATTTTGTAAGTTTAATGCTTTAAGTCTTTTGTCATACATTTGAAATTGGAGTTTAATTTCCACAACCTGCAGTAAAAAGCACATACCCAATAATAAGAATTTCAGCCTTGATCAATTTCTATAATTATGCTTTTAATTTTAAACCTACTTGCTCAATGTTAGACCAGAAAAATTCCACCTCTCTGGCAATTGTACTGGCAATATGACGAAGGTGAATTTCTTGATCGGTTTTTGATCGTTCCTCTGTTTTCTTTTGCTCCTGATGGTACCTTGCACAAGTGCGAACCAGCTGTTGTGGCAATATAAACAATTTGGTCAGTGCATGTGTGCTTTATCTTTATTGAACATACACAAAATGTCTTACCTTCTTAGCAGCAGCTTCTTTCCATCTTCTTTCCTGTGCAAAATCTGCTGCCATCCACTGCATTTCCTCTAAAAGGTAGTCCCATTGGGACTTGGGTCGTGAGGCCTCCATAAGTTTGGGAAGCCTACTTGAGGACCACTGTCCCTCCTTCCTCAGTTCAGAGATGCGCTGATGCACTTGACTTTCCTGAGGGATGATAAAAGAACATTAGCATACTTCTCTTCAGGGTATAAAATAACTTGTGTCTTTGAACTGACCAATTTGGCCTGCTCATTTTGCTTGTCTTGAGAACCATCTTGTGATGTCTGCATAGAACCACCTTGACAAAAACCTCCCATTTTCACTGACGAAATGCCGTTGGTACCAGTGAGTTTGGACTGGGAGCTCGGGTTTGTGCTTGAGCTGAGCGGCCGTGCAGTAACTGCATTATGAGCAACAGAAACAGCGTTTGATTGAGGAACAGGAGACATATTGGCCATTGAGTTGGCCATAATCCGCTGGACTTGATTGGGTTCTGTTGCTGGACGAGCAAGCGCCACAGTCTGAAAGAAAGAATATTTAATACATATGCGAAGCGAACCACCTCTTTGACAGTTTAAACACATTCTTTGTTGTTTAACTTACTGCCTGTCCTGTTTGCAGCATTGCCTGGGGTTGCTGTTGACCTGGCTGCATCTGGAGATGCATTTGCTGCTGGAGTTGGGCTTGGAGCTGAGCGTGAGGATTCATCTGTGCCAGGACAGCCCCACTGGCCTGCACCTTCACCTGTGCTTGGAGCTGAGCCCCAGGCTGGCCAGTCCCATCTACCAACTGAGCCTGCTGGGAGAGGGCCAAAGGCAAGCTTGCCATAGGAAGGGTTCCCTGGGGTAGCCTGCCAGGTAACTGTGGTGGGGGGGTGTGCAGACTTGCAGCATTTTGCACTGGAGGTCCTTTGGATGGGTCGTATTGCTGCTGATTCTGCTTCTGCCCTGCAATCTGTACTGCTTGAGGAATAGGTGGCATCCCTCCTATATATAGGTAATAAAATGATAGGCAGAATAGGGGTGGTAAAGAGAGTAACACAAAGAGAACTAATCAGTTATGAGTAATATTATTAACTTTTGTTGTTGTGTGTCTGATTATCTAAAATGGTTTACTACAATGTTTCATACTGATCCCTTAATATAATTTTGGGTTTAAATAGCTGAAAATGATTTTTTTTGACTGTTTACAGCTCCTCAGGATGTTGCTTTAATGAAATAGATATGAATACTATATGAATAAACAGCAAAGTACTAGTTTCTGATGATCCGAGCAAAAATTAATGGAACTCATACAGCAATGATTACAGAAGAAATTAAATTAATATGATCATCTAAACATTTTCAAATAAAATACTACTTTGATTAATGCAGAAAACCAAAATATTGCATTTTAAATGTTGAGAAATGTAATTCAACATCAAAAACTATACATGCAATAATAAAGATATTTTAAGAGGAGGAAATAGTAATGACTCATAGGAAAATGGCACAAGTAACAGACAGGGAGAAGAAAGGGAAAAATAAAATACAAAGCAGACACTAAAAGACCATGTGGTTCAGCATGCATGAAGGAATGTAGCAATATCAAGGCATGTAAATGCCTCACAGAGCACAGAGCACAGAGGTGAGCAAAGACACATATGGGGTCTTGCAGACAGCAGGCCTGAGCGGAGCTGTGCACACTAAAGCAGCGCCTGCCTTACCTCCCTGAACGTCACTTCACCTGGCCTAGACGGCATCAACACAGCCCTGACTCACCCAACCACCACAATCCAAAACCCTGAGCCGTGAACAACTCCTCCACATGTTTCCCCTCCTACTTAGACTGAGGGAAAGAAGCCAAGTCAGAACAAAATGCCATGAACAACATGGAAGAGGAAACTAAATATGAACATGAAAAAATCCACAGGATGAGAGACAAATGATGATAATGAGGATTTTGAATCCTTGATAATATTACAAAATATGTGAAAAATGATCAGAGAATGGATGACAATGTAAAACCAAAGTATTATATGTGCAGTATGATTCCATAAAATGGAAAAAGGTTTAACCCATTTGAGTTAATTTTTTTCCATAAAGCTTTCCAAATATTTCAATGATCCGGCTCCACAAAAAGATGAAAGTCCAGTAGTATGGAAGGTCTGTCCAAAAAAGAAGACTAAGAAAGAATACATTATAAAGAAGAAATGGATAACACTGATGATCAGCAGAGAAAAAAAAAATAACAAAAAGGTTTTTTATTTAAAAAAAAAAAAAAAAAAAAAAAAAAATCACAAGACATGGCATCTTCCCATTGAGAGGCTACTCTTCTTCAGACTGGAATTATCTTCTTCCCAATTTACTCTGTTGGTAGAACTAAACCTGAATGAACTGCTGAGGACTTCAAGCTGTTGTTGGGATCTGCCTGTTGATGCTTGTTTGTAGAAGAGGACACTGTGATTCAGTTTGTGATCTTCTTTGATTTTAGGGGGCATGTGTCCAGCAGCATCGGGCAGAACAAAGAGTGGCCTGGTTGTAGCACTCCTACCTTGCGCAGTTGGCATAAGCTGCTGGAGTGGAACGCCAGGTGATCCTAAAGGAGCTACACCAGGATGCTGGAAAATCAGCCCATGGCGACCAACGTCAATCCGGGACCTCTTAGCCTGATCTGGGATTTAAAACACACAATACCCTCAAAACGGAAAAAAGCACTAGGTATAAGGCAATGACCGGCTTAAGACCACATAGGTCACCTCTCCTTCCTCCAGTTAAGACTTCAACATTGAACGCTAGAACATGATGCCAAAATTCTAAAAGCAGAAGCAATTAGAGGGGAGAAAAAAAGAAACAAAAAAAGCAAACGGGGAGGAAACAGAGCAACAAAAGAGACACAGGAGTCAGTAGCCCTTGCCCTACCTGCTTGCACCATTGCCTGCTGCCTCTTAAAGGCTTCCATGTCTCCAGCACTGGCAATGCCCCCAGCAGCAGTTCCCTGTAAGCAATCATGGTTTAGATGCATGAAATATAAACTTATACAACATGTGATTGAGTCTTATTCAGAACATCTTCATCACCTGGAACTGCTGCTGAGCAGAGAAAGCTGCAGAAACGTTAGGTGGAAGCTGTGTTGCTATGGCAACTGGTGTCACAGCTTGGCCGTCCTTTCCAGTGACAACCTTCACCTGAAAGAAAAAAAAGTCATGTAGAACACTTCCACACACTTAACTACTAAAACAAAACAACTACTACCTCATCATTTATGACTTCAGACTGCTCTTCATCTTCCTCCTCATCCTCAAGGTCCAAGTCATTCTGCCTCAAGTATGTATACAAGGGAACACAGGGTTTTTTCTTAAAAGCTAAGTAGTCCATCATGTTTCCCTGTAGATGCTGGAGAAAAAATAACTCAATCAGATATTCTTTGAAAACATCCTTCAGGTTCTCCATCTTCTTTGTATGATGCTCCAAGCACTGCTTCCTCAGTTGAGCAATCTCAGGAGTAGACGGTGCAATCTCCTCCAACTTCTTAGGAGCCTGCTTCTTTATTGCACCCACAGCCATGCTGCTGGATCCCAGGGGATTGCTGGGGATACTTTGTGGGGGATTGGTGAGGGAAGGGCTTGATGGTGGAATAGAAGTGGGTATATTGAAAGACGTTGTGGAACCTACACCAGCAACCACACCCTGTGGGGTCTTTTCAAACATCATTGGGCGAGCTAGCTGTCCTTGTATGATATTGCTGATCTGTGGAGGTAGATTGGAAGTGGTAATGTGCCCAGGGCTGCTAAGAGTGGGGAGAGCACTCCCTGTTGCCACAGGACTTTGAGGTCCAAGATGGTGAATGGTGCCTCCCGTCTGTGAGTGTGGTTGAGAGAGGCGACGTTCCCGCACAGAGCCTGGTGTAGCTGCTGTGGCCAGCTGCACTTGAGTCGCTGCTGCCGGTGTGATTTGAGCCAGCCCAGTCCCATCTTGATAAACAAAGTGACTACCTCCAGAAGGACTGCCTAAACTGATCTGTCGCACTAGCATACCAGCTTCAACAAAGCGAGTGGGGCTTTGTGCACACACATTTAAGGCTGCTGCCGGAGCTCCAGGGCGCGTCACTGCTGTGACTGGGCTGTGCTGGGTAGGACTTTGAGGAGGAATGGGCTGAGGCACAGGTGAAGTGACCTGGATGTAGGAGGATTGAGCAGGTTCAAATCTCCACTGTGGTGTAGTGTGCTGAAAACCTGGGGAAGCAGGTGTCTGAAGGGGCACAGGGGTTAGAGTAATTTGTTGGTTTCCAGTCACCATCTGTCCTACATTTTGTAAAGTGATATTCATGTTTTGGCCAGTAACTGGGCTTCGGCTCATGATTATCTGATAATTGGGCGATTGGGGTGCTGAGGGGCTGGCAGCAGAGGTAAATGTGGTCACAGGGGACTGAGGATGATTAGCCGTAGCCTGCTGTTGTGTAGCTGCCAAGGCAGGCTGCTGCTGCGGTGGCACTTCCTCAGCCTCAGATCCGCTGGCTGACTTTGATCTCTGAAGTTGTCGTTGAATATTCTGTGATCCACTTCCATGGTGCATTGCTTGGTGCTGTAAAGATTATTCACAACTGTGAAATAGAAGTACAATTCTCATTAGGTTGCAACATAGGTTAGTACCAACACTGCATACAATGTGCTAAACACAACACATGTTGCCATTTTACAAATTGTTTCAAAGAGTTGCTTATCAGGCATTTGATAAATCGAAAGCCCACTATCACAATTAATTATTATAAAATAATTGACCATATATCAACCATTTTGCAACGCTGTTATTCTTAAAAAAAAAAAAAAAAAAAAAAAAAAAAGATAAATGTGTACAGATTTGGTTTTCTTGATTACTGATCGTGTATTACTGGCTTTGTGAGTAAAAAGCAATTTAACGAATACTAGCTAATTATTAAATGACCTCATAAATGTGTCAGCGCAAATAAACACTGAACAAATGGTTGATTTCATTAACCGAGTTTATCATTCACAATTTATAAATAACCTGAATTTTGTGCATAAAAGCATTCCGCAGCCGATAAATAATTTAATACAGCATTGCCGTTTTCTGTATGGACTCGGAGTGTATCAGCTAACACCGCTACATAACCTATTCAAACACATTTCTAAACAAGTCGTAGATCTGTATGCAAATACAATTCCTAAATTCGTGCTGTAAGGCACTTTAAATTAACAGCAAAGCATCGTGAATGGCTATTTTCTCAATTTTTGAAAACAATAACCCTAATCCAGGCGCGTGCTAACTAGAGCCCTGGATGTTAGCTTGTTTTTTGCTAACGGGTAATAAAAGGCAATATGAAAATACAAAGGGAACGTACTTACAGAGTAAGGAGTTTTCTAGTCTTTCTTTATGTCCCAAGTCATATTTACACACGAGTATTTGATGCAACAAGCGTCATTACGAGATTGAATAAAATAAAGATATTGCTAGCGGCTACCTAATGTTTTGAAGCTAATTTCATTCAGCAACATGGCGACCGCAACAACCTTTTGTGAACCCCGGAAGTAGTTCGGCATGCACGCTCTGATGTTTTTTGTGTTTACTTTTCTTTGTATTTTTACTGTTTTTACAAATACTTATACTCGTGTAAATCCCTATTTTAGGGTGACCAGACGTCCTCTTTTTCCCGGACATGTCCTCATTTTGGGACTCAAAAAAACGTCCGGGAGGAATTTCTAAATTATGCCAAAATGTCCCGGATTTTGACTCTTATCAGATGGCAGCTTTGAGTGGGACACTTATTTTAGTTTTGGCGACAGTCTTTGCTCATCTGATCAGATACAATCATGGATCTACAATAAAATCTTATTGTACTTCCACAGGCGCTTCTCGAGCACTGTGCGTCTAAACTCCGCCTTTCCCCTCCTCGCTCCCGTGCGCTGTCACTGCAGGTGAGAGGAGGGACCTAATAGATCCATGGAGGGACAGACCGCTCCTTTGATCGGAGAATGCACTACATTTATTAAGCGTATTATGAAGGCATATTAGCTACTGTGGAGAGGTTGAATAATCATAACGCAGTTCTTCACGTCTCAAACTCCACACCACTTTTTATTTGATGAAAACTGACCTCATTACAGGAGATACGTTCATAAATCCAAGATGAAAGTTTGTCGCGAACTCAGATGCACGTAACCGCTACACGGGAATAGTCTCACCCTCAGGAGCAGTATCTCATGATGAAAACAGGATAAATACAGGATAAAACGTGTTTGTTTAGACGTCCTGATAAAGGCTAAAGTCTTTAATGTTCGTTCTGCTCTGAATCACAGACTGAAGCCTCCTGTCTGTGAGAAGTGACATGGAGCAGGGCTCTATCAGAGCAGGGGACAGGGGACATAGACACTGTCAGGAAAATAACCCATGAAAAAATAAATATAGGTTACATTCGCTTATATTATTGAGCTATGGCTTAGAACACCTCTTAGTACACCTCTAAAATGCAGTCGTCACCTTAGACAGACATAATATCACACATTTGTAATATTAAATGCAAACACCAACAGAAATTGACGGTTATTGCAGGAAATTTCCCCATTGTGGGACAAATAAAGGATTATCTTATCTTATCTTATCTTACAAAGTGCAAACATTGCAATTTTTTACCCCAACCAGGTATCCTCCTTTTTGATAACCCTAATCTGCCTAACCTAACCTACCTCTCTAACTACCTCTTAAACTCTCATAACCAAACATAGAAACTGGAAAATGTACAAATATGGGTAAAATGTTTATTTTCACACAATATACTGTTTTTTTCCACAGTAAGAAAAAAAAAATAACTAAAACAGCACACCACCAAAGTCAGTGTGAACCTGAATTTAACCAAACTTTGAATGCGACAACTCACGCAGTCAATCATCACACAATCAAGTACAATTCCACTGCTTAATTCAGTTAAAAATAAATACTGTATAATAAACATTTTTGTGCTAAAACATTTTTGTTTCAAGTAAACCCCATTAAAAACTTTCTCAGATGTATGCCTGTGCAAAATGCTAAACACAAATCGAACACAATATAGTATTAACCTGATTCATATTTAGAAATTAAATAATTAGGCTACACCAGCTGAGTTCAAGTATGTCCAGCATAATAAAATATAAATCAAAAGCCATAAAAAGGAAAATAAACAGATGCTACATGTGGTCAGCTCCTGTGATAAAGTGCTTGAATCAGCAAAAGGACAGAAAAAGGCAAATATTTCTGGACATACACATAGAACATCAGAAGGTGTGAAGAGCTGACAGCCGCCGCTCAATGCACTGTTTACCTGTAAAAAAACAAAAAAAAACCCAAAACAAAACACAGTTCTAATCAAATGCTGAGAATAACGGTAAATTAAAATTGTATAAATTATGTCAATAAATGTAACACATACATTTCTCCACACTGTCAATGTCATTTTTTTCTGTGAGGATTCTTGACAGGCCCTCCATAAGAACAAGGGCCTTATGGTATCTCTGTATTGAAGCTAGCCCATAATGAAACATTTCATCAAGAGCAGCAGACTGCACCTACACATATCACACAATGTTAAAACAAGTCATGTACAGTGTTGAATGTTTTAAAATAGTATGAACTCACCATGTGAACTGAGTGGCTATAAATGAGCTTCTCTGCTGTTAGTCCATTGAAGCGATCAATGAGCTTCTGTTTGTCAAGAAGGAAGTTTTGCAGTTGATCATTGAGTGAGCGACAATTGGAGACACAGCACTTGTACATGTCATTAAGTCTCCGAATTACTAGAAGAAACAAATATCCCAAAAATATAAATATGAAACTAATCAAGAGGCATATTCAATATTGCCTTCATCATTACCTTGTTTTACTGTTGCAGAGGGGAGGAGTTGGCCTTGTTTGATATCTTCTTTGGCAGAATGTAAGGCTGATGAAAGAAAATCTTCAGCTTTCATGTACAACACTAATTGACTGGCATAACTGCAAAGATACATCAAAATAATATGTAAAAAAAAAAAGCACAGAGGAAAAAGCTGTGCCTATTTTCATAATATACTGTATACCTCCACTCTCGACTTAGAAGGCTGATTTGATCGGTCAACATGCTTTGCTCCAAAAAGGAAACATCAGGGCTGCTGGTTGTATTCAGACTTGGATCTTTTGACATAGCCAACTCCATAATGCAATGAACAAAAGCCAGATTAAAACGTAGATTGTTCAGGGAATCTGTATGGGATTGCTGGAAAAAAACAAACACAATCATGTTTATAGTGTAGTTACAAAGTACAGTTTAAATAATCAAACAAACAATATAATATTTATAGTACTTTCAGTACAATAAATATGGTTCTATACCTCCATGAGTGTATCTTCAGGAAGCTGTGGAGGATGAAACACCACATTGGTCAGAGGACTGTCATCCATAGTTTCAGTTTCACTGTTTTTACGATTTCCTCTCTGAAGGGGGCGCCTGCTGAGCCAGGGAGAGCTCTTATAATTGGGGGAGCCAGCTAAAATAAATGACAGTAAATAATAAATAATAAGCAAAAAAACATACATAACATCTAAAAGTGAACACTGAACATGCCAGATAGCAGCCTTGTATCAGCTGGAACACTTGCTCGTCTTGGGGACTCTATTGTGAAGACAGTTACAGGGGAGCCATCTGGTAAAAAATAAAATAATTTAACCACAAGATGGTGCTAAACCAATTCAACATGCCATTTATTTTTAAATAAACCTACCTTTTAAGATATGGTACTACATTAATTTCTTACCCATATCTGTCTCACACAGACTCTCCTGTGATCCTCCATCCAAAACAGTAGCTTCATATGCTGCTTTCAGAAGCATGTCAGACAATCTGGCAGTGCTTATTGCTCTGTAAATGTTTTAGACAGTTAAGGCCCGTAGAAATGAGGTACATTATGTATATTTGACCCTGACCTTTTAATATGCCCCTTGTTATTATTATAGGGAACAAACTGGCGAAGAGATGGCAAATCCCCAACTGTTCTTCTCCTTTTGTGCAAGTTACTGGGGACCTGATGAAAGACAGCGAAATGAAACAACACACAAGTTTACTTTCAAAAGCATAGTTTCCCAGAATAATTTTACATCAACTTTCTACTAATTCAAATTCTATTAATAATAAATACAAACCCCTAATAGCCCATCTTTTATATCAGTTAGGAATAAAGTCCTGGTGCCGAGTGGTAATGTCGGCTCAGGGACTTGTGGTGTAGCTCCACCTATAACAAGATGTTTTAGGTTATAGTTTGAAAGCAAAGGGGACATGGCTTTTTGAGCCCTTAATCTGTGAAAGGCATTACTAGGTTTAACACACTTTCAGGAGAAGATTGCTGTGGGCTTGCCCCTCCTGTGGCGAGCTCTGAAGGTAGGCTGCTGTTTTTAGCACAACAAAGCTTGACTCTGAAAGTTTGAGAACAGAAAGAAAGAAGTAAATAGCTCCATGACATACCAACTACAACGAGGAATACACTGTACAGCTGATGGGGTAGCACATGCCTGGTAGAGCCATGCAAACCTGCCGGCTGCAGTTTCTGTTCCATTCGCTGATAATTGTGGATCTGAGTAGGCACAGGAATGGGCAAGGAACAGTTGCCCTTGCGAGCAGTGGCTGTTAGAGGTTTGCTGGTTAAACAGAAGCAGGAAATAGACAGTCAAGAGTTTGTACTTTAAATAAGAGATAAGCCAATAGCAGTTGTAGTTACTAGATGCTTTCTTACCTGTCAGAAGTACAAGGATGGGAAAGGAGAGGAGAGTGTGGTGGTGTCATGCCAACTGTTGTTTTATTGACTTCCAACACCAAGGAGCCTCTGTAATAATATTTCTATCAGATAATGCTAGTTATATAGAATTATGTGCAGTATATGTGAAACTCACCCACTGTTGATTAGACAACTCGCAATAGGTGAATCTGATTCCGCATCACTTGTGTATTCACCTGAGAAGTTAAATATATGACTTGGTACATGGCAGTACATTATTACTATGATTAGTTTGGTTGGGACAGTGCATATAAATGGACCTACATGTGCCTCATGTAGGTCCATTTACAGGCACTGTCCTATACATACAACATACAACTCTCAACATTCATATGCGTACTGTCAACACAACACAAGAGGATAAGGTAAGTGAAATAGGGATCGTTTTAAAACAAATTAATTATGTTCAATCTTACTGGGAGATTGGGTAGACACCATGATATATTCATCTGTGAAAGATGAAACATTCCTATGATCTTCAGCTCCTTCTGTTAATGGAAATCCTGAAGAGTCCTGTGAAATTCCATTCAACACATTTTATTACAATCACAACTATTTAAATAGGAAAGAAGAGAAACAATTGTCTGAAACTAACTGGAGAGGAGGCAGGATGCGAAACTAAGGAGCCACAACTAGAGGATCCACTGCTTGGGTATGACAACACTGTTGGCGCACCTGCTGAAAAATACAGTATGTATACATGTAAATCTTTGAATTAGGCATTGAGTTATACTAAAATAAGATACAGTGCCTACTTTTTCTGGATGATGAGTCCATTTTTATGAAAGGATGGTGAAAAAACTCATCTGTAAAGGTGAAGAATGTGTGAGACCTGGGTGAAAAAGAATAAAAGTACCCTTTGATATGAGTACTTACCAAAAGTCATCCGGTCTTTAGGATTTCTCTGCAACAGTCCCAGCAAGAGATGTCGTAGGTTACTAGAGGTCTCCTTTGGTATGCTAGGAAAATAAATTTACATTTATTGCCATAGTTTGCAAAATCTATTATTTTTATGAATATGTATGGATACATTTTCTATAGCACTACGAGCAACAACTCAGTACATGTTTATGTCTGTGTGGAGTTATGTGGGTCATGTGGAAAGCGATAGCTGCACTAACCTCTAACACGCAGCTCGCAGCTCTTAAAGGTTATAAATAGAAATGATTAGGAAACAACGGTCTTGGCCAAACACATGCACAAACTGGGGAATACAACAAATTTTATCTCTTCCAAAGATAAATCTGGGCAGCAGCCATCAACAACAGGGAACCAAGCTACGCTTTGCTTTGAACTCCCTCCAGGTCTTATTTTAAACATCATAAGATCTTGTTTTCAGCAAGATAACTAGAGGCATCGCTACTAAAGGAAAACATCTATGTATAGATGAATGAGAAATTTAGAAATTTCTCAGACTTACTGCCTTATATAGTGTATAATTAAACTGTGGTTTTACCAGTATTTTAGGAATGTATGCAAATCATACTGCAATGCTTCAATATTGTCTCTAAATGATTTAAATATAAACTTCTATAGATGCATTTAGTGTTCACTGTTCAGAGGTCCTTTTTACCATTTTCCTACGCCGAGTAGGGTAATGCCACTTGTCTGTTGCCATCAAAATAAGTTTAATTGTCATTGTCAGTGAGCAAAATTCACAAACTAGGAATTTGCTTCTGCAATATGGTGCAACATAAAACAATGCATAATAATAGTAAATATGAACTATGTGAAATTAAAATAAAGGCATGCAAACAATAAGGTATTGGATACCCTATATGTTACCCTACATGTGCATGCGTGTTGTGTGCATGTTTGACACATGTGATCACCAAGCTAATGATTATCATTTCCTTGTGTCACAGAGTTCATGGTAAATTGATCGTCAGTAAACTGAGAAGCTTATAGGCAGAGGCACTCATTACAACATGTGGACAGCTTCCTAGTAATAAATCCATCTCTGTAGCACGTGTTAAAATATTTGTTGCTGCAAAGCACAAACCTGGGCAAGAGGGTCCTGTTGGTTTCATAAAAAAGACGGAGCTCCTGTGGTGTGCTGGCCTAAAAGACAAACATGTGCAAGATCAGTATGTATGTTAATACTCAAACTCAAAATGTGTCATTGTGGAATATGTTCTACACATTACACACAAAAGATGCAGTATCTGATTTGCTTAACTAAGCAAACATTATTTTCAGTACAATGTTTCACAGAAACACTGATGACACATTCCCTTTCTTTTTCAGGGAATAGGCATTCAAAGTATATCCAATAAATTAGCCGCAAAGGGTCAAATCAACAGAATATTTCAAGTTCTTCCCCAGCTGGCCAAAAGAGATCAGCATAGCTCTGCAGTGTGGTCTGTCTAAACAAAAATACCACCCGAAGATCTCCAGGAATAATGTAGCGTGATGCGGCTCCCATGTGAAAAGCAGAAAGTGATACGGTCAGTTGTGTGAACTTATGACACAACACTATGCTCTTGACTTTGAGAAATGTTGATGGAAAGTGTTCTATAACAGATGCAGACCAATGTCTAAATACAAGATTAACACATTTACCTATAGTTTTGGACAATTGTGTTAATCATATATTTTCATGTGGAAGATTTCTAATATTATTTTTATTTCTTTATATTTTTAGAACTTACATAAAATGGGGCCTTTCCCGTCAGACACTGGTAAACAATGGTCCCAATACTCCACAGATCTGCTTTTGCGTCATAGTTCTGGGACATGAGGACTTCCGGCGCCTGTGCACATACAAACACAGTTATCACAAATTAAGGCACAAAAAAACAAAGACAATGCAAATACTTACCATGTACATGGGAGAGCCACACAATGTGGCTGCCATAGTGTTTGTCTGGAGGTGCCTAGCAAACCCAAAGTCAGCTGTAAATCAAAGAAGAAATATATCAGCGTGTGGAAAGGCACATAAGACTAAGACTAATATATATATATATATATATATATATATATATATATATATATATATATATATATATATATATATATATATATATATATAATTTTTTATTTATTTTTTACCTATTTTTATGCATGTGTTGAGAGAGCTTGCTCTTCGTCCTTCATCATGGCACAACAAAATGTTTTGGGGTTTGAGGTCTCTGTGCAGGATGCCTTGACCCTGTAGGACTTTCATGGCTTGAACTATTTGCTGAAGAAAAATGCGGATTGTGTCCTCACTTAGGGTGCCCTTGGCTAGATATATAAAAAAAGAAACATTTTTGTACTTCTTTGCTATACTACAAAATTTTGTATTTAGCAATGCCACATTGGAGGGGTGAGCAGTTGTTTAAGGTCATGTGGGTGCTTTTGGACTGCCAAGTGTGACTGAGTGTTGTGTTGCAAATTGCTCTGTGCCTCCTGGTAATGGCACATGTTGGGCAACTCGGTGTAATGACAGAAGCTGGCAACAGATGGGGAAAGACAAATGGTATACAATGACATCAAGAAAACAAATTTAGCCTGTGAATAAATATCATAAGGTTTAAGACGGGGGGATACTTTCTGCTTAACATCAAGTCAGATTTTGAGTGATTATTGTATACATTTTCCTCTCTGTGATGAAGTGATAATATGGCAGTACTGTTATATAAGGCAATTGAGAGAGAAAGTATAATTATTTTTTAACAGATAAAAATTGTGAGGACAAAAGTAATAGGATTCTCTTACAGTGAAGGTAATCAGCGAGGTCTCCTCCATTACAGTACTATAAAAACAAGGAAACAGAAAAACAATAAAAGGTTTAATAAACAAATGTGCCATGGATGCACCCTTATGAATAATTTTTTAACTCACCTCCATAACTAGATACACACAGCCTCCAATCTCCTGTTGAATCAAACAAACCATTTAGTGATTACATTGATGGACGGTGACAGTTGAACTTTGTGATATTCTTGTCACTGTGTGATAATAATGGCTGATGAGTAATTACTCTATATCATTTGTAAACTTGCGGTGCATCATGTTACACAACAACAACTTCCAGGAGCTTCACTGACAGCTCTTCCACTGATTCTTGGTGACAAGAAAAATCCTAATGGTCTGAAACCAAATGTCATTTTGTCCTCTGAACCATTTGCGACCCCTCCTAAATTTAACAGGGCACTAGATTTCCATTGAAAAAGACGCAGAGTGTGAGGTGACACAGAAAGGGGTGACTAAGTTAGCAACCTGAGCTGTCACTTCCACTATGTGTGAAAAAACAAGGGGTTGCATCATGTATAATTTTGTTTCACTATAATACTAAAATTGTCAGTAATTTGCACAGTTGGCCCGATCATACTGTGTACTAGGGTATAAAGGAGTTGTCTCTTTTGTAGGTCATTTGCATTATTTCCATTTGCCATGTACCAGTGTCAAATTCAAGTGTTTTATGAGCTGTTGTTTTGGGCGGCTGCAAGCTGTCACCTGTTTGCAACATGCTGTATCAGCTCACACATGTTTAGCTGTCTGGCAGGTGCACGAAAGATGAGAAGTGGGAAAAAACAAGCCACACATACGGTGGTTTTGCTTGTGGCATGTTATTACCTAATAATTTAAATTTGATGACAAAAAACAGCAATGTTTGCAACACATGATAAAAAAAAATGTGTGTGATGATAAATATGTCCTACCTGATATTCATATAGTCGAACAATATTGTCATGTTTAAGCTCCTGAATGAAATAAGGGAAAAATAATAACTTAAAGTTAAACATCAATACAATCAAACACACTTCGTATATATAAATGGGAAAAATACATTACCTTTAATATTTTGATCTCTTTACCAAGCAGTGACTGTGACTTGGCCAGGTTTT
The DNA here is from genome assembly GCA_029959045.1 of Taenioides sp. WSHXM2023. NCBI lineage: Eukaryota > Metazoa > Chordata > Actinopteri > Gobiiformes > Gobiidae > Taenioides > Taenioides sp. WSHXM2023. The sequence goes on from CM057089.1 coordinate 13,575,818, forward strand.
TCTTGTTGATGCACTTTATGGCAACTTCCCAGTGACGTTTCTTGTTATATATATTATAAATGTTAATACTGTAATTCATAGCTAGAAGTAAACAGCACAAGTATCCAAAAACCTACCTGTTTGTGTCTGCCTTTGAACACGACAGCAAAGGCTCCATGACCAATAAGGTCTTTCCTGCTGAACTCAAACTTCCCAATAGATTCCATAGCAAAGAAAGTTTTCCAGCTGGTTTACGGGGTCGTATTTTTAAGAAAATCAAGAACACGATCCCACGACACTCTCACAATGTCGGCTGATTCCATTTCATTGATGAAAAAACATCCCACGAAAAATAATATGACAAAATTCACAAAGAAGTTGTTGTTAGCAACGTACCTAAAATGTAATCAAATGAAATTGTACCCACGTTTAAATATTACACGCCTTAGTTAATCTTATGTTAATCTTTTCAGTTTGTTGAGTAATCAATGCATTATAAATACTACCACAAATACCCGCCCGTCTCAACATGGAAACTACTTATGAAAGTCTGTACCGATATTGGAAGCCGCCGCTCACCTTTCCAAAACATTTACTTGTTCGATTGCGCATGCGCAACATTGTCGCGTCGGTGCCTTCAAGGACGCGTCGTAAAATAGCAGCTCTATTTTAAAACTACATGGGAACTATGGGAACTTGCTAAATAGATTTTTTTTCCTAATGCCTAATCCCAGAAAAAGATTCTGTCTAAATATACAGTCTACAATATACATACACATACAGGTAATATATAATATATACAATAACTATAGATTCATACATTCTAATGTTGAATAGAGAAGACCATACCATTTCAAAGTAAAGCGTCAAAACTATTTTAGTCCAAACGTTTTAATGGCTAAGACAGCAAGAAAGCAAAGAACATAGTGCCGTGAGAAAGTATTCAAAATAAAAAGCAATTAAGTATGACATGAAAGGAAGTACAGTCAGTGAATGAATACCGATATTGTAGCCTGTTTGATACAGTAAGCCTTAATAAGTGAGTCCCTTTCCTCACAGTAAACACTCAATAACAACAGTCTGGCAAAGTAGCCAAAGAAACAAAGTACCAAAAGATTTATTTACAAAGGATTAAAATGTGAAAATCAAATAGCCACAAGACCTTCACAGCAATCATTTACCTTTCTCCACAAGGACAGGGCATGCAGCTTTTAGTGAGGTACAACAAAATATCAGTTGATTTATATAAAATATGACACAAAAAATTAAACAAATAACATAATGACTAACATTTTCTACAAATGTCATAGAAAAAAGGAAAAGATTTCACATCACATAATAAATAAATACAATTTTAGCCAAAAACTCATTATTTATGGCCCGCTAGATTAGCAGTTAATGATGGTCTTTCTAAAGCAGTCTTCTTCTTTGAAAGAGAAATGGATTAAAATAGAAGCTTCCATCACATTTGCTGTGGATATATTGTTTTTGACAGTGCTGTTTTTCTAAGCAACATAAAAAATTATGATTGAGGATTTTTTTATTTGTATATTTTTTAAATGCTTGACTCTACATGAACAAAATGGAATGAACTGAGCACAAGTCAGTTTACGGTGCATACACGTAAACACAACATATTCAAACGTTTGTTAAAAGGCACAGTACATCGATTCTGTACATCTACTATACTATTCTCACTTTATTCTTTGAATGGATAGTCCTTTAGTAACAAAACTGAGAATCTATGAGACCTATACTGCAGAGAGATCAATGCGATTGGCCGAATTGTCGCTTTTGTCCCATGTATTCATCTTAGTGGGAATAACACCGTCTTTGTTTCCATTGATCTAAAAATAAAAAAAAGACACAAGGGTATTTTAAGTGTTCATAAGTTAAGAAAAGTTAAGTTAAAAAGAGAACGTACAATATCAGAGTGAAATGGTTTTACATTGATGTTACGAATTGAACTGCTGGTTAGCGACCACACTTTGGTTTTGTGCTTGAATGCTGCTCTGACCTGTGAAATAGCAGGTTTGTATAGCTGAATTAAATTACACCATGAAGCATTTTACACACTTAAAATTCAAAGAAACATACCTCAGAGTTAAGAAGGCAGTGGAACAAAAAGACAAAAAATCCCTATAGAAAATGTGAAGAAACTGATTTAGATGAACAGTTTCTTGTCTGGTCAATTAGAGCTTACATGAGGTGTCACTTACTTGCAATGAGTTGAATATAGCAAAGACATATAGGAACACTAAAGAGTGTGTGTTGACAGCAAGAACACCAAAGATCCAAGAAATCCCCAGAATAGGCAGAAGTACAGCCACTGCTTTTACTGTCAGCCTTAAATCAAAGAAAGACAGTTTGGTGATGTTGACTTTGCTCATCACTTTATACATCGGTGAGTACTTTTCAACTGATGAACTCACTTAACTGAATTAGCATCTCCGTGAACTTTATAATTCTCTCCACTGATGCGAGATATGATCCTTGTTACAGAAACCAAAATGCCAATGTTTACCTGAAAGAAAATACAGCAAGGTTTAGCTTATTATCTGCAACTAAATTGTGAGCTGTGAAAACCTGACAATATCTTTTGTTGCTACTTACCACAATAACAAAGAGCGCCGGTGCGACAAATGCCCAGATGGCACCATTCTTCAGTGATAACCAACAGCTATGAAAACAGAAAAGACACATAAAATACACATCCATCAGTATAAAAGGGGTAACCCTAAATCACTGTGAATCAAGAAGCAGTAAGTTAACTAATCAGTTGGGTGTAAAAGACAGTTAGGTAAATATGGGATCAAGACAAATATTTAGTAAATCTTATTATTGAGGTATATTACAACTTGCAGTCAATTGTCTAAAATTGAAAATACCAGTATAAGACCAAAATATGCAAAGCTGATTCAATTATTTACTATGAACTGACAAAAAAGAGGGTTTGTTTTATCTGTTTATGTTTAAATTCCTGTCCTTCTCTCCCATGGCAACAGAGTGGTTGGCTGCTTTTGTGGCACCTGGCTCACACACTTTTTTTGAGCTCAGTTTTTAACATCATGTCATAGGATTTTAACCAAAGAAGTGCAGCATGTGCAGCTCAAGGGAGGCAAGTAAGGGGCTGCTGGATTATGTGAAATGAACTGTTTGTTTTTCCCGTATCCATGGAGACTGTGCAAGAGGCTAGCTGAGGAGGGAAGGCTAGGCTAGTTTATTTGTATAGTAATTCGTACACAAAGTGCTTAACAGAATAAGAAAGACATTAAATCACAATACAAACAAATCAAAACATAAATAATCATCATAAAATTAACAATAATAGAGAAAAGAGAGTGTGGAATAAAAATCTTCCAGTCATATGCACAGCTAAACAGAGCTGGTTTGAGCCTGGATTTAAATATAGTCACAACCATGTCATGTTACCATTTTCCTGCTGTTCTTGAACTGTGCGTTGCAACACTGGAATTTCCCCACTGTGGCACTAATAAAGGCATATCTTATCTTATCTTAACAGAGGCCTCTCTCACATCTTCAGGAAGACTGTGCCAGGTTTTAGCTGCATAAATGTGAAATGCAGACTGCCCGAGTTTAGTCCGTGTTTAGTCCTGACTCTGGGCACCAGCAGGAGGTCGGTCCCTGAGCTCCTCAGAGTGCAGATGGTTCATATGGCACTAACATGTCAGAGATGTACTTTGGTGCTGGGCCATGGAGAGACTTGTACACAAGCAGAGCCGCTTTAAAGTCTCTGAGCCACAGGGGGCGGTGCAGAGACCTGAGCACAGGACGCATGTGCTCGTACTTCCTGGTTCGAGTCAGGACCTGAGCTGCAGCTTTCTGGATGTACTGCAGCTGTCTCACAGCTCATTTGGAGAGGCCAGTGAGCAGGCCGTTACAGTAGTCTAACCTACTGGAGACAAACGCATGGATAACTCTCTCCAAGTCTGCTTTAGACACTATACTTTGATTTTTGCTATGTCAGATGTAGGAGCTAGCTAAGGAGCTAGCCATAGACATTTGAGATGCTATAGATTTTTACACCGCAGAAGAGCTTCCATAGGAAATACTTTGAAGGAATGAACCATTTCATCACCATTTCATGTAATAAGAGTGAGGCCTTTACTGTTGTGTTCACCTGACTCCCCCGGACACTGCTGTGATGGACACTTCTGGCTCTTCCTCACCTCAAACTGCCCTGACACAGACCTGCTGACCCTACCTGACCAGTCCTCCTGTTAAACTGCACTGACATTTGAATGAGACTCAAAGACGACTAAGAAGAATACATGTTGCTGCATCAAAACTTGAATTTCCTGCGATCAATTATGTATCTCTCTCCTCTCTCTCTTGAAATACTACATCATTCCAAGTATGTTAAAGCTTTGAGTGACACCAAGCCAGGATTTCAACCCACAGCTGATGTTACATTCATGCAATGCCACAGTTTGACCCAACACAGAATAAATTCCACAAAATTTTTCCATGGATTTTTTTTTTGCCATACTCACTTTTCCACCTCTCCATAACTGTCTAGAGCTGAAGTCATGGACACCATGCAGATCAGCAGCGGTGAACCTGATGGCACACACAAAGTCAACACAGATGGTGGAGATAAATTTAAGCAAAATGTCACTGTGCCCAACTCATTGTTTGCACAGCGGATTGATTCACTTTCACTGCAACTTTGTCTAGATTTCATAAATACTTATAATGCACTGCTAGAAAGATTTACTCAAGATTTATGTTTTTAAATTATCTAAGCCATCAAAAGAAAACATTTTAAGTACCAGGGATGTAACAATAACCGAAATATTGTGATATCGTATCGTCAAAGGTCTCACAATAATATCGTGGACCATCACAATAGATCAAATTACAAGTATCTTTGGTTAAATTAATAGTTATGATGCAGCAATAGCTAAAAAACATAGGGAACTACATACAGACCATGATCCTTTGCTCCATTTCAGTGCAGATTACATAAAGAAATAACTGTTACACACTTTTAGATCTTTATTCTTTGGATTATGATAGAACCAAAGTCTTGTCATGGCATTTTAAGAAGAAAAAGTAGAATATTCACAGTTTTGTTAGCCTCCTCAAAATATCGCCATAAATATCGAACTGTGAGATGCAAATTGTGAAAATATTGTGCCGAGAGATTTGGATATTGTTAAATCCCTACCAGTAAATGATCAAAGCCAATAATGGGAAAAAATAATTCTCACATTATTTACAGTTGGCCACATCAAACACACTAGAAGAATGGAAAGTCATAAAAAGCATATCCTTTGTACTAATTGGTTTAACATGTGAATGAGAGACAATGCATTCTCTAAACAGACAAACAGGGCAGAAATATGATCTGTATTTTTAAAAACTGTCAGTTAGCTGTGGTTCAAAAACATAAACATAAAGAGATTTGTTATAGAGTAACTTGACTCAAAGCAGGTGTAACCGGGTCAGTCCTATTTGCTTTAAGGGGATATTTAACCAAGGCATAATAAATGCGGTCATATGGTCAGGTTAGAGGTTGCTTGAAAAAGGTGATGTGGAATCAGTGTTTGGACTGGCACCACACATGTTTCTCTTGTGTACACTTAGGGCTTGTGTACTCTCTTATCTCACTTAGGGCAGCACAGTATATCGAGTCAAAATTGCAAGTTGAGTAGGCACAATTATCACATCACAAAGGCTTCAATCATAATAGAATATCCTCTGTACTGTAAAGAAAAAAATGTCCTGTCTGTCTTTTTATAAAACAATCTTGTAGTTTAGAACCCTACAAACATGCTCTGAAATTCTTGTATTAGTTTTGCAGTTCATAATTCAGAGTTTTCTCAAATTCTGCAGTCCTACTTTTACAGTACATGGAACACTAAATTGCCAAAATTGTGCAAGTGCTTTGTAATCTGTTTGTCTTCAGGTATAGGCCCTCATACAAATCAAAGATAAAATACTGTCTTTTATTCCTAGGAGACGTACCCCAGCCAATGCCGTAGTAGTAGAAGTGTTTGCTTCCCTCAGAGCCAAATACTTTGACGACCATACTGTAAAGATGGAGGCCCTCCACCAACATCCAGGCAAAAGCACTCAGGAAGAAGAAGTGAAGCAGCGCAGCCATGACTTTACAAGACAGCTACAGTGATAGAGAAAAAGAGGAATCTTCATATCCTATCTGCAGGAACAGGATAAGCTTTACATTGATTGAAGTATGTTGGTAATGCTTACAGTGCCTGGTTCAAACCGAGCACTGATGAGTAGGAGGATTTCAGCCACCAAAATGGCAAAGGACAGATTTGCATGGATGTGGTATCGCTGATTGCGGATGGTGCTTACTGAACTGAGAAAAAAAAAAAAAAAAAGTTTATTATCTTAATTATCTTATTAATCAGAACAAAAATATGTTCAGCATACTTACGAGAGGACTGCGAAAGTAACCAAAGTGATGGCAAGGCAGAAGATGGATATCGAACAGCCAACATAGCCAATGGTAGACAGTGCCACCCGGTGGCCAGTGGTGAGCTTTGCGTCATGACAATAAAGCAAAACACAAAAAATCACAAACAAATTAGGATATTTATAACATATGGAATAACATTTAGTGCTGCTAATAATTAAATAAATTATTTAAAGCTACTTTTTTATAAATGTTATTTATGTCCTTTTTATTTTAATAAAATATGTCACTGCTTTTGGCTTATTTAATTCAGACCTGGACAGTATGGCCTTGTATTGATCACTTGCTATTTCAAATTGATTTTATTTATTATTATTAAAAACAAATGGGGCTAAGGCTATGGTTTCCAATTTCATTTTAATAAACATCAACAATGCAGACTTTTAATCAGTGGCATTTAATACACAAAATAGTAACATTATTTATTCCTCTAAAGCACATCCTTAGACTGATAGAGGAATGGCTGTAGGCCTGTCAGTTAAAAGACTGACAATGATTCATTGCAAAGCCCTAAAAATTACAACATTTATTTATTACAGTGAGTAATAGTGATTTTGTAGTTTTTCAGATATTTCATGTGTTTGGCAGCTATTCCCCCTAGCTCCTCTGCCCATGCTCATGTGAGCCTTGTCATTATGAGGCCAGGAGTCTGAGGTCCAGAATAGTGTTCTGTGAGATGCTGCAGCTGTGGTGTATGGCAGCCCACTAATTAGAGAGTGGCTGAGGCAAAGTATAGCATCAAATAAACTGGTGTTCCTGAAATACATCCGTGGCCCACTACACTTTGGTCAAAACTTGTCTTGTCAGGGATACTGTCCGAAATCTTGAACAAATGTGAATTTTACATTTTATAGACCTAAATGTTACAAAGTGCATTTCACATGGTTTGGGGGACAGACCACTGACCTTTGCAATAACACCAAATAGCCACATAGCTGTCAACATGTCTGCATGTAAAGCCACTAGTAAAATATCACTTGTATCTGACCAAAGCTAAGTGAAAAGAGTAAGGACTGGTTAATCAGAATCTGTGCGCCAAACCACAATTTCCTCTCCAAAAATGGTAAAACAAATTTACACTTTTTTTAACACAGTTATACGAGCTATTTTGAATCTATTCATTAGTTTTTAAGATACCTTTTAACCCAAAGCCATCTTAACCAAAAAAACAAAACTTAGCACTGGTTGGTATATTCACCAACTTTTCATCACTGGTATTTCTTCAGGTTTGGGACTGGGTTAGCTGCGAGTCATCTTTTGAGGCTTTCTTTAGTAGTATTAATTACTATTAACTATATTATTATTTAGTATTTATTTGTGTAGTGGGGAGACAGAGCCTTCACTATCGCCGCCCCCACCCTCTGGAACTTTCTACGTCAGCAAATCCGTGATTGTACTGAACTCTCCACCTTCAAGAAACTGCTCAAAACCCATCTATTTAAAATTGCTTTGAATGTCTAGCCTGCTCTTAAATCATGCCTATATTTTGTCTGTTATCTTGTATATATTCTTTTTAATTGTATTCTTTGCACAGCGTCTTAAAGTGTCTAGAAAAGCGCTTTATAAATAAAATTGTATTATGATGATGATGATGATTATTATTATTATTATTATTCCAAACTGTTATCAAAAATGAAAATGCAAGTGGTATGACTCACCTCTATTGGCACAACTTGCATGAGAATGGCAAAGTTGGTGAGGTGGTTGCAGAGACATACAGAATACGTCATGTTCCCCTCTGAGCGGACACAGCCTTCATTGGACCATACTCCTTCTTTTGAGCTGAAAAATGTAAAATATAAAACTAATGAATGACAATACACAATGCAACACAATTTGTCATCCTTGAAAAGTTAGAGTCAATGGGGGGTTGAATAATACAATTTATTCTTCTTAATAGTGTTTTGGCTCATTTTACTGATTTAAAGGGCTTTTGAAGAGAATATATTTTTATACCGACACATGTTTCTGGTTTAAAAGGAAATACACCTATCCAACTCAAGTAGTGTTACTGCTCCCACGTTGACCATTTCAAGCACAGCATATCTTTGAAAAACATCACTTTAGATAAAAACAGCTTTGTGTAAATTATGACTCACCTATAGTCCAGGAAAGCACAGTAGAGGAAGATTTTATTGCTCTGGTTTAAGACTTGATCCTGTTGCTCCTTTGTCTGAAAAGAAAAATAAAATTGATGTAATCCAACTTGTGAAATGATGTGATGTTGGAAAACATTTGCTTGGCTCTTCACAGTTAAATGGAGCCTATTAATTTTTTTTTTGCTTTGTTGTTAGAAAACAGAATAAAACCGGTAGAAGAAGAGTGATGACATGCAGAAATTGAGACCCCTCTTTCAATATGCTAGGAACATACATTTACATTGACTCTAAAGGGACACAACTTGTTTATTTTGAGTGAAACAAAATCTAAGGCAATTATGTCTTACGTATATACTGCATACTTTCTTTAATGGCCTGTGCCTTTCCTTCCTTCCATATGCTAGAGAGATTCAAAGATTTGGATGCAAACTTTGGCTCTTGAGGGACACAGCATTTTATTTAGATAATGGAATATAACTTAAACTATTACCAAGCAACCCTGTCAGCAGTCTCAAGTATCTTTTTTGACTATGTCAGTCTTTCCATGTCATTCCTGCATATACGATTTCGACTCTCATGAGACAGTGAGCTAATGGCTAAAGTACAAGAATGCAGTAATTAGGGTTTGGCTCTGCTTTTAATTCGGACCACTACTCTCTACTACTCTTTTTCTTCAATCGCTCCTCTCAAAAAACTTTAATTGCCAGTCTGGGTGTATACAGAAAACTACACACCTCTTAGGTCTACTCCTCCTCCAGCATCAATTCCTCAGACTGCATAAGTGCATGAATTGTCTGCACGATTTCCTCCTGGAAAAAGTGAGTGAAGCTGACAGTCGAGCTGTCCTGACTATAGGATCCGATTACAAAGGAAACTCATGTTCTCATTCTGTCTGATGCAAATGCTCAAGCCATCATGTACTCCAACCTCCAATCAACTGAATGAAATAGTAGTTTTAGAAGTAGTGTTGAAAAGTAGATAGTAAAATAAACAGATGACTGACAGGCAGTTTATCCAGTTAAAGTATTTTTCCATTATATATAAAGAAACAACTGTGATGTGTACATTACTAAACTAATAAAAATGAACACACTTGCAACAAGCAAACAAACAAAAACTGTCCCACTGCTCAGTCCTCCATTCACCCTCTCCATCATTTTTCTTTCAACGCAGCAACATCCATCATACTTTCCTTCTACATTTTTAGTGTAGGGGTATTAGGTTCTTTTCACAATCTCAAAATTACCCAGGCGCATGCCACCAGTAAAGTACTTACAACCATGAACACTGGTTTGCTCAGATAAGGCACTTGCCCCTTGCCCCTCAGCAGAGACAGCCTGGGAAACTTGGGTAGGTCACATGGTAGCGAGCCCTGCATGTATTTATTTCAGAAATTTGAATGCCAAATACTATTTCCAGTTAACACTACGTTTTGCATTTTAAGATAGTAGTTTTCTTTTTACACTATAAAATATACTGAACTGGGATGAACCTGACTACAGCTTTGTATAGTTTGGTCCATTCACAGTGACATGAACAAATTGGATGGAAGCCACGTTTGACGACACTGTGAATGTGGCCACAAAGAGAAGCTGAAACCAGCTCAGGACTATGGACTAATGTATCTTTCTCATGTGGGCCTCACTAACTTACATTTTCCTGTTGGCTGTAAATGAAAACAGATGGCAAAACGAGTGAACGTCAAAAGGGAAAATTCACACACACTGCAGTCTTACAGTGTCACCGGTAATGTCTGTGAAGAAAACTAATCATCCACATTAAGCCCTACACATTGCCCTGTGATAGGGACCAGATCCAGCCTGTTATATACATTGACACCACACATGTAAGCAATGCTGGTACCAAACTTCCTTACAACTGCATGTGCAATCCAGTAGTGTTGAAATACGTTTTGGCTCAGCACTCATTGTTGTTCCTTGAGGCCTTTGTAACAACTATTATCCAAATCTGCAATTGCAACTCCAGATTTTTATTAGCAACAGAAGGACTGAAAAGCATCCACAACCTTTGAAATACTTCTAAAGAACTATGAAAGAACAATGTGAGACAGCAAGACATTACTGATATTGTGTGATGGTTGAGTGATGTAGAGTGACAGCATGCGAGTGGAGACAAGATATACGCTGGTAAGTTTCAGATAGCAAAAGTGTTTCATTGTTTGGAAACCATCTGTAAAAGTTGTGGAGGTTTACAAAGTCTGAAAACAATGAAGCTTTTTGTACAGTAACTCTCTGGAGAATAATTACACATTTTCCTCAGAGAAGTCATATTTGTGGCATAGTATGAACCAACAGGATTTGTAGAGGCCATTATTGGGGAGTTATTCATGCCGAGTCCTAAATGCCCTCATTAAAATAAGAAATATTAAGATCTTTAACAATACAGCAACATATATATCCATTATAAAATTGTAAAAAAGTAGACTTTGTAATAATATTCTTTCCGTTTGACGGTGCAAAATGTAACGGGGGTCCGCCGCCTCCTTGTCTTTATAGAGATGTTAATGCTATGCCCTGACTATTCCACAGTATGGCATTAAACTTACTTATCCTGTACTTAATCAATTTCAGGTGTTTTCACTGTTAACACTTTTAAAAACATGCATTCTTACAGTGAGCCATCTACTTGAGACAGACATGTTTAATGCTGTATTGTGGAACATTCAATACAATAATAAGTATGTGGCAGGCCCTCCTGCAGAAATAATGATGCAGTGCACTTTAAAACGGCACATTTAAGTCTGAAGACTTAAGTGAAGTTAAGTTTCAAGTAAATGATGTGTACATACAACCTGCATAGACCAGATTAGCTTCACCATCACTCCTGTTATGTGATAGGGACTTATACAAGAGCAATATGTTTAGCATTATGAGGAGGGTAGCTGATAGCAGCTTTTCTGATGGTTATACACTGCGGCTTAACAGAGCAACATTTGTCTTCACAGCTGATGTATGAGGTACACTAGCTGGCTCGTTCTGGTAAATCTGGGGATCTTAACCACAGCAAATGGCTTCCTTCAGCTGTTTAATAACCATTTTGGAACAAAAAAGGGGGGAAGTAAACATGCAAATGCATCACAACTGAAGAAATCTCCCTACATTTCTCAGTGTCTGTCAGGGTTAGACCTCTGTCGGAGTAAGACCTCTGTCGGGGTCAGAGTTGTTTAGTGCCCTAATGTGGTTCAACTGCAAGATTTCTCAAGATCTTAAATGGCAACTATAGTTGTTGGGAAAATGTGTAAGTTGAGATGAAACCCAGGAAACTTCAATAATTTTTGCACATTTTTTGCTTGGGTTTGTTTGATTGTTGGATTAAAACATACTTCTGGTCAAATCATTTCTGAGCACATTTGACATAGCTCTCATTCAGAAACACGCATGATCAATGAATTCACCTTGTTTTTTTTTCCAATACTAAAGGTCTGTTCACACATGGTGAAGGACTCTGGCCCTCACATTGTCACTTTCAATAGCCTGTAGAAAAATAACAGCAAAAAACTACAATTTGTGGGCACCCAAAGGAAGATGAGTCTTCTTATCTCACCAAAAAGCATGTTGGTGAGATAAGATGTTTAGGAAAACTAAAATTCCGTTTAGGATTTTGTGTGAGCTGTTTTGCAAATGTCAATTTTCAATAGATAAATGAAAAAAAAAAAAAAAACTGTAAAAACTAAATCTTTGGCAATCATGCTTTAACTCTCATATCAAAACTACATAGCACATTATGCACCTAAAATGCAGCATTCACTTGTTTAAACACAGATTGCAATTGTAACACTCTCTTTGCAGGTGATCTGTGTACCTAAATACTGAACACTCTTAACAAAGTCCATAGACCAAAGACACAAAGGACAAAACTGAACGAACACACAGGAATCAATCTGATTAGACAGACAGACAGACAGACATAGAAGCACTAGAAATCACAAGATAAAAGACTTCTGTAGCGAAAATCCATGTGAACCAGGTTTTCATTCAGACGCTTTGAGGTCCAAGTCTGACACAGTTGAGATACCAACTGCTAAAAAGCACAGATCTGAAAATTTTTCCTAAATTATTGTGTAATATTTGACACACATTTACAGCATTTATTTCACTCTCAAACCATCTGAAACAGTGTGATAGTGGTCTCTCTCCCTCACACTACACGCTTAAAAGTGTGGGAGCTTTCTCCAGTCAGTGTCTGTTTATATTTAGACCACAAAGTGTCAGTATTACAAAAGTATTTTTTTTTTGTTCACAAAGTTGATTTTTTCAATCATGTGTGAATAGTTTTACTAAGTGAGCAAAAGATTTGCCAGATTTACAAAAAGTTTAAGAGAATGCGCCAAAGCAAATGAAACTAACTGTTTTTGTTGGACCGGACTGAATGAAGAAGGTGGGACTTTAGGTAAAGACAACAACAACCTTTTTGGAGGAAGCTAACTTCAGCAGAAGCATTGGACGCTCGGATTATGAAATTGAGTGACCAGGTCAGACTCAGATGTGGAGTTAATTTTCAGAGGTGAATGTTTTTAGTGGTTGTGGGAAACAAATGTATATATTTGATGAACTGATGAAGACATTGAATTTACTACAAGCACTCAGTTGGCTGATATTTATGAGTTGGCTGATATTTACGAGTTCATTTCAGTTTATTTCTGTTACAAATATTAAATCAATAGGGGACAATAAGATAGAAAGAAGATAGGGCCTACTAGGTAACCTTTAATATTTTATGCCAATACTTAGAAGCTTAATTATCAATAAGAGTAGTAGTGTTAAGTAGTAAAAATACGAGTTACAGGGGAACCAGTAACTCAGAAAGAGAAACCAGTGTATATTATTGTTGCAAAAGTTAAAGATCAACATCCCTATTGCTGTAATGGTTGTAGAAAACGTCATGAAATAATTGACGCTTTAGTTTTACATAAAATTATTTTTGTGTGTATTTAAATTCTACATTAGTTGAATTAAATAATTGGTAGTGGTGTAGCCAATGATGCACAATAGTGATACTGTTGCACACAAAAAAAGGCCAAAGGTAGATTTCCAAAAGTTACGTAAACCTCTGTTAAATTTAGAAAAAGAAGGAAATGCCTTACTGCTATGTCTGGGGTAGCTACAATGGCAGACAGTGTAACAGTACTCAACTCTCAAACTTATAAAAATCATGCTTAAATCCCCTTTTGGGTCACACGTTTTGAACACCAAAGTGACCAAGCAAGGTGCCCCTGACAGAGTCCAGGCCTACATGTCTTTTCAATCAGACTTGGGCCTTACTGTACGACATGTGGAGCTATAATACGAGCCTGGAGTGAGCTCATGGTGTCAGGGGAGCAGTCATAAGAGGTGCAGCTGTGGTCTGCTCCGTCCTGGAGGTACACACTCAAAACAATGGGACAACCACCGCTGCACTTTTGATAGTTTTCATGGAGGTGAGTGGTTATGGTTAATCTGATTTTATAAACATGTAAAGGGATAGTCTTTGTTTTGTCCATAAAGGCTGCACAAGTTTTGGTCGAAATACACCAACTTTGTTGTATTCAGAATGAGAAAAAAATGTTCCCACATATCACATGAAAACAATGTTACTGATTTAGGTTAGCAATAAGCCCTGATAAAAAGAGGTGGGTAGAGTATGTTCAGATCATATCACATTTACAGCATAAAGCTTTTGTTACTTGTAGGCAGTGGAGAGAGTAACCAAAACTTTTACTCAAGTAAGAGTACTGTTATAATGCAAAATACATTAGTCAAGTATGAGTAAAAGTACGATGCTAGGGGTGTATTGTCGAAACCTAAGCAAGGACCCCTTGGACAACAAAGTGTTTATTCGTCAAAAGCACTTTACACCTACAAGAATTCCCAGGTCCCCATTTTTCCATGGTAACTCAGAACTTGTGAAGTCTATTTACTAAATATTGAAGAAATTATTTGGAGAGCCACTTTCATTTCTACATGAGTCATTAGCCATTTGAAATAACATTACTTTTCCTTTTGTGCAAGTCTTGATTACTCATTGTAGCATAAAATGGAGCCAGTGAAATTTGATCTGCTTGTAGTTGCATATTTATGTTAAACGCTTTTCACTCAACCATAAAACAAAATATTTTCCAATGGGCCAATACTTAATATCTGTTTTGTTTTAGCAGAAGATGGTGGTCCTGGAGTGGGGATGAGACAAGGGTGCTAAATGGGAGGAGTGGTCAAAGATGCAGTCCAAATGTAGAGTTCTTTTGGCATTGCCTCTGTTCCATCTGTGATTGATCAGGGCGTTGGCTCTCACTGGCTGCATGTGTATAGCTGTAAGCATGCTGGGTGTGCTGGGGTAGAAAAGCAGAGGAGAGCCTTTGCCCACAACATCTAAACTGGGCGTATGCCGCAAGCTATAAAAAGACTGCCAATGAAAAGTGCTTATTATTGTGGCATGAAATGAACTGATATCTTATTGGCTCTCAAAAACACAACATAATGATTAAAGCGCAAAGATCAGAATGTGCTGTAACCTTTTAATTCTTACTATATCAATGTATTGCTTCAAAGAGCTCCGACAAGTCTAGACATTTTTGTAAACACAAATCAGAAACAAAGAGATGTGTCTAGGCCTGACCTTTTCCCTTCCTTCCACCAGATTTCCCCCTCATGCCACAATACTGTAAATACTACAAATAAAGTGCAGTATGTCCATAACAACACATTCTCCTACAATTCAGGAACTACAACTTTTGCTTTAAGCCTAAATTGCTCACCTACACGTTACACAGGCACATCAAATTAGATAAAATAATTTAAGGTACTTCATAGTTAGATACACCAATCTGAATTATTTTGATGCAGATAAAAACATCACTATCTCCAGAATAACTTCAGCCATTTGAATTGACTGTTTATGCCCTGAACCATGTAATCATTACAAACTGTCAGAGTTGTTGATTATTCAAGACAAAAATCCAACTAAATATGAGAAAGATTGGAATTTATGTAAATTAAGTCAAAAGTCCACTGAAGCCAAAATTTAACAGGTGTTTTGAATGAAAATGAAGGTAAAAAAAAATTGTGATGATGCAATGTGCCAGAAATTAAAGCAATGTAACTACAGTGTACAGTTTGTTCAAAGTTAGACTTACTTAGACTTAGACTTAGACTTAGACAAACTTTACTGACCCACAAGGAAAATTATTTGGACCCAGTAGCTCACGCATCACAATATATTATAATAACAAAGAGAAAAATATAAATGGTAATAATACATTTGAAATAAGTAGCAAAAATAGCAGGTGACTGGTGTCAAATAAGGCATAATTATATAAATGTTTATGTACAAGTAAAAATAAAACAGAAATAAGTAATCAAAATAAAAATTAAGTAGTCAAAAATGTATAATATAGAACCATGCTGGCACCATGTCTGATTCGTCTATAATGCCAGAAACATTTTAATAGAGCACAATATCACAACTATCTTCAGTCTTTTTCAGTATGTTGTCAGTTTCAGTGTGATGGGGCACAGACAGGGAGGACAATGTATGTAATCTTTAACCACAGACCACCGACTCCTCCCAAAATCCTCTTTCTTCTCTCTAAGCGTCTCGAAACTCAGATAGCTGCTATAAATCACGGATGGAGCCAGGGTCTAATCAACACCTCAGGCCAATGGCGTGAGAAAGCTTGTGGGTCTTTAGCTGCCTTGATAAAACTATGCATATCAAACATACAGAGACACGGGTGAGCCAACCAACTAGGAATAGCCTGACCTCACTGGTTTGATTCATTGACCAAAACTGGGCATTCATCAACAAAACGAGGCCACCAGGACACTGCATCTACAAGTGTGACCTCCATCAATTCATATAATGATGTGTGTTATCAAGACAGGTGTCAAGATACAGGAAAAGATGAGAGAAGTACAGTTCTGTGCAAATCTTTTGTGCGTTGTGAAAAAGAGTTGTTAAAATGCAGTTATCCATAGACCAAAGTTTGAGGTCTGGAATGAAAATATTATTTAAAACACTGTTAGAACTGGTGCATTGGCAAAGCCTATTCCCTTTATTCTAATTTTAGTCTTCTATTTTTATACATTTTTTCCATTGTTATGTATCTGCACAATCAAAAGTACAGATACATAATATTTATCTGAATCAAAATATAGAGCTGCTTTCACTCTTCTAGCTTTGTCTTCAGTGAAATTGTTTTTGGGATGACATAATGCATAGGTCTGTGTCTATTTACCATTTGAGTAGTTTTATGTTGTTTTTTTATTAGTCTATACATATCATTATGCTAACATTGTGTTGCTGATACACCTTTGTAGAACACTGTATTTTCTGTACAGCACCCCCAAGTCACTGTAACCAGGGCGTCCTGCCACAAACCGCTATAGGTCTCTTTTAATGAAGTCAACTTGACAGGACAGTTGCAAATCAGCACACAACTGAGGCCAGGAGTGACACTTTTAAACCCATTCTTGTGCAGACACTAAAAAGCAGCATAAACAATGACAGAAAAGGTCTGCCTCATACTGTACTGCATGTACTAAACTCCCTGGCTCCATCTGAGAGAGGTGATAAGTGTTCACCAGCTGCCAAAGTCATTAAAATTCCCAAAATAGTCTGTTTTTGACTAACAACAGGTCTATGGAGCAAACCACTACAAACTTCTATGACTTATGCTTGCCCACATAACTGCAGGCCAAAAGACCGTACCACCCCTAAATATAAATCACCAAAGTTATGAAGCAAAGTTAAGTGTAAAAGTTTTGGCATGTGCAGCCATTACACCACGCTTTATTAAACGTAATCACTGTTTTAATGTGAGAGGAAAAACTCACTGTACTGGGCAAGAAGTGTCACAATTTTAAGAATGGATGTGGTACACGATGGCTAGAAGGGAAAATTGCTTTCTTTTCTATTTGGGCCATAGAAAAAGGTATATTATACTTAAAAGAACCATTGCCATTACAGAGACTTTTATGGAGCCTGTAATCCCATAAAGTTGTAAAATCTTTCCTGTTGCTTTGGCTTTTAAAAGTACATCATTTACAGGCTCCAACACAATATTTGCAGCTTTACCTTCTTGTAAAAACAGAAAAAATCTGCCATGCTTTCAAAATGCAAGATTTCTGTAATTGTATAATTGTGATTGTAACACCACAACATAATTTGAACTGGCTTTTAAATACCACAAAAGGACTGACTAAAACACAATGCACCATTCATTGATATGATTGTGTCACTGCCATTGTTTTGTTGTGCACTTGCTAAACCATACGGCTGTCAAAAGCTAGCACACAATAGTCACTTAAAAACAAAACCAAATGCAACACAGATTTTAAACTTGATTCTCATTAAAGGAGTTCCCATGGAAAACTGCCTCAGCCCCTGTCATAAACTAAAAAAGAGAAAATATGTTACTCATATAATAGCATATTGTTGTTCCTTACAAACTGCCCCCAAGCATACAGAGGTTTTCAAAGTCCATAATCAGTTTGCTTTCTGGAGGCCACATGCTCCACAAAGGAAAATTCAGCCCAGTTAATTCAGCCCAGCAAACCAAAGTGTGGGCTTTTTTATTCAACTTGTGAGAACCCAGCTGTGTAAGCACATAGGTAGTGATAGACACTTCTTGCATAAGGGATGACCACCAAAATAGAAGCTGTCAGATTTCTTATATGGGCTGTACAAGTACAAGAGCCACACGCAAATAGTTCCCTGCTTCGCTTAGATAAGACTGGTCTCTCACACCCCTAAAGTGTGGTGGGTTTATACTTGCCACTGTCACAAAAACAGGGATGGCCATAATACTGTTTGTATGGGGTAAGATATGTTTCGACCTATGTGTACCAAAAATAATAATGAGGAAAGAAAGGATGACATGTTCATCGTTCATCACAGATTTTATACTTTCTTAAAAATTTTAATTAGAATAACAGCAGCGCTAGAATATATTTTGTATTGTATAGATAAAAAATATATAAATAAATAAAATATAAAAATATAACTGTATTTAGTTATATTTACATATATTAAATCCTTATTTCAGTGTGTTGTTCTCATAGCTGATTCTTACCAGAGTGTGGGTGAGGACGATTTTGATGAGCGGGGATCCAGAGAGGTTGATTGACAGGGCAGGAGATGGCTCCACTTTCAGGGATATCAGGTTACTCGCGACTTGGATCTTATGATCTTTAAAATCTGTGGCTTCATTGATCCTACATAAAATCAAATGAACATACATTTAGTTTAAATACAAACTTATCAGTCATTGACAGTGATTTAAAACTCATGTCAAGCCACAAATCAACTGAACGAATAAAGGCCTACAGCTTTGGAAAAGTGAATACATAAAATATTCTATGAGTCTGAAGCTTTGTTATGACATAAATAGTGTATGTTCCCAGATCCCTAAAGAGAAAAGCCAGTTAACCACTAGTAAAAGACATCTTAGTTAGTGACTTTATTTATGAGTGAAATGGTCATTTTTTCAGCAGTATATCAATTTTGTTTATATTATTACTCTAACTACATCTGCAGTGTGCAAGACTTGGTAACAATTAAGTAGTGCATTCAAAAGAACAAAAAGGGCACTTTACATGTGCTACTGTCAGCCATTACAAATTGATTAAGCACTAAAAGTGATCAAACGCATTCATCGTTGGCCAGAATTACTGAGCTGCTTACAGGCATACAATTAAAGGTAATTTGTTTGGCAAACACATACTAGACACATAAGTTTAACACATGAGCCATGATACAACAGGGTCTTTCTGAAAGTATACTTCCACAGTCAGCAATAGTATCTGTACTTTTTCAGGATCCTCTGATATGTGGCACAGGCCTCACACAAGCATCACCTCTCTATTATAATGCACTGCACTGGGAATGTGGCATGTAATCCCACAATACTATTTAACAACATTGTATATCATGCAAAGGTAGATTACAGAAAACTTGAACTTGTATAGAGAAAAGTAACATACAGTGAAAGTTTTAAGTGGTTAAATTTGTTAAATATTGTTGATGCACTTGCAAGTATGTAACATAATGAAAAAGCATCCAATATACTAGACATTAACTGTATTTTCCCCAAACCTTGCCAGTGAACATTTTAACCTAAATTATCAAATCAAAGGTGTTTCATAATTGGGCAGGTCTCTATGGGACAGTATTAACAGTTCAGATTTGGAGGGACACCCATGCTTCAGAGGACATAGCTCTAATAGCAGGGTGTATCAGTCAGGCCTTTGGGTGCTGAGATGGCAGATAGGACGAGGGACAGATAAGCTAGTGGTCCAGGACATTAGCTGTTTTGTACTTCAGGATGCAAGAGCCCAGACTTACCGCACAGGAAGTACAAAGAGATATTTACAGTTTTTTCATCACTGAATAAATAAAGATAGTTGAAATGTCTTTATCAAGTCATGGACAAGTCTTATGACCACTGAGTGACCACTGGCGCAAAATGTCAACCATCTTAGTTTTAAGTCTTATGTCTTAATACTGCAACATACTTGTGGTCAAACTTCCTAGTCAAGAACATAAGCAGGATTAGGCCTGGTTGGGAGATCATTGGGAATATCAGGTGCCACAGTGGGGCAAAGCAGCCGCTGTGTGTGGTTGGAGGGGCAGATTGGCACCCTTGTTCCGTCAGTCGCCCTCAGGGCAGCTGTGGCCACTATTTACTACTTTACACCACCTAGTATGGAATGAATAATGCACCAGATTGTAAAGCAACTTTGAGCCTCTGGAAAAGTGCTATATAGGAGTAATACATTATTATTATTATTTATACTACTACTATTACTACTACTATTTTATTATATTATACTGTTATTTATACTAATAAGCATCTAAAAGGCTCTGATAATTCAAAGTTTTTTTCTTTGTCATTTCTGAATTAAATATACTCATTCCAACATAATCAAATTAATTTATACATCACACAGTTAAACCAAAACACATCCTTGGGTTATGAATTCATAGATCTTACCTCGTTTTGAATGGGCTGATTTCTTTGTAGTACTTGTGCATATTGTGATAGAAGAGGCCAACAATGGTAATTTGAGCTGCGTGTAAAAAAAACACAGACAAAATCATGAACAGGAGGCGAGGAATGTGATAGGAATCTGTTAAAATGCTCGGTCACAGGAGAAGTTAATTAACGCCATCGTGCTGTCTGATGCTGGCACAGACAGGCTAATATCACAGCCCTTTAGTCACACAGGGGTGCCAGGGAGAGAGGAACAGACCAAGCTGAGGTCTTCTGTGACTTCACCATTCAAACAGGTGATCCTGCTTTTGACCTGTGATCCTATGGTTCAGCTATGTTGGATAAACACTGACACTAAAGAAAGTATGTTTTTATTATCTTTATTAACACGACTTCAGCCTGTTTTCTTTGTATAGGGCTGAAGAAATGTCAGGCTTAAAGTATTAGCAATGCAAGAGTTCACTCTTCGCCTTCGCCTAATTAGGGCATAAAACAACCCACAGGTATGCAGACTGTAATACGTTTTCACTCTAATAAAATTGGCAGGACAAAATTTAGAATGCGTTTTAAGACAGTGAAGTGCTGTTGTTGTTGTTTTTTATTTTTTTATTTTTATATTTTAGACCTTTTACACTTTTAAACTTGTGTCAATAAAGTTCTACATGAACAGTTAACTTCAAAGTTAAACTACAAACTTCAAAGTTTTGTGCCTTATCTTCAGGCTTCAGTTGGCAGCATCTACTGAACCCAAGATAAGATATCCATGATTACCTCTGTAAAATATTAAACAATGTATCCCCCAATTTAGACCCCAAATATAACTGGAAAATTGATAGATGGACAAGATTTTTTTTAAATTCAATATGCTCAAAATTCATATTGATTGATTAAGGTCACTTTAAAGGTGCACTTGAGGGGAACTTTTCCGCTGAAAGGCCACCTGCTTTTCTAGACATTATGACATTCCTGGGATGTTTCACAGTATGGCATTTTACATATCCATCTCAGTGGAGACAAGTAGGCAACGCCACCAGGCAGGTCAAATCTGTGGAGAGGTGAACCTGCCGCTCACAGTAAGAAAGCATGTTTTTCCAAGGTATTCCAAGTGCATTTGAATAAATGCTTTGAGTTAATTTAAAATAGATTAGAAGACATTTCACATGACTCTCATTATAACAAAAGTATATCCATATCACCTTTATTTGCCCACTTTGAGGATCTTTAACACAAAGACAGTATGGCAGACTGGCTGGGGGTGTTTAAATGTCTGCCACTTTTACTCTTCATTAGTATTAATTGGACAGAAAACTTTAAAGTCCTGGATGGGCCTCTATAGCTAGCCATAAAGACTAACAAAGGCCCTAAATGTGGCACTAATGTATACTGTCTGTGCTCATAGTCTTAAATCTGAGCATCGTAAATTACTGCCTAATAATAAAAGCTTCCCGGAGGCACAATTTTCCCCTGGCATAAAAAAGCACAGGGCTAATAGCACAGTGTTCACACTTAACCTAGAAAAGCTGCAGAACAGTTGAGTTTGAAAAGGTCTAAGAGGACATTTGTAATATGTTCACTCACACTGCATGGTGAAAGCCTCGCCGGGCACTGAGATGTAGTTCTTGCCTTGAATTGGGAAACGGTAATGCTGGAGGTTGTAGTTTTGGGGGAATTTCATCAGCGAATAATCTGAAGGAGTAAGACATAGGGTAATGTAAAGAATATTTATACAACATCATAAAAACACCATATGCCCCTCCCTCTGTTGGAACTTTTTTACTGTGAATGCAATCACATCACACCCAAAGAACTAACAAATTTGCAAAAACAAATCTTGCATGAAAATCAATAAATTATCTAAGAAGTGAAAAAAGCTCCCTTGGGATGACAGATGGAGGCTGTTTGTTGCTAAGTGAATGTGCGTTTGGCCTCCCAGTACGAAAACTAATGATGCAAAAGCTGAAAGTTTCATCTTATTAGCCCTGAAGCGTGTCTAAACAAACAGTAAACTGTTGCTGTGACATGACACTGACCTGCTACAAAAGATGTCCCGCCCAGAGAGACCAGAGATTTAGGGCCCGGCTCCAGGTTGGTCGCCATGTGCTCCATCACTCTGTCCACAGTCTCTATGAGCCCCCCGACCACTGATGACGACTGCTGCTTCACCGCAGGAAATGAGAGGCAAAATATACCAAATGCAACGATTGTGTTAGTCCTGTATCTGTTACTAATATGTTTCTCATTTAAAGGGGCACTGTGTAACTTCTACGGTGGAGGGTCCGCTACTTGCTTGTCTCCATGGAGATTTGTTTGCCTGGAGTGTTCCACAGTAGAGCATTTAACATATATTCCTTTCATTAATTCAATTACAGGTGGTTTATATCTCAAAAATGCCTTAAAAAACCATGTGCAGGCTTGCTTTTCCATAGATCTGACCATTAACCTGTCTCCATTGTGATTACCAAGTTTATTTCCATACTGTGGAATAATCAAGGCAAAACAGTAATATCTCCATGGAGACAAGCAGGCGGCAGATCATCCACCAAAAAAGTTACACCGTTTTTTAAAGGTAAAAAACGGTGCAAATACGATTCCACTGTTCAACTTTTATAACTAACATTAACCATCAACAATAACATCTACAAACACGTTTCATACACAAAGCACATGAGAAAGAACACAACTGCACTAGGCACTGTACGTCAAATAAGCAAATAAAGTGTAAGTTTCACGCTGGGAGTAAAATAAACGCAAAAAGGCTGAATCCATGTGTTGTTTTTCATAAATGATCTACAGTTACCATCGCCAAGTTTGTGACAAGTATTGCATTTAAAGTGAGTTGGATGTTGAGGTTAAGTACTGCAACACCAAAGCGGCCAACAGAGCTCTTCACATGTGAGTGTTTGTTGAGCAAAAGTGACTTACCACTTAGTCAATCAAAATGATACTCTAAATATGATCAATTGGGTGTGCTAATAAGATGTACTGAATGTCCTCTTTAGTAAAGTGATAATAGGCGATTAAAACTGACACTTGAGGAGATGAGGGCTTTGCTTTTCCCAAAATTATTAGCTTTCATTTTTGCACATCTGGTTCTATTTGATCTTACAAAAACAACCATGCAAGATCTGAAGAAGGGAATATAGTAGGAAATCCCACCTAAGACACAGGCTCAAAAATGCATGATTTATACATTGCATAATAACATACTGAATGAATTTACCTCTGGCAGCCCAGGAGAGGACAGCACTTCTTCTACACTTTTGAGAAACGACTGAAAGAAATAAAATATATATGTCACTGGGACAGAACATAATGAATGGACAAACAAGCCATGTTGATGGCTTTATGGGTGAAATAAAGAACCATACATTCACTCTTTAAGCGTTGCTGGATTTTGAACCATCTAACTGATTTCTCATTCATAATGTTTTGATGTAAGAACATACAGAATCAGTATTTGGTGGAATAAATCTTACCTATAATCATGGCTTCTTAGTGCCGTGCATTTGGTTAAGTTAATCCCTAAACTCAATGGTCTCTGGACTATGAAAAGAGAATAATACAACTCACAGTGCATCCCCAGTTGATTTACTTAACTTCAGTAGGATAAACATCTACAATACATAGCATATATTAGATGATTTAAAAGAAACAGATCCCAGTAAACTCTCTTCCCTCTATAGGATCAATCTAAACAAAACATTCAGTATCTACATTATTTGTGTTAAGGGCCTTAACACAAATGACCATGGCAACCATCCCAGCCTTGGATGGTTGCCAGGTACAGATTTTTAAGAATATATTTCACATACTCTTTTATTATGTTTCTTTTGATTATTAGCTTTAGTACCTGAGTGAGGTTGTTGGCAGTGTTCTGAGAAATGGTCCGATTGGGCAGTCCCTGTAGGAACCCCAGTACAGGCATGGTATCCTGGTCCGTTTGAGTTTGGACATCTTCACCTTTGACCCCAGGAGGACTTACTTCAGCAGCTCTCTATGGAACAACAACATGTACAGGAAGTTCAGTCTGACTAAGTTCGGAAATACTTGTTGGATAGATGATTTAGTGTGGAGTTTTTTTCATATGCAGTGATCTAAAGGGAGTAATTTAGTGTGGTGCTAAACAGCTGTCTTCACTTTCCCTGTCTCTATCTGTTCCTCAATACATAGAGTAGGAATAGAGCAGAAATATTCACACGTGTTCTTAATCGATTTTAAGAGGACATACATTACAAACACCTATATTTCATTTAATATGAATATGTTATTATAATAAAGTAAAGTAAAACAACTCAGGAAATTCTAAGCCTCAAAGCATCTAAAATTTGAAGATTATGAATAACTTTGATGCTAGATGCCCTTTATATACCTTTTCTTTCTGGGTTTCTGACGTTGTGGCTGGAATAATCTATTTTCAGTTAGACATTATTGATCTCAAATTAATTTTAGATGAAAAATGTTTATGTTTGAATATGCTGAAAAAATAATAAAATGACTCTAAAAAGCTAGGTTAACTTACCACTGTTGGTGATGTTGTGTAAACTTCCTTAGGGACACTTGGTGTTGTGAGAGGAAATATGTCTTGACCTAAAAAAACACATGCTAATAAATGCTATTATAGATCTTGTTAATGTTGCTATAAAAAGCCTTTGAGGTGCAGTTATTATTAGCGGAACATACGCAGACAGGCTGCTAAAACTATAGCTGCAATCTATGTGTTTACAATTGAAGTGCTTTACAAGTCTGGATCGATCCCAGGGGTGTAAAGGAGATGGATTACAACCACAAAAACTAAGGCAGGCCACAACTCAATATACTGTCACTGTGCTTCTGTGCAAGTTAAAAATACACGTTTATGTCTTTGCTAGTATTTAGTGAAAGCAGGTCACGTTAAAATGGCCTTATATGGACGCATGTCAGTCTGAAGGGCCAGTCCTGCTCTTCTTTGGTTCAATGGAGCGTTTTATATGCATGCTCTGTGGAGGTAAAAATATTTTTCTGTAACCATAACAGTCAGAGTATTTGCGTCTGGTAATGGCTGGTGGATATATTGCTTTTGGGTTACGACTTTGGGTGAGATTCATGTCCGTGAGACTCTTTAGTTTATTCTCAGGGCAGTTCACACATGGACGGGAGATTGTGCAAAAGCAGCTATCAATAAAAGCTGCTTTACATCAGAGGTACCAGGGCCCAATTTTATATTTCAAATAAGTAAATAGCACTTAATCACAGAGTAACCAAGAGCAAGAACCATTTCCAGATTTAAGTTACTAACTACAGAACTAAATAGCCCCAAGAATATAGCAACTTAAAATAAACCACAAGACAGGGATTAATTTAATGTACCTTTTGCAATTTGAATAATCAGCCTCAGACTTACAGAAATTGGATGCAGGCAGCAGTAAAAACAATTGTTTGTTGCTTAAATGGAAAGCTTGACTTAATAATTACATTTACCATTGCGGTTATGTTCTTGCTAAAGGCAAAAAGGAGGATACGATTTTGAATTGTTATGGTGTGACTATAATAAACGTATTAAGGAAAGTTCATTAGTATGCCAAAAAGGAAAATACTACATTAGTTGTTGCTGTTATCATAAAACCGTCCCTTTCAATCATTCTTTTTAGCAATTCATGGACTGCCTTGGAAGACTTGTATATATTTAAGTGACAGCACATTTCTTTTGTATAGTATTTCATTGTTCTATAATAAATACATAAAAAAAGTTAAAAAAAAAAAAAAAAAGTAACAGACTTCGGGGACTGTCATCATCTTGCATATCATCTAAAATAGGCTTCATCTGTTACATCTCACATGATGCATTTTGAAAAATACTTATAAGGAAGAACTATGCAAGTCTGAGCACTAATGAGGATACAGGTCATGACACTGCTGCTTCAAAGGTTACAAAGGGAGGTGTATTATTCAATATCTTCATTTTCTACAAACAGAAAGTACGGAAATGGCTTTTTAACCCTGTTTCCTCACATTACAAGATTTCACAGAACAACAGGAAGTGCGAAAGGCTGCAATGTCCTACCTGTAGCTGCATTGTAGTAGAGCAGGATCTCGTTGGGGGAAAGGGCCCGCTCCCAGATAATGAACTCATCAAAGGCGCCTGTTACATAATGGCCGTGTGGTTTGCCATTGCCAGTCCCGATGACCAGGTCAGGATAGAGGTCACCATAGTGATCGGAAAAGCTGCCCACCTCGTCCTGAGCATTCAAAGTCCCATTTATATAGACATCCAGACCTTTTGTTTTTGTCCAGGTGAAAAGAATGTGTGTCCAATAGGGCCCTGAAAAAAGTATTAGTATTATTTATCTTTTTCAGTTTTACTTCATTACAGGTCATGGATGTTTCAAACGTATGTCAAAATCTTAACTGAACTGTTTATAGGTCTTAAAAATCAGCGCTTAAAAGGCCCATATTACACTATTTTCTGATCTATGTTATAATGCTGTTTCCTCACCAAAAGGATACATAGAGTTGTGTTTTGTTTCATTCAAACATGCTTAACACATAAACCCTGCATATTTAGGCTGTGTTCTTCTCTCAAACAGAAAACAATCTGTTCTACCTTGTGATGTCATGTGGTAATAGTGGAAGTGCTCCATTGTTTTTAAACCCAATAGAATCATAGAATCATTTGTATAATTTCAGTCCTGGAATTGCCAATCTCTACTGAACTAAAGGTAAACGTAGCTGTGCACAATCAATCAGTATTAACAAAAGAACTATCATATTACAGATTTACATATGGGTGCATCATTTTTATGCTTTAATTATTTAATATAGTCCGATTAATTGTCAGTTTGAGATAGTTTGTGCACCCTGGACGATGACCAGACAGAGCTGTTGCAGGAACACACAAATGGCATTTCTGATATTCATCAGTGAGAAAAACAGAATAAAATTGCATTCTAAGAAAAAAAAAAAATTCAACAATAAAACTCACAGTGGAGAGCTAATCACCATCCTACCATGCACCTCCAGTTCAATTACTTTACTTCAGTAGAGAATAAACATCTACAATATATATATACATTAAGTAAAATTAAAAACAGATCCCATCTCCCTTCTCTCTATTGGATCAATCTAAATAAAACCTTGGATACAATACATTGTGTAACACTGCTGAGGTAAACAGCATTTCATCATTTGTGTTACGCTGAGTAAGGACGGACAGATTTTGAGGTAATGTCCTGAAATGTGGCATGTCACAATCACATATGAAAACCAGATGATTTTGTGTAACCGGAGGCAGACTTAACGCAGGCTATGACACAATGACCTGCCCTAACTCAGCACTGCAAAAACACTGATTACACAGGATATTTGAGAAGCAGTAATTGACTTACAGCCTCATTTGTTAGGCTCAATTTTGTAAAAACATTCTATAGCAAGAGGAAACAAGCTTTGTGTTTTAGTTTCATCTTATGCTAGTTATACTCCTTTGCAGTTCAAGTTTCTGTTTTGTGAATTCTGTTCTTGTCTGTTTTTTTCTACTATAGAAATTAGATACTATGGGTTATGTTAAGTCACAAAATATACTTTATTCTTTGAAAAAAATGTAACATTAAGACATAATTCTTTCTTTTATCAATAAAATTATTTGGACGCTGGAGAGAGGACATGATAGGAACATAATCCAAACAGCTCCTCCTCACCCACCCATATTATGTAATTACGATAAATGTAAAAAAAAAACATATTTTGTGAAGAGTTTCATGGGCCTTACCTGGCACGCTGATGTCAGCCTTCCACCTGTGGTTGTTCCCTCTTGTGTAAAACTCTACGTATCCTCTGAGAGGATTGGTGTAGACTGAGAAACCATTGGAGATAACTTTTCCTCCAGACGCAACAGCAAACCGTGCTGAAGGTTCATGGTTTTTCCAGAAAAAGGAGAAGGTAATACCTGCACACAATTACAAACAACAGTAACTAAAACTTTCAGTATTGACATGAATGACTCTTTTGTGTGTCAGTACTAACCCTCTGGGCCACACAGCATTGGATCACTGATGCAGGTGTTCTGAAAGGTTCCAAAGTGGAGAAAAGTACCACCATTATCTCCATTCAAAAAGATGCCTTTGTTTACCATTCCTTCAACAATGTCTGCAACAAATAAGAGATATTGCATTGTACATATGTAAGCTTTTTCTGTTGTCATCTCATTAAAGAGGTGAATTATAATTCAGTTTTATATGTTTACTGTTGCTTCATTGCATATCAAACACTGTTAACGTATGTCAGAATTTTAAGGAGGATGTATCTTTGGTCTAACCAGGTGTCATAAATGAAAACACGCACATCAGCTACAGGTGATAACAATGGAGGCCAGCGGTGAATGATGCAACAGTGATGGATGCTCACCTACAGTCGCAGAAATGTTAGTGTAGGCAGAGTCATTGGTATACACATAAGAAGAGTTATGGGAGGAGGGGAGCACAGTGTGGTTGTGGATTCTTAGTGCTGGACAACACAAAAACATACAGTGATTCAAACCTGAACTGACACAAGACACAGAGACAGGTGAAAAGATGACAAACAGAGGGACATGGTGCACAGGTATGAGAAGAACTGATGCTTAAGGTGAACGGTGGAGGTGCACGAAAGAAGCATGCATCAAACTCAAGTCATACCCGATCCCTCTACAACTACCAACATTTATATGGCTTAAAGGCAGCTAATGCAGACATGTATAGACAGAGGTGGACCAGAGATATATTTTAGGCCTTAACCAATTCATATGAAGGTGTAATATGAACGTGTCAAATTTGTGTGGATAAAATAGACAAAGCTCTATATATTTCACTTTATTTTATTCTACACTCTACACTCTACTATTTTAGGGCACACTTTTCCATACAGAGATAACAGTGTGACACAATGTGCATAAATACACTACACATGCAGATGCTCTTTGCGCCAAAGAAACGAGTCTTTCAGCAGTCCATTAAAATAAATACAAAATATTTTCTTTTATAAAAATATAAGACATGTATATAGATATAGAAACTATAAAATGTGTATATAATCCAGTTGTTTGTAAACTTTAATCCAGTGTTTTCAGTTTTCTCCTCAATTCTTGATCATTACTTTTGACATTGGAACCACATTTGATGAGAAAACACTGATTAGTCTCTTTGCCCTCCTCTGTCTGAAAGTGCACATTCACAAACATATACTGTGATATTTTGTAAACACATACTTATGTTACTGCCGTTAACATAACCTGTTCTCTTCCCAATCTGGTCCCACAGCTCATGGATTCCACTCACATCATCGAGGGGCCAGTAATGTGCAGCACTGCGCAACACCTGCAAGCCTGTGGTTCATGGGCAAACAGTTTTACTATAAGATCCTTGATTGAAAGCACTTTTAAGGAGTAGCACGTTTAAACTGTGATAGAATAGAATACGTCATTGGTCTTAATCATTAAATTATAATGTAAATCTAAAATCATAATGTAAATAAAACATAAAAAGTGAAAACGGTCTAGTTAGGCTTACACATACAAACTCAAAACTTGAATCACATAACTACGACGATAAGCACTATCAAGATACCTGGATGCTGCATCCATTGTGACACTTGAGCGTGAACCTGTTGAGAAAAAACAGTCCCCATGTAGTAATGATGATTTTGAAAACAGGTAAAAGCATCTATTTCAGACAGTAAAAATACAGTATTTAAAAGAACTGCTTACCTTAATACATGAGAGAAAAGCAGAGAAAATGTGAAGCTTCAAATTAAGTTCCATAACGTTTAGAATTATTTAACAGCTGATGTTTAGATAAATCCAATAAAACAAATGCATTATTCCCAAAAAAGTCAAAATAGGGCTTAGTCCATGTGTTTAGTCAATAAAAATATTCACACAAACAGGGGAAAATACTCTTCAAGCATCAAGCACAAAAGACTTCTGTCATGATGAAGTGAAATCCAAAGAATCCAAAGATCTTGACTTTTTTTTTTTTTTTCTTGAATGAGTTTGAAACAATGTGTCTTCAAGCCCTGGCCACGGCACACAAACTTTGAGCAGGAGACGAGTTCTCCAAGTTGTGGCTCTGAACGTGGGAATACCAAAATGTGATGTCATTTTTCTGGATCTTCTGAGGAGGGGCGTCAGAGCTGTGCGTAAACGGCATTATTTGTGCGCACTAGGAGACTGCACGGGGTCTGAATGAGATCAGGCGTTACACTAGTGATCTAATAAAGTTTCAAATTGAAGAGAATACACATTATTAGGCCATCTTGGAGGGTTTTGATGAGATTAAACGACAACAATACGGAACTGTGTAGCAAATGTACATTGCGCAAAAAGTCCTCGTAGCCTCTATGTCTCTCTCTCTCTCTCTACGTTTAGATTTACTATGGGCTCTAACGGGATTTTGAGACCCAATCATCGTCCTTTCTTCGATATACACAAATTGAACAAGAAGTAAAAAGTAAAAAGTGGCTTCGCAAATTACCAAGCACCCGCGTTTTCCTTTTTGGTATTCATATTAAATTTGCGTAGTGATGATTCTTACAGGTGATGAAAGCCTGACAATGCCGCCAAAGTTTAGTCCATACGGTCTATGGTTTAGTCAAAGAATCCCAAGGCTTGCGGGTTTATGGCTTTTTTGAGTGAACAGCGCCCCTCTGCGGCAGCCTTCGTTCATAGGCAAATTAACTTACTGTACCAATAAACCTATGAAATTAACTCGAGATAGGACCAGACACGATGCATTTCAAATTACTAGGGATTCCAAATAAAATACATCTTTATTCATATGGACTATGTAGGCCTATGTAGGCTATGCAAGTGTGGTAGGCCTAGGCCTATGGGCCTACGTTTAATTCTATCATTACAATTTTAATTTTCCATAACATTCATGAGTACTCGCTCATTTTTACATGGGTTAAAATGGTCTTTTTCCCATGGGTAAAGTGGAGACAATAGGAAGGAGAGAAAAAGAGGCGTATCCTGGTAGCTCATTACGCATCTCCTCTTTCTCGTTTGTAAGGTGCGGCCTGTCAACATAGCACCGAAACATCCCAATTAACACTCTTTAATCTTTGGTTTTATTGTGTGGTCCATCATTTTTAACGTAGAAACATTTTAGAAGTACTCCAGTTAAGAGGTGTCGCAATGGTGCAGCGCGTTTGGAAACTTTCGCCATGACCTGACACTTTTCCAGAATAAGCGGAGACAAGAGGCGTGATGAAGGATCGGCTAGCTGAATTGGCCGCAGTAAGTAAGACATTGGAAGTTTTTAATTAGTTAATAATAATGTCCAAGCCATTGACGCCAATGTAAAGTGACTCAATTGCAGTTTTCCCCCGAGCAGAATAGGACACCGACAGACGAGGATGTTGTCTCAGTGGAGAGAGATGGCTTCATGGAGAGCTTTTTTAGAAGGGTAAGGGTCGTAACTGTACCCTATGTGTTTAATATGTATCTTATATAAAAGTATGAGTCTCATTAGGTGGAAGAAGTTAGAGGACTTATTGATAAAATCTCCTATCAAGTGGATGAGGTGAGGAAGATTCACAGCACTATCCTTTCAGCACCCAATCCTGATGACAGTAAGT
This sequence comes from Taenioides sp. WSHXM2023, assembly GCA_029959045.1. NCBI lineage: Eukaryota > Metazoa > Chordata > Actinopteri > Gobiiformes > Gobiidae > Taenioides > Taenioides sp. WSHXM2023. The sequence continues at coordinate 13,607,931 of CM057089.1, forward strand.
TTATTATCTTTTACCAAGAATGTTATATGGGCATTTCGTATTATTGCATGTTCAGTTTTTGTCAAAAGCTTTGTTAATTCAGTAGTCGTCAGAATAGGCCACATAAATAGGGCATTGTTGCACATTGTGTTTTGAGAAACTTTAAGAAATGTGTTGTTTGATGCCAAGAAATAAATTATTAGATTTTTCTGCATTGTCAGTGGAAAATGTCTAAAGGGGTGTTGCTACGTTACATGATGGACACTAAAATCAATATTTACAGTAGCCAGGTGCAGGGGGCCATTGTGAGATGCTTTATTTATATATATTTTTTTCAGCAAACAATAGGTAATGTTTTTCTCTATTTGCAGGGACAAAGGACCAGTTGGCTGCACTCACCAATGACATTAAAGGCAATGCTAATGTTGTACGAACAAAACTAAAAAGTAAGTTGAAACTATTACACAATTGTTTACTATATTCTTGTTACAGTTTGCCAATGCACATATGTTCCTCTACTCTGTACCCTAAAGCTATGGAACAAAGTATGCCCAAAGATGATGCAGTAAATCGGTCCTCTGTTGATTTCAGGATCCAGAAGACACAGGTCAGACAAAAGTCCCATTGTGATTTATAACTGTAATATAACCATGAAAGTAGGACAGTGGAATTAATCTAATTGTAAATGAGATAGAGTTTTAGTCGTCTACAGTCACCAATGACAACCAATTCTCTGTCAATAAAAGGATGTTTGGAGACTTTAGAGGCAAAAAGGTGACTACTTTTTGTGTTAAATTGCAATGAAATTCACAGTCTGTTTTGTTTATGTTCCGGAAATTCATATTCAAAGCCATTTATTTGTTTTTCATTTAAATAGTTTTGCCTAACCTTCTGTTTGCCCTGATGAAATTATACTACTACATACTTCATTTTCATTTAATTCATTTTAGCTGGGCGAGTGACCACGAATGAAGAACTGGAGGACATGTTAGACATGTTCCGGAAATTCATATTCAAAGCCATTTATTTGTTTTTCATTTAAATAAAACATTTGGAAAATTGTGATCAACCAGTATGAGGAAAAAAAAAGCAAAGCAAAGCAATAATAATCAAAGTTGTTGATGAAGTGAGCTTTGTTTTGACTTGTACCATTGGTGTGTTGTGGTGTTCTCTTAGCACACAGTACTGTCCCGGAAGTTTGTCGAAGTCATGACCCAGTATAATGAGACACAAGTGTCCTTCAGAGAGAGAAGCAAAGGACGGATACAGAGACAACTAGAGATAAGTAAGTCATAAGTAATAGAAAATAGTAACACCACTTTTATTCTTACAGGAGTCAATTGATACTTAGTCAAAAATCTTTCTTTGTTAAATTTATCCATGGGTAGTGGTTTGAAAAATTATATTTTTTAATTGTTTTTAAGTTTATTTTAAAATATAAATACAGGAAGGTCAGAAGCCCACACAAAAGCTCAAAGTCATTCAAAGCCAGAAGGAATAATCTTTACAGTACTCAATCAGAGCATAGACAGGCCAAAGAGTATAGAACAGTTCTCCCTTTTTACCAGTGGCAGCTTTAATGAGAAACCCAGCTCATTGCAGTCAAAGAGCTGATATTAGAGACGCCTGGCTCTGTTTGTGTTGCCCCGGTGACAGTAACACTATTCACTGCCGTTTAACTTGTTCATTTGATACCCGAGTGGTATATGTCTATGGTTTTTACATTTATGTATGTCAGAAATCCCTTAGTAAATGAACACGTTGGTGTCTCCTGTAGCAATATGCATTTATTTATCTCCTACAATAGTGTGTTTTTGTGTGTTTGGCTCAGTGTCTCTAAGGAATAAACCGAAGGAGGAGTGTGGCAGTACCTGCACAGAGATCTGTCTCTCTGGGGAGGACAGGCAGAGGAGGGGGTGGCAGCAGGAAGAGAAAGACTTCTGTTTATAGATTTTAAGCAGCCATTTTTTCTTTGAGTCAAGCCTTTCTTTGTAGCCCACATTGTTCCTATTTTGGTTAAGAAAGCTAGCCACAAAATAAAAACAAGCAAGCAACAAGGATGACTACATGTAAATATGGATAAGTTTGGATTAAACTTTTTAAAATATTTATTTAGTAAAAACTATGTAGGCAATAGTTTTGCCTAACCTTCTGTTTGCCCTGATGAAATTATACTACTACATACTTCATTTTCATTTAATTCATTTTAGCTGGGCGAGTGACCACGAATGAAGAACTGGAGGACATGTTAGAAAGTGGAAATCCAACTATCTTTACATCTGATGTAAGTTATAGTACTATACAAATAAGATACAACTTATTTTCCCTAAAAACAACTTTATAAAAGTTCTTATACACGCTTGTAATATTCTCCAGATCATCATGGATTCACAAATAACACATGAAGCCTTAAATGAAATAGAATCACGACATCAGGACATAATACGGTTGGAGACAAGCATAAGAGAGCTTCACACAATGTTTATGGATATGGCCATGCTAGTAGAGACTCAAGTAAGAAGCTTTTTGAGTGCATTCCAATATTTTATGATTATAGGCTAGTTGTTCAAATTTCCTTATTTGGTCTGTCAAAGGGAGAGATGGTGAACAATATTGAGAAGAATGTTGCCAATGCAGCTGAATATATCTGTCGTGCAAAAGAGGAGACAAAGAAAGCAGTGAGATACCAGAAGAGGTCCAGGAGGGTGAGTCTGCTTTCTTTAATCCATATATATATATATATATATATATATATATATATATATATATATATATATATATATATATATATATATATATATATATATACCTTTTTCTTTTTATTTACAGAAAATGATCATCCTTGCCTTTGTCCTCCTGATCCTGATTGCCATTGTCGCTCTAATTGTTGGTCTTTCTGTTGGACTAACCAAGCCTCCTCAATAAGACTATGACGGAGTTACCAATGTAATGTGTTACATACCTGATTAGAAGAAATAGTTATTTAATAAGCCAAAAATGTCTTTTCTCATAATCTTTTTATAGTTTTGATTTTGCAGTGCCTTAGCCTACTTGAAGGTTCACTATGTAACTATGCAACAGTAAATGTTCTACTGTATAGACCTAAAGTTATCTATCTTACATTTGTTCAATTATAGATGTGTTTAATTGCTCAAAAACAATTTTGAAAAAAGTAAGCCCTCCTCTAGAAAAGTTACATAGTGCATCTTTAAAGCTTGCCTCATCACTCTCATGAGTGCGAGGCTTCGTGGTTCAACAGCTTTTTCTTCCCCAGTGATAAAGTTGTAGTTGTAGAACTGCCTTTCATAACAACAAAATCACAGTATAGTATAAGGGACTCTGATAGTTACTCTCTCCACCAATGCCATCTGACCTCTTATACTTTTTTATCTATAACAATTTTAATTAAAATAGCTGTATCTGTTTCTTTTAATGTTCTCAATACAATTGTACATGATGTGGTCATTTTTGTGTTTTAAGGTGACTGCTTTAGCAAAGGCCCATTTATAGGCTTCAAGGTGATTTTTGTGAAGTAATTTCTAAACAGTGACATTAGGTATGATTCCAAGTCTATGTATTATTATTATTAGTTAAAATATTTAATTAGAATAAAAATAGGCCTTTAAAAAATATACAAAATGTGTGTAATGACTGAAGTTGCCTGTATTGTGACACTAAATATTTCAGGAACACATGATTCATTGATATATTTAAATAACTGTTTTCTATTTAAATGTATGTATCTGTCCAAATAAATAAGTGAATTGATTGAATGTGGGCTAAGTGTTTTTTTATAGGCTAATTATACAGACCCCTTTATGAAGCTGAGCATTTTCACCCTTGGTCCTGGAAAATGATACTCAGATTTGGCAACCCAGTACACTGCTACAACGAGCGGAGCATATGGTTAGCAAACGCATCACATTGAACTTTTCTGCTGAATGTCAAGGTGTATCTTCAACCAGATAAGAAGCGCCTTTATAAATTTAGTAAACCTACGTTAATGCCAACACGATTTAACAACGCTCTATTTAACAGATCGTGTTATTGTGTTTAGCATAGGCGAGTGGCTAACAGGAGCTAATTACTCATTGGCAGCCAAACCCGGGGTTGTTTGTTTTGTAGAATTGATCAGTGGTTGTTTTTAAACGTAAAAAACAACACTCGTACGTTTGTCTCTTTATGTGGTGTAGGGGTTAGTGCTGTCGTTTGACGTTGCTAATATTAGCTCCATAGAAGTAACTCAGCTGGGGCAGTAAAGCAGTCATTCTGCAGAAGTCTCATCCTCTCAGCAAGGTTACACTGCACCGTGCCAACAAGCATATATATACTCTAACTGTCCCTCTCCATTTTGTGTTTCAGAAAAGAGTAGAGTGTACTGGGCTCTGGATCAAGAGGTGTGCATGAAGTACACCAGCACAGTCTCTGACAATGACCTGACCATCACACTGCATCACTGGCTCCCTTACAGGGTCACCTTCCTGAATACACCATGAATGACAAGCTGGTCTTCTTGGGCCTGTTGTACTTTGTGCAGGGCATCCCCTACGGCCTTCAGTCGTCACTGCTTCCTGTTTACCTGCGAGGAGCTGGCCATTCTCTCACCCGCATCAGCTTTACCAAAATCCTCTATTTCCCCTGGGTTCTCAAGGTTCTGTGGGCTCCTCTTATAGACCGCATTGGCACAAAGCGTCGCTGGATTGTTGGTACTGTGTCTGGTCTCGCCCTCACATGTGCGTCCAGTGCTGCGCTTGCCCCAGAAGCACACATATGGGGCGTAGCAGCAACGCTTCTGGCCATGAACACACTGGCCTCAGTCCAGGATATAGCTGTAGATGGGGCTGCTGTGAGTTTGCTTAAAGGTCGTGGGGAGCTTGGTCTTGGGAACACAGCCCAAGTGGTTGGCTACAAAGCTGGCTCTGTGTTCGCTGGAGGTGGCTTGTTGGCTGTCATTGATGTAGCAGGATGGGGATGGATGTTTGTGCTGCTCATGTTTGTCTATGCAGGTGTGGCTCTGTTTGTATTAGGAGCCCCTGTCTTGGACGAGGAGACTGTAAAGGGGCAGGCAGCAGATGGCAGCAAGAGGGCAGCAGAAGCTACAAAGCCATGGAGAGTGTGGAGAAAGATGCTTGCAGTACCTGGCACCCCCTGGACCATCCTGTATGTGCTAACATACAAACTTGGTGAGTATGATGATTATCTCAAAATAGTATAATATATCTCTGCTGATATGACGATTATATCAGCAGAGATATGTTTATGATGAATGATGCTTCTATCTGGGATTTCCTTTAGATAAAAGCTCTGTTACAGCAAAAGTAATGTGATATCCTGAAGCACTTGTAGATGTAGAGGCACATGCATACCACTAGATGTCTCTCTTGGATTTTGTATTTGGATGACTGGCAGTTAAGAAAGTCATCGCTGTAAGGCGTTGTATCAAGTTTTGGCTGGTGTACTTTTCACTGTGGGAATTAAAAATACAAGTCTCAGTAGAAGTCAGTTGCTGGTATAATGCCTATTGTGAGACTTAAGTTTAAATCTTTCCTGGAGTCTGTTTTGAATTTATATTTTGTTTGTACATCTCTTAAGAAAAGTAGTTTTAGGTAACTCTTACTGTGTTTATGTGTGGGAGAGAGTTGATATGACCAGAGTTTGGTGTTTGGTAGCAGAAGGGGATTATGTACGGATTAGAGTCTCTTTGTGTCTGTGGCGTTCACAAACTGCAGGAGAAGACAGTGCACCACATTGATGTTTATGTGGGTGGTGGGAATATAATTGTCTCCTCACATTTGCATAGCTTTCACTGGAGCTTGTATATGAATGTATGGCCTTTGTTTTAAGAATGTGCGTGCGTGTGTGTGTGTGTTTGAGTGCTGAGTGAGGGTGGCCTGGTAATCGGATGAGTCCCAGTAGACGACTGTACACTAGACAAATATGAAGCCTTCCTGGACCCCTAATCTGTCTAGGGACTAAGAACATCCCCCCAACAAGCACTCTCCGACACATGGGCTCACACACTCAAAAATAATTACTGCTTGTGTTTTCACTAACTAGTCATTAATAGCCTTGTCCCTTGCTAACATTTACTGGTGTTCAAGCCTAAATATTTTCCATCTTTAGGGAGCAAAATAATTTTGTAATTTTCTAAAAAAGATCTGAATGTTGCCAGCATAATTGACTATGTGAGACGTTATTGTTTTTGTCCAAGCGTTTTGTTTGTGTGCGACTGGTGATCAGGGTGCCTGCTGCCCCCCTTTCCCAATACACACCCTCTCTCGCATCTCTCCCTAATGAAGTGGAGTTTGCAGTGTCCAACGCAGCAGCCAATCAGTGAAAGCCTCATGTCTGAACTATGACCTCTATGCCATCTGAGGGCAGAGGCATCATGGGAGCACTGTCTGGCCTCCAGGGACAGACAGAGCGAGGGGTGAGGAAGAGTAATCTCTGATGATAATACATGAGAAAGAGGAGATATAGTTAAAGCTTACAGCACCATATTTCTGGTACTTTTATTTGCCTTATCACTAGTCAGACTCATTGCATACAATTAAATTGAAAAAATTAAATAAATGTCATATTTGCATTATTTTAGGTGGTCAAAAGGTGATATTTACAAAAAATTAAAAGAAAAGATTGGCTTATATTACATAGAGCTTATCACTATTACCAAACTTCTCATTGAAATTTGCACCTATATCTGTTTGACTTTTAATCTGTCCTTATTTAAGTTAAAATTTTAATTAAAAAAAAAAAAAAAATGGTAGAAAATTGTTGTCCATATCATTATTGCATTGACAACATTCATGTCATACGACCTATCTTTAGATTTATTATCTTACAGCCAATCTGAGCACAGCATAGAACAACACCACCCCATTACAACTTAAATGGTAGTTGTCCTCTTTTAAGCTATTGCACAAGGCCGCGAGCTAATGAATATTTTTGAATTAATAGACTTTTTACTCTACAGGGATAGGGAGATACAGACATATTTGGATAAAAAAGGAAGGAGGGTAAAAATAGGCCCCTAAATGCTTCTTTCTGTGCTGTAGAAAAGGTTACATTGTTAATCAGTAATCATTGTGTAATTTCTATGTTATATTTTTATTTTTAATTGGGGGAATCTATTGTTCACTATTCACTTTGAACTCTGCCCCATTGCTCGCTTCCAAGATGGCCATTTTTCATCATTAGTTCTACAGTGTCTGACAGGAGATATGAGTGATGGTGAGCTTCGGTACTGCCTTTCTCTGGGAATTGACCAGCTGGACACATTGAAGAATTGATAAACAGAAAAGATCTTGTTCACCTTTCATTTTTCTTTTCCATGAAGTTTATAACATTGCAACAGGGGACACAGAAGCTCAGTAGTTGGTGTTGTTTGAAGAACACAGCATACTGCAAGTTCCAACTGTAAATTTCTATTAATTTATTTAACTAATTTACCTGCATCATTAAAACATGTCTAGTACATAGCAATTTTCATTGTTTTAAGATTTTGTTTTAATACTACTGCCCACTTATATCATAAAAAAGTATGCTTAAAGATAAATGATATTGGTAATGGTAAAAGATATTTTGGGAAAACTGCACACCTCTTTCATGGCTGGCTGGTGCATGGTCCAGTGGACAATGGAGATATAAAAAAAAAGTTGAATCTTAAGTTGAAAAGGAGGCAGTATTTTCCAAAGGGAAAAGACAGGACTGCTGGGAGCAGGGCTGTAGGAGCAAATAAATTAATGAACAACTGCCACATGGTGCTCCAACAAAGAAAACGTGTACAATGGCAATGGCTCATTAATTTGACCATGTCAAGACAAACGTGCAGTCAAATGACATTACAGTGTAAAATTGCTTTTTCATTGGATTATAATGCACAAACTTTTAATACCAATGAAAAACCATCATAACTAATGACAAATTTATGATTTATTTTACTCATGTGGGTCAAATCCAAATTCTTTTTAGAATATATTTTTATCATTTACGTCATAGATAAACAATTTTTCTGTGTTAATTATGTTTTTTTGGGGGGGTAGATGATTCTTGGCTTTTGTTGTAGTGTAAAAATAATAGGCAATCCACAATTTATAAGTACATATTTATGCCCTTCCTGGCATTTATAGTTGTGGTATTAATTACCACAAATGGCCTGGCTTTTACAACAATGTGGATATTAAAATGTGTACTTTACACAATAGGCTCAAGTTGATCCAAACAATTTGGAAGATTTTAGACTACTGTAGTCTCTGGGGCAGCAGAGAAAACCCTTGACATGTATTGATTTTAGCAGCACCCTCACTGTGCTGTGTGCGTGCTTCTGAAGCCACAAATATATAGGATACTCTGGAAACGTGTGAAGAGAGGGCTCTGTTTACGGCTTTGTCCTGAGGGGAGCTGATGAGCTGATAGCTATACGTGCTTGTGTGCTTCCTTCTGTGTGTGGTGGGTGTGTGCAGCTGCATGTAGTATGTATGAAGCACGCTCTGTTTACTGGGAGGACCATGGCAGGCAGGGATAAGGTTGTCCTGGTTGTCCTCTGTGATCTGTGCACTTTGTACCCACTGTCGACCTAACGCCTCTGTGCCACCCCTTACCCCCCTCACCTCCTCACCTCCTGCTGATCCCATTCTATACCATCCATCCACTCCCTCTGTAACACCATCACTCCAACTCAATCAGTCGGGATAAGAGAATTATTCTATGTGCTGCACAAAAAGTTGAATATTATATGAACTCTGATGGGGATCTGCCACATGCTTGTCCCCTGGATATGTTAAGCATTTGCTTGGAATGTTACATACTATGGCATTAACTAATCTGTCTTGCATGTATTGAATTACAGGGCTTTATATTGTAAAAACTAAACCTTGAAGAACAAAGATTCTGAATGTGAGTGGCGTAGTTTCTCCACAGATCTGAACTCTCATGGAGATGGATTATAGCAAAGCAATTTTACATCCCTATGGTGACAAGCAGGTGGCAGACCCTACCATAAAACTTACATAGTGCACCTTTAAACAATGTGAACCTGGTTACTGTTTGGACACCCAAGAAACAGTGTATTGGTTTATTATAGCATCTCATAGAAATACAATATGTATATAAGATATTTATACATTTTAATGATGATGTATTTTGGGTTTGGATAGTGCATGTATTTATGAGAAACATCACATGTAAACAGCACGCCGAAATGCAGCTAGTAGCAATCTTTCAAATTGTTGCCCTGCCTCATTTAAAACTATGTTAATTCTTTGTTTTTATCATTTATAAATCATTATCATTACATTTCACTGAATTGTTTTTTAATATAAGCAATGGTGAGACCTAATTTTACTTAATGGCTTTAGTGGAATTTGGATTGTACAGTGTCAAATGCTGCACGTTTTCCCCGTACACCTGTGATGTTAGATGTTTTTCCTCATTGTTGACGTCACCATAATGTCTCTTTTATATCATTTTCCTGTTTCTCAAATCCCCTAACACCTCTCCTCTTCCTCTCCACTCTGCTTATTTAATCTTTGTGGACGTCTAATGAAATCCCTACTGAAATGGACAATTGTTGCTTTGAGAATATTTATAGAAAGGAATAATCAGCCTGCTTGTGTTTGTCTACACGGCCTCCTCCCCATAACCCTCTCTTTAAAGAAATAATTAGCTGAAGACAGGACTGTGAACGCTCTGAGCTAAACAACAGGCAGACAGGCGCAGAAGCAGGGAATCATGGGTAAACAACAGCAGCATCATGGGCTCCAGAGTCGACAATGTTGACTTTATTATGACTAATGTGATTACTGCAGACTACTACAGAGGGTGACACACGAGTAGTGTTCTGCTATAGAAGTACTATGTTTTCAATCCAGATTAGTCATTTTGAGGTCTTGGCAACTAAAGACATTGGACTACCTTTTTTTTTTTTTTTTTTTTCCCTTCATGGCCAATGCTGATTGTTCAGAATCCAGAGAAACTGTTCGCCGAGAAACTCTGCTGATATTTTTGGGCTAATATCTTTTCCCCATTTCCCCCAGATTATGTCATTTAAATCTACAAATCATTTTCAAATATCGGCCTGATATATCGGCTAACTGATAAATTGGTCTATCTGTGGTGCAACTGTGGACCTACGAAGGTAATAAAATATACCTCACCACTGGACCACTTAGTAGTCTTACTCTAAAAGTAGTAGCTAATTATTTTATTGTTTTAAGTCACCACTCTCCACTGCTGCAGCTTTAGCATGTTGGTACACGTTTTACACAGAGAAAACCTGTGTTTTCTGCTGGCTTGTCACACCAGTGTTCGCTCCATGACACCCTCGGTCTCGCTGCCACTCTCCCCATCACTAGGATCTCCTCTCTCTCCCCTACTCTCTCTTCCTCTTTTTTATTCCAATCTGTTTCATGTGTCTTCTTTTCCTCTATTTTTGTTTGTCTCCTGCCTGACAGAGTGAGTGGATGGCTGGTTGTGCTGCGTCGACTTTGACAGCAGTCTGGGAACTGAGCTGTCAGTCACCACAGCTCCTTGGTCCCACTGTCTTTGTGAAGTCGCTCTCCATTAATATAATAATGGCGTCTAGTCGACAATGCTGAATATTTTACTGTAATGTTTCGGCAGAACATTACCCCCGCACTCATCACCACACAGAGGAAGTCTCGGGGAAAACTTTTCATTCTGACTGAGAGGCCTTTGTGCGTCCCGTTTCATCTTCTGCAAGGTTTTTGTGTTTTGTTGTGTTTCTCTTTCACTGCTTTAGGAAAAGTACCAGGTCTCTGTTTGATAAAGAGACGGAGAGTAGTCTTTTTCTTGTCAGACATTTATTATTGACACTCTCCAGGAATAGACCCCAACGGTTTTGTGTTTGATTTTGTTGTCGTCATCTCCAGAATGTGATGTTAGTCTTGCAGGTTAAACTGTCAGGTAACAGCTGCACCTTCTTCAAAGTCACATTGTTTCTTTTGTATGTACTGTAAACTGGTGCCTGTTCTGAGATGTATCAAATAAGTAGCCCTCTTTTATGATCATATACAACAGAACAGGTATTGAACATTTATCATAACAATTTTATAGAAGCAGTGGCCATAAGAAGAAGAAGCTCAGCAGGGACGGGCCTGGTTAGTACTTGGATGGGAGACCACTGGGAAAATCAGGTGCCACAGTGGGGCGCCAGTGGCACTTCACCCACACTGCCTAGTATGAAAGTGGTGTGTGTGTGAGTGTTGGTGGTGGTCGGACGGGGCCGATGACGCAGATTGGCAGCCTCGCTTCTGTCAGTCTGCCCAGGGCAGCTGTGGCTACAATAGTAGCTTACCACCACCAAGTGTGGAGTGAATGAATAATGCCCTGTAAAGCATCTTTGAGTGTCCAGAAAACCGCTATATAAAACTGATGCATTATTATTATTATTATTATTATTATTATTATTAAAATATTACACAGATTGAGAGAGGAAAAGGGGGAGGAGAATCCTGTTGGAATCAGACCCGTCGACAGAAATTTGGGGGCCCGGGGCAACAAGCCTTACATGAATCCCCCTCTAATATAAATGAATAGAAAGAGGGTCCAGTTCTGTGCCCCTAACACCCTGGGGCCCGGGACAACAGACCCCTTTGTCCCCCTGTCTACTGCTCTGGTTAGAATAATAGATTTTTACATGGTATAAAAGACAGATTTGTGTTGTCATGGCCCCATCTCTCTTGATGTGTATTGTCTGTAAATTAAGTTTGTAAATCTGTCTGTAAATCTAATCCTCGGCCTATGTGTTGTAATGTCACACACAGGTGAGCAGGGCGCTGTCACCATGTTCCCCCTCTTCCTGTTGGACCATCACATGACGGCTCGGGAGCTGGGCTTCTGGAACGGGATCATCGCCATGGGATTTTCCATCTGCGGCTCATCTCTGGGAGGCCTGCTGCTCGCTCAGTTCAGGTACAGCCCTTGAATCAGATAGGCTAGATGGTAGTAATTGATTCAGAATTTAGGGAGATACAAGGAATAATAATTTTTCAAGGTAAGAACAAAATGTAAAACTTCTAACATGTAAGAAATATACATTTATATCAGTGCACTAAAATGGAAAGATCTAGTACAAAAAAACACAGAGAGAGAAGTTTACTGTCCCAGTAACTCATGTACCCGCAAGCTGAGAATCAAGAAAGACTGTGATTTAGACGGTAGACACACATTAGATACAATAGATATGGATGGTGAGAAGTATATGTAGTGAGAAGTAGTCTGTGTCTAACATAAAATATACGTGTGTAGGGACAGCCTTAGACCTCGAGCTCTCGCATTGAATAGAACTGCATAGCACCTAACCTACTGCTTCCATCCCATCAGATAGTCCATCATCACCTCCTCCTCTTTCCCGCTTCGTCTGTCCTGTCAAGTTGTATAGAGCTTTGTTAAAATGTATCCCCTCAATAATATTGTTGCTTTGCCTCCACTGCTGCTCTTACACTATACATCATACATTTCACTTTCCACATCTTTTATGTGTTCTTACTGCAATGTGTATAATATTTTTACCTAAACACAAAGTACTCAGAGATCTTCAGTATGTTGTTGAGAGTGAGTTCAGCTTATACAGTAGATGTACCCATCATGTAGAATTTTGTATGTTAAAACAGTTGTATTTAATGCAGCAATTATTTTTTCATTTTTACATTGTCATTTGTATTTTTTTACAAATGAAAATGTATTGCCTATCCTTCTCCTAGCATTATATTCTGTTTAATTTATGCTTTCCAGTTTTACCTGTTCCCCTGTCCCCCTGAGCTTATTGGTATTGTACAGTTAGTGCCAAAAGAGTTGCGTAAGATTTGTACATCTGCTTTAAGAAGTATCACATTATAGTGCAGCTCTGCCTATGGCCAGTGTGATGTAAGGCTTTGCTAAAAATAACGACAATAGCATCATGAAGCATCGTGGTTTGAGTCTCACATTATACTTTACGAACTGAGTGACCAACCTCAGATTTGCAGTTTTGTATGAAAAGATGAAAAAGGAGCTAGCTACAGTCAGATTTTTTGACCTGGTATGATCTGTAAAGTGCAGTAGAAAACATGTGCACTATGCAGTCAATTCTTTTAATAACCTTGCAAAAAATACCTACTAAATAAACTAAATAATGACTAAAAATAAATGTCTTGCAAATGCAATAATCAGTATATATGTTTATTGAACATTTACAGAAATCCAGATGGGAGATGGGAGTCTTAAGTTAGATCAGGCCATTTTATTGTCTAACATTTTATAACTAACATTATATTCTATTTAAAAGTGTGTGAAAAATTGAGCAAATTTTTTATTTGCCACAAAATTAAGTTGTTTCCACAAAATGTAACTTATTCAGTGCATAATTTGACAGTTGTAAGTTATCTTGGTTTGTTCACGTATATGATTGCTCCTCCTTTCGAGTGTCACGCTTTTTGTCCCATGTTATGTTTTCATATGACTTCAGTTTTTGTTTTTTTTCTCTCTTTTTGTAAAGTGACACTGGCAAACACAGTGCAAGTCTCCAAAGGCCTGTTTTTCTTAAGGGAATAGGAGCTTTGAAAAGATGTCATTGTCATAGTTTAGCTTTGTATTTTCTCCACTTTCTTTACACATCTCGGTTCAAAGACTTGCTGGATGGTAGTTCACAAACTCACAAAGAGAAAAACACTTGTCATGAACCTTTTAATGATGATTTAAGGTCCAGTGTTTGAGCCACTGTTATTTATTTATTTATTTATTTTCTTGTCATAGAAAATCTAAGCAAATAAACACTGTTTATTTTTTATTAAATTAAATCTGAAAGTCATTCTTATTTTGTTTTTGAAAAGAAAAGACAAGATCTATTGATTGTAACTATAGTAACTTGTAGTCAGATTAACAGTTTGCAAATGAGTTTAAGACCAGTTAAGTATGAACACATTAGGTGGTATTTTCAATAGCTTTGACTTCCCAATTTTGTAACGGTATACAATAGAGTTGTGGTTGCATGTGAACTAAAAGAGAAGTAGGCTTGGGTCCCACCTTTAAAAGCTCAGTTGGAAGCTTTATTCCAATCCCCATTCGCCATCAGTAGCGCTTGAGTGGGCGACCCCCCCCCCCTTTACAACCACCACCAGAGGCAACCTGAGAATAAGGCTATTCTTATCTGGGACCAGCCCGTGTGAGGTGGCAGCCAGGCAGGTTCTCTTTCTCACACACACACACAAACACACACGCGCGCACACACACACACACACACACACACACACCGCAGCAGCATCTCCCCGGAGTGCGTGATATGAAAGAGTGTCATTGAGAAGGCAGCACTGAGGAGAATGTCTTTAGCATGTGAATGATGCAGGATTGGTTTTCCACCATGGAGCAAGGGAAGGCCGAGAGAAACACCGAGAGGAGAGAGTGGAGGTGGATTCAAAATAGTGGCTGAAAGTATACAGAGATACTAAATGTTTGTCCACAGTGGAGCATAACGCAGAATGACTGGCCATAGTGCTTTATCCAAATCCAGAAAATATACAGGAAAAAAACATCTGTTGATCTCATAAAAAATATTGCGGTGGAGGAGTCTGTCTGTAATCTTTTATCATAGGTTTACATTTTAACTTGAGTTTTACAAAATATCTTTGCATATCTTTATAGAAAATGCAGTCCATTCTTACCTCCAGAAGGGTTGTCTTTTTGTCCCTTGCATGCACCTCTCTCCCATAAAATATAAATGATAATTTTGAGCAAAAGGAAAGTATACAAGTACATTCCATACTATAGCATTAAACTTGTCTATGTCCGTGAAGACAAGCAGGTGATGCCAATGCCATGTTTTTCTAAAAATATTTAGAAATTATAAGACTAGTAATTGAATAAAAGCAAGGTAATTGTAATGTCACATTGTGAAACACTGCTGACAAAACGATAATGTCTCCATGGAGTCAAGCAGGTTGTCTACTCACTGTCTGAAAAGTTACATAGTGGACTTTAAGGATAAGATAATAATAGATACACTTTTAATACTTTAGTGGTGTTAGTTGTTTTGCTAAACCCTTAGTTTCACTTTAATGTCACACGGACAGCTACTCTTATTGTATAAACCTGGTATTGTTCTTTGCGACAGGCCCCTGCTCTCACTACATTTTTACAGATAAATAATTGGATAGAAAAAACATGTAAACAAACGCAGTAGTGTTTGAGTGGCAGGCGTCCTCTGAGTGATTGGCACTGTTCAGCCCTGTATGTGTCGTGTTTGTGTGTGCGCTCTTAACTCTGATTAATTACCCCTCTCATGCTGGGGATCTCCTTAGGTTATTGATTACGTCATGAAGCAAACCCACAGGGGGACCATTTTCTTGCACTAACGGGGTATCAATTAGTGTCTGGAGACTTGTTTACTGGCTCACGTGCACATGCTTTTGCTTGTGTGTGTGTGCGTGTCTGACAATGCTTGTCGCCGTGGATACTACTACTGCTGCTCATCGATATTGCACAGGAGAAGTTGAAGTGTGAGTCTTTTGATTGGTGCTTTGTTTGTTGGTCTCTGCAGCATTGGGGCTCTGATGCGACGCGTGTTTGTGCTGAGAACCGTCAGCATGGTCTTCCAGAGTTCGCTGCTCACTGTGCTGGAGCCGTCTCCTCTCATGAAAGGTGAGGCCAGACTGTCCGAACAAACAGCAGTTATGCAATGTTTGGACCATTCTCTATGTATGTCATATGTTAAAATGGACATATGTCACTGTTAGTATCCTACCACTTAACTAACGATGTAGTCATAAAGTTGAGCCAAATGTGTGATTTTATTGTTTGTTTCATTTTCTTTTATGTAGGTAGCCCCCAAAAATTACTGTGAAAATGTGTTTAAAGAGGATTTTCTTTTGCCCAGATTTCAGATAATTTGGTAATACGAAATACATTTTACTGGTGACACTGAATACCAAAAATGTAACAAATATATAATTGTTTAAGTTAAAATAAAGTAAAAGTTCATGTGTTGTTTCTAAGTAGTAATATGGACTGCAGTTGGGACATTGATAGACAGGTGCCATGTCTCTCCAGAGAGCCATTCAGTGGTGTCTGAATGACACGTCTTATTCCATTGCACAGCAAGTCGCAAACATTTGGGATTCATATCCATGCTATTTATCTCTGCAAGAGCTGTCTGTTCCCCAATCAAGCCCCTCAGTCTGAAAACTCAGGCCTAGCTCCTCGCCACTTTACATACAGTACAAAGATCCAGGCGTAAAAACCCAAAACATTCACTTTCCTATTTTTCAATATTACATGATAACACTGCGCGCTCCTCCAGACTGATCAGTGGCTCCTTGTCTCGTGTCTGACTGAAGACTCTTATTCGGCAGAAAGTCTGCAGCTTGGGTGAATAATTCAGCGCTCACCGAGCTCTGTGGTTCTTGTGTTTCTGCCACTTCCCCTCAGAGGATACACTACATGTGTTTGGGGAACAGCAGAGTTAGAGACACTTCAACAGCTCACCATTTCCAACTGCTTTGTCTCTGCTTTGACATACAGTACAGAGGCGAGCAGCACTGTGCACAGAATATTGTCAAATTGATAGTTTTTTGCAGAAAGAGAAGTTAGTTCCCATTGTTTAAGTCAGCGCTGCTCCACTTGTTATTTGTGTGAGGTTTTAGTGTCTAGTGTCTGCGTACACTGGTGTATGAGTGTGTGTGTGTGTGTGACTGGTGCCTTGTTGTAAAGCGCTTTGAGTCCCTTTAAGGTGGAAAAGCGCTACATAAAAATGTGACCATTTGCTATTTTACAATTTTGATTTGACTCCTGTTTCTGTAGGTATGGCTGTCCTCAGTATGAGCGTTCAGCACTTCCTGGGCGGTCTCATCACCACGCTCACTTTCACGACCATGATGCATTGTACTCAAAGGGCTGAGGAAAGCATCCAGGTAGGGAGATCTGCAGCAATATTACCTACCAGTTTCAATAGGAAAAAATACACATCCTAGTAAAATTATACATACGTTTTACAAAGGCTTTAATAAAGGCTTTATGAAATTACAATGAACATAAATGTGAAGTTGTTTTATTTAGTTTTAAAAGAAAAACATCTACATCTTTTACTGTATGTTGTATAGGGCTAAAAATTATTTTAGTAGTCAACTGGTCATATTTTTATATCATTGCTTTCTGTATAATAATATAATAATAGTAATAAAAATATAATAAAAATAATAACCACACTTTCTTTGTAATAAAACCAGCTTTCCTAACAAATGGCATGTGTTGTAAAACAAGATCATTGTATAAATACCCCTAATGCTTTGCTTTTCTCATACAAGGCCCCAAATCCCACACTACTATATATATATAGGCCTATATGTGTGTATTTAATGCATCTTAATGGCCCAAAGGTTGGAACTGGAGTCACCATTGATGGTTTTATGAGTCTAAACCTTATTTCAAACAGATGTAGTAATCGGCCTCTTAGGATGCTTATTATATCATTCTTGTTGTCTGGTAATGGCTTCCTTCCCTTGCTGTAATCATGCCATTTGATAATGTTAGGTCATGTCTTTTCAAAGGGAGCTTGAACAGAACATACAGTACCACACCTAGCGTCACCTATTCACCTGTCATCTCCTCACCTGTCACTGTCACATGGAAAATCTCTGCAGACCACTAGCTCTTCTCATGGGGACCCTGTATATTTCACCATTGTCCATCATGGCACTTCTGTTTCTGTTCTTTTAAACACTTTCTCCTCCTCTGCGGTCCCCCTCTTTTGTCCCGACTGTAACTGGGCTGTAAGTGCCCGGGGGTGATCTGTTAACGCACCCATTCAGACTTGCCTCTGTCAATCTCCCAAAGTGACAAATTATCATCTAAATTGCTGTCAGTTTAAAATGAAAAGAAAAGGGGAGGGGGTGTCACAGCTTGGATCACAGCAGTCAGGATCTTGTTACTAATAAAATAAATTATCGAGAAATGTGCAGCAATCACAACATGCCATGATGAGAACCAGGGTTAATTTGAGAAGTGCTCACAACACATTTCCTGTGTGCGTTTTAGTGTGTGAATCAACATGTGTGGATGGCATTTGTGTGTGTGTGTGTGTGTGTGTGTGTGTATTGAAGGTAGTGTTTCCAGTGACTGAAAGCTGATAGTGTGAGTGCTTGTTAACGATCCCCACGAGAAAGAAACTGAATCTGTTAAACAAGTTGCTCAGAATAAAGGCACTCCACTTAGCTGTGGTCGCTCACACAGGCCTCTCTTAGCGCCCCCTCCTGCTGTCTGCACACCACACTGTAGGCTCCAGTTAGACCCAAACACAGCACTGCACACCACTGCAGCCTCACACCACTGCAGCCTCACACCTCAGACCACTGCAGCCTCACACCACTGCGGCGTCACACCACTGCAGCCTCACACCACTGCAGCCTCACACCACTGCAGCCTCACACCACTGCAGCCTCACACCTCACACCACTGCAGCCTCACACCACTGCAGTCTCACACCACTGCAGCCTCACACCACTGCAGCCTCACACCACTGCAGCCTCACACCTCACACCACTGCAGCCTCACACCACTGCAGCCTCACACCTCACACCACTGCAGCCTCACACCTCACACCACTGCAGCCTCACACCAGTGCAGCCTCACACCACTGCAGCCTCACACCTCACACCACTGCAGCCTCACACCACTGCAGCCTCACACCTCACACCACTGCAGCCTCACACCTCACACCACTGCAGCCTCACACCACTGCAGCCTCACACCTCACACCACTGCAGCCTCACACCTCACACCACTGCAGCCTCACACCTCACACCACTGCAGTCTCACACCACTGCAGTCTCACACCTCACACCACTGCAGCCTCACACCACTGCAGTCTCACACCACTGCAGCCTCACACCTCACACCACTGCAGCCTCACACCACTGCAGTCTCACACCACTGCAGCCTCACACCACTGCGGCCTCACACCACTGCAGTCTCACACCTCACACCACTGCAGTCTCACACCACTGCAGCCTCACACCTCACACCACTGCAGCCTCACACCACTGCAGCCTCACACCTCACACCACTGCAGCCTCACACCACTGCAGCCTCACACCACTGCAGCCTCACACCTCACACCACTGCAGCCTCACACCACTGCAGCCTCACACCTCACACCACTGCAGCCTCACACCTCACACCACTGCTGTCTCATACCTCACACCACTGCAGCCTCACACCACTGCAGCCTTACACGACTGCAGCCTCACACCACTGCAGCCTCACACCTCACACCACTGCAGTCTCACACCACTGCAGTCTCACACCACTGCAGCCTCACACCTCACACCACTGCAGTCTCACACCACTGCAGTCTCACACCACTGCAGTCTCACACCACTGCAGTCTCACACCACTGCAGTCTCACACCACTGCAGCCTCACACCTCACACCACTGCAGCCTCACACCACTGCAGCCTCACACCTCACACCACTGCTGTCTCATACCTCACACCACTGCTGTCTCATACCTCACACCACTGCAGCCTCACACCTCACACCACTGCAGTCTCACACCACTGCAGCCTCACACCTCACACCACTGCAGTCTCATACCTCACACCACTGCAGCCTCACACCTCATATCACTGCAGTCTCACACCACTGCAGCCTCACACCTCACACCACTGCAGCCTCACACCTCACACCACTGCTGTCTCATACCTCACACCACTGCAGCCTCACACCTCACACCACTGCAGTCTCACACCACTGCAGCTTCACACCTCACACCACTGCAGTCTCACACCACTGCAGCCTCACACCTCACACCACTGCAGTCTCACACTACTTCACTCTGAGGTTTAGTTTTATTCATCAGTGACAAAGAGTATTGTTTTAACACAGCGAGTTACACCATAAATCACAAATTACGGTTAATTTGTATTATTACTCTTGTATTGAGATGTTGCGATGGCTGGCTCTATGATAAATAGATTATGGAGGTGGCATGTCATGTGCACGAATCCATGAAGATGGTCATAGAAAGTTAAAACCATTCTTTAGAACATCATAATATGTCATATTGTGGAATATTATAGCAAAAGGGACAACATTTCCAGGAAGACAAGCAGGTGGAGATGCACTTAAAAACTTGCGCCCATCATGCATGCTTTTATTTATGTCTATTTCTGGCTAGAAAGGTATGTGTAGGGGCTTTACACTTGCATTCTAAAAAATATATAATTCTACCTGTGTATAACCAACATAATAAACTGTTTTTTGTTTTTTGTGGAAGACTTGATAGCTCTTAGAATTGATTTTTATACACTTGTATACATTATTTTTCCTTGTGATTCAGATTCATCTAAAATGTGCAATTATGAATTACAGACCCTCTTTGGGCTTTATTTTGATTGAGTGAGTATAATAAATCAGTGTGTCCCTTCAGAGTGTATGCGTTTGGTGTATTTTGTGCGTGGTGCGTTCAGGTGCAGGGAGGAGGCCTGCTGCTACATTAGGTAATCTCTGTGTCTCTGTGGAAAGCCCAAAGGCTGCGCAGATCCTGTTCTCCTCTTGGCTCCTCTCCAGCATCTGGGGCCATGATCTCACGCTTTCTCTTTTAGGTGTCTTATCCTCTTTATTCTTCTCCTCCATTGTGCCCTCCTGCACTTTGGGGCTTTCAACTAAAGTTTTCACACATTTTCTGTTAACTGTCTTCAGTGTTCAGTATCGCTCACATGATGCGGCACAACTGATAGGAATCAATCCCCACTCAGTTTTTCTGCCTCATAATCTCTCTCTCCATCTAACGCTGCCTTTTCTAACAATGTTTGTCTTTCTTTACCCAACCTTTCCTTTCCCTGATCTGATTTCACCTCACGTTTAATACTTTCTATGTTCTTTCTACCACGTAAAATTAACATAATTATCAAGTTACTGTAACGAAGTTAATTAGGTTTTCATTTATGTATTTTGAGGATATGTTGTTTTAGCCCAGAATATAGTGGTTGTTTAGTAACTGTAAAGTCAGCAGTTTGTCCTCTCTTTCCAGTTTCTGTTGAGATGTCCTTGGGCAGCACACCTTACCCATCCATAAGAATTCATGTGTTCTTTTGGAGTTCCTATAGGGATAGAATGTCAGTCACGTTTCTCCCAGCCTAACCTAAGGTGAAAAGTAACCTTCCACTTGAATGAATACACTGTACAGATATTTGTGGTAGACTGCCGATATCATTACAACATCAAGTTTGTTAAGTAATTTGTAATGAAACCTTTACTTTTTTTACTTGTAGTTGAGTATTGAAGAAAAAGCAATTTTGTCTGCAAATATATTCCTTAAACAGCATCACCTGAGCTTCATCTGGGTCAAATTTAAAATAATAAAAATAAAAAAAAATAATAATAAAGATTAATCAAATACCTAATTGTTAGATTAAAGGTGCATTGTGTAACTTTTCTGGTGGAGGGTCCGTCAAATTATTTTCTCCATGGAAATATTTTAGCTTTATCTGTAATTTTTCATAGTATGGTATTAAACCTTTCTATCTTCATGGAATGCCTGTTTCTCTAGGTATTTTTGAGCAGTAAAACCATAAAAATAAATATAAGGTAGAGCTGTTCAGTGTCATACTGTGGAACATTCTAGGCAGCGCAATGACATATCCATAGAAACAAGCAGATAACGGACCCCAAACTAAAAGTTACATAGTGCACCTTTGAGCAACTAGAATAAATAATAGTTCATTATTTATTCTATTATTTATAATGAACTATTATAAATAATAGTTCATTATTTATTCTGTCAATAATGGTGTGACAGTATTCAGACGTTGACCTATTTACCTCTGCTTTCAGGCGACTCACTACAGTTTCTTGGCGACTTTGGAGGTGCTGGGGAAGTTGACTTTCAGCGCTCTGGCCGGAGGCATGGTAGACTGGTTCGGTTTCCAAGTGGCCTTCCTCTTCTTCCTCACTCTGTCGGCCGCTACAGCCCTGCATGTGTGGACCGCCACATTCACCGGAGCTCTCAGGGAACACCAGCTAAAAGACCAACCTAAATGAACAGAGGGCCTCTATGCTGGTCTCTTTCACCCCACTTGAGTCCTCTTGAGTGGGAATTAGCCATGCCATTCACATCCTTTGTTTGGGGATGGCCATATTTACTTGTATACTTTACCGCACAATTAGCACAACTCCTCATCTCCCTGTCCTTATCTATGAGTGAGTGACATGGAGGCTGCGTGTTTGTCATAAAGAGGTAGTGTATTTATTTTGATGATGAAAGATAAAATTGCGTGAGTTTAATAGTAGCGCTCAGCTCTGGTTGTAAGAGTGAATAGTCTCAAAGCTGTTTTATCCACTGAGCCATTTTATGTTTTAAAATGCCAGCAATAGGCGGGCAACAGCAATACAGTTACTCTCAGATGCTTGTTTTAACACATGGTACTGTATTATGTCTTAAGTTTGGTTTACAGTGAATTGATGCTACCTCACACAATCAATGGAGGGTACAATACACTGTACCAGGGGTGATGGTGATGTGTGGTCACTATGTGATTTGATGGCAACAGTGTGGAATTATTATAAATGTATGAAATATGAAACTTAGGAAAAGCCTTTGAGTAGTAGCACTGATTATTTTTAGAGGGCTTAAGCAGAACTAAATGGGCCCAAGCTAGGTTTTTGTGGAACATTTTTAGGTATACTAACTTGTTATATTTACTTGCACATTACTTTTTGTTGAGTAAGACATGACATTGTCTCTGTGCCAATAAAAGTGGTTAAAAACCCTACTCATAGATATGCCAAAATCTTCCCTGGGCTCATTTGGTTCTCACATCTCAATATATTATGCTTTATTACACGCGACTCTCAGTACATTGTATCGCTGCCTTACATACTGCATGGTGCCATTCAAATATGCCATTATCCATAACACTTAATTTACTGCTGAAAATATGCTGATGCACAGTTAAACTTTTTCTCTGCTATACTACAGGTACTATGCTGTATAAATTTGTAAAGCGGGCTATGAATGCTACTTCAAATGTGACATTTTTACAGAGAGAATCCTGAATGTAAAAGATGTGTACAGTCCCTGACAAAAGTCTTGTCGCTTATCCATTTTGTAGAAACAAAAGCTTATAGCCTGACTTTAAATTAATCGATTGGTTTTAGAAATGTCTCATATGAAAGCTAAAACCCTCCCAAATTATACTCAATATACTAAAATAAATTTGCTTCACTGAAGAAAGATTGATCATTTAATGAACACAGAAAGGTCAGATTTTGGCAAGACAAAAGTCTTGTCGCCTTGTCATATGATGCACCCAATCCTAGATTACAGCCTCACCTGTGATCAGTTACTGATCAATCAATTAGTGGGTGTGTATAAAAAGAACCCCAGCACACCAGACCTTCACATCAACTGCAACTTGACCTCTGACAACATGCCTAAGATCCACCCTGAGACCAAAGCGTTAATTATCAAGAGGCTGAAGACCAGATCCACTGCTGAGGTGGCTGACACCTTCAATGTGTCTCAGCGTCAAGTACAAAGAATAAGAAAAAGATCTGAAAAGACTGGAGATGTTTTTGGCAAGCCCAGGTCCGGCAGACCCCGCAAGACAACTGCTCGGGAGGACCGTTTGTTGATTCGAAAATCCAAGGCCAGCCCCTTTTCCACTGCAGCAGAGCTCCACCAGGCCGGGTCACCTCAAGTCCCTGTGTCAACCAGAACAGTTTGTAGAATTCTGTCTCGAAATGGCCTCCATGGTCGAATCAGTGCATAGAAACCAGCACTAAACAAAAGGCAATTAAAAAACCGTGTGGCATTTGCCAAGGCCCACAGCCTGCTAAAAGGATGGACACTGGAAAAGTGGCAGAAGGTGGATTTCATCATTGAGCATGTCTGGGGTAGAGTGAAAGAGGAAGCATGGAAGGCAAAACCAAAGAATCTTGATGAACTCTGGGAGGCATGTAAGACTGCTTTCTTTGCTATTCCTGATGACTTCATCAACAAATTGTATGAATCATTGTCGAACCGCATGGATGCAGTCCTTCAAGCTCATGGAAGTCATACAAGATAAATATGGATCTCACAGCACCACTACTTAATTCACTGACGTTATGCAACATATTTTTGTATTTGAAGTAAATTATTTGTTCAATTTTCTGTAGGCGACAAGACTTTTGTCTTGCCAAAATCTGACCTTTCTGTGTTCATTAAATGATCAATCTTTCTTCAGTGAAGCAAATTTATTTTAGTATATTGAGCATAATTTGGGAGGGTTTTAGCTTTCATATGAGACATTTCTAAAACCAATCGATTAATTTAAAGTCAGGTTATAAGCTTTTGTTTCTACAAAATGGATAAGCGACAAGACTTTTGTCAGGGACTGTACTCTCACTTTGAATGGGAGGAAAGCCAAGGCCTGTGTTTGAGTGTCACTGTGGTGCAGTAGCAGGTCACTTTTCATGTTAATGGCTGCTGTAAATGGAACACTAAATTCAGCAGCTACTGTATTTACTGTACTGAATGGGAGGGTACATTGGCAAAGCACAGCTCTTATGTGTTATGGAGGATTTCTTCATTACAAAATAGGGGCGACAGGTTTCACATCTGCCATCTACTGATGGCAGCTTTAAGCCATAACATTAATATGGCTGAGACAGTTGGTGAGGCAATTTCTGACAAACAGTAAGTTTTAACATTTCTGGATCATTAGGATATTTTCCAAACCAGTGAATCTCCCAAAGAGTTGCATAGGCCCCTGTCCTCCATCTGAAATTATGACATCAACCTATTCAATATAAAATACTCTTTTGAATCAGGAAGCTGAAACCCGTGTATATAAAAATGTATTCTGACACCACCTCTTCCAAAAATAGTGATTGAAGTAGAGCGTCCCAACTCCTGGATTGTAATCTTAAAATATGTTGCTTGGACTGATACTGATAACTGCAGAGAAACAGGGTTTGAGATGTGCTGTACCTTGCTCAAATCTTACATTGTTTACCTGCCCGGGAACTGTAGATGGAAACTAGCTTTAGCAAAATCTGGTGTAAAGCATCTCTTCTTTAATGAGATTAATGCATTTGCACCTGGTCCCTGTTAAAATAAAACTAACTTTAAAGAAGTCTTAATGTAGTGATAGAATGCTGATGGTTTCACATAAGGCTGGATAATAGACCTGATACCATAAAATTATTGGTCATAATGTATTTTGTAGTTTACTGGACAAAAAAGAGTAGGCCACTTGCAGAGGACATCCCTTATGATGGGCAAAGCATAAAAATAAAGCTGTCAACTTGAAAATGTGTATGTTGTTTTTTACCTTTGTGTGCTCTTGTTATGTTTTCTATTTTTAAGAAGTCCTGTGTCGTCTTAAAGGGATGATCCCATCTTTGAAAATCCTCCGTAGCATAAACCAGCTCCACACAGCACTGGCGCTGTGCAGTGAAGTCGCTGAGGGCTATGGGAGCGAATAGGACCCGTGTCATAAGATCCCCGCTCCATACAGCTCTAATGACACAACAAATGCACTGAAGGGGGATTAGGCCAGCTTACACAGCCCCTCAATACACCTCCACTTCACACTTTCTCAGAGCTTATTTTAATGCATGTTTGTACAGCAGGGAGGAGCTTTAAACATGGACTTCTATGTTTTTGTCTCTCACTAGTCACAAGAAGACAGAGTTTTAAAAAGAGAAAAAAATGACAGTATAACAAAAAAGCAACATACTTACATACAACCTACTGACCAACACAGTACTAATTTTGAGATCATAATGATAATTATTAAAAAGACAATAATTTAGGCAATAAAATATACATTTCAACACAAAATATTAGTAGTTTTTTATTGTCATGAGAATTTTTACCAGATCAAGAACTTCATTCTATTGTGGTTGTTGAAGTTTACATTAATGTGTTTTTTTTTTCTGATATTGTCAGACTTTTGAAAGATATTTTGTATGTTTGTTTGGGGGTTTTTTTGTATTATTATTCAGGTGTGGTATGGTGAAGTAGTTAGGTTTAGAAGAGAAATCCAGAGAGTATAGTTAATGACATACTCCGGGCACATCACATGTACCCTTTAATAACAAGCCAGTGAGGACTAGAGAGTGACAAAAGGTAGTCAAGTGGTCTGGATCTTAAGGGCTGATGAGAGTGGGACCTCCTACTGTGGTTGCCAGATTGGCTAAAACCTCCCGCAGAGTAAGTGCAGGTCTCTGGTGCCTCCCTCTCTGTGTCATTACTTTAGAAACGCTATACATTGTTGTGTAGTGGTAGATTGTTGCATTTGATGTGTTGTATTAACTTTGAGTCAAGGTGGGAATAACATGGGGAAGTCTATTTTATTGTCCATTGTTGGAAATACATATTGGCTCTCAAAATGTCACATTTATCCACACAGCTTTCCCATGAGTGAAATCCTCTAATTTTAATGAGCAAGGATTTCTTTTTGGCAACCCATATTCAGTCACCAAAAATCAGCAGGGCCACTGTATGTTTATGCACCTCTTTCATGTGCCTGCTTCAGAGGTTTAACTCAAGTCCACTTTCTGAGCAAACAAAATGTTTTTAGCGGAAACTAAAATCAAGTTGTACAAACTGGTGCTAATTCTAGGTGTATTTAAATGGATTTTTAAGGACTGATATGATCTGAGTCTGATTTGGGCTAGAAAAGTGTAGAACATTCTGGAATAGACTTGAAGCTCTGCAAAGGTAGATGGAAGATGGATAAATAATTATTAAATCAAACAAAATAAGTCCAGTCCAAAAGTCCAGGTATGTTGGGGTGAGGAAGGTGAGGAAGTAACAAAATGGTTTTGTATGTATTTTTTACTTAATTAATTAATTACTAATAATAACTGCTAATACAATAATATTTTATCATTTGTATTTGGAAATTTAGTTTTTTCTGTTTACAAGCAGACAACCTTTTTGACTGATCAGTTTTTATCTCTCAGTGGGAGAGAATTCGGATCATGATCTGATTTCTGGAATTATCAGATTATTGAAATCCTGTAAACATCTGATGTGAGCTATATGTTTTCTGTCTGATTGTTTTGTCAAGGAAAATGATGCATGTAAGTGCAAGCCAATGTGGCAGTTACACAGATGATGAGAGGGTCAAATGTTAAAGATTTAATGATACTATTATTATATTTAAATATTATTGTACTTTGTCTTCCAAATACACTAGTTTATCTTGGGCTTGTAAACACACTCCAAAAATCAGATCTAATCATTGCGTTATCAGATTCTAGTTATCAGTTTTTTGTGGCCATGTAAATGTACCCAATAACAACCATACACAAACAAACTGATTTTTTGAGGTGAAGGATGGAGGCAAGCATGCAGAGTTCTCTTGAGTTTCCCCTGGGGAGTGGAGCTGGTGAGAGGCTGTGAGGGGAGTGCTCGGGGAATGCTACATGTTTTAATCTGAGCAAACAAAGACGCTGTATGGCTTTTTTTCCTCGCTCCTTTGTCTGCTGGCACCTTGGGGGGGTAGAGGTGTTGGCTTTTTGCGCTGCTTTTGTCCCATGGCCGGCAGAATGGCCTTATGGGAAACCTGAGTGGGCAGGTGGAGGAGCCATGGGCAGCATCATGTGTCACTGTAGTTTCCTCCGCTGGTGTTTACTTTTTGTTAGTTTGCAGAAAGAGAGACATGGACACCGCTCTCTGTGTCTTCAGTGTGGATCGTCCCCAGCTCTTCCC
This sequence comes from Taenioides sp. WSHXM2023, assembly GCA_029959045.1. Classification (NCBI taxonomy): domain Eukaryota; kingdom Metazoa; phylum Chordata; class Actinopteri; order Gobiiformes; family Gobiidae; genus Taenioides; species Taenioides sp. WSHXM2023. The sequence continues at coordinate 13,635,604 of CM057089.1, forward strand.
ACAGATCGGGCCTTTGTCTTTGGCTCTTTAATAGCTCTCACATCCTATACACGACTCAGTATGGGGTTTTATACTTCACTGCTCCTTTTTTGATTGGTAAAGGAGTGGGAATTTCCATTCCACGTGGATATTATTTTATATGAAATTTAAAAAAATTAAAAAGACTGCAGTTTTATCATGAGACATATTTGAGTGGAAAGATAACAGCTACTCAAGTTTAGACCATCCAATGACGTAGTATTCGGCGGTGCACTTGAGGGCCCGTCGCGGGCTAGGATTGGCCCCCCCTCCCCAGTACAGGCTCAGCATAAACGACCCCAACCCCCCTACCCACCACCATCTCCAATTTCCACCATCCCGAATCGGTCTCGAATTGGTCTCAGTGGTGCAGCATAGTTGCTACACCACTGACTATTGGTGAGCATAATGTTTTGTGTTGTACGACAGTGTTTCCCAAACAGAGGTACAGGACCCCTGGGGGTACACAAGCACTAGCCAGGGGTACCTTTTCAGATTTAAGCAACACTGTAAGTTTTAAAGGTGTCACATCACCTGCATGATTCCATAGAAATACAAAGTTAAAATCATACTTTGGAACATTCTCCATAAAGATGGATATGTTGTATGTGTTATTATGGAATATTGTAGCCAAAGAAAACAACATTTCATGGGACAAGCACAAGGCCCTTCTTCAAACCAAGTGAGAGTCAGCTATGTGGAGATGCTTACTGTAAGTGTGCATTACATGTTTTTCTACAATATTCAGTGCAATAAAAATATTCAACATTAGTTTAAAAAAATAAATTATTTTATAGTTCCTTTTTTGGCTAAAAAGTTACACAGTGACGAGGTGAAATTGAATAAATCACAATTGTACAACATGAGACCCATATGTAAAGGTGTAAGTAAAGCCACACTGAGTCCTTTGCAGCTGATCTTGTGTCAAAGCTCAACACTCACAGAGCTGATCAAATGCATATTTGGCTCTTGTCAGATTCATGTGCCTACAGCTCTACTGTTCACAGAGAGACAGGAGCTGAAACCAGAGCTCAGCGGAGAAGTGCAGAGAGATGCACGGGCTGAGGTGTTAAGGTTTACGAAACAACAACCAACAGTAACTTTAGCCCCAAGAGAGCGGAGCAGCCCAGTATTTTCTTCCACTGCAAATGGCCAGATCTGTTACCTGTGACAGCACCTATGTCACAGGACCTGAGCTCCACTGTGGGAATGGGCAGTGTCAAGGAATCCCTACCTGTATTTACTCTTGCACAGAAGACATTCTAGACAGTAGAAAGAATGACAGTAGGAAACAAAGCCAAGATATCAAAGAGCATTATTCATTATTTATTTCATTCAGTTATCACCTTATCACCCATGATCACTCACAATGAAGAGCTTCTGGGCAAATGAGCATCCTGCCCAAGTCAGAGCACATGTCCATGCTGTGATGTGTTTTTCAGTCAGAAGAGCAAGAAAAGGTCAGGGTTACCAAAAATGTACAATGATTAGAAATGGCCCTATAATGGCAGCGTTAAAGATTCAAGGAAGAACTATTTGACATCTTGAGAACAACAATAGTCACACAGCATTATATTTGTCTTTTCCAATTTCTCTGTTTCAGTAAAATGAGTAAAATTACCATATTAATTTCAAAAATCATAATCCCCTACATTTAATGGAGAAAATGCAATTTCCATTTTGATGGCAGGCAAGTTTTTAATTAGCTTCTTCTAAAACACCACGAATTCACATTTGGGCATTAGCTCCACAGTCAGCCCTTCTGAGGACCTTACTGTTTAAAGAATAAATAGTTAATATAACAGAGTGCTCATTTTCATACCATCCTACTCCAACCTAATCACCGTCTATTTTTAGATTCTCATTTTTAATTGGCATGAATATTCCAATGAGAGGCTGTAGTGTGTGTTGCAAATGCCAATGTAAACAGCCTGTGTTCATTATTGCATATATATTACACTATTCTTCGCACAGGCACAGCAGATCAATGTGGCACTAAGCTTCTTCTTTTAGTGAGGTATAGCAGGAATTTCAAAATAAAAGCACAGGTTTAACGGACAGTTCATTGTTGTGCTTGATCCTCTATGTAGTGTGATTCTTGACGTTTCTTACGATGTTCAGGTTTTAGTCAATAAATCAACAATAAAAAGTGTTTCTGTGTACACATTTCTATATTTAAATCCACACTGGTCATAACTCTTTGGGTGTACAGTGACGCGTGCAGTGGTGGGGTCCCTGTGATGTCTGTGGATGTGACAAGCTGCCAGCTCATATGGCTCTGAGGCTGACTCACTTAGCTCTGCTCCTGTCTTTGAGCTGGGACCCCGACCCCAGCCCCTCCACCTCCTCTCCCCCCCATCCTCCCGTGTACAAACAGCCTCATTTGGAGCATTAGGGCCAGGACAGGAGAAGGCTCAGGCTGCACACCCCACTTTCTCCCACTGTCAAGCGGTTTTGAGGCTATCGTTTGGATTGCTTCACGTGGCTGGTCTCACGCGCAGACAACCCGTCAGGACTAGTTGTTGACGGGGGAGTTAGCAGAGCTCTGTCTGAGGCCAGCACATCTCCAAAGGCATCAGTCCATCTATCGCTCCCAGGAAGTTTACCCATGCATCTTAAAAATGTAGGCTATCTTTAAAATGTGAGTGCATTTTGGTGCTCAAATACAGATGTTTTAGACCTACATTTGAATTAATTGTTAGTAACTGGATTAAAGGGTATACATATTTATTTGTGTATTTTCTTATTTGTTTATTTATTGTTATTTAGACAACCTATGTCCATATTACCCATATTAATTTCAGTAGTTCATGAAAAACCACTCTTGGGCAGGGTCTGAAAAGAAACCTGCTCTATTCTGTCCTCCAGTTTCTCATAATTCCATATCGTAAGGTGTGAAGTTACCATAAAGAGGAAAAGTCAAATTAGTGACACTATACATCTCCCAAAAAAAGCTACTATCAACAGTTCAGTTGCAAAGTTTAGTTTATAGTTCAGCAAATGACTCTATTGTGAATGGTCCATTCTGAGTTCTACTACATGTAAAGGTACAGTATGCCACTTTCTGGAGGTGAAAAGTGCATGTTTGCATAGAAAAAAAAGTTAAAAGCGACATTGTTACACATTGTACTAATAATGACAAAGTTTACTGAGATTAAAACACAAAAGCTAACAGCCTTTGAGAGTTTAAATTTCAGGATAAAATTTACTCCCTACTCACTTGTGTTCATTCAATTTATTTAGCCTATTCTTGATGACTTGGAAATTTTCAATTCCAATGATCCCCTCACGATCCCCTCACGAGGATCATATAAATTATTGTGTTTAAGGACAGTTATAGGCAGTTCTTTCACTTTCAAGTTTCAAGATTGCTTTTTATCAATATTTTTTAAAGTAAATTTGCCTTGTACCGAGGGTGTCACCCACTATGGGGTTTTGTGCGTACTACAAACATAAAGATGAAGTAGACATTCATAGAGCTGGGAATCACAGGGGCCCTCATGATTCTTAATATATGGTAATGCTGAAATACAGAACTATTTTTTAAAGAACCAATTTGCATTTTAGTAACAGAATTACTTTGTTAAACCACTACGTGCACAAACTTGAAATATCCATCCATCCATTTTCTTCCGCTTATCCGGGGCTGGGTCACGGGTGCAGCAGTCTAAGCAGGACTCCCAGACTTCCCAGACTCCCCCCCCCCTCCATGTCCCCAGAGCTAGTCTCTATGTCCGGAGAGCCAGTCGATGCCGCCCAGATCTCTCTGCACCGGCCCCTTATGGATGGTGGGTCCACGGGAGGATGGCCCCACATCGCTCCTTTGGGCTGTGCCCGGCCGGGCCCCATGGCTCCAGGTTGGGGCCGCAGTAATGCCAATCCAGGCGACGTAAATGGCCTGGCTGTGTTTCTTATCATAAGGACTTCTGCACCGCTCTTAGTCTGACCTGTCCCCCGGGACCTGTTTGCCTTGGGTGACCCTACCAGGGACATGAAGCCCCCGACAACATAGCTCCTGTGATCATTCGGGCACTCAAACCCCTCCAACACGTTAAGGTGGCGGTTCAAGGAGGGGACTTGAAATATACCCAGTTTAATTATCAAAACAGTGAACATCAAATGTAATGTATAAGCAAGTTTTCTTTAAACTGATATTTTAGCACACTTTTACATGAGACTAAGACAATTAACAAACAGTGAGAGATAAAGGACTACATTCAAGCTCCATACATCTGTACAACAAGTCACCCTTATGTCACAGATAACCTTCTATCACTATTTCATCTTTGCACTGTTTCTCCTTACAACCTCTTGTATATAGCTGAGATATATTTATATTACTATATTTCTATATTTTATTTTTACTTGTATACATTTATATAATTATGCCTTATTTTCCTCGTCTCTTGCTGTTTTTTTTTTTTTTTAAATTCTTATTACCATTTATACGTTTGCTCTTTGTTATTATAATATATTGTGATGTGTGAGTTGTGTGTCCAAATGATTTCCCTTGTGAATCAATACAGTTTGTCTAAATTTAAATTGAGACAAGAGGTGTTTTCGATATCTTATTTAGTATTTGAGATCTAACTGAAATTATGGCTAAAAATTCAAATTCGCCATGGAGGAGGCAAGTTGATTAAATTAAATATTAAAACATCTTTCAGTGAGTGCAGAGTGGACAATTCTGTTGTTTCCACATGAAAGCTGGGAGACCAAACAGGTCAAATCTGTGGAGAAGCAAACCCACTCAGTCAGAATGCCTTTTTTTTAGGTATTTTTGAGCTATAATACCACCTGCAACTGAATAAATCTAGGATAGAGCTGTTTAATGTCATACTGTGGAATATTCCAGGCAGAGCAATGACACATAGTTTTTATATGTGTTCAAGTAAGTTTAGAAACAAATAGAATAGATTAACTTTGCTTGCACATCTCAACTCTTGCATGTGTTGGTCTTTGTAATATTATGTGACACTGTTATGTTCTGATCACCAGTAACAACATGTGTGATTGGTGAATTAGTGAACCGGAGATGCACAGTGACAGTAGCTGGAGCACATAGGCCCGGATGGAGAGATGCGGAGGATGGAGGGACTGGAGCATCCAGGGGTCTGTCTGTAGTGGGATGGAGCCTGGGGCCAGTGCTCCTAATGGGGTCCTCTCTTTCCCCCGATCAGTCACTGCCACACAAACATCCAAAGTGCACTCTACATAGGCAGCTATATGAACTCACGCACGCTCCACTGACTATACAGACTCTCCACATACCAAACACCACTTCCAGTACACTAATGCTTTCAAACTAGAAGCGCTGGAGATGAAGTTCATGGACTGTCCTTGAGGAAAAAGAAATGATAAAATCCAAGGGCAAATGCTGTGAGAATTGAACCAAAATGCAAACAAATTCACTGATTTAAAGCGAAACTGTGTAACTTTTCTGCCGGAGGCCCACCACCTGCTTTATTCATTGTGATGTTGATGCTTTCCCTAGAATATTCCACAGTATAGTATTAAACTAAAATGTTTTCATTGCCCCAAAACACCTTATAAACATATATTCTTACTCTGAGCAGACTTGCCTCTCCAGAGAGCTGACCTGAAACTTGATGTCACAGCACCTGCTTGTCACCCTAGAGATAGATGTCATGATGTTTAATGCCATATTATAGAATATTGCAGGTAAAGGAATAACCTCTCCATGGAGACAAGCAAGTAGTGGCATCAGAAAAGTTACAGAGTGCACCTTTAAAAAGTCAGCACTCACAGATTGTCATTAGTCAAGTGGAGGTGTGTGATACTGGATGTCTTTCCCGACTCTTCACCCCCATTCCATATTATTTAGTGTTCTGTCCAATAAAAGCGAAGGGATAAAAATAAGTTAGATGTCTTGCCCAATGACACACAGGAAAGCAGGGATAGAACTGCCTACGTTGCCTTCCATGTCATCTCCCTTTGTTGTAAACATGTATAAGGAATACATGTTAACTCTTAACCTCGTGGCTGCAGTGTGTATCTTTGACCCTATCTTACAAGAACACAATTCCTGCAGGTGATAAGACAACATCTCAGCCAGAGGTAATGATAAAATTGTGAAAGGTCCTCCATCACTGATTAAATCGTCATATATGTACAGTACACAGTGCCACTTTGCATTAAATTACATTTGCTGACATGACATGAGAAACCCTATCTGGCAATATTATTCATCCTAGTGTAGATGTGTCATGTGTGAAACAAAAGAGTGGCCATTAAGTTCCTCTCCTCTTCCCTGTACCTTGAAAGCCACACCGCTCACGTATCACACCTCTTTTACAGGAGAAAGCCTTAACTGTGGCACAGTGCTAAGAACACCAGCTCATCCCCACCAGCATTTGTTGTGTTTTACTTAATCTAATTCCACAGCTCAGAACACCCGTGACAGCAGCTTCAAGCACTAAATCATTTTCAACATTAAAACCCAAAATATATGTTGGAAGATGCCAAAAACGTGAGTCAGGAAAAGTGATAGGAAAAGATGTAACATCATAATCACTGACAGGTCAAGTGGATTACAGATTATCAAAATACAGGTTGACAGGGGGTATAGACATTTGAATTAGAGGGGCCCATTTGAAGCTTTTTGCCCCGGACCCCCAAATTTCTGCCAACGGGCCTACATGTTTGTGTAAGAAAACGAAGGACAATGATATTTTTTATACATAGGTATATCAGTCTGGTCCCCACACCCTCCACCACAACTCGAGCCAGTCTCAAACACAGATTTTACATTTGCTTGTTTGTTTGTTTCAGTGATGAATGTTAAACAAAGGAGCTCATTGGTCACCCATTATTTAGAAACACATGAATTTCTCTCACATCAGAGTAACAGAATTCAGTCACACACTGATTCTGTAGAAATCTGTGATATTTTTCAGTCCCCCTACTTTTTTCTTGTCTTTTTTCCTCAGAGCAGTTTCTGACTGGCTAATCCACCTGTCAATCACACCCATCTCAACTCAACTCAGAGAGATTTAACTGTGACCTTCATATTGAAGTATTGAAGAAGTGTGTGTTCTGGATCCTAGGCAAGGTTTGGATATTTGTGAACTTGTCTAAACAGGATGTGCCCACTGTAGGCTTCTCTGCTGGAAAGAATGTGACAGCCAGACAACACCAGTGCTACATGCCAAAACAAGGCAAATATATTTATAGAGCACACTTTGTACACATTGCAATTCTATGTCTGTGTGAAAGGTACAGATGTAACAGAATAAGAAACACATTTTCATTATATGAAACTGGCACTATTAACAACAACAACAATACAACCAAACAACAATAATAGTCTTACTTCATCTGTACAGGAAGTGTCCAAACCCTTTTCGATATCAGGGGTTTTGACTTGTGAATGCCCATAGCTGAAAGGGGCTGACAGGACCATCCAGATGTTGGACTGTACTGCTGTGGAATGTAGATGAGGTTAGTTGGTGTGAGGAGGGTGTGCTCTCAACAGGGCTGTGGCAGAAATTCTTACCAGTCTTGCAAATCTTTTTACCATTATTATATCAAAACCATATCTTGTAACAAAAAGGGACTGAAGCAGTGTAGCAGTTTGAATGTTCAAATGGGAAACCAAAGGTTGCCAATTTATATCCTGGCCTCTGTAAAACATTTTGTTCATATAGCAAATGCACCACTGTGTGCTTTAAAGTAAAGGCCGATAAAATCAAACTGACCTTAAACACCAGATTTCATAGAAACGTGAAAAATATAACTAGTTAATTCTAAAAACTTTGTCAGAGATAATGATAACTAGTATGCTAACAGTGCACTTCCTGATACTAAGACAATAAAACACTTTCATAATAAATCCGTACAAATCAAGAACAGCCTAATGATATTTAAGTCATATCATAAGCATTGATAAAGAGAGATTTTTTTTTTTTTTTACCTTAATTGACCCCAGAAAGCTGCACTGTCCAGGTGTGCTCTGTGCAAGTGAAAAGGTGAACATGTGAAATATGTTTCCATACAGTAATATAATATGTTGATCTAAAGCCAAAATGTCGAACAATATCAGCACGTGAGTTTGTGTGGTGGGTGTGTCCGCTCCATCTATTGTCATCGCTCACACAGACGAGACAACCGGTTCACGGACGCTGTGGTCCAGGGGCTGATGGGAACTCTGTTTAATTGGGGTAATCTGTGCAGTTTCAGGAACAGCTTATTACAGGGAGTTCTCACACTCGCACACACACATGCAAATGCACATTCACATACACTATCAGACAGACACACGAGAGCTGTGACAGCTCTGTTTGGACACCCAGACATGTAGCATTATACATTATATACATTATACTAACTGTAATCTATCCTGGAAAACAAATAACCAGTGATATATACAAGCTAGTGCACTATGAGGTTAATACCATATGCTGTGGCCAAAGATCAGGAGGAACATAATAAAACATAAATATAAGAAACTATAAGCAATAAGCAAAGTCTGTTTTTGTATAAATGTTTGGGCAGTATAAACAAAGGTTTTATTCACGACTGAAACCATCAGTGAATGAGCATGTTGTGTCTCCTGTGTGTTATTGTTGTTGTGAGAGAAAGGGATGTGGGGATTAGACGCTGTCTGACTCAGCCTGACCCCCAAACTGCACACAAACACACGCACGCACACGTGCACACAACACACACACACAACACAAACACACACACATGCGCACAACACACACAGACAAGACACGCACACACACACATACACACACACACACACACAGACAAGACACGCACACACACACGCACACACAACACACACACACACAACACACGCACACACAACACAAACACACACACAAAACACACACACACATGCACACACAACACACACACACGCACACACAATACACACACACACACATGTTTTTTTGTAGTGTGTATTTTAAGTTAAAACATATTACCCTGATACTTCTATGGATTGATTAATGAAAATTCTATTCTCATGGTAATCTGATTTTATTTTGTTATGTTAATTTATTTCCTGAGTCCTTTACATAATTCCCCTCCTCTCCACATTATGCATTCCTACATACCTCCAAATGAGCTTCCTGGTTATATTTTTTCTCACTGGTGGTGGACAGCGGCCTTTTATGCAGCTGGTGCCTTTTATGCAGTGTTTGTGTTGTAGCTGGTGTTACATGTTGGTGTGGTTTAACTCAGGGTCATTACATATTGTTAATGAAAACAAAAGGATGATGACGTGATGCCATGTCTAGACTCCATGCAAATGAACTGATAGTGAACCTCTGTGGTACAGTATTTTGGATGAGCCACGTGACCCCCACACACTAAATGATTATGGTAATGACTATAATAGTTGTTGTCATGGGCGCATATTCCGCACCATGTTAAAGATTAATCTGAGTCAACGGTAATCCACATCTTGGTGTCTTGTTAGATTACATGGTGAGGGGAGGGCTGCACTATGGGCCATCTGTACATCATTATCACAGTGGTGCTGACAAGGCTTCCTGGTGTCAGCCTGTCTCCTGGTCTTAATCCACTGGTGTTCATTGTCCATTGTCCTGCAGAGAAGTGTCCCATCCCATGCCTTCTACAGTCACCTACACCCCCCAGGAGAGTCACTGCAGTCTAACGTCAGTCTACTGCTGCCAGTCACAGTTATGTTATGTTCAGTGGGGAATGAAGTTCTCAGTTTTGTTACTTAAAGGTGCACTGTGTAGGGGTTCCATCACCTGCTTGTTTGCTCTGCCTGGAATGTTCCAGAGTATGACATTAAATACCTTACAGTTATTAAATTACTGGTGGTTTTATAGTTCAAAAATACCTAGAAAAACAGGCATTCTGACTGAGAGTGGGGTCGTCTCTCCACAGATCTGACCTATAACTTGGTCTGGTTTGGACTCCAGTGGTTTAATACCATACTGTGAAACATTCCAGACAAACCAATAACATCTCCATGGACAATGCACCTCTAAGTACAGTACTTTTCTACTTGTACTTAGTTACCTTCCAAACTGACATGCTCTGCTGTTACTGTATGAAGGCAGTAACATAGAAACAAAGCTGTACCATATGAAAGCCTTTACTGTGACATATCAGGCAGAATCACTGAAGGTTCTCTCCAGGGCAGTCCAGGCATCATGCAGGGGAACATGCCTGATGCACCATTCATTTCAATGGAGTAAAAACGGAAAAGGGTACAATAAGCAGAAGTATCTTAGAAACAGGGCAGTAGACAGGGAAGACAAAGGGGTCTGCTATCCCAGGCCCCAGGATTTTAGGGGCCCAGAATTGGACCCTCTTCCCTATTAATTTATATTAGAGGCAGACCCATGCGAGGCTTGCCACGGGCCCCCAAATTTCGGTCAACGGGCCTGCTTAGAAAGTTGTAAAGTTGATTGGTTTTGATGATTCTCTAATTTTGTTTTAATTTGGTGGGATAATACCTCATAGTAAGTAAAATAATAATTTATGAAGAAAAGTTGAAAGATATGTTAAAAATTACAGGAGAGTTCTATTTTAAAGAGTTCCACATTGATGGCATCACACTAGGGAGAATTCTATCCAAAAGTTAGGTACAATTTACAATTTATACACAAGAAACACATTTTTCTGATACTTTAAGCATAGTTGTGTTTGCTTTTATTTTTATTTGTAAATAATGATTTCTGTGAACATTAGAGGAGTTTTAGACCATTGTAGATCATGGCTGCTGGGTAACACTTATGGATTCTCCAGCGTGATGTCATGATTTCCAACCAGGAAGTAAAAATTTTAAACCTGAAAAATGGCCAAACAAGAGAAAGAAGATCTTATGTATGTGTTAGAAAAATGAGTAGTCCAGCCGTAGCCATATCAGCTTGTCAAAGCCAGAACTCGTCAGATCTCAGAAGCTCAGCAGGGCCGACCCTGGTTAGTACTTGGATGGGAGACGTTGGGAAATCAGGTGCCACAGTGGGTCATTGTGTCCTTAGGCAAGGCACTTCACCCACACTGCCTAGTATGAAAGTGAAGTGTTCGTGAGTGATGGTGGTGGTCAGAGGGGCCAATGGCACAGATTGGCAGCTTCGCTTCTGTCAGTCTGCCCCAGGGCAGCTGTAGCTGCAATAGTAACTTACCACCACCAAGTGTGGAGTGAATGAACAATGAACTGTAAAGCAAAAGGAGAAATTTAATTTGTCAACTGGACAGAGTTTATTTCGACCAAATAAACTCTGTCCAGTTGACAAATTAAATTTCTCCTTTTGCTATGGATTCAACCTGGACGACTGAGGGATTCTACACACAACTTAATGAACTGTAAAGAGCTCTAGGTGTCTTGAAAGGTGCTATATAAATGCTATGATTAATTAAAATAAATTAATTAACCATAATTATAGTCATAGTCATAGGTTCTTAAAGATGTAGGCCTACTTTGCTGACAGTTGACACATTGTATGAATATAATAATGTCATGTATTGAATTATATTGAAACTTGAATAGCATACAACATTTTCATAAAGTTTACTGTGTGTTGTAATCAGAATGGTCTGTTATTTGAACGTGGCAATAACATCAATTTGATAACAATTTAAAATCTATTCTCTTTCTAAACAACACTGCAAAAAGTCTATTTACATTCCCCAGTAACAATGTTCACATAATGAGCAGCAAACAAGTGTAAAACAGGGGAACAGCTGAGGATCTTAAGGGGCTAGGACTGTACAGCACAATGAATGAACTAAACCAACCAATTATCTGCAAAGACGGAGACAAGACAGACCCTAACCTCCACAGAGACAGAGGAGCAATGCTGTAATGACTGCAAGGCCCTGGATATCTAAGAATTGATTCAGCTTCTATATTAACAGGTAATAGTTATGTCTTCCGTCACAATGGTTTCTTGGCTTGGGCATAAAGTGCATTTTTTTTTTATTATTGCTAGTGGTGGAAAAAGAAATAATTGTTACTTGAGTAAAAGTACAGAGGCAAAAGTAAAAGTAAAAAGTATCACATGGAAAAATCAATGTAAGTAAAAGCATTAAAGTACCCGGTTAAAATGTATTTAAAGAGTAAAAAGTACAAGTATTTTGTGCATATTGCTGAGATATTTTGATTACTTATTTCTATTTTATTTTATTTTTACTCGTACATATACATTTATATAATTACGCCTTCATGTGACACCAGTCTCTTGCTATTTTTGCTACTTATTTAAAATGTATTATTTAATTTATACTTTTTCTATTTGTTATTATAATATACTGTGATGTGTGAGCTACTGTGTCCAAGTAATTTCCCTTGTGGATCAATAAAGTTTGTCTAAGTCTAAGTCATATTTTGAGATGTAATGAAGCTTCAAATGTACCAATTTTGATAAAGATTTGGGTTGCTCAATAGAAACAACTGAACCAATACGTTTTTCTAGCTGTTTCTATATTTTTGTTTGCTCAAATTATGAACTTGATAAAAAATAAACTCTTAGCCTTTTCAGCAGGTCTTAAACAATAATGAAAAATATTTTTACTTTTCCGTCCTGTTCAATGAGGTAGTGGAGTAGAAAGTACAGATACCTGCTGTCAAATATAGTGAAGTTAAAGTAAAAAGTATCCACTTACTAAAGTACAGATACCTAAAACATTACTACTTTCAGTGACTCCAGCCACTAGGAGTCACTGAAGAAACATGTGATTAGTAGTGGTGATTTTTATGACTTTTATGGCGGCACAATCCTGTAGCAAACTCATGAATGATCTAACACTTCTTTCACTTTCTGTGTAACTGTTGGTGGTGGTTTTTTTGGAGATTTACTTGACCAAACGATTCCCAATCTTTCCGTGTGTATATTTAATGTGTGTGAGAATGTGCCCCGGCACTGCCCTGTGGCCCACCCTCTTGTTCTTCACGGGTTAACCTTTCCTGACAGCCAGTGGCTCATTAGGGCTGCTGTTGTATGTGTCGACCTCTGTCTATTAGACCCTCCCAGATTCCAGCTCCTAGGCCAAACTAAATGAGTGTGTGTGTGTGTGTGTGTGTGTGTGTGTGTGTGTGTGTGTTTGTGTGTGTGTGAGTGCGTGTGCGTGTTCTTGTGTGTGTGTGTGTGTGTGTGTGTGTGTGTGTGTGTGTGTGTGTGTGTGTGTGTGTGTGTGTAAGCTCAGACCCATCCCGGGACAGAGCAGAGGAGCGGGTGACAGGGCGAGCAAAGGGGAGTCAGGGCCCATTCATTGGCACAAAGACATAATTAACCAAATTGGCAAATGGTTCGAGAAACCACCTCCTGTCCATTCAGCGATTGTGTGAGTTGCCATAGTAACCTTAAATTGGTGTTTAATGTGATAATGTCCATTGTGTGTAATGACCATATTAAAAGTCACAAATAATTATCACTGTCAGGGCTGATTACAGGCACACACACATTCCTGTACCTGCTACAGTGCAAGTGCAAGGACTAGTGCATAAGGCAGATCTATTTAAATACACACATTTATATTTATGCAGGTACTTGTTTTACCTCTTGTTAAACTTTTTGTCTAAAACAGTGGCACACAAAGCAGACTCATCAAAGTTCCTGCATGTCCTCTCATTTGTTGGTGACAGTTATGATGACGTCCATCAACTCTGACTGTGTATTTGTGTGTGAGTTTTTCCCCTGTGAGTCGATTAGACATCGATCACACTGACACTGGGACAAACACAAGGACAAACTGTGGAGATCAATGGCTGCACTGCCACTTTGTGCATTAGTTTCAAACTCCCATTGTTTTTCACTTCTAGAGGAAAACGTTTCATATTTAAGTGCATCTGTATAAGACATGAGTTGATCAAAAATACATGTCAGTGCGATGTGAAACCTTTCAAAAGTCATCTTTGTGCCACTGCGCTGTACTAACTTTAGTCTGCCCAGAGTTGCTCCTCTCTGAGTTACAGTCAGGGTACATGTTTTGCATTTGTTTGTTTGTATGAAGTTGTTTCGCCCTGTATTGAGGTTAGTTTGTGTAAAGTTGTGCCTTTTGGCACCAGCAGCATTGTGCTTTGGGATCTCTTGGTTAAAGATAAACTTCAGGTCTGACTCTCTCTCCTCCCTGTGTGCGCCGGCCCCTCCTCTCCCTCACTCGGCCCCCAGAGCCACAACAAGCAGCAGCAAACAGCTTGTGCATCCCTCATAACAGGAGAAAATGCCCCATTTTCATCTGTTTGAATCTGACATTTTTGGCACATTAAATATTGGACATTAATAAATTAAATGTAATGAACTGACATGAAAGAAGAAAAAAGTCCAATGGTACAATGCAGAAGAATAAAAGGCAAGAATGTGAGTGAAAGAAGCACAACAACAACAGAACCCAGCCTCAAACTTTTCCTTTAATTCCAATTAACCATTGCCTTCTGTAACCATCCCAGATTATTTTTCATGTTCATTTATTCAAACAAATATTGAATAATTTATCGTAGCGGGAATAACAACATGAGAAATCACAAGCGCTTGGTGCCATTGGAGGCAGAGGACTCCTTCTATGAGGAACAGAGCAGAGAGCTCTTATTAAGGGACTTATTGGTCATTTAATCTAATTAGCCTTCCACTGGGTGTTTTGTAACATTGAAATAATCATAACAGCTGGAAGGAAGCATGTGCCTGATGTGACCAGAGCCAGAGCATCAGAGCAGGAGCTTTTATTTGTGGGCTGTAGTGCTCTTCTCACAGTGAGATGGTCATACATGTTTAACACCTGAACATGCCCTGGTCTTCTGTGTGTCAGTGTGTGTGTGTCAGGGGCCCACACTAGTATGTAGGTCACTGTAAGTGACACCAGGGGTCACACCCTCTCATTATGTTGCATAACGCTTCCGCAGGTCTCATCACTGCTCTCTCTACTCAGCAATCAGGACTGGATTACATCAAATCAAATTAATAATAAAAAAGTATGTGTTTGAACTGTAGGCCTCTGCCAAGGCATCGCTTCTGTCTTGATTGATAGGCCAGACCTGCACTTCACTGATCTTCTTATAAACTCCAAATAATCTATTTATATACTTGTGCATACCTCCCTTAATCTTTTGCACTGAACTGAATATTAAGAGGTAACATATTGTGCTGCCTGTGCCACAGTAAAGCCCAATAGAGATGTCATTTCCAGGCATATGTTGTTGATATTTTTGCTCATGTTTACTGTTTTCTCTCCTGAGTAACAACTTGCTCTGACAGTTGAGAGAAATCTGTTGGAGGCGGTGCTAAACTATGGTACATTTCCAATTTGAGACAAGCACACCTTCAACAGTGTTGTTGTAACATTTGAATGAAAACACATCACGGTGAGTGCATTCTGCATCCATCCCTGTCTCCTCTGGGCTCACAGCGGTCCCTTGTTAAAGCGAAGAGGTGCCAGATTTCTGGGTAAGTTGCAAATTGAGCCTGGTGTCAGTGTACATCACAGGACCAATTATCTGTTCCTCTCCACGCCACCTCCGACCAAAGGCTCCGTTAGATGGACATAAAGACATCACAGATAGAGCAGAGACCAATTAGGTGTCCCTAAACTTACACCAGCAGGTAGTAAGTAACAGCACAGACATCCCATCCAAGTGCATACCTCTGACACATGGCTCTGACAACAAATAAGACCCAATGCACTGTTGTCCTGGGAAACGTTGGCACCATCATGGTTTTTTCAATTTACCTGCATGTAAATTAGAAGTTTCTTTCCTGAAAAGATCTATCCTGTCTAGTGATATTAATGTAAAGACAGTGGTTCAAAGTGTGTACAGGGTTTGCCTATCAGAGGTTGTTAGGTTTAAGCGCTGTATACTAATAAAACTGGTGTCCCCGCGCACAGTGCCCTCACGTTGTCACAACAGGAAGCCAAAGGACCCCAGGAAGAACAGTTATTGCTGCGGTAAGTAATGGGAGTCCAAAATAAATTATGGAAAGACATCTGGCATCAAGAAAAGAGAAAAATAAAGAGAAAAATAACTTGTAACAACTAATTATTGCAAGGCTTGAGTTTTCAAACTTCTGAATCCATACAGCTCCCAGTTGGTGCAGTACAGAAAGTAGAAATATTTTATTAATAATTACTAACGAGGTAGCAAGGACAAAAAACTGTAGATATGATGCTACACATTCATTTAGCCAAAAACTCTGCTGTGTTATTATCAAATCATGGCAATTGGTTGCTGTGACTGGCTAACACTCCAGAGAGTCCCTCCTCCCTGCCAATATTCCAGAGCTAACCTCACAGCCCACCTTTTGTCACATTACTATTCATGTATCCAAACCTGCAACACTGCTGTTTTCTGTGAGCCTCAAACCTCAGCTAGAAGATACAGTATATTCTACTGTAAATAATGCCTCTTTCCCTAATGGCATCTTTCTGATGATGACTTGGCTGCGGCCCATACTGTATTCTAAACATTGCCAAAAGCAGCACCAGAACCCTCTATCTGCATCTCCTACTTCACCATCCTCCAGCCAAAGCCCAGGCCCCTCTCCTGTGCTGAGGGGTCCACACAGGCTCGCCCTGGGTCACCTCTCTGACTCCACTGGCTCCACTGGCTCAGCAAAGGGAGGAGAAGAGAGCAGAGAGCGAGAAGAGGAGGAGAAGGAGGAAGAGGAGGAGGAGGGGACACCAAAGGACTTCAAAAACAACAACAACAACAACAGCAAGAAAACAAACAAGAGTGAGAGGCACCCAAGGTCCTCCAACTAATTAAGACCATTTGCATTTATTTATGAGCTTTAATGAGCAGCGTTTCAATAGTTTGTTTTCCCCTAATATGAATATTTCCTTTTCATTATGTTACAGATGAAGACGCTCATTCTTTCCAATAATCACATCCTGGCTTTTTTGTTTTTACACTCTAACTTTTAATGTGTTTATCACTCTGTTTGATCGTTTGCTGCCAAAGAACTTTTTACTAGTACTTCAGTACCAGTAACCATATTTAAATACAAGGCTTAGTTATGCTGGGACACACATTTGCTCATTACATAAAAAAACGTACAGTGATGTTTAGGAGAATACTGCGGTCTCGTGTGACTAATTATTCTTTTTTTTTTTTTTTTTTTTTTTTTTTGTCTTATTTTTGGTTTGTTTTAAGTTCATTTTCACAATTCTCGTTAACCCTTTTTAGGTTGTGCAGTTTTGAGCTTGTATAGAATTTACCAATGAAAAAGAAGATGCTATGTTTGTGTATTGTGTCAATGGCTTTTCTACAAAAAATAACAAACGCAAATAATGCCTTGGCAGAAAATGTAATGTTATCCAGCAGACCATAATATCATTTGAGCTACAACAATCTATCATGTTTATTAGTTTTCTTGCTTTTTCTGGTGCTTAGAAATAAACTGTAACATGGCGTTTTGCCTTTGCAAGGAATGAACTTTTATTTTTATTTTTTTTCTTTTATTGGCAGATTTTTTAACCCTAGTGTAGAACCTGGAGTCTACTTTCTCACAAATAAGCACAGAGCTGTGTGTGAAGATCGATTTAAGACATTTTTACAGCACTCAAGCCTCAACTACAGCTAGAATAATGCAAAATTACTCAAATATCAATCAAAATACAATTCAGAGTAAACTAATGATGAAGGAAACCCATTAACAGGTAAAAGCTTTTACACAACATGTCTCCTTTAATATGTACATCATCATTTGGGTGTAAAAAGTGTATTTAGCTGAGCCTAACCCATAATCATTGCTCCCTGCCGTCTGTGTTGTGTGTTGTTTTAATATAGGCCAGTGCAGGTCTAAAGGTCTGTATTAAAGTGAACAGGAGGAGTTGTTTCCGGCAACATTATAATCAGCACCAAAACAGACACAAATCATTGAGCAGTTCCCAGCAGATGTTAATCACAGTCCCGTTTGCCTCCTGCTGCATACAGCCACACTTCTCTCATTCATTAACTCAGACCAGATTACGAGTGGTGCCCAGCCTGTGCCCCGCGGCGGATCACTCCCAGATATACTATATCAATGAGACACAATATTGAGTGTGCTGTGTCCAGCCCTCCTGTGGACATATGGCCCACTGTAATTACATGTAATACACTCCTCTGTCAGGGCTTCTGTGGGGGTTATGGCATATCATTATTATAACTTGTTCAGATTGCCCGTGGTTTACACACAGCCAGATGGACAATACAGGGTAACTTAATTACAGCAGTCTCTCAAATCAACTGTAAAACCTGAGCTACTATAGCAATAACTTCTTCTTCTATCTTTTTATTGTATTCATCTTTCATTTTTGTGCAACTTTTTGGAAAGGAATAGTTATTATAGTTGTAGATGACTTATAGATATATATATATTATTACATAAATATAATTATAAAACAAAAGAATGACAGTGAACTCTCTTAAGCCTCTATTGTAGCAGCACTGCATAAATGTTTCATGTTTCTGTGGAGATGGGAAATTAAAGCCAAACTTGGAACATTTTCTATGCAGATAGATCAGTGTTGTGCCATTCAGTGCAACATTCCGGGGAAAGCAATAATATACCTAAAGAAACAAGCAAGTGGGATGCCCTCCATCAGGCCAAGTTACAGATCAGGTTTGTGGAAAGGCAAGCCCACTGACAGTAAGGATGCAAGTTTAAAATATTTCTAGTGCAATAAAACATCCAGATTAAAATAAAGGTTTAATTTTAGTAGAAAAACATCCTGAAATCTTATGCAGTGGGGCTTTAAATTCAGCAGTTTTGTAAATCATTGTCCATACTTAGACAGTTTAGGTATAATAAGAGCATGATGGGTTGTGACAGGTGCTGTGGCCCCTGGCGCTGTAGTGTAAGAGAGGGGGGGGCTTTAAACGAGAAACACAGATGATTATTTAATTACTGTCGAATACCCATCACAACTCACCCCTCCTCATGTATTTCTTCCACTCTCTTTACCCCACAGCCCCCCACCCCCTACCTTTACTCTTTCCTTATTAATGAACAATCCGGGCCTTTCTCACCAATCCCAAATCCACCAGGGCTCACAGTACGTACCCCCCAGACACTGTGGATCTATGCGTGTGTGCATGTTTGTGTGTGTGTGCATGTTTGTGTGTTTGTGGGTGTGTGTGTAGGGTGTGGGGGGTACACATCTCCCTCAGGACGCCCCCCTTGTACATAGAAGTATATGGCACGCACAGGCAGACATTAAAGTAATAAGGGAATGGTATTTTCTGATAAGCTTTGAGCGCTTAGTTGTTTACAGCTCTATGTGCCAAACAGCTAACCAAAGGCTTGGTTAAAATGTATTTGAAAATTTAATAACAAAACTGCATATAGGGTTTTGCATAAACAGAGAAATTACAACTTGATGGGTTAAAGTCTATACTGTAAATGTCGAGTTATGTTATGTTCAAAGTTGTTCCAGAGTTCTATCCATGTTGCAGAAATACAATACTCATACAAATAATAATAAATATATACTACTTTACAAGTTTTCTACAGATATCAATATGTTTTGACCTGAAATACTAAACTTATAATGCTACTAAAATTAAAGAGGTCTCTTTTTCAGCATCTTTCAGGAATATACAGTATGTGATTTAACTCTCCCAAATGAAAAACCTGCAGATGACTAGTTGCCATATTTCCCAGTTTTTCAGAGTTTGGAATGACTTAACTTTGCTGCCGTCTCTCTCTCTTCTGTAAGGAAAGTACAAGAGGTGTCTTGCACATAGCTGGTGAACATGCTGATGCTGTTGAATGACTTTAACCCACTTCTGTCCTCCTGATGGCTCACAGCGGTGCATTACTGAGGTCCACTCTCCCACCGAGACAATAGAGATGTGTGATCCCTGTGAACACATGAGACCTGCACGCACAAAAAGGCACTAGGTCAAGGCAGCCGCCGGTCAAGTTTCACTTTTTAAACAATCAGACAAAGTACAGATTAAAATGCATTTGTGGTTCTGAGATGACAACAGTAACTTGAAAGAAATTAGGTAAATTTAAAGGTGCTTTGTGTAACTTTTCTAGTGGAGGGTTTGTCACCTGCTTGTTTCTATAGATGTATAGATGTCATTGCTCTGCCTAAAATGTTCCACAGTGTGACATTAAACAGCTCTATCTTACAGTTATTCAATTACAGGTGGTTTTACAGCTCAAAAATACCTCGAAAAACAGGCGTTCTGACAAAGAGCGGGGTTGCCTCTCCACAGATCTGACCTGTAACTTGGTCTGATTTGGTCTAAATGAAGACAGAAAGTGAAACATTTCAGACAAAGTAATAACATTTCCATGGAGAAAAGCATTTGACGGACCCTCCACCAGAAAAGTTACACAATGCACCTTTAAGGTCAGTTCAGTAAACAACTATGGATTATGCTGGTACTGGTAATCAAGACTCAAATTGAAATTTTACATATTATTATTACATTATAATAGGTTTAAATTTAGCATAAATATATAAGGAGTAATGTTGATAACAAATAAGTTATAGACGAAGAAAAAATGTTCCATGCATTTCATTTAATACAATTTAAAATGTTATGGAGACAAATGAACAAGAATAATATTGGCAATGTTACAAAAATTGATATTAGACAAAAATGTGTTTTGTTTATTATTTGATAACTGATTGGAATTGAGATGGAAACACAGTCTCTTCTTAGGGTCAGCATCTTCACTGTTTGTAGTTCACCTACATTTGCATTAATCTTATGCCTGAGTTGACCTTTTGAGTCCTAAATGTCACCATACTGTCTCTTTTTTCATTTATTTTGTTTGACATTTCCTCTTCATCACTCTTTAAAAATCACTCTGCATTTGACCCTTATCTTTGACCTTAAGATTAGTTCATCCTTAAGAAATCCACGAAGAATAGTATAGGAGTTATCATAAATATTTAATCAAAATCTTGAATTTTTACAGTTGCTTTTTGGTTGTTTTGTATCATTAAAGTATTATAATATATCATCAGTTTCGGGTTGGGTAGTTTAAACCAGATGGCCTTCCTGATGTAGCCCTATGTTTAACTGAGGTTTGGACTGGCACAATGTGTATACTTGGCCTCACATCAAGGAGCCCTTACCAAATGTTAACTATACATTTGATTTACAGCCAAGATGAACATATGTAGCTTTATAAACATTTCAATGGGATATGCTTAAACTTTGAATTTGCCCTCAACAATTATCAAAGGCTTGGGCTTTCTATTCCCTAACATGAATAAAAGGGTAGGGCATCTGATTGATGAAGCCAGTAACTTTGTGGTGGTTAGGTGATATGATGTGGTGGTAAAGAAAGAGCAAATTTGATTTTCATTATTATTATTCGCAGTATTGGTGTATTGTCTGACTGGTCATTTTTGTTGAGGTGCTCCTATATAAAAGCCTTTGTTTTACACCCAAAGTCACTTGTCACTGTCCACTCTCACTCTTCCTCCATCACTCTCTCCTCCCACCTTCACCCCTCTTCTCACCTCCCGTCACCACCCTCCTCTTCCTCACCTCCTCTCCACACCTCCTCTCTCCTATCACCTAGATGCTCTGAGTCCCTGTCCTCCCTTAGCTTAGCCCCTTCTGTAGCCTCATCTTCTGTGTTAATAATTCAACAGCAGTGCACACATGAGCGGTCATCGCGAGCTGCACATGAGAGGGATTGGGGGGTCTAACTCTGGAGGGCAAATGAACCATAAGGGGTGGAGGAATTAAAAAGTTCCCCACGGCTCCACTACAGGCCCGGAGGAACCAGCCTTCTGTGCGTCCTATAGCTTTGCACTGCGCCCATAAATGTTAGCACAAACAGCTCGGGAGGGGCTTTAAATGCTAACTATGCCCTGAGAAGGGAGTGAGGATGGTGACATTTTGTCTTCCCTTATAAACATTTTCTTTTTAGAGAGGACAAATATCCATTAGTGCAGAGGAGTGTTGAAGAGGAGTGTAATTATATTTTGTTAAATAAATAAAGTATACAGACATTGTGGATCTCATATAGTTTTTTGTTTGTTCAACTAGATAATTATATTTTAGAATATAAATTGTCATAATTGTCAAATGTATCTAAACTAAAATGAACTGTACGTTTGAACATCATCATCATTTGATGAAGGAGCTTACTGACTTCCTCCATTTAGGCAGACATTACATGTATTCAGCATTTGCATATTAAATTCATTACACACTTGCTCAAAGTCATGCCCTGCTAAAGGAAATCTAGGGCCACTTTAAGATATATTCGGGCTGACCAGGCCAACAGTAAAGAATAATCGTGTAAACACCAAGAGGAAACAGGAATGCATCTATTCAATCAAACTGTTTGAGGGGGTGACTGAATCATTACTAATCACCAGTATGCCACAGTTCTAAAACCTGCAACTACTTCACCTGTGAAACAAGAGGCTGTTGGTTTAAAGTTTGAAAACAAGTTTAAAATCCATCATAGTATTTTTTGCCTCATGTTTTGACTGGGCTTTGGATCAGTTCACACTATAATACATGTATACATGTATCTTAGAGAGCACATATTCACCATGGATTCTATAGAAAGTTCCATTCAAAAGGACACTACAGTGATTATGTGTTATTATCAGCTTAATACGGTACTAGGCATCTGAACTTGTCCTACCGCGAAATACATGACAGGGAGAGGAGTGCCATCGCTCTGTCACTCAGAGGAGGAAGAGGAAGCGTTTCATTCCAACATCCTTTGGACTTCACCGTGGCAACCGGCCTGTCAGTCAGAGCGACTGCATATGTCACAGTGTAGAGGCACTGTGGCAGTGATACAAGTACTGATGACGCAAAGTGACATGAGGAGGAACAACAAACAAATAGACCACAATCACAAGCAGACCACAATCACATTATTATTATTGTACTGCACTCCAGACAGAGAGGGGCATGTTTACACACACTCTACGTGTTATATCACAGGACGGTACTTACATGTTATATCAGAGACTATCAGAGACTCTATAAAGATAATAATAATAATAATAATAATAATAATAATAATAATAATAATAATAATAATAATAATAATAATAATAATACATTTTATTTATTAGGCGCCTTTCTGGACACTCAAGGTCGCCTTACAACAGTATACATTATAGGCAGTTAAAAGCAACAGTTAAAATACATACAAAAACAAACAGTAAAACTTTTAAAAGGACAGTGCTGTTCTGGTTGAAAGGCCAGTCTGAACAGATGAGTTTTGAGTTTGGATTTGAAGTGTGGGAGTGTGTCAGTGTTGCGGAGGTCAGGAGGGAGAGAGTTCCAGAGCTGGGGAGCAAAGCGGCTGAATGCCCTGCTCCCCATAGTGACAAGACGGGCAGAGGGGACAGAGAGCTGGAGAGAGGAGGAGGAGCGGAGAGAGCGAGCAGGTGTGGCGATTTGGAGGAGGTCAGAGAGATATGGAGGTGCAAGGTTGTGGATGACTTTGAATGTGTGGACCAGGATTTTGTATTGAATGCGGTTCGGGAGCCAGTGGAGCTGTTGTAGGACTGTGGACTAAGTGAGTTTGACATTGCCCATAGTGTTTGGCTCCAGTCAAATGAATCTCATTGAGGGTTGAAGTTATCGCGGCAAACTTGGAGCCGAGTTCCATATTTGGAATTCTGATCGTGAGTATCATAGCAAACAAACAGCCAATCCGGAGAGAGGCTGTTGAAGGTAACGCCCCTTCCTGCCTGCACCACTGTTTTAGCAGAGAGCGGGCGCTTAACAACGCTGTCAATCAAACCTGTTGCTAACGCTAGCGGGAGCAACCTCAGGGAAACAAGGGACCTGATTTGCCTGTTATTAATGTTCATATCTTGACTTACAAACAAAACAGCAAAATTAAAAACAGATCATATAGAGTTAGAGAGGTCAATAGAGACATTTTAAGACCAAAATGTCGAGACAGCAGCAGTTACAGAGAGAGGAGCAATGTTTTTTCAATAGAAAGTGAATTGGAGCCAGACTCCATGGAGCCGGAAGCATGCCCATGCTCAGTTCCTAATACAGTTATGCTATTTCTTTTATATATGCAATATTCATGTGTTTCAGTCAAGTACTTCATCTTTGAGTTCGTAACACTTTATAAAAACTTTCAATCTTTAAGCTTTATTAAAACATGAAGTAGTTACTAAACCTGAATCATTCTTTAGTGTTTGAATTAGTTCATTATAACTCAAGTTTCTGCTTTATTTAGGCTAATTAAGATGCAGTTAAGATGTAAAAAAAAATAATAATAAATTAAAAAAAAATCTTGTGAAAATTTAAACATCCAAGTGACATGTTACTTAAGAGTTTGGTGAGTTTTATGAGAATATGGTCAAACCACAACACCATTTTGGCAGGGGATACTCATTCACATAGGCATACGTTCAGATTGTAATTTCAGCCACTCGCCGTGCAACAATATCCTACAAAAGTGACCATGACGTGATAGCAGTTATATCAGCACTATTAAATGTCATTGCTTTCATTATCAAGAGGAGAGGAGATCAAGGTATTGTAGTATTGAAGTATTGTAAAATCACCTGGATGGTACTGTTAACTGACTCATCCGTATTGGGAATTTGTACGTGTTTTTTACCTTGTACATTTTGCTTTTTTCGTGGCTAGTCCACAACTAGACAAATATGGTGTAAATAAAAAATATTTTGCGAGATGCATGTGTACAGTGGGATTGTAGTGACTGTGAATAGGAAATCTGAGTGGCGGTCTGATAATGGTCCTTAACAAAAGCAGCATAAGCAGAGAGAGATGATAGCTCCTGAGTGGGAAAAGAAGCTTCCCTTGTTATTGTCACTGAATAGAGTTGGTGTAACAGTGATGCCAGTGAACTTGTGCATGTACACTTTTCTTAATACACTATTTGGCAGCAGCAGAAGGCCCGCTGATAATCTCATGGTAATCTCAGACAAGACACCTGCACTATTGTACCAGAGGTGTGAAGAGCATTGAAGGATTTCTGAAGATTTCTCTGGAAATCATTAATAACTGTGTTGCACTTTTGTCCTGTCAGTACTGCAAAAATAAGTCAATTCTACCACGTACATATTACATACTGTATTGTTATCTTGTTACTCTATAATTAATGTACAGTAAAATACTGGAATATTTTCTATGTAACCTGTATTTGTTCTGGCATAGTCATGTCTCTTAGAAACCAACCAAGTTCATAAAAGTAGTATTTAATATTGAACATATTGGCAGCTGCTTGTAAAGATAGATGATAAAATACATATCATTCTTACAATGAGACTTGAGATTGAATGTAATTTATCTTTATCTGTGCATTTCAACTGTGTTGTTGATGAAATTCAAAAAAATTTTGGCAGAATAAGTTGTTTCTTTAAACATACACTTTAGTGTGGTAGCTATAAAATAAAGTGGTTTGTAAATGAGAACCATTTGAGGTGAGGCAGCTGTGGGGATTTGCTCCGAGGGATGACCAATTTGAATGTGCACTTCCAGAGTACAGAGTGTGTGTGTGGTGGAAAGGCCCAGCTGGAGAGGCTAGACTCCCATCGCCTTTGGGCAACACAGGCAAAAATGTGCAACTCCATTTAGAAGTCCATTTCAACACCAAATAAACACAGTGTTGTGGATGTGTGGTGCTCCCTCTCTGTCTGTAGCCTTTATATTTAAATTTACATGCTGGGATTTAAAAAGAGTTCATTAAACATTGATGAGGCCTAAGTACAGTAGTGCCTATAGTCCTGTGGGGGAGGGGAGTGCAGACAGACAGAGGTTGACATTAGAGTGTGTGGGAGAGAGAGACATGTCTGTGGGCAAATGGAGTACTTTTACATGTACCAAGTGCATCCCGACCCAAGTCCAACACACAAATGTGCTATGATCTGTCTGTTTGAGAGCAGCTCCACAGGTACTGCAGGAGGGACTACCATACAGATATACAGGTACCACTTTAGAATACACCTTCATTAGCCTTAAAGGTGCATTGTGTATTTTTTCTGGTGGAGGGTCCGTCAAATGCTTTTCTCTGTGGAGATGTTATTGCTTTGTCTAGAATGTTTCACAGTATGGTATTAAACTTTTCCATCCTCAGGGAGGCCAAACTAGACCAAGTTAGAGGTCAGATCTATGGAGAGGAAACCCCGCTCACAGTCAGAATGCCTGTTTTAGGTATTTTTGAGCTATAAAACCACCTATAATTTAATGAATGTAAGGTAGATTTGTTTAATGTCATACTGTGGAATGTTCCAGACAGAGCAATGACACATCCATAGAAACAAGCAGGTGACAGAACCCCAACCAAAAAAGTAGTGCACCTTTAATAAAGACTTAATTCATAATCAATAATTGTCTGCAGCATGCCACCTTGGTGAAATTATTTTAGCAATTAATCAATATCACAGAGGGGAGGACTGTGTGGCTGTAACTATGCCAGTCACAAGCCTGGATAAAGAGGCTGACATAAAATTAAAACACAGCATGAATGAGACACACAGCGAGCATACAGTCTGCATAAGCACTGTAGCTCTGCCACTGAGCCACACTGCAGTGCTCACAACAACAGTGTTAAAAAAAGGTTCAGCTCTATCTTAAAACTTCTGTTGGAGATACTACAACAGAGTAGGATTGTCAAACGTATTGAAAATCAGATACAAATCAATATTAAAACTACTGAAACCTGATACAATATTGACACTAAAAAAGGAGAAAAAAATGCCTTTCCTGAACAGTTTTAGAATTATCTTGAGTTCATCAGAATTAGTATAAGACGACATGGTAACCTAAAGAAAGTACTATTATTGTTATTATCATTGTGGTATCAAAATATCTAGTATCATGCCTATAATTCCTTAGCATCAAAACTGAGTTTTAGTACTGAGACAACCCTACACAACAGCGCACCTTCTTGTATGGATGAATTAATCACTAAGTTTAATATCTCCTATAGGGACAACAATATAAACTTACACATTTGTAGTATTTGAAACACTTATGCTTATACCTTAACTGTGAGAAGTATGTGGTACTTTCCAACTTCCCCATTGTAATTGAAAACACTGTGCTCAATCATTAGAGATCAAATGAATTATCTTTTATAAATATTTTCTTGCTTCTCAGGCGCAGAGGTGGTTCCTGTTGCGATGATGTGTTTGGGACAGGGGAGCGACTGATTTAACGGCAGGTTTAAATGAGGGGATTGTGTTGTAATTGTTTGTGCATGCGGAGGTGTGCATGTGCCAGCCTGTGTGTCTGTGTGCCCGCACGGCCGCACTATGATTGGAGTTATCCATTATTGATGATGTCCTGATGAGATCAATCAAGCCGGAGTTTTCTCTTCTTCTTTGGGCTGCTGGAGCTGATAATGCCGTTATGACATACTAATCGTCATGTCATGAATATTTAAATCAAAAAACGCATTCCATATTCATGACCACTCTGTTTTTGTTTTCCTGTCTACAGTCGCCCCCTCCATCAACGATTTCACACATCATATTTTTCATTTAGGATTGTTTTTAAAGATCCTTTAAAAGTCTATGAACAAATACTTTCTAAATTTCGTAACGTAGGCATGGACGCAAAGTGAAGTGGTACATAATACAATTTCAATGGAGAATTTTGGATTAACTCGCATATATGTGATTGAGATCAGAGCCCAGTTTGGAGACATTTACAGTTGTATTTGACATTATTTGTATGTTTAATAGGAGATGACTGACAGTTGCATTTATGACGAAGACAACATCATACTTTTGGCTTTTACTCAACAAATATAACAATGCTGACCCAAGAACAGTTTTACATCTTATCTACTGATATATTACATACTTACAGACAGCTAAGAAAAAATGATACTGACACTTAATTGACCCACTGAAGCGCTCATCTTCCTTTCTTTATATTACATACATACATACAAGTTAAACTGTTTGTGACGCAAAAACAATTTTTAGGGTTAACACTTGTGTTTTATTATATTATCCATCCTTTATAGTAGAATAGCAAAGTGACAATTCATCCCTGGAAATTCAAAATTGCTGCTTATTTTGTTTATTATATGTTATAAATATTCAAAATAATTAGCATTTAGAGTTGATGAATCTTCAAATCTGGGTTATGGTCTTTTTCACTTATGCTCTGCAGTTGCATCCATCCCAGAATTTTGAACATCCCGATGACATAGCATTTTAAAAGATCTATGGGAGCTTCAGCCTTGCCAAAAACAGAATGATTTTGAGTGTGGTGAGAGGGGTATAAAGTTTTGTCTGTTTTTGTCTGTTTGTTTTGTCTGTTTTTGTTATGTAAAATTTCAAAATTGGAACCATATAAAATTAAAAAAAAAAGAAAAGCTGAATGATTCCGTATTTCCAAGATACAAGTCTGCAGAGAAAATCAGCGCACTTTCTTCAGTTGTCACATTCTTGTTTTATTTACATATGAGACAAACCACATATTTATTCATGCCTCTTCTCAAAGTGCTGTTAAAATAAACATTTGTTTCGTCCTAATGAAAAGCCTTTTCTCTAATGAGTTGTTTTGTTTCACACTCAACCGCGAACAAGTCAATAGAAATGAAAATAAAAAGGGGCAATAATGCGATGGGTTTTTGAGTGTAAATGCATTTGTTCCACTGACTATCCCACAGAAGCAAGAGAAGCATCAGTAATTATTCATAAACAAAAGAGCTAACGGTGTCCATAATTCATAAGTGGAGAAACGTATACACCCAGCATGGTGGTTTGCTATGGCGCCTTCAAAAACATACAACTGAAAAAATAACTTCTGTTAGCTAAAATAAAGCTATAAAATTGTTGCACAGGACCTCACTGATATACTATTATGACACTAGCCTGAAATTAGTGCAATCTTTTGACCAATCACAGACATGGCATGTGTGTGGCTGACAACAATGTTTCAGAGTTGGAGGCAACCATATTGGATCTCCTGGTATCCTTGGGAGAGGCCCCTGGCGCATGCACACACAGACACGCCGAGGAAGTGCTGTGTGGGAATATTCACACAATATTAAAACGTAATAGGCTGAGAAATACCAAACACTGGGTCTGTAACATAAAGTACAGCTCATTTAAGATGTAATGCGATTTGAATGGAATCGGTGCCAGAGGAATACAAACAATGGGAGACATGGCTTGGGTGCTAGGCTGGAGATATAGATGTTTCTGTCTGTTTTAAATATGTGCTTGTAAGTGAATGGACTGCTGCTAAAACATTGGGATAGGCAAGTCTGTAGGAACATGTTTATTGAGATATAGAAGTTCATAAAAAATAGAAAATACAGGGGGCAAGATGTATTGAAAAATGCCAAATGAATTGGCATGAATTGGCATTCTCAAGAAAAAAAAGGTTTCCTCAGACATCATCAGTCTGAGTGGGTTTCCTTTGAGAACTCAGTTTCTCCAATGAACTTAAGAACATGTACAATAGCTAAAATCTAACTAAAGTGGTATATCTGAGAAGGGTCCTTCACTGCTCCTGACAGGTTGCCCCAGCGGCATTGAAGGATGGGTCAAATGCAGAGGACAAATTTCCCTACGAGGACAGTCAAGCATATCTTAAACTTAAAGGTGCTATACCTGACCTTAACTGTATTAAAAACAGGAAATTTTAATTAGAAATGGTTTGCAGGGGTCTTAAGTTATTCCTCATCATTTCTTGATGCATTATGAGCATCAGTTTGACAGTTTTGCCACTGTACTAATAACTAGAATGCTAACAGTGCTACTTTTTAGTCATACTATTACATTTACATTACATTACATTATATTACATTACATTACATGAAAAAAATACAGACCCTTTAACCTGGACGTGATTGTTTTGACATACACCTGTAGTGGCTAGGCCCTTATTTGTAGGAAAATGTAAGGAGTCAATAGTGTTAGACCACTCAAGAGCTGGGCAAACATTACAAGTGTCTTTCCCTTCAGACGTACACTCCTGTTAACACACACACAAACAGGCACACTTACTGTAGCTTTAATGGCCTGTGAGGAACTGTGAGGCAGGCCTCAGGCAACCAGCTTTGTACTGAGCCCAGAGTGACGATGGATGTTACATTACAGGCTGACTGACCACACAAATCGAGATTTACGCAGTCACTTTTGTACTAGTACCAACACAAAGTCTGAAGTTATTTTGGGGTTACAATTTTTTCACATTGCAAAGTAGCAAAGAAAAATTAAAAGCATTTGACAAATTCAGGCTGGTCTAAACATAGTATATCCAATATAAATTGTATGAATGTAAAAAAAAAAAAAAAAAAAAAAAATCAAATGTATTTATCTTGGTTATTTCTTGCATGTTTGTGTAAACATACAGATATTTATTATATTTAGTATATTTATATTTATATTTAGCCTAATTGCTCTTCCATTTCCATTTTTACAAATATTTACATATCTGATGCACTGTCGACAAACTGACCTGGGTACACAAAGATCTGAGCACACAGTCTGGGGCAGCTTAAAAACAGATATCTGTGTCAAATAGCTAAATTTTCACTATCAGACTAATAACAATATCAGGGAAAACCCTCCAATATCACAGGTAATGGAATGGACACATTGCCTATGCCAAAATTTGACTCAAAGCTAACCTTTAGATGCCGTGTGTTATGTTGAACTAGAATATTTTCTCATTTCAAGAACTGGTGTAAACTCCATGGTTCTACACTTGGTCTCTGGTCTCTCTCCTCTGTAGAGGCCAGAGGGGGTCCATTAGCCCCGCCCCCTGTTGTGAGACTCACGTCATCTTTCTCCTGCACTCACTCACGCACATACTCACGCACTTACACACACAAACACACACTCATACGCACACATACACACTGGTAAATATAACACAAATGTGTACGTTTGGTTCTTTGAACTTGAGGATAGAATCAGTAAGCATGGTGCACGTTATGTTTTTAAAAGTAAAATAATTGTCATGCTTTTTTGAACTGGAACACATTTTGTGCCAGATAGGGCTGAATATACCACCTCCAGCCACAAGGAGCCAGTAAACAAGCAAATGTTTAAGTTTCAGGATTCGTAGGGTTGGTGTTAGATAGCATGATCCGGACGGTCTGATGTTATTGGTCATTCAAAGTGATGAAGCTTAGGAGTAATGTTGGGATGGGTAATGGCTGAGAATAGGATCTCTGACTATCTGGCACTAACAATTGTATATAATTGACTTGAGTTGATATTTTACCATTATGAGATGCAAGCAGATCTGCTGCAACTGTAAGCATTTCTGACCATATTCTTTCACCATTTCAACCCACAAGAAGCTCATGTGTTTGAATCTCCACACAGCACAGCAGTCCAGGCCTCCTCCCCTCTCTGGGCTGTCTCCTCCTCCACAGGCCCGCAAATCTCCCACACCCCCTCCCTCCTCAGAAGACGGGCGATGCGCTGCAATTACTCTAATTGGTTGTGACTTCTTCATTTACATGACAAGTGCGCGGTAGTCCTGGGAACCAACGGCCTGCTCTCTGCTCCGTACTGCAGCCCTGGTCACTTCGGGATGGGCCAGTGCTCCTGTGGTGGCTGAGGGGGTGCATGTGCATGGATGGATGGGTATTTATCACATTTTGGGGACTAAAATCTGTATACACACTTACATCATGGGGACATGCTTTTCTTATGTGGAAAAAAATCTAAACCCATGTTGTAAGTCTCTTATTATTAAATCAGCATTGATTTGCTCTTCAGATATGGGTTAAAATAGGTTTAAGTGCATGTTAGACTACTGATTTTACTAAAATATAGTCATTAGATTTAAACTTTTACTAAAATATTGGATGTAATTTGTAGGTAAAGATATTCTGATATTCAGTTTTGGAACTACTTCAACTACTTCCTGTATTTTTGTACGTTTCGTCTTTTTTTTTCATAAACTGCCACTTAACTTAAAAGTTTTGGTTAGTGTGTGTGTGTGCGTGTGCGTGTGTGTGCGTGCGTGCGTGCGTGCGTGCGTGTGTGTGTGTGTGTGTGTGTGTGTGAGTGGGGAGCACAGCAGCCTTTTGTGGTTAGGTCTTGCCTCCCTCTGGTTTGAGGCATGTCACATTGGTTGTTCGGGATGGGGGACTTGTTGGGGTCCTGGCCCTGTGAGAGTTAATGACAACAGAGGTTTTCTCTAAAACTCAGGGGGTTAAGGGCCACAGTGGAGAGAGAGGGGCACCGCAGTGAGGGTGTGTGTTTTCCCTTATACAGTATTTAGGCAGCATTATGAAACAATAATCAAGAAGTGGTTGCAATGTGATGTTTATTTTAACTGTATTGTCAAACTGAGTCTATAGTAATAAAAAAAAAAAAAATTGTCAGAATAATGGATTTGTATTTGTTGCTGCAGTGTGGTCAGAGCATTTTGTTCATTAGAAAACATACATCAGTTATTTATTTCAGTTATTACACTATACATAAATTTGAAAAAAAAAAAACCTGAAAAAAAAAAACATAATTTATTATCATATTATAATCTAAAATAACATTAATCTTTCATATATTTTGCATGAGGTAGTGGTAGTTGTCTGGGGTTATGGTTGATGGGAGAGCTGGACAGACGTTACAGAACAATATTGTCTGATTCTCAAATTCCTGTTGCTCATCGTCACGGCGACGCTGTCTTTGTGACCACCACCCCACAAGGGACACCCAGCCCAAACGGGACACCCAGCCCAAACGGGACAGCCAACTCACACAGTGAAAGCACTCATTACCGTGGGCAGAGTGTGTACGTGTGTGTGTGTGTTCTGCGCTGTTAGTTTAAGCTTTATAAGTGGACTCAGCTGAGCCATTCTTATGCTAATGAACGGATGAGGCATTCATTGGGTGGGCGGCTCACTGTTTGCTTTACAGATAAAAAGGTTTTTTTTATTACCAGTTGAAGTTCACTTGTCAAGACTAATCTCATTTAAACACCTATTGGACTTGTTTAGAGACAAGTGGCTGTAGACATGTACTCCACTCCACACATACAGTACTTTATACTCCAGATGACCCTAAAACTCATCAGAATACTCAAATGTGAACTTTCAGCTTGTATCTTTTATGGTGCATTCGCAGAAACAGATGTGACTAACAAAAGGGCACTTAAACTCATGTTTGTTAATGGAAACTCATCCAATCATTTCATCTCACAAGATTTCTTTAAATTCTACACAACCCCACATTTCAGTAAAATATTTACATATATATTTAATGGCCTTTGAACGTATTACAGCCAGAAAAAAATATTACCCCCAAAATGTAAGATTAAGAACAAAAAAAAAAAAAAACATTTGACATAATTATCAAATATCCTACTTAATTAAAATGAACTTGCAGGCATTTTTTTTTATTCATCTGGGTAATTTTAGTTATATTAACACATTGAAAAGGATCAGTCTCATACAGTACATCTTTACAAACAGCACAGTTTACTTTCTTTTTGGAAACTTTGAACTTCTGGGACTAAATACCACCTACACAAAGTTTGGTGGCTCTTTAAATTTCTTTTAAAACATTAAAAAAATTAAAAGTAGGTCTGATAGTAGTAATTTGAGGATAACTTAAAAAGGGAGCATGTCTATGGAGGGCGAAGGATTGCCACCTGTGTAAAAAAAAATAATCCTGATCACTGCGCACCTCCCTGTGTGGTGAATATCTCATTAGGCTTTTTTCAATATACATTTTAAAATCCAATTAGTCCACACAAAGCGGAACAGTGCTCTCCCAAGGTGACAATAGATTAAAATAGATTGGCAATTTTAACTGATCCTTTACAAGATGTTTCTCTTTTTTTTACTATCCTATCATTGTCAAATCAAGTGCTCTAATTTTCAGACAAGTATTAACAAGAGTCCAATACTAATTCTGGGATGGGGTAAAGACTGTATTTGGTTATAAATCTGATCAAGGTAACTAGAACCCTAGAAGTAAATATATATTTTCAAAAATTGTTAAAGCAATGCATTTTCTGTGGAGATGAGCAGGTGACAAACTCCCACTAGAAAAGTTACATACTACACCTTTAAATATGCAAACAAGACGCCACTGTAATGTTCCTCTGTACTCTGAAATACAGTATCTATGTACATGTTCATTGTTGTTGCTGAACTAAAACTGTTACAGTATTTTTGGTGTGAGGTGTTCTGTAGGCCAGCCACACCTCCAGGAGCGTGAGAGAGGTGCAGCAATGGTCAGTGAGAAGCACATGTTCAGTTTGGGTTTCATTTTGGGCCTGTTCAGAGAGAACTGGCAAACTGTCCCGCCAAAGAGTCCCGCTACACACCTCAAAGTGTGTCACTTAAGCTCTGTCTCTATGGAAACTCCCACTTCAAAACACCATGTTAAAAGGTGTATCTTTCTCACTATCAACAGACACATGACAAGAACAGAACACTGAATCTTGACAAAAACACAAGTGCAGAGGAGGACATGTGGACGTAAAAAGAGCTTTTTTGGGTATGACGTGTGCTTCTTAATGCAGCCATGAGATTACAAAGGCACTTGTTTTTGAGGCGTAGTCTTTGATTGCTGCATTAACTCCAATCTGAGGAAGCCATACAAACACAGTTGCATGTGTGACTGATGCAACCTCAAAGCAACGCAGTTCAACTCTTCAGAAGCAGGTCACACAGAGGCAGATAGCAGCGCGGAAAGGTGATCACAGCAACTTAGTGTAAAAGCATTGTTGTGCATTGTTCAGCTCATTTTAACAGAATTTATTTTAAAATGTGAGCCAGAATTAGAAGACGTATCTGCTAACTAAATTGGCTATGAATGTAGTCACTGAATTTAGTCACTGTTTAGCCTATGTTAGCCCTGTGATTTGATAATAATGTAAAAGCAGCTCTTGAAGTTACAGTGAGACCACTGTGTGATTTATACAAATAATTATAAAATTATGATTATTATAATAATCCGAGAGCCAGGAAGTGTGATGTTAGCATGCTTTTAGTTGTTACCTTTACTGTGACAGCAAATAAAATGGTTTAAAATGAAACTGTTCTGTTTTTCATATTTTTAAGACAGTAAAAAATCTGCTCTTTTCATTTTATTGTACACAGTATAATAAAATAGCTATTTTTTGGTACTAGCTACTAACTTTCAAGATGTAAAAATATGTAGCAAACTGTAAATCATCAGTGTAGTAGAATGACTTGAGAATGACATGCGAGAATATCCAATCCAAACATTTTAATAAACACAGATAAAGGGCTTTTCCTCCCTCATGGCTGGTTATCTCATCTCTTTCACTTCATTACACTCAGGTCAAGGCCAAAAAGGAAACCATCCCAGAGAGAGCAGGACTATCAGAGGGAGAGGTCGTGACCCCACTGGCACCAGGATGAACCCTATCCCGTGGTGAAAGACCCCACTGCAGAAGACAAGAGGGAGAGCCGTACAGGAGCCTAGCATATTGCTTTACCAAATGAGTTTTGGTTGGTCTTCAGAGATCGGCCATTTTGATTGGCTACGTGGGTCTCTTTGGCACACAGCAATTAGGAGGCACACAACCCTTGCTCTCCACTGGGACGGGAGCGGGGATGGCGTTCCTGCTTTAGTGATGGGACAGGCTTTCATGTTTTGTGTGGAGCAACAGGAAGGCCAGGAGATTCCCAACAACGCTGCCAGGGACACATCAAGGTATTGTGTCCTCTGTATTTTGCTTTCTTTGCTATTATTTGATAGCAACAATGGAGCAGGAGGAAATGAACCTAACATGAGACAGGCCTTGGAATCATAGCTTTGTACATGCATACAATTCCAGGTAAGAGATATACCAAGATAGTTTTGTGTTTACGGTCTTATTGTCTGTGAAATCCCATCATCCAGGTACATTCCATAGCAAAGGAATTTAATGCTGTCAATTGGGCAAAGGTTTTTAAGAGAGAATAAGTTTCACCACTCATAGCAACCTCTTCCTCGTTTCTGAAAGGCTTACCAGACTTAGAACTGAAGAAGATACTTGGGTGAGTGACAAAACATATCTTGAAAACATTTGTCCAGTGACAGAATAAAATTTTATATAGGAGAATAATGAAGGGTAAATAAATTCACATATCCACATGATGATCAGACGATACATTTTAAAAAACACACAAAATAATTTCATATAACTAGATAACGAACATCAACAAAAATACTTAAAACTAACTTAATACTTACTGGTCCTCCTAAACTAGTCTTATGTGTATACTTCTCACAGTATACACAGTCTCACCTCTACCCAAAACATGTAACAATATAAACTATTTATCTGACACACTTGGTCTTTACACAAATGATTACAGTTAGCCTCTTTCGACTTCTTCAGGTTTGCTTCCTTTAGCACTGCCTCCTGTCCATTTCTCCACTTTAAACACACATTCTCACAGTGATGCAATAAATGAATAATCACATATTAGATTGAAGAAGCTTTGTGCCTCCTCCCCTGTAAGTGAGTGTGGCAGTTGGGACATAGCCGTGTGTTGTTCACTTGCAGCCTGTGGGCCTGTAAGGGATGGCAGTGCTCACATGGGCCTTCATCACCCCCGGTAACCCGCTCTGACATATTGTGACACTGGTCTGTGCTGGCCTGCTGCCACATTGCATTATGGTCTATGACTTTATTGATGACTAAAAGAACACACACCAACTTAGAGGTCTCATGGAGGATTGCATTGACCAAACACATGTAAGCCAGAAAACAAGAGAACATGACTACTTTAATTTCCCTATCACACTTTAACATTAAATGTATCTATCGCCATGGAGACAAGGAAACTCCACTACACACGTGTATTTTGTAGCAATAAAAAATGTAACTGAATAAATGCAAGATGCAAGTTTAATGTCATTTGTGGGACATTCCAGGTAAGATAATCCATGGAGTCAATGTATTGCATTATTACAACATTATATATAAATAAACATACATTATTAAGTTAACTATCAGTTTATATTAAGTTCCATAGTTCACTTTGCAATTTTATTTTTTTATTTTTTTTACTAAGAAGATATTTAAATTTAGCATAACTTTCTTGTACCCTGAGATAAGGTGCCTGTTTATATTATTGCACTACAATACTTTTGTCTTTCTTCAGAAAACGATTCTCAAACCTGACTTTAGTTTAGTCTCCTCCATCTTTTCCATTTCCTGTCTACAGCATGGAGAAAGTTATGGAGGAAGTTCACTCCTCTGTGGTGGCTTGGGTGGTTTTTTAAGTCTTCTTTATTCATGTGTTATTTGTTTATGCAGATTAATAATTCAAAATTTGGTGCATTTTTACAAAGGTTTGAGTCTGTGGATAATGATTCCTCTCCATTCTCTCCCAATGGGTTGTGTTTGTAATTTTCTTGAATATAAAAGTTGCATAATTCATGTGTATCGGCGAGCCACATCTATTAATTATGTCAGTCTTTTAGGTGCTTGCGTCTTTACCACTTTGTCTCCTCTGGCTTCTTTTTTGAATCAAAACACTAATCAGGAAATACATTTTGAACATCTCCCCTATGAGTTCTCTCGTCTCTCTGAGTTCACAGGGTCAAGTGGACTGTGGCCAAGTTTAAGCCCCAAAAAAACATGAAAGGCAACAGCGGAAAGGAGAAGTAAAAAAGTTTTTCATGGCGCTGTGATGTAAATGCCCTTATTTAGTAATTTATAGAAGAGGGAATTGAGCACAACTCAGTGGAGATTCATAAACTATTGATGTGTCTAATCTTTCAGATCCTGCCAACACGATGATCATGATCTGTGTTAGCGGTGCCCCCTCTCTCTCCTGAGCCCCTCCTTCTCCTCAGCCCCTCCCTCTGAGCGAAGACACTCCTGTCACAAACTCCTCATTCTCTGCTCTTCTGTCTTTCAACACTTTGTTCCCATCCATAACTTGCAGGTCTTGTTTTGAGATCCACACAGTTGAATTACTTAATTAGAAGGAAAAACAGGGTTGCTCATTAAGTCTAATTCTAAAAGTTAGAGCTATAAGTTTTCCCCAGTTTTACATAAAAACTCCCAATTTGCCTTTTTGAGCCCATGCAGTTGTTAACTTGTCACTTGGTGCTGCATATAAGTTTAGTCTATTTAGCCTATTTGCTCAGCCTTGAGTCAACCCAGTTCTGAATGTCTCTCCCCATTCTTCACCTCCATTTCATACTGCTCAATATCCATTCTAATAAGTGTAAAAAGTGTATATGCAGATTTTTATTTTTTTTATTTATTTATTTATTTTTTTTAGTTGTGAATCAGGATATTTGATATGCTTATTGATAATATATCCTCTTATTGTAAAAAAAAAATAGAGTCATGTGAGAAAATGTTACCTGTGAAATAACTGTACAATAAACTGATATTTATTTTTTATTAAGCATTTTATAACATGTCAAATTCTTAGTTGAAGTATTGGTTATTGTGACCCATTTAACACATTACACATTTTATTTGTCTTATTTTGTTTCCTTCAATCTTTATGGTGTATGGATTATAATATATTTTCCAATTGATCACTTAATCAAGTCCCATGGAGTAATTTTTTTTTTTATTCTGCAACTATAACATTTTATTGGGATTTATTATAACGTGCTACGAGCTACATTTTCATTTGTTTACTTTGTAATATTTCTATTGAAAAGATTTTAGTTTTATGTATTAGGAGATATATATTTTAAACACAATTTCTTTACAGTCCCTACAGTTCTCGTGGTCTTTTGAGTAACTAAACACTGAAGTAACAGCAGGACCAGTCGGTAAATCTGTGCACATGTAAATAATACAGCCAACAGTGTTTGCCAAAAGCGTCCCAGGCCCCTCTCCTTCCCCGAGGCCACCCCCTGCAGCTGATTTGTACAAAATAAACCTAATGTATGCTTTCAACACATATTTAACATATGCCACTCACTCATGAATATTGTAGCATAAGCACTTTTAATTTTTAATCCTTAGTGTTTCTTCTTCTTAATAAGAAATGTACAAAGGGGACGGGAACAATGGGTCCGAGGAGAGAGGCGCAGATATTTTGTTGATTTTAATGTAATGTAATGGTGATGTAAATGTACGGTAATGTGCAGAGAGACGAACAGGAGAGAAAGCACTTGTGTTATATTTGATTACAGCTGACGGTGGCTCACAAACTACAAGGGCAAATGAGCAGGTCCTCCCAGTCACTTTATTATTTTTTATCACTTAAAAATATTTTAAATATTAAATACAATAAATTAAATAAATATATAAAAAAATCTTCATAGAAAAAAAACATGTTTTTGTTAATTGTGTTACAACTAAATGTAAGTTTTTAATTCATCAGTGTTTGAAAAGCAAGGTGGCAGATTGATACTGGATGCCCTTCCTCTACCAGCAGTACAACTAGTGTTACTTTGTACTTAAATTTCACACTTTATTTTAACTAAAGGGAAAAACTAGATGCCTGACTATGGTTTTGCTACAAAGATAAAAGAGAAAAAACACAACACATTTTCCATTAAATTCACACTGAATTCACAGTTCACACTGAATATAGTGGAAAATGTAGTATATCTTGTTTTGTTTGGTTTTTTTGGGGTTTTTTTTAGCTCAACGTCCACTGAGAGTAAAATCCTCTTGTGTAATCATATTGAGGAAAGGTTTCATTGTGATTAAAAAAATAATAATTGTCATTACTCACACTGACTTTATGACTCCAATAAACAGAAATGACACTTGACTAAGCTGAAGTTGCTTTGATTCATTCTTTTGTTTCTCCTCATCCAGCTCCACAAAGGAATAAGCAGGAGCCACAGACCCAGATGTGGAGCTAATGCGTGAACTCACCCAGAAGTGGACCCTTTGAAGGTTAGACATGTTCAGAAGGTGCACATTTGATTCACAGTGCAGCCATGCAATTCAGCAGCACAAACCTATGACCACAATACACACACACACAACATAGAGTATAAAAGGTTATGTAGTTTCAGACAAGCACGCTCTTGCATTTAAATGTATTTGTAAGATCCTAACTGTGCTCTTCATAATGACATTGTCTTTGCCACTGGCGTATTTACTCACACTTCACACTCAGTGCAGTGCTCAGAACGGGGGGTGATGTCTATGAGTAAAGTGGAGTTCGGGGCATGGCTCAGGGATGCACACATGATGTCACCTCACTCTAACACTGTGAGCATAGTATTTAACATCCGAGAAAAGGACACAGACCGAACATAATGAGTGTCTGTAGTGAAAAGCAAAAACAACTTTTTATTTGTATTACACTAAATAATACAATGACATGAGAGTGTAGTTTCCATTGCACACATTGCCATCTTAAGTTCTGGCCTAGTCCTGCCTCAAATTCAGGAGGTGTGTCCCCAGGTACCAGACAGCAGATGAAGGATGGGTCAAATGAATGGGAGGATGAATTTCACTACAGTATACATAACCTAGGAACTGGGCTTTGGGAACCTCCTCAAAAAGACAGCACATTTACTATTTATTTAGTGCAAGGTACAGTAGGCGACTGGCTGGTGCTCCTGAATCTTAGTAGTAATCTTCCCCAAACTGGGTATCGCTTTATAATAACTACACCAGGGCAATCAAGGCAAACAGTGGTTGACCAATAAAATCTAAAATCATCATGTGTCAAAAGTATAATTAAATAGTTTCGAATTATATCCAAATAATCCTGTTTTCCCTTCACTTCTGTCCATTTGAAACATGGTGGTGGCGATGTCCTTTACTCTTCTGGTCACTGAGTAAACTGCAACAACCGCGGTCCCAAACATCCCCTTAACTTGTTGTTTTGCCTTTCTATGGAGGCCTGGAGGTACAAGTTGAGAGCGTGGCTTATACTTCCATGCTTTCTTTTTAGAGGTTTGCACATACTGAGGACCACAGCCGGCTCAAACAGCGCTAAATAAACCCACATCTTCATTCACAGGAACTGGAGATGTGTGGTAATTCCACGTGAGTGCACATGTGCAGCAGAGGACGACAACAGCAGCGCTAACTTTCAACACAAGTATCTAAAAATAACAAGTCATTGTTTGTAGTTTCGCGTTTG
Organism: Taenioides sp. WSHXM2023; assembly: GCA_029959045.1. Lineage (NCBI taxonomy): Eukaryota > Metazoa > Chordata > Actinopteri > Gobiiformes > Gobiidae > Taenioides > Taenioides sp. WSHXM2023. Next base: position 13,676,517 of record CM057089.1, read on the forward strand.
TAATGATTAATTGTTAGTTAGATATACAGGTTTCATTTAATGAAACAGTGAGCTAGTTTCAGGGCTGGTTTGTGTGAACTGGAGGATCCGAACAGTAAGTGAGCGGCTGTTGCAGCCAGGATTCTGCCTCGTCTGTGTGTTTATGAAGGAGCAACAGTGTCAGTGGAATAACAGCACTATTAGTGTTAGTGTGTGTTAGTGTAGCACTATTACACACGTGTGGAGGAACATGTGTCTGTTCTGGACCTACTCCACTTCAGGGAAATACAGGATGTTCCTTCAGGAAAGACATAGTTTTGCATCAGTGTGAGGTGAGTGATAAACGCTGTATTTTAACGTGACGGGACGTTTGTCACACATCAGGCTGTATTATAAGTGCTCCTGTGTGACCAGTGCACTGTTGTTGTTAGTATCACTTCATGATCATCATGAATGTACATTTTGTGCAGTGGATTACACATGTGTAGAGCTGTCATATCTCATTCATATGTTTTCTAGATGCATAATAATAATAATTACATAGACAACAACAGTACTGAAGGCTCAGCTGTATAAATAAGGTGTAGGAATTGGACAAATCTGTGAAGAAACAAATGGCCCACAAATAGCCCTGTTTGTACAAAGAAGGTGTCAGTACACTCCAATATACAAATACAAATAAACTATGTAGGTCTAGGACTCTATACCGTTTACTGGCTCAATATATATATGCATTTAATTTGCCAAATACTCATTTGCAATGTGGTATGCATAAAAAGTGGTGTTATTAAATTGTTATCGGCTAAATATTAATGTCCACCACAAGTCTGCTTGCCTACCCATAAAAGCCACCACACACTACTGGAACAAAGACTTAACTCAAAAAGGACAAACAGTTAAAACAATTCAGGTTTAGACTTGACTAAAGGGATTAAGGTTAAAGTTAGAGTAGCATGTACAATACTACAATGCCATAAGACATGTAAGTGCTTTCTGTTTATTAACATAACATTTTGACTTATCCAAGCCTTATCCAATATTTTTGGGTATTTTTAATTGCTAAATGTATTATGCAGTCACCCTTTAAGAAGTTGTGTCCCGCAGTACTGGGAAAAGCCACCTAAATGTCCAGCGTGAAGTGTTTTTGTCCCCATGTCCTGTAGCCAACAGTCAGACCCATGATGACAGCAGCAGATCAACAGCACAGACGTGTGCAGACAAACAGACAAAGCCATTATCCCAGCCCTGTGCGCACTATCACCTCCACCGCTTTTGTTCTTATTACACTCCATCAATTCATCATCCTCTGCTCTCCCTGCACTAACTGTTTGGCAGTCCTTTCCGCGCCCCTCTGTGTCTGTGCCTGCTCTCCTCTCAGTGGTAAGAATAAGGAGCCGCCATGCTATTCAAACCGGTAATTACGTTTCTGTCCCTTTGTTGGAGCAGAGTGTTATTTTCCATTAATGGTGGGCCATATTATATAAGAGTCTTTATGGGGTTGATAATGGTTGGGGACAGAGGAGACCGGGGCTTCAGCGTTGGTCTTTTTAACACACAGGCCATGACAGTGCATTCATTAAAGGGCCCATATTAGGCTAAAGTGACTTTTTCTGATTTGATCCATGTTATAATATTGTTCCCTCATGTCATCACAAACATACCCAGAGTTGTGTTGGTTTCATTCATATTTCAGTTTTTCCTGTGTTCTGAGGCCTTCTTCTTGAGAGCAGCTTGAACAGAAATGGAGCCCTTAGACATCATCTGTCTCCCATCTACAACTCCATCCTCAGACCTAAATCAAAACAAAGAAAACCATAGAGATAGCCAGGTCAGGACCAGAGGTGTGAAAGCAACCATCATGGGCCTGAATGATTCTGCTAATATGACCCCACACTCAGTGCAGTTCAGTAGGCCTAGCTAACAAACAGAAACTGTAAACAAGTAAACAAGGTCTGTTAGTTTCAGGGTAGTTTCAGTGTAGTAGTGTAGTTTCTCCTCCCTTCAAGCAGATATAAGGCAGTGTCCACCAGCATCTGACCAGAACTGAAGAAGCAGCTTGGATGAGCTGCGAAACGTATTTGACCAAAATAAATGTTTGTCCAGCTGAGAATCCATAACTTTGTCATGGATTCTACCTGGACGACTGAGGGATTTTACACAATCTCTACTGCACTAAAGGTAAAAGGTAGTTGTTAACTTGAAAAGAGTATTTTGATCTTTGGAGATGTAGACAGACTAATAAAAAAGAAACAGATGTGAATGAAACAAAATACAACTCCAGGTATATTTGTTGATGAGGTAATAGCATTATAACATTGCTTAAAACTCACAACTTTGCTTAAAACTCAAGTTTGCGTAATGTAGGACCTTTAAATTGCTTCAAATTTCCCTGCAAAGGTTTCTAGTTCTAACCCTTCAAGGACTTTAATATGCACTGAAATTGACATTTGAAATTGCATTAGCCTATTTTATACAGTTATAGAAATGACAAGACTGATGTGTTAAAAAGTAAAGTATAATATGACATAATCAGATCAGAGACCCACATTACATGTTCACATAAGATTCACATAGGTCTACTTGTGTTTACCATTGAGGAAAACTAAGAAATATAGGGCACCGGCGAGATGCTGATGCAGAGGTTATGCCTATGACTTTTATGGTATAATTTATTCATCTGTTGTTTGCAAAATGCCCAATGAAATATACATGGTCTGAGTTCTGTGTTAATGTTTCATGGGAGCATGACGGTGGGAGCAGAAGGCTAACTAACACAGCATTTTTCAAGTTGAATCACTCCTCAAATGAATGGACTAGCATATGCAGTAGTAGATAATGCTAGGTTTCTCTCAGAACACTTAATAATAGATGTAATTTAATAACACCCATGTACTCTTGCTTCAAAGACAAATTTATAAGAGCACAGTCTGAAATGGGTTTTGGTGTTAATACAGGCATGGGAATTGGGAACATTGGGCTGATAATATAAGAAAAAATATATTATGCAATAGCAAATATGGCCTACAGAGTTACTCAGATGCCAGATGTCTGAACAGTATGACCTGCAGAGATAAAAAAAAAAACAAAAAACATTGCTCAAAGGATCCTTATTTATAGTATTTAAAGGTGAACTATGTAACTTTTAGCGGGGTCTGCTATCTGCTTGTTTCGATGGAGAGGCTATTGCTTGGCTATGAATGTTGTATAAAGTATGACATTTATTTAATTACAAGTGGGTTCATTGCTAAAAAAAAATAATAAAGGAAGAAATGAGCAGGCTCACCTCTCCACAGTTCTGACCTGCAACTTGGCCTAGTGGTGTCAACTGGGTATCTAGATAATTTAAATGCTATACTGTGGGACATAAACATGGCAGGAAAAACAATAACATCGCTATGGAGACAAACATTTTCTAACACAAATTTCAACAATACACACACACACACACACACACGCACACACACACACGCACATATAGCTGCTTATTATATTAAAACATAGGTTGTTTTGATTAAAGCAAAATAAATGAAATATGGTGTCAAAATCATGTTAGATAATGTAACTGATAATCCATAAAGTTTAATAACAGTTACAAAAGACCGTTGTGTGTGCGTTATTCACAGCTGACGTGTCCATATGGATGAGCAGTTGAGGTGTATGGTTGGCTTGTAAATTGACCATAATTGATTATAACTGCAGCTGTGGTTTTCCCATGAGGCCGTGCGTTCAGGGATCGATGTGCTTTGGTAAAAACCACATACCAAAAGCCCACTGCTATTGTACTGTTTTTTCACGATTATCCACACACCACTACACAGGGCCCTCTCTCCCAACATGATTCAAATGAGGAGGAAAAACATGTTTGCTTAAGAGGCTATTGTAAAGTGACGGTAATCAAATATGTCTGAAACACCTTTTTACTTTCACTTGGCCATGAAAACGAATATTAAATTTAAATAAACTATGATAATGTGCGCTTTTCATCCACACACAGGCAGGATAAACATACACACCAGTGCATCACAAAGCCATGTAGTCACTTTTCCAGGCGGCGCAAAGCATGATGGGAAGTGACAGTGGAGCCCAAGGCAAAGTGGGAAAAGACAGAGATGGAAGAGGGATGAGAGGATGAGAGTAGGCTGAGCTGTACTGTTACATCAGTGTATGTAGTAATGCATACAAACACACAAACCATCCTCCATCCGGGAAGGGGGTTAAAAGGACACAGCGTTACAGCGTCTTATTGGAAGAAAATTGCTAAATTGTTTAATGGGAAAATTGTATGTGGATATTTTAGAGGGGATGCAGTTGCTTCTCTGTTTTCTTCATGACTGGAGATGTTTTTTTGAAGTATTAAATCTTTGAATCTCACTGCTACTTTATCTGTCAATCTCTGAACTATAATTCAACCTGTGGAATTTGTGTTCAAATGACAGCACAATATTCTACAATAGCTATACACTGAGATAGAGGAGAGGTCAGTGGTATGGTAGAATTAGCTTTTTTAACTGTTAGTACAGATTTGTTGACCTGAGCCTATCCATATGAATCAAATTATTTTTTATTTTGCTCATAACATTAATAGGTCAAAATTGTGGAGCCAGTCCCCGTCCGCTCCATCTGAAATTATGATATTATCAAATTCTACAACATTAATGCAACCTTCAGAGTGAAGAAAATCTAGCACTGTTGCCAAATAATTAACAATTCTAAACAAACTATTCTATCCTTTGAATGAGCAAAAGTCCTCAAAGTATTACATATAAATTGAAAGATGAAACCCATGGATTGAGTGCGGTTTAAAGGGCCTATATTACTCTATTTTCATATGGCAAAAGGAGAAATTCAATTTGTCAACTGGACAGAGTTTATTTGGTTGAATACGTTTCACAGCTCATCCAAGCTGCTTCTTCAGTTCTGGTCAGATGCTGATGGACACTGCTTTATATCTGCCTGAAGGGAGGAGCTAATTACAATGAAATTACTCTGAGACAACACATATTTGTTTATAGTTTCTGTTAGTTCGGTGGGTCTATTCAATATGGAGTGGGAGTGGGGGAGTAGTTAGCATAACCATTCAGGGCCATGATGGGTGTTTTCACACCTCTGGACATGTCCTGGCTAGTCCTGTTGTTTTCTCTGTTTGTTTTGATTTAGGTTTGAGGATAGAGTTATAGATGGGAGACAAATGATGTCTGAGACCTCCATTTTGTTCAAGGAAGGATTCTCTTTCTTGACAAAAATAGCTTCTTTAACTCCCCTCTCAAACCAGTTCTTTTCTCTGGCCAAGATCTGGACCTCGCTGTCCTCAAAGGAGTGGCCTGTGGCTTTTAGGTGGAGATGTACGGCAGATTGCGGCCCACCCTGGTTTTTCCCGTCTGTGTTGATACATTCGTTTGAAAAGTGGCTGTTTTGTTTCTCCAATGTAGCGCTCACTGCAGTCTTCACTACACTGAATGGAGTAGACCACATTGCTTTGTTTGTGGCTCGGTGTTTTGTCCTTAGGATGGACCAGTTTTTGTCTTAAAGTGTTTGTGGGTTTGAAATAGACTGGGATTTCATGTTGTCTGAAGATCCTCTGTAGTTTTTCGGAAACGCCAGCCAGGTAAGGAATAGTTACACCCCTTCTCCTGGGCTCTGGTTCTCTGTTGTCTTGTTTCTTGGCTCTCTTCGTTTTATTGAAAGCCCATTTAGGATATCCACAAACGGAGAGGGCTTTCTCCACGTGTTGTTCTTCTTTCTCCTTTCCCTCTGTGCTTGTAGGAACCACTTGGACCCTGTGTCATAATGTCTGAATGACTCCAAGTTTGTGCTGCAGTGGGTGGTGTGAATCAAAAAGCAGATATTGGTCGGTGTGTGTGGGCTTCCTGAAGACCTCTACCTGGAGTCGCCGGTCTTCTCTTATCGTTACTGCACAATCTAAGAAGGCCAGTGTGTTATCAATGTGATGTGGCATCTTCACGCGTGAATTTGATGTTCGGATCTACAGAATTGATATGTGCAGTAAAAGGTTCTAAATCTTGAATTTTGATTTTTGAGAAATTATCATCAACAAAGCGATACCAGTGCGTGGGTGGAGTGCCTGGATATGAGGCCAGGGCACTCTGTTCAAATTGTTCCATGTATAAGTTTGCAATGATAGGGGAGACCGGTGAGCCCATTGCACAGCCGTGGATTTGCCTGTAGAAGTTTCTTCTGAACTGGAGCACCATATTGAGAACACAGCCGAATTTGTGAACAAAGTCAAGCATCTCCAGTTTGACCTGGATGAGACAATGGTTTCCTTTGACGTGACCTCGCTTTTCACTTGCACTTGCATCCCTACATCAGTGTTGTGTTACATTCATATGTTTAACACACAATCCCTGAATATTTAGGCTGAGTTCTTCTACTAAAAAAAAACACTGTCCACCTTGTGATGTTATGTGAGAATACAGGAAGTGCTCAACAGTGTTTTAAAACTCCACACATCTTCACTAGAATCATTTGGATGATTTCAGCCCAGAAATTGCCAATCCCTACTAAACAAAAGGTAAAAGGAGCTGTTAACTTGAAAACTACCACTACATGACATCACAAGGTAGAACAGAGCATTTTGAGCTTTAGAGATGTAGAAAGACTAATAAATCAGGATTACTCACACGTGTGAATGAAACAAAACACATCTCCAGGTTTGTTTGTGAGAAGGTAACAGCATTCTAACACAGATTAAAGTTGACAAGAATCCATTTTGTGTAATATAGAACGTTTAATGCCAAGAATATAACACATTTAATTTCTTTCTTTGTAATTTACACCATCCAAACCTTTGAACCTTTGAACAGGACAGCTCTTTTTCAGCACGCACATACATTTAATAGATAGTATAGATTTCACTGTTTAAATACTGTAACTGTAAATCTTCCAAAGTAGTCAAATGCTGTTCCAGTGTTTTTTGGTTTTATGATCCATGAAAACTGTTATTGACCTTGCGGCGTTGTTCCTTATTAGCACTCCAACACAAATCAGAAAAAGTCTCATTTTGTGCGGTGAAAGTCAAGATGTTTGTTCTCATGTGGGTGATTAAGGAGTGTATGGAGAAGGATCTAACATGGCATCCTCCATCTCCTCTGCTATATTACATCTGCCAGTGGAGCCAACTCTAGATGTTAATCACAACAACACGCCTGAATCAAATAAAGCCCGGTTATTAGATCCACAGATACACGAGCTTTGATTTCATTCAGCCCCAATCAGAAAGAGGCCCGTGGCTCCTGGTGCGGGGAGCTTCTTCAAAAGGAGATGCAAAATTGTGGCGCTGTTTTTGCAACAAGGTGATAAGAGAAAAGAGAAGGAAGAATGTACAAACGCATGGACCTATATGTGATGATGTACAATAAAGCTGAACACTCACAAATAACAAAAGGAAACAGATGGGATAATAGGCTCTGCTCAAATAGGTAATTATTCAAAATCCTAGTTATTTTAGAAGAACAGAGTAAAGCCTAGAAAATACAGTCTTAACTTATGACTCACTGTGTAAATAATTACATCTGCAGTTGGTGGTCTACCATATTACTCTCAGAAGATAAAGGAAGAGTATGAGATTTTAGGTACCACTTAAAAATAATAATACACATTACTTAGCCTTAATAAAGCATGAACAAAGACTTAATTCATAATGAACAAATGATTCAGAGCAAGTCTCAAGACAAGATTCAAGTCTCTCCACCAAAGTACATCTCTGACATGTTAGTGTCATATGAACCATCTCGCACTCTGAGGAGCTCAGGGACCGACCTCCTGTTGGTGCCCAGACTCTGGACCAAACATGGACTAAACAAGGACTAAACATGGACTAAACGTGGACTAAACCAGAACTAAACATGGACTAAACCAGAACTAAACATGGACTAAACATGGACTAAACTAGGACTAAACATGGACTAAACAAGGACTAAACATGGACTAAACATGGACTAAACATGGACTAAACATGGACTAAACATGGACTAAACCAGGACTAAACATGGACTAAACATGGATTAAACCAGGACTAAACCAGGACTGAACATGGACTAAACCAGAGCTAAACCAGAACTAAACCAGGACTAAACCAGGACTAAACATGGGGAATCAGCATTTCACTTTTATGCAGCTAAGAGTCTTCCTGAACATGTGAGACAGGCCTCTGCTCTGACAATGTTTGAATCCAGGCCCAAAATGGTTCGCTAGCTGTGCATATGACTGAAAGGTTTTTATTCTGCACTCTTCTCTTTAGAAAGTAAATTTTATGATGATTATTTATGTTGTGTTTGTTTGTATTGTGATTTTAATGTCTTTCTTATTCTGTAAAGCACTTTGAATTACTTTGTCTACAATTTGTGCTATACAAATAAATTCACCTTGCCTTCAGGCTTATTTAATTAATGGGTTAGGAGTTAGTAGTAGTACAAAATCTTTACATGGTTGAAAGCTAAATGTAAGCTTTTTGCTTGTTTGTTTTTTAGACCACATAAATGTTGTTTTTATGAGCACATTTTATAAATTCATAATGTAAATATATAATAGCCTAGTATTTGGATCGTTTTAGTTTTATCACAGTTTAAAATGTACTTCCAGACGTTAGAATGTTATTTCCTCCAAAATCACACATTTCCAACTAAAATTTTGACAGAAACACATTTGCACATGATTGATTTAATCTGTTTTAGTGTAGTGTACAATATGTAAGCCTGCATTTGTCATCTGAGGTGAGAGTTGAAGTTGCCAGCAGGTTTTCTCATTAGTGCTAAAGAAACATGTCTCTTTTATGGTGCTAACCCAGGAGACGGTGCAGATAAAGGGCTGGCAGATGTGATGACAGACAGGAGCTGCGAGGGGAATCCGGAAAAACAGGCAATGATTGAGTCTTTCTGTGATTTAATAAGTTTGCAGAGTAAAATTTAAGGAACGGCAAGTGCTATGAAAGTGAAGTGCGATATGAAAGAGGGGCATAGGCAGAGCACAGCAAACACAATATTATTTATGGGCTGGGAGTAACATGAACCTACATCACAGATAGGATTTGTCTTTGCAAAAGCCATACTTTTCTCCCACTGCAGGCCTCTCCAAGCACTCCAAACACCTCCAATCCACACATCAATATTTCACCAGGTTAGAGATGGGCCCTCTGTGTTACCAGGCAGATTACTGTAAGAAACAATTATTTAAATCATGGGGGAAAGTGGTACCTGCGTGGGGATTAGGCTACCTGGGATTAAGGGACAGAGACCTGAAATGCCCTGTCAGCCTGATCACACCATTCAGTGTCATGTAATCTTTTCATACAAAATTAAAATGTGCTGCTAATATTATTACTACTTTCATTATTGGCCATTACCACTGCCTTTATCAGGTTTTTTGATGACAAAGGAAAACGGTATTTGTAATTTGAATTACAATTTTGAGTGCAGGATGAAACTATTTCTTCCTTTTACTAACAGGGTGAATCTAAAACAAGTCATTTGTCACATAGTTTGTTATTTATTTCAGGTATTGTATTGAAAATAAACAACAATTTGACCATTTTCTGTAGTGAAATGTGTTTTGCTGCTGATGGCCATATCTGTTTTGTAGAAAGTGTGTGCAATGTACTATAGTTATAATATTTCAGTCCAAGTTACACTAAGAGTAGCTAATTGGTTGGATAGACAAACACATTTTAGGAACAGATGCAGGTCAAACTCATACACTAACAGTATAATGATTATCACTGAGCTCCACATGTGCTCCTCCACTCTCTGCACTGGCCTACACGGGCACAGAGCTGGCATGCAGGACAGGGTTGGAGCAGGGCTGGGGGTGGGGGGCTGCACCAGTATCCAGGGAGAAAGAGGGGATCACATCTGGACCACCACAGACTGAGGGGGGAGGAGAGTCAGACCGATGAATGAATCATAGCCCTAACTCGCCTTGTACATGCACATATACACAGTCACCCTTTCTACCCTTCCCCACAGCGAGGAACACCCTACAGCACCCACTGACACACAACTGTGGCTTTTATTTGAAGTCCTATAATAGGTAGGTATAGTGGGCATGTTTAGACATTTTTACCATACAAAGGGCTTCTATAATCCAGCATTATGAATAAATTAAAATGATATGAATTTGTATTAGTTCTTTTGACTTTTTACATCTATAGTCACAGAAATGTCTGTTTGGGACTGGCACAAAAACTAACCTGGCTTGTGAATTCATGTCATCCCCATAGCAACCATATCTCCATAGTAATAATAACAATGTGCAATATTATTTAAAGTCACTACCATCTACTTATTTATTTACCCACCACTGTCCATCACTGCACTGTACACAATCATCTCAGAATCAAAAACACTTATTGTGCAATGTTCCTGTGCCTTTTAGCTTAGCTTACAGTGTTGTGTTTTTTAGATGATTGTAAATACTTATTATTATTATTTATCTTGATTTGATGCATGCTCTTATTTTCCTACTGTTTCTGTAACTTGCGTTGTGATTCATCTTAATTCAATTATTTTTGTTGAACACATTGTTAATTATTGTTAAACACAATAGCTTTATAATCTCACTAGTTGGCTAACACTTATCAAATGTGAACCAATAGTGTGAAAGTGAACCAATAGTGTGTGCATAGTTTACATTATATTAGACATTTTATTTATTATCACAGGCCAGTTCCCATGCCTGCATAAAGGAACAGTGAGTGCATCACCATAAGAAGTATGCAAAATTAACATGCAAATCATGCTAAGAGGCAGATGGCTTGCTGTGGCAATGGTAATGGTAAGTGAAAATATAAAACATATTATTTCCGTACCAATAAATGCATTAAGTTTAAGTTTTAATCTATCATGAAATCTAGAATTTTATTACAGACAATGAAGGAAGAGCCGAACAGACAATAAAAATTCAAGACATTGTCCCTTGAATAAACACTGCATAGCATCAGATCAATTTAAACACTCTGCCTGTGGACATGTTTGCCCTGTTGTAAATATCATCTCCACCCTGTTTGGCATTTACTGACATTTCTCTCCTCCTGTTTATTGCCATTGACGCTATTTTGCAATACCCCCAAATCACAACTTCTCTTTACCCCTTAGTGCTTTTTTCTGGTGTGTTTTCTAGACAGGGTGGGCCAGTCAATGGAGCTTTAGTGCTTTAGTGTTGTTGCAGTGTAGCTGTGATTGTGCTGGTCAATGTGCTCCGCTCGCTGCCTGCATGCCCCCAAGACTGAGTGCGAGTCTAGACACGAGTCAGCCAAGCCGCCCTGCTGACCTATATCCTACAGTTACACTAAGTGAGAGACCTAGAGAGAGAGGGAGAGAGCGGGAGAGAGGGAGCGGCAGCATTGGGGGGCAGAATGTAGTGAAAAGGCTTCCCGTGCATGGAGTATAAGGAAGCAAATTGATAGATGGTAAAAGGGAAGATGGATAGCATGCAGACAGGAAAGAGTAGAGGGATGCAGCAGCTATGGATAATTCAGGATGAGTTAAAAGGGGGATGGGAGAGGGAGAACAGGGAGGAGAGGAGAGATTGGAAGTGGCAGCCTCTAAAGCCAAGACCGTCGCAGATACAGGGAGAGTAAAAGCACTGGAAACATCCCAAGAGAAGCAGTGCAGACATATTAAATTATGGTCATCATTTTAGATCATCATAGAGAAGCAATAAGTGGGTTCAGATCACGGGTTAGCATCGAGCTGTCTCTACAGCTAATCATCAGAAGGATTTGTTGAACTGTGTTATTTTATTTTTAGATCATATGCACCTTGTAATTATATTAGTTATGGTTCACATCTACTATTCGATGTTCATAATTAAAATCAAGTAATGTAATTATAACATGATACATGACACACAAAGATTGTTTTGTGCTAGCCCCATTTTTGATAGCGCAAGAGAAAACATAAATACATCATATGAGTCACATCTTTCCATTATTCAAGTTACTTTATAATTAAATTGAACGAGACTTTAACTGTGTATCAAGTCATGGCTCATATTAGGGAAATAAACATTATATTTAGTTTAAATTTGTCAAAAAAGTTCAGTGTTTTTGTGGCAAAACAATGGTACATCACATAGTTATATAAAAATGTACTAAATGTTCATTGTTGTCAATGTTAAACAACGCTGACAGCAACAAAAATCTTTTTTTCTGCATTTTTGTGATTTATTCTTTTTAAATACCAAATGTTGGATATTATTTCAGGTTTTGTCAGGCGGATTACACTCATTTAAAATGATAAATCAGATGTTATGTCCAAGAGGTATTTTTACTTGAGTAGTAGCTTCCCTAAATATTTTTAACTGTTACTTGAGCAATAATTTCCATCACCAATTTTAACTTCTACTTTAGTAATATTATTTTTAAGTAACTATACTCTTACATGAATAAAGTTTTTTGACTACTCAATCCACCTCTGGCTGAAATGTCCATTTCAGTTGTATGGGACCTTTTATACAGATCTCTATGGGAGTAACCTGTCATTTCCGATTACCACTCTGTGTGTCCTGATACCCTTACACCTCCTGTACTCCTGAAGCCTTGAATATGACCATCAATGTGACTAACTCTATTCTTCTTCCTGGTAGAATCCCTCCTTTTGTTATTGCTTGTATACAGTCCTCCTTAGAGTAACATCTGAACCATAAAGCTCCAGTGGACGAATCATCATGTGTGTCTTTCCGATTCTCTTTCTTTCTCTAGGTCCCATTACTCTTGCTCATGTATGGGAGAGTGAATGGGCCCAGACAGCACTTGTAGACAAAGACTTAACATGTTTTCCTCTCTTTTTTCTTGTGCGTATTGAGAGGATGAGCTGGACTGTACTAATAGTCTTTGTGTGTGTCAATGGGACAGAGGGCTTTTTGTGTGTGAGCCCCAGACAGCGGCGCATAAGGCAGGACTTAAGTAGATGTGCGCCAAAGCGTACGTAATGCCAGGGAAATATCAACTAATCCCTTACACTCTTCCACCCATGTGCACTGCCCCCACTGTTACCACTGACTCCTACACTGTCCATTCTTTTCCATACTAGCAAATCATACTACGTAGCATTAGCTGTAACTTAGCATGACCAACTTCCATGTTTAAAAAAATCAGGAAGACATTCACTACATTGCATATTTTGCCATCACACACTCTCTCTCGCTCAATCCACAGGGGTATTGTTGTTGTTTCCTAATCCACGTTGGATTATCAGACTAACAGACTCATTTTACCTCAGCCTAAACAAAGACCCGTGTCAAATCACCCTCCCAGAGCTAAAGGTGACGATGTTATTATCACTGTGTTTCAATGTGTTATGGGAGTGTCATTTTGGAGAGGTGATCTTAAGACCAAATAATGAGAAATAAAGAGGATATGCTAAATGTTTGGACCTAACACCTGTTGTCTGCAATGATATTGAAGTAATTAATTCAATATTTAATTTTAATGCGCTGTCTACCATCTGTCAGTACAATGGAGAATATGTCAAATTGCTGAAAATATTGTGAATGAAGTTTCAAAGATATGCAACATTTGGATATCAGGATTGAATTAAATAATAATAATATATTTTTTTATTTTTTTTTTTGTATTTTTTATGTTTTTTTTTTTTTTTTGCATGCTTCTAAAAGAGCTGGTTGAGCATAAACATTGAACAAATCAATGTCGTAATCTTTCAAATCAGTTTCTGCACTTTTCTTGGTAATTTTACAGAACCTGAGTTTATATGTTTATAGACCCTCTTGAAAAAGAGAGTCTCATTGGGCCCTGAGATAAATGAAATCAATAGGCATGTTGTAGCACATTTCATTTACTTCATTATTGGGATACTCCAAAAAGATATTAAGATATTAATTTTTGTCAATATTGCCTACACTTACAATGAAAGTCATTTTGCTTTTATTAATCATATTTAAAATGTCATAAATTATAATTCATTATCATCTCAAGATTATAAATTAATGTAATGATAATGATAGTTGGAGCTAAGGAAATAATGAAACAGTCTCAAAATAATATTCAGTATTGCAGTATACTGTAGTAATTATCTTTTTTTTTATTAAAGGCCAGTACTTATAGTGAACTGAGGAATCTGAGAGTGAACATGTGAAAAACCTGTATTGTACCACACAGCATAGCCATGGATACAGGTTCTACTACCTGGAACCTCTAAAGCAAATAAGCAAAAGAATGGGTGAAAGGACAGGCTTTACTGCCACAGGAGGAAATCATACAACTAGCCATAGTTCAATCACAGCATGTCTTTAACCAACACCATAACAAGCACTGGGCTTACATCTATATACATATAAACAACTCCCTACAGTGATCAACAATATTTACATAAGGCTGCATCATTAAAGCCAGCCCTCTGATTGCATAGGATGTCATTAGCCAATATGTTAACTCCAATATTCTCACAGAGCGCAGAGGGTAAACTGCTTAAGGACGTAATCTTATATATGCTCTGTAGGAAGCATGGTGCAGTGTTAAACAGTGGTGCTGTGGACAGTCCACTAATCCACTTGCTAGACTTCAGATTAAAAGGAGGGACATGGGGATGCATCAGGAGTGGGAGGGGTTAAAACACACACACAACACAACCCCCCTGTGCATCAACATCATCATCATCATCAGCACTCAATCTCACCCCTCCTTCCAGATTACGGCGCTTAGAGCTGCCTCTCTGTGCGATATAAGAGGATCTCTGGGTGGTGTCACCCAAGACTCTGTTATTGGACTACAAATACTCCCCTGGACCAAACTCCTATAGATAGATATGGCTGAGGCCAGAGGTCATGAGTGAGGGGGTGCAAAGGATCTAAGGATATGTCCTAAACAATATTGTACATCTGTTCATATAGACCCTTTTAGTGCCTAGCCAAACAAACAAAACGTCTCTCAAAGATTAATATGGAGCTATAGTGAAGAAAACCATTAAAGATATATTATACAGTTTTTTATAGGATAAAGTTTTTGCCAGATACAAAATTGCAACAAACTGAAAGCCATTTTTATACATTTGACTGAGACTGGAAAGTCAGATAGCCATGATCAGTTATTTTGATAGCCATTATGGTCCATACTCTAACCCCTAGTATAATAGCACTATAATGAATTTATTCATTTGGACATACAATTAGTCTAGCGGTGACTCACAACAAGCAGGCCAGTTTTAAACAAACCATGCCTAAGTAGTAAGTGCAGATGGTGATTTGCATGGCTGTTGCTCTATTCTCCATTGGCCTTATATCATTATAAACCACTTCAGTAAAATCAACAGAACTATCAAGGACCCTGAACATGAAAGCCTCACACAGTCCCAGTCTGCAATTTCCTCCCCATTTCAGCATCGACGTTTATTAAGCTCTCCCGTAGAAATCAACCACTAAATTATTTTGAGAGAGCCCGAGGCTACAGAAGCATATTCGACATGCCTACCAAAGAAATATATTTATATATATATTTATGAATACAGTACATTAAGAGGAGCGGGAGACAGAGGGGAGAAGGGGAAATGACTGACTCCAAGTAAAAATACATCTAAAATCTTAATGGCTTTGTGAAAAAAAACAGATAATAGAGAAATCCAATTAAAATCGGGTGATTGGCACTGTGAGGTAGAGACATGAGACTGTTTGTCACCACTTCTATAAAAAGATTGATTAGATGATGCGAGTAATAATACAAACCAGGCTAATAGGTTATATATTTTTCATAAGCTTTAAGGACAGTCAAGTCCAGAGTCTCGCAAGATCTCTGCAGTAGATTAAAAAAAAAAAAAGTTTTGTGCTTTAAGCTGCACGCCAACAAATATGTATTAAAATTTTTTCAAGTAATTTAATGTTTCCATCAATTCATTTTTGTAGTATCATTGCAGTCTGAAGACAGAAGCATGACCTTTTGAGCTACAATCCACCATTACCATTTCCTAAATGTACTGTTTACGATAAAACTGCATGGTTTAACTTGTTGATTATGCCTTATTTATAGAACAACTGGTACTCTGTGCTTCTCGGTGTAAGTCAGTGTCATTTTTCCACATTAAAACACCTCTGCTCCAACAGTTGCTGTATACTGTGTAGATGCTTTTGAAGGACACAAATACTCGCGTATAAAACATGACAGAATGTCCCATCCCACACAGAAACACACACAGAGACAGAGGACCACACATGTGTGTGAGGTGTGTAAGCACTTCCCCTAATGCCTCTCAAGGTGACTTGGCCTTCCTCCTTCAGGGCTTTCCTTTCCAATTCTTCTTGGGATTGAAATTATGATGAAGTAATTTTTCTACAGAAATTGCCTATGTCACTTGTGGTATCTCTCCACAAATTTCTCAAGTGTATTTCCAATCTCTCCCTCTGCCTCGCTCTCATCTCTGCCTCTCTGGCTTTTCTTTTTTTCCCTTTTTTCTACCACTGAGCTCTCACTTGACGTGTCAATGTGTCAATGTCAAATTACATGAAGGCAATATAGTACCTGAAACAATTTAGCCCCCAGTTCAACAACCAATCACATTTTCTATACTGACAAAACAGGCTGTCTTTGACACACTGACGCACCCACTAAACACTATAGAAATGTACACACACACACAGGGTTATATGACCAAACAGACACATAGAGTCTGTAGTGAGTGAAAAATCACCTGCTTGTTTCGGGGGGAAAATAAGAAGCAGTGTGGAACATGTCATCAGATGGAGTCGCAGATCCCTCCGAGACTGCTGGCCTCATTTCTTATTTTCAAGAGGAAACTTATCTAATTATATATAAGTTAACTTTGTAGTGGTCGATTCAAGGGCAACAGTGACTGGTATAAATGAATAGAGTAGGAGGAAACAAGGCTACTGCTCACTGTGCTCCTTAGGCCAGATGTTTGGTCCTCTGTTGACCACAAGACCCAAGATTTATGAGGAGGAAGTGTGTGGCTGTGAAAAACCAGGACAGCACAGTTTGCATAACCCAAATTTTCATGTTTAACAAATTGTTATATTTTTATACAGTTATTAGTAGCAAGGTTGTTTGGAACCTAAATCAAGATGAAATGTCCAGGAAGTTCTTTTATTGCTCATATGATATACATTGGTATTTTAAGTCTATAATGGTTTTGTATTGTCGTTTTAAGTGTATAGTGGTTTTGGATTAGTATTTTTGAATAAAATACTAAATAAACAAACAAATGCATACAAAGTAGACACTGGCATCAACAACTTGCTATCAGTACAAAATGTAACTGCTTCTTGTCACATTTTTTAAAAATAGTTTTTGTGCATAAGAAATTAATTATCATGTAAAAACAAGTACAGAATTACAAAGTAAAATCCATAGTAACATATAGCTAACCTTGATGACAACATGATAAAGAGTACAGATATATGATAATATAAAGGTGCATGTACAAACATGTAAATCATCTTAAGTACAATACAGATACATTGCAGCCTATTGTTTAAGGCACAATGAGGATGAAAGAAATGCTTGAAACGTGTTGTGACTTTGGACCCTTGTTGACATGCAAATGAAGGTGCACAGTGCTTTTAATCAGCAGTTGTCTCTGTAGGGGGCTTAAGGTATAAAGTGTCTATCATTTGTCTATCTGGAGTTAGAGTAAAATGAGTCCACATAGGATGCAGGACTATGTAAAGTAAATCAGAAATTTTCTATCTATCTATCTATCTATCTATCTATCCATCTATATATATATATATATATACACACACACACGCACGCACACACACACACACACGCACGCACACACGCACGCACGCACGCACGCACGCACGCACGCACACACACACATACGCAGTGTATGGTTCCACCTTGTGATGTTGTGCAGTGATAGTTTTCAAGTTAACAGCTTCCTTTTACCTTTTTCTTTTACCCTTAGTTCAGTAGATTGTCAATTCCAGGGCTCCAAATGGTTTTAGTTTTAGTGAATGGTGTATAGAGTACAAAGACAATAAAGCACTTCCTGTATTTAAATAAGGGATAATACATGTAGACTTATATCAGGACACAATGACATCACATACTGAAAGACATAGTGGTTTTAACCTTTTCGAGAATATAACTCAGACACCGTTTCAGCCCTGACT
This sequence comes from Taenioides sp. WSHXM2023, assembly GCA_029959045.1. Classification (NCBI taxonomy): domain Eukaryota; kingdom Metazoa; phylum Chordata; class Actinopteri; order Gobiiformes; family Gobiidae; genus Taenioides; species Taenioides sp. WSHXM2023. Next base: position 13,694,592 of record CM057089.1, read on the forward strand.
CCTCTAACAGGATCCTTCACTCATTCACAAGTAAACAAACAGACGGTGAAAGACACTACATTATGTAGTGTATCCAATAGGAGCATAAAGACAGAAGGACATAGCATCCCATCTTGTTACAAAGCTTTCTCTCCTTTTTCAAGCGCAGCCCTTAGGCATGGCCCGGTCTGCTACGCCTGCTCCCTTCCTCCATGCCACCATATGGACAGAACTGCCTTGGCTACTGCACCCAAACCTCTACCACCCTATCTCTTCTTCTTCTTCATTCTCACTCCACAATGTATCCGAAGTCGGTGCTATCTAAGCTCGCTGCCTTGGGAGAATACTTGGCAGAGAGTGGTAATCCTTCTTAATGGAGTCCCCAGCCCTCCGATGGATTGGAGTCCGGGCTCCACACAGATCATATAAGGACATGTTTTATGGCTTTGTCAAAGAGAGATGAGGAAGCCATTGTTTTCAAGTGTTTAAAAGGGCTGCACAATATATTTCAAATGCATTGTTAGTGGGATGTTGGCAAACTCATGATCTTTAAGAGATTTTACGGTCGTCTAAGTTAAGATGTCTTCCAAATCGAATCATTTTATAGCCCAAAAACAATAGAGGTATTTATCACTGTCATTTTGTTGTTTAAATTAGGTTCGTTTGATATGTTGTAAAAATATATCACTTCTCTTATAATTATGCTTAGTTAGTAGAGTTAGTCTGGGACATATAACTTTGTGTTGAGCAATTTATTTAAATTGATTGTGTGTTTCATCTCATTGACCTTTCATGTCCTGGTGTTATAACTCTTGTATTCAGGCTCCTCTTTTTTTTATTTTTTAAAGCATTGCCCCCCTGACTGGTCTGGGATGTAGTCACGCTTGCTTTGGTCATTACATCACAATTATAGAGCTGTTAGTACAGAAGAAAAAAAGGGATGAAAAAATGGAAAAGTGGAAAAAGGCGACAGATGAAATGTAGGTCAGTGGAGATGTGCTGGGGGCAGTATACCCTCTCTCTCTAACTCTGTCTAACTCTCTCTCCCCCCTCTCTCTCTCTGGGCTAAAGCTAAAGAGGCTAGAGACCTGGGGTGAAAGTGCCTTTTAGCTACACCTGCCAGTGTTTCCTACATGCCAGAACCTCCAGCAGTGCCTGCACCTCCAAATCCACTCCAGTGGCAGATTTTGAGACTTAAACTAATACAAATAGAGTTTTTATTCTCAGCTTTATCTTTTATAGACACAAAAAATGTGATATGCACTCTTTAACTAAACAATACAACAAGAAGCTTGTGACACTATTTGACACCAAGTGACTTTTTGCACTTTCGGGACCAATACAGTTTCTTTGTTAATCTTTTACAGACTGTATCACTAAAGGTCAGCAGGTGTTCAACTTTGGTCCGACGTAACCACTTTTGTGCTGTTGTAATCAGTCTGCTGGGGTGTAGCATCGCCATAAACTTGTCTGCCTTGTCCCACATAAAGCTGAAAGATGACAAACTAAACTACAAAAGTCACAAGTAAAAAATGTAGGCCAAAAAACAGAAACATACTATTTATTTACTTTTACATTTGACTATTTTAATCAAATTGTGCTGATGCAGCTGAAATGAAATGAAATGTTCAAATAAACAAGCATTAACTATACTGGAAAGAAGGAGAAATGTACTGATTAAAAGTGCACTATGTCACTTTTCTGATGGAGGGCTTACCACTTGTGTATCATGGTGTTAAATGTCTCTCCATCTTTGTAGAAACAGAGCAGATGACACCACCAGGCAAAGTCACAGGTCAGATCTGTGGAGTGTATGTGAAGCTTATTGATTGGGTTGTGTAAGCATGTTTTTGAGGTACACTGATAATTAAATAAATGCAAATAAGTTTAATGCCATTTACATTCCATGTAAAACAACATCTCACAGGCAGATGACAAACCTCCTACCAGAAAAGTTACATAGTGCACCTTTAAATCTCTTAGCAAAAGCTCAGACCAAAAGTTTTTTTTTTTTGTTTTTGTTTTTTTTTTTAATCTTGAATGGTCCCTGAGGCAATATTAGGGATATAGCATCATTACACTCTTCATAATGGAATATTGACATTTTTACACCTAACAGGAACCAGGAATATAAACACTGAGAGGGTTATATAATAAAAGCGGAGTTGAGAACTGGCAACCATAACACAGTTTGATGGAGCACATGGTTTCTGAGCAGTCACATATTTAGCATTATATGTAGTGTTGTATAAATAAAAACGATTCAGCATGCTAAGTGTATCAAATACAGTCCCGTACATTACAGGCGTGGATTGTTCAATTTGTATCAGTGCATCAGGCAAAGTGGCGGCTTTCACTGTGTGTTCAGGATGTGAGTGTGGAGCTATTCTTTCATTTTCCAGGTCAGTATTTGAGTGTTTCTCAGAGGAAGATAGGACCCCGCCCTGAAAGTCAACCTGATCACACCTGAGAGCGCTGTCACCGGACCCGCGCTCTCTCACACATTAGATCTAATGTATGTATATCCTCCATAGGACTGCTGTGACCTGAACATCTTTGTATTAAACACAAACAGCTCTTATGTAACTCTGTGATTGGAATGTCTATTGTAATGGAAGTAAACAGAAGATAATGTATTGTAATGTGATCATTTGATTTATTGCCTTTATCAGTGTCGCGCTATAGTTCTCGATCAGACATGTAAATGTGCACAAAGTGTTCTCAGTCAGGCAACTTAGGAAAAAGTATCCCTAGGTTTATAAACATGTTTTTGACTTATGGAGTCAAAACTATCTTGTATATAAAAATGAGTATTGAAGAACAGACAGTACATTTTGTATGAATATTGTTCTTATTTACTGGATAACTGTGTTTGAGTTAAAGGCCCTATATCTGACTTCTGTTCAAGTTCTGGCTCTTAGCTCTGAAAGTGAAGTTGCAGCTACTTGTGGGGAAAAAACATTATGCTGAATGGCACTGCTTATAGATGTATTTAATGGGCATTTATTGGTTGAGAATCATCGTGTAATAATCAAGAATGCAATGAAGATGAACTGCCAGACAAAGGTCATAATGAAGCAACTGCGTGTGACTATCCCAAACAGTTCTTCCTCTATCATCATGGTGCAACTTCAGAGAGGGAGAAGGTACTGTGGGTGGAGATAAGAGCTAACCATGTTTCAAAACCGAGTAGAGTCTTTAACCAGGATGCACATTCTGTTCAATTTCTTCTATCGATTAACTAATTGCTTTACCAAACTATCAAACTTTTAACCTGCAGCTTGAGTTCAATGCATTTTACAACAAGCTTTTTTCAAGAACAAGTCAAATGCTAGACTGCAGAAAACAGTGAAACATAAATTTCTGTTTAATTGTGCTTAATTTTAAAACTTTATTTATTGAATTTTTCAGTTTAAGCAGATGATGAAACAAATTAAAGACAATTAAAAAGACAGGCTTAAAGTAGGCTTAAAGTAAAAAATAAAAAAATGTGTTCCTCACCTTCCACGGTGGTTGGTTTCCCTCACCCTCATCCAGCTCGGGTCCTCTACCAGAGGCCCGGGAGCTTGAGAGTTCTGCGCAGTATCTTTGCTGTTCCTAGTACGGCACTTTTCTGGACTGAGATGTCTGATGTTTTTCCTGGGATCTGCTGTAACCACTCCTCCAGTTTGGGGGTTACAGCCCTGAGTGCTCCGATCACCACGGGCACCACTGATGCCTTCACCTTCCAGGCCTTCTCCAGCTCTTCCTTGAGCCCCTGGTATTTCTCTAGTTTCTCGTGTTCCTTTTTCCTGATATTACCATCGCTTGGTATTGCAATGTCCACCACCACGGCTTTGTTCTGTTGCTTATCCAACCAATGTCTGGTTGGTTTGCCATCCAGACATAGTGTTGAGTGTGTGTGTTGTGAACACACACACACAACTATATATATATATATATATATATATATATATATATATATATATATATATATATATATATATATATATATATATATATATATATATATATATACACACACACACACACACACACACACACACACACACACACACACACACACACATATATATATATATATATATATATATAAAACATAACAGTTGTTTATATTTTGTTTAGCTGTTTAAACCAGTAATGACGATTAATTAGGCTTATATTAGACAGACTGAAATACTTTGGTTTTATTCCTTCTAATCTCATGTTCTCATGTTCTCATGTAGTTACTGGTTCCTGTGTTTTATAGACATTTAAGAGCAGCAGAGCAGCACATGGCAAAGTATCAGCTTAGTGTGAAAATAAGTGCACTGTATTGTTATGTTTGTCTTATTGAGAGAAAAAAGACACTGAAAATAACCTAGAGTAACCCACTAAGAATAAATTATATTTGTCAAAAGCAAGGCAACTTTAGAACACAATTCGTGACGAAAGTAATTCAAAGTACAGAACAAGATATGTTATTGAATTATGTGAAAATATACATAAATAATATGCATAAAAGTGTGGCTATCACAAACAGCCAACAGAGGTAGCCTATTAAGTTGGGGTAGTGATGGGATCTTTAGCAAAGCATTGAAATTTCCCTAAACCTTTTTACGTGTTGTAATTGTAGTGTACTGTGCCCTGGCCGCGGCCGAGCGTCTCCGTGCGTGCGTATGTGCGCGAGTGCGCGTGGAGAGCGGGCGAGAGTGGGCGGAGCAAAAAGAGCTCGGGTCCAATCCGTGCGTCCAGCTCCAACCTCGAGTGGCTCTGCGCTCCCTCCCCTCCCTGCCGCGCGCAGAAAACAGTGAAACCCTCCCACAGAGGTGAGAGCGCAGATGTCATGAGAAGCGCGAGCACACGACACGAGCTGCTCACCGACCTCAGCCAGTCCGCCTCCCCACGCTCCGCTCTGGGATGCTTTTAGCGCACAGACGTCTCCTCTCAGGACAGCCCGTGGACGCGCAACGACGCCAGCACTTTTCATTTTAATATACATTTTTAAATTCAAGGATCATTCCCCTCTTCCGATACCAACATCAACCCCCTCCCCTTTTAAGTGTTTATGTTTATTTCTTCATGACTGCTGTTTTGGGAAGCGACTCTCAGCACCAGCGACTCCAACACCATGCGAGGTAAGCCCATTCACTGCACCGCACACACGTACCATGAACGGGTCAGGTCCATGCTTCCCTCCAAACTTTAACCAGGACGTTTCACTTTCCGAACTCATGCCTTCCACGTGCAAGTCTCTCTTCTAGCTTCCAAACGCATAAAGTTTAGTTCTTCAAGTTGCGTTCTTTTTGTAAAATTGATTTGAGTTGGTGAAATAGGCCTAATGTAAATCATTTGAGTCGGTAACTGGGAATTAAACACAGGCCACCTACGGCATTACATTTCACTTGAATTATTAAATCAGCACCAGTGGAAATTGCACATCAGATTACGCACTCGCTCTGTTCATTTCCTATCGCTTCTTTGTTGAACTTTATCGAATTCTTCAAGAGTAGTTTTCACGCGCTCCACTAACCCATTTTTTCCAACACTGTGCCCAGCGCCGGGGACGTTCAGACCCAACGTCAATGTCGTTATGCGCGCACGCACCATCACGCAGGCCTCCGCTCTCTAAAATGTCCAGGGTAAATACACACAAGCAGCGCGTCGCTCTGTTTGCTGGGAATAACTGGAACAGGCCACGTGGGTGATGTCCGCTTTTGGGGTTGGCGTTATTTACTGTTAATATTGAGCAATTAAACATGATGTCAAGTGGCAACACTGGCCCTATCTGAGCTACTGTTTTATGTCTAATGAATACCCCAATGTTCTCTGACCTAACCTGACATTTAGACAATTACAGAAGTGGAAATATGGCCAAGCGGAATCAGTATGCACAATTTTTAAGATTGTGTTATTACCTTAATAGTATTGAATTAATTAATTCATTCACACATTTAAACATTTTCTGATCATCCCTAGCTCTTTAGAACATTTTGATAAATCTGAAACTCAGGTTTAAGTGTTACGAAGTATTGTTATTTACTGGAAATTTTAGCTGGCATCAATTACACCAATAATTTCTGTGGATATAGTCTGTCCATTTACATATTACTAGCCCATACTTTTGTAACACAGCCCATTTGTTCATAGTTTATCTGTCTGTGTGTCTATCTTTAAAAATGCATCTAAGCATTTATCTATTCTATACCTGTATACATCTACATATGTACATGTGTTTCTTGTGTGTGGATTCAAGGCCACGTAAAAGCATGTGGAGGCCTCTCTCACTCCTGTCTGTCTGGTCCTGAGGCCCACTACTCTGTCCATGCACCTTGTATCAGTCTACTTTCAGATGGGCCGTGCGTCCGCTCTCGTGCGTGCATGTTTGGAAGGGGGTCTCTGGGGTAGGGGGCCAACCAAAAGCAGCAGTAGCAGCTCTCACTCTAAAGCACTGGACGTCCGATGAGGCCCCTGAAGCGTCGCTCTCTCTCTCTCCTGCTCTGCCACATGTGTGTGTCTATGCTTGCTCCTCTCTCCATCTTACTCTCTCTCTCTCTCTCTGCCTGCCTCTGCACGCCCCAAAGGGTTTTGTCAGATAGAATTAAATCAGAGTGGGCTACGCACCGGCCCCCACTCCCGACCTGTGTATAAAGATGTGTGTGTGTGCAGGGAAATGCGCTCACCGCCACTAGGTTATAAAAAATACAGGCCCCTCATAAGCTGTGGTAATTATCATTTAACAATAGCCACTGCTCCTGAAGATCGCTGACTGAACATGATGTCACCCCATCGACCGGACAGGACAAAAACACACAAATGTAACATCACCAGGCCTTTTCTGCATCCTACAAAATGGAGCTTTGTGTTTGCTGTGTGTGTCAGGGATGTGTAGGTTGTAAACAGGATTAATTTTGTAATTTCAATGGCACCATGATGAGGATGAGTAGCAAACAGGGCTTTTTGAAGCGAAAGGAAGAGCACTGGCAGAGTAAAAAAGATTTGACAGTATGTGAATATGAGTCACCATAAGAGGAGTCATCCAGACTCAAGTTTAAGGGTAATAAATGGGGGTTTATACATTTGCTCTATTACAATTACATTCAGAGTAACATGAGTTTTTACTTCAGGTAGAGTAATACTTTGAAGTAAAAGTACTTTTATATGAGTACATTTTCAGAAAACATTGCCCATCTCTCCAAGCTTTATGATATAAGTTTTAAATATATATAGTTATATGTATATAATATATGAAATTTATATGTAAGTGTATAGTTTAAAAGTATTTGCCTTTGTTTTAGTTTGATATATTTTTAATTTTTTTTTTCTTCAGTTACTTTTTTTACACAAACTCTATTACCCATTCAAGCCGTTCAAGCATATACTATGTGGTCAATTCAATATTTTGTTATATAGTGTATTATGATTTGCATACAAGAACAATATTTCAATTAAAAGCCATAATTGGTTCCATAAATGCACAAGCTGCATAGTGCAGCTAGAAAATGTAGTCTTTTGCTACTTCAAGAAATCCTACCCAAAGAAAAGTTAAGATAAAAAATTTCAAAGACGAACAATTAATTTTTACTCAAGTAGTGAGTAATTCAAACGCTTATACGCTGTGTTTTTTTCATAGTCAATAGTTTCCTTGTTTCCCCTGGCTGTGATCCTTGTGTATATTCAAGCCTGTTACCCTTGGCTAAGCTCCCTTTTCTGAGCCTTTACACCATAAATGCAGAGGGCAGCCAGGTCACAGGGTTCAGCCGTATACAGGCAGGAACATGGAGGAGGGCAGCTAGGGCCACTTGATCTGCTACATTAGCGATATGTGTCAGTCAGCATCCCCCGCACACTTCTTCATTCTGGAAAAAGATAGCATGGCAAGTTGGGACACAGGGAAAGGGAAAATCCCTGCCCTGTGTATATGTATGTATGACTGTTGATATTTAGGATCAGATCTCATTTGGTGTTATTAGTTTTCAGATTATTAGTTATTTGGCACTAAACAGCAAGGTGAAAATGTTTAAGTGAAGTGTAAAAAATATGTGTGCGTAATGACTTTTTGTTCAAAGAAATACCAGATTCTTGAGAAAAATGTTTAAGAGAGATTGTGGCTATGAACAAAGCTTTGTAATAATAAAGTTGTAATAATAGTCTGTCCTCAAACTATTGCATATAACAGGAAGCTGAAACCCTGAATAGGCTGAAGACACTAACTTAAATAGATTTTTTGTGCACTTTTTATTGTTTGATGTGTGTATATTGTATTGAGTATGTAATCAGTTCTTTTTTCATTACGTTATTTTTTGCACATTACAGTAATTTATGAAAATGTGTTAAAATATGCTCTTACAATAATGGCAATACAATAATAATAATTACAATAATACTATGCCTGATGGCCTCTTGCCAATAGCATTAGTACCTTCCTGGTTTACTCTAGAGGCAGTGGCGGTCATTGATTTGTCCAATCCCGAAGCATCCCAGATCAATGCTCATTCAAAACTAACGGAAGTCGCCTGTTTAGAAAAATCCATACCTCCAACTTTAATGACATTATTTCAAATTGTTTACCAGGTTAAATATTGTTTGTCTTTATTATAATGTCTAGGGAGCTACACATGTTGTTTATGTAAGGTTTAGGCAAATTAGTGACTAAAAGGGAGAGTGGACGAGTTACAAAATGACTCTGACAATAGAAAACTAAAAAGACAGCGGGACACAGCAGTTTTACCACAATATGCACTTCATTATGGCATTCAATATTGTGTTATTATGGGACACCTGGTAAGTGCAATGCAGAGCTGGGATGCGGGTAGCATGTTGTTGATTGTGTTGTTGATTGTGTATTTGTGCTGACTAATGGCCCAGCGTTATGTAAGAAGAGTGGAGAGATTACCCCAAGCTCCATGCAGGCCACGCTGTTAATCCGTCAAACCCAAGCCCTACTGAACTGACTGAGACCACTGTTCTACTGTAGCTGCATTACAAAACACCACTGGCCCCCTGTACTGTAAATGTGGCAAATCTGGTGTTATGGGGTTATGTATATAGTGCTCTATGGGTTATGGATTATATTTTATCATAAATATGACCAGATACTAGCCTGATTAGGGTCCTAATTAGGTGTTCATGTTTTAATAAATCGCAGTTATTGATAGTCTTACTTCATTTGGTTTTATATATATCCAAAAAGGATTAATTAAGATATATTTTGAAATGTTGCATTGCAAATTTCACAAAATAATTTTCCCCTGAGAAAAAGGGCGTCAAGTATCATAAGTAGACAAGACAATAAGTAGTGTCTTGTATCATCAAAACAGTAATAAACTTATCAACAGATCAATACAGCGGCTATTCAAAATTCAACAAAATTTAGGTTGGAAGGCTGGAAGGACCAGTTTTCCCATTATAACTTGCTGTGCCTTTTACATTTCATTCCAACTATGTCTCAACATTCCCTCTCGTCCTCACCTAAACTTGTGTATAACCTTTAGCCACGCGGCCGGCACTTAAACTTCCCAGCATGCGGTGTGTGTGGCCCGGATTGTCCCACTGTTTGTTTAGCATGAGCTCTGTGTGCACTCCATGTTAGTTTTGTCCCCGTATGCGTCGCTCGTCTAGGGAAAACTGTCTCCCTGTCTCCATCTTTTTTTTACCCCCAAGTCGAATCCTCTGCTTCTCCTAATCTTTACACATACAAAGCGTGGGCTATACTTTTGGTTTATGTCTCCGGTTTAAAATCTTAGCTGCGAGGGATTCCGGCTCGAACCACTCAGAAAGTCTAAATCTGCCTCCCAGTCATAGTCGTCTTCTTCGTCGCGTGTTTTGTCACTTTAAGTCATCCATAAAGGAAGTGTGTCTCAGCGGAGGTACAATGATATTCAATAGTAGCATTCGCAGAGTCCTCTGATTTATACTGAAGAGAAGGAGCGGGCGAGAGCTTGTTAAATGTAAAAAACGAATATTTTTTAAAGATGAAGATATCACTAGATAGACCGTTCATACATATAAAGAGTAGATCTCTTGTAATAAAACTATGCTGTTACAAATATAAGCATATATTGGCACAGGGACAAGGTAAAATATTTTTTGCTTGGGAGTACAATTTTTAATCTTACAAATGACTATGCTACAACAAGACCTGACATTGTGTGCATATTGTTAATATGAGAGCATACAGAGCATAAACATCGAGTAACAAAATTAAGACCTATTGTGTACTGTATTAATTTATATTTTACTTACAGCGAATTTAGTATGTTATCCATGTAATTACTCAACATTATCATTGGAAATTTATTTATATAGATATATACTGTAATTACCTTTTTAGTTGGAAAATTTTAGTTTAGGGGAAATTGTAGCTAAGTGAGTGAGATAAGGAAAGAGAACAAGTGGAGGGACTTAAGTGTTATATAATAGTGCAATGGTGCATTACAGCAATTGTGTGAGCTTGAGTAAGAGTCACTAAACACAGAAGCCAGTAAACATTTTTCTACAATGAAATCAGAAATTGTCTTTGGTCGAAAGAATGTATTTCATAGGTTAAAGAATTTAACTGTAACCAAATTGTCATACTGGAGCTCCCTTTAGCAATGACTAACGGCTGGACCCACAATAGTCCAATCCAAAGTCCACTACTGCTTCAGACTTCATCTTACACTAAAGGAGATTAGTCTATACTTCAGCATACCGGCCCACTGACCAAGAAAGACTCGTTTTAAATCACATGTGCTATTATCAAATTATGCATATTCAGTTACAAAGGAAGCTGTTCTTGTAGATTTTTTCCTTCTGTTTGAAAATGCAATGTTAAAACTTGCATACTGTTTCTACATCTTCTCTCATCAACATTCACAGTTAGAGAAATGGACAACCAAAAGTGCACCATTTTGTTGCTTAAAAGCATTATATTTTTAAAGAATTTGACTGTCCATATAATTTGTGTATCATTGACAATACTGTGTATGATTTAAGCATGGCTCTTGGTTCTGCATTGTGAATGGGTGCAGTCAGGTGCTCTGCTTCACAAACCCAGTAGCACAATAAGCCTATAATTTGACTTAGCCTGGAGTGGCATCTTTTCTTAATGGCAAAGATTAGCCTGTTTTAGTGCTTGTAATCTCATTGAAGAGACTCTTATATTAGGCCCATCTTTTTCAGTGCAAACACTCCCTCCCTTTCTTCTCACACAGATCACCACTACAGCCCCTTTGTAAAGTATCATGAAGTAATAAAACTGTTACGTCATTTGAAAAAGACATTCTAGCAATTTTATGTATGCTTGTGCACAGTTGAAATACAAAGACTAAGAGTAGTTTTACTTTGTTTTAATGTACCCTTAATTTTTAATACTTAACAATATTCTTAAATTTTTGTCTAGTCTACCCATAATTACAAGTTCCCTACCAAAACTCAATTTGTGTCTTTTGTATTTTGTTTTTATTTCAATTATTAAGTCAAGTCTATTGTTTGGAAATATCCAGTGTCTAGATGAGATACTATACTATACTATACTATACTATACTATACTATACTATACTATACTATACTATACTATACTATACTAACTATATTTTCTTATTCTGTTGCTTGAGTATATATTTGAATGGACTTCTGAGTAACATGAGTTTTGTAGTAATTGTTGGAGTACAGTTTATGTCAACTGTTTCCCTACCTCTGAAGCAATGCTGAGTTAAACCCTACAGAGAACAGGGGACAGTGTGGAGCAGGTGAGGACAGAGTTGGCTGTTGCATTGCCTCGTTCTGATAGTCTTTGTGATCAATTTGTCCCTGTGAGAGATGCCCCTGGGGCCACTTTGGGGAGAACCTTGTTAGGCTGAGTTAAATTGTTGCCCGAGGCGAGCTATTAGCGGCCATCCCTGGGAGAGGACGCACACATCCCCTCACACACTGCAGCGAAGGGCTCAGAGGCACGCTCAAACGCACATACATCCAAATCCTTTCACATCACATAACGGAAACTAAAAGCTGCATAACAACACAACCGCCACATGCCTTTCTCAAGCCACACTTTATTATATTCAGAATCAAGACCATATTTATTACACAAATCACAGACACGTTTGGCTGATTCTTTCATAGCTTACATTATATATTTGGATATGATAGAATAACTGGGCATGCATACAATATTTTTCATCTAAATCAGAATTTTTAATCTCTGAATTCTCTGATGAACTTTTAGCTAATTGACTGTTTCCATTGTTCAAAGCCTGCTGATTAAAAAAAAAAAAAAAAAAAAAAAAGCTTTTAAATAATAATAAGAAATGTTGTGTGTGTTCAGTTAAACCTTTTATAATAACTACACAGTTTCCAACACAATATCATCTCATAATTAGGCATGATATTTCAGTGCATCAACACAATTTGGCAATATCAGACAGATTTCTCTGCACCTATTAAAAAAATCAAACTATAGTTTGTGTATCTTTGCTGTGTGCGCCTCTCTGGGATAGCCACCTCTCTCTCCACTCCCTTCCCCCTCATAGACACACACACACACACACACACACAGACACACACACAGACTGTCATCTGCAATTAGGCTCAACAGAAACACACCATAGGAGGAGGAGCGTCGGCTGGAGCAAGATGAGGACAGGGCCAGTGCCGGCACAACACCATTTTCTTACTTTGGGAATGAAACAGCAGGACTCTGTACACTTGTCTGTAACACTCATGTTCCATTCATTTGTACTATTTCACCAAAGCAGCATATGGCAAATTTGGAGATGCATGAGAGTCCAACTATTAGTTAATATGTTTAATAGAATCCAGAAATAATAAAAAAAAATAATGTTGACAAAATAGTATTGAACATTGTTCAAGCCCTGAACATTTAGAAATTTAACCCAAGACAACTGCTCATTTCTGTTATCATCCAAAATGTATCAATAATCTGCTTCTTTTATTCTGTTATTAAGTACAATGTGATCAATCTGTCCCCCAGTGTTGGTTTTAGGCACAGGTTCATCCAGGACAGCAGTCAGCAAGTATTTGTGGTTAAGTCTGTGCATACCAAGGATTAATCACTAATTTTATTCATTTTATTTATGCATGTCAAATGTAAGTGGATCTTGTAACTATGGGCCTTTTTAGACCTGGTTCACCCTAAAAAGTGGCCAGTTAGTTTCTGCATAGTGCATAGTCTGAAAAAATACAAACATTTTCAATTGCTTTTGAATTGTTAGATCAGTTGCCTTTTTAAAAAAATATTATTACTGAAACATGACAAATAATGTCAAATTACCTCCACAGTACAGTTTGTGTGAAACTGGCAGCATGTTTGGGTGGGCGGCTCACAGATGATAATGACCAGATGCAGGACCTCTCACACTTGGACGCATTACTTCCACCGCGCTGCACTTTGTCAGTCCTTAAGAAAAGATCAGGGGTCACAGGGGTCCTACAGGTCACCCAGGGGGCTGAGGTGCTAGCGTTTGCCTGTGTAGCATGTGCATACAGTGGCCATGAGAGACAGATCTGAAGAGGCAGATGGGCGCGATGTGTTTGGGGGTGTACGTATATAAATACAGGCGGGACTTAGTCTAATACCCTGAGGAGTTTCCCACATTCTTATATCCATCTGAGGACATTGCATTGTGTGTGATGTGACTAAGCATGCATAGAAATTATACTGTAAAATTTTCAAAAACAGTAATGCATGCACTCAAGCATATCAAAAATGTCTGTCCAAACGTGGATGCATGTGTGTGTGTGAATCGATGCATTGGATGACAGCCAGTGGCCCCCTTCTGTTGCCTCTCCGTGGCGTCCAATCACGTCACGGCGCTGTATTCTGTGAGCAAACCGCAGCTGATCCTAGACCTGCTAGCTGAGCAATTACTCAGAGTGCGTTTGGGCCCTCATGGCAGACTGGACGAGCTTGTGCCCTCTGACACACAGGGCAAAAGGGGGAGGGCTGTTTTTTCACAACAGTTTTTTGCACAGGAAAAAATTTATGGGGTGAGGGTAGAGGTGACTAACGTGTTCATGTACTGTCTCTATAGGAGTGGACAAAGGCAGAGTTAGCGGCGTAGGATTTTAATGGGGGAGGGGTTTGTCTATGATTATTGCTATATCCCACTATACACACAAGACTGCACTGTACACAAAAGAAAGAGGATTCAGGATTATAATATAGTTTCTGATGCTACATATTCATCACTACACTTATTTAACAACTCAGTTGAAACTAATCAACAAGAACACCACAAAAATGCAATAATAAACAGGACAGTTAAATAATGTCAAATAAATGCATAACGGAGGTCAACAAAGTGGGGCAATGTATCATCTATTCTTATAAATATTATTTTGGCTCAATCATTTCTTAATAAATATTTAGCCGTTTTCAAAACAACGCACTTTAGGGTTCCTACCCAACTTAAGAGACAAAGAGACCTTCACAGTGTATATTAAAATCAATGTTTAAGTAACTCCTTACAATATATCACAGTTTAATCGAAATTTGAGTTGGGGCAATTATCATATCAATGACTGCTATTATTTAGATAATATAATTTCCTCTGTAACAAAATATCTGTCTTTTTAATAGAAAAAAACATGTATTTTAAACCTTTAGGTTTAAACCACAGACATGTTCTGAAATTGAATTCTTGGATTATCAGTTCATATGCCTTTTTTCAAATTCAAATTGTTTACAAGGTGCACATTGAAGACAATCCTTTTTTAAAATATTTATCGCAAATCTAATGGCAAAAATTGTCCGAAAAATCATGATTACATTTTTTAAAAATCAAATTAATCAAATTAAATCAAATTAAGCCCTAATTTCACTCTAAACCACAAATTAGAGTGAAATGGAGCTGATGTCATGGTTGGACTGAGTTTTCTAGACAATACCTTTTCTCTCCAATTGCAAATCTATTGTCTGTCATAAAAAGGAAGTAAAATAATAAATTCTTAAACAATATACTTTAAAAAAAACAAACATTAAAGTATTCCAGCATACAGTCTCTTCATAGGTCCATTTGAAACCTGTTTTGCCGGCTGTGTTTTATTGATTTAATGGGGCAGTATGAAGTGAAAATATGACAGGGGGCCCACGGGAACACAGCCCAAGCCTCTCCACTATTTGCTATTCCCAGCCGTCTGCGCTTTCCACTTTGGTGATCACTCCAACCCAAGTTCTTCTATTGTTTTTCATCATTGGCTCCATAGGAAAAAAAACATATTCCTCTAAGCTTGTATGAGTAGAAAGTTAACGCCGCAAGATGGAAATAGATCATGAAATAGTCAAATGATTTCCTAGTCACACAGCCACTTACAAACAGAATAGAGAGGATATGGTGAATTGTGATAGCATAATTCACAGTTCACAGTATAGACATCTGAGGCCAGAGCTGGAGTTGCTGAAATTTAACAAGAAATGTGGTGGGGGGTAAAGTGCTGATCTCCGACTTTTTCCCCAGAAGAGATCTAGTTAACTGGGAAGATTTTTAATGAGAAATGGAGAAAAAACCCACCCACATCCATCCCCAACAAATCAACCCCTGGGACTACAGTAGGAGTCGTGTTTGCATTTCTCAAAGTGTCTCGCATAGGGAGAAAAGTTAAGGTGGAAAAGTGATTTGAACTGCAGTAACATGGTGGTGAATGTGCAGCACGTTGTAACTACAAATGTAATGTTATGCACCACTCAGGTCTTGTAAGATTGACATGTGTCTCAATTTATGTCTTTTATTATAGACAAAATTTGACGGCATACACAAAAAAGAAGATTTACTGTCACATTATTTATTTTCAGATTATTTACAGTCCAAACTGTTACTACTTTAACTACTATTACTACGTTAAGACTATAATGCCCAAAGAAACTGAAACATGGAGTAACTGTAATATTATGAAATTCTAATAGTAATGCATTTATTTATTTTATTTGTTAAGTATAACCTCTTTATGTTATCAGAATGAATTAATTTAGTCATTTTTTTTTAATGCTCTAGTCGAACGGTAGCAATATAGAACCATTTCCAGAATTGGAAAATCAGACAGCATGACATGCATAAAAGATAAAAGACAAAAAAATTATTAAAAAGAAAAAAAAAAAAACAAAAAACTGAAGAAAATATCCACTATTATGTGTTTAGATTAAGTTAATAAGAATCATATGTGAGAGGCTAAATCAATTTAGAGAGTAAAAATGTGTAAAAAGAAAAAATTCTAGCATCACCTAGTGGCCCTAATTTGCTCCTACATAATTTTTTCCTTTTATTGACAAGAAGGTCACTGACTCTTAAAGCGTCATCGTAACCTTTAGTAGTACCATGAAGCCTTACAAAAGCCACTGCTGCTGAAGTGTTGCTCTCATATTAGTGTTGGCTGCTGCGGTGCTATGTAGATGGATAATTAGGGCTCTATTTAGAGAGAGGGCCAGCCTAAGTAATACACAGGAGATTCTTACTTCATTAAAAATCAATTATGATAACACACGTGCCAGTGCAACACAACCCTCATGGACCGCATCACACACACATTCACGTGGGCAAACCCTTATGGTATTTCCAACCATTCGTATGATTTCAAAATATGTCTGTGTTATTTTAATGTTGGTTGGAGTTATCTTTCTATGTCACATTCTCTCCAGAGATTGTCCTGATCCTTCTCTTAGCTGAGAAGTGCCAGCCTTGCAGTCTTACATAATAACCTGTCACTCACACAGACATACCGGGTCAAATCAGGTTTTCTACGACTTTATTATGCATATAAATGAAGCGAGAAGCTAATAAATGTCCAAATACATGCATTTTTCCACATTTGAAATTCTGCTCTTATTTTACATCACTTGCCAGCTATCACAACCCAGGCCACAAGAACATAAGCCTATGTATTTTTTATGCCATACCCAAGTTATTATAGTGGGGCTTATCGGAAAGGGCATCTGGCATTAGTGAACCTTTTGCTAGGAGGCAGTCCATATGTTTAATATATGTTCATTATCAAATATTTAAACACCAATGACACACCTGTTTATTTTCCCATAATCCTTTGCTGCAGCTAAAATTTTAAAATACTGCAAGCACATACTGTCAAGTGCATGAGGAAGTGGGAGTTGGATGAACTGTAAGCCATGACATCACTTCCTGTTAGCGTGTGACAGCTTAGCACATCATCGCCGTGGCAGCCAGACGACATCCTCGAGTGGGTGGTCGCCCTGGCAACCTCGATGCTGTCATGACCATCTTCCTATATCCCACCTGACAGTCCCCATCGGCAAAAGGCACAGCACACACGCCTGAACAATACACAAAACACCACCCACACACACGTACAGTAGAATATATTCGCATTTTACTAACATTTTTATTTTTGTACTTTGTCTTTAGCTGGGTGGCTTAAAATGAAGAGGAGAGATGCTTTCTCGAGTCCTGAAAAACAAGCTAGGGAGAACAATAAAACAATGCCTACATGCCGGACTGCTTTAGGCCTGGTTATGTGATGCAAAGGCGCACACAATATCCAGTAAGCCAAATGTAGCAAGAAATACACTGTAATCACTAGAACTGGAAAACAAATGTTCAAACCACTTTAAATAATTAGCATGCATATTCATAGCACTGCGGCAGGTGTGAGTTGGATTTACTTAGCTGATTCAGTTCATCTGAGAATTTTGGAAATGCCCAAAACTTGAGACAATTTTGAATATTTACTGTGTATGTGGAGTATTGATAGTTGAACATCACATCCGGGCCGAAACTGACCTGTTTTTACTGTCTATAAATAACCTGATACAGGCCCCATTCATTGACAGCTCGGTGTGTGCGTAGTCCCGTCCCAGTCCAGTGCTCTGACCCAGTTTGGAGCTGGTAGGGTAGAAATCACTAGAACTGGGTCACGTCTTAAGCCCCACCATAAATCACCAAATATATAAAAAGGAGACTTTAAAAAGTGCTGCACACCACCAAGTGCAAAGGTCATTTGCTAACATCAATGCAATAATATGTTAAGGTTTATGTAATAACTGTGCTTCCTTAAAATGTCATACTAAAATTAATTATGTATGTGTCATAGAGTGAAAGCGTGCTAATAAAGTCAAATTGGTCTTCTTAAATGTTTAAAGAAAGTGTAGTTTCATGGTACTCCCACATTATGGTCCAACAACACTTTTGCATTTAGGTCTTGCAAATATTTGTGACATGTAGACAACAAATAGAAGGACTAGTTGTCACTCCTGCCGCCAACTGATTGTTATGATATTATTTATGAAAACATGCAGCGGTTGGTACCTGTCCTGTTGCTTAGACAGACAGAACTGTCTCTATTGATCCTGATATACTAGGATTATCCAATTAAACATATTTTGAACACTCATTCCTTCACTGAGTGTGCCCATTTACAATTGCGTCCTGTTGGCCAGAATATTTTTACATACAACTTGAACTCGTTACAAGCTGAAGAATTTTCTAAAGTTGTACTTCTACGATGAGATTAGAAATGAATGGCTATTTCAGATGTAGCTAAGGCCAGGCTCAGCGGAGACTGTGCGATGGGAAATAATTTAGGATTAGAAAGGTGGTGTAATCTCTTTATAGACAGTATGCCACCTCAGCAGACATACCTGACTACCTCGCACACCCCAGCTGCACTTCTCATTTATCAACATTATGGACAATTAAAGACAACTGCGACAGGTGCTTCTTTGTATTAGTTTGTTCATGTTCTGTGCCTTTCCTAGTGACTATACATGGATCTGCCCATACACAGTAAGTATGGATTTTAGGATAAAGGCAAGCTGTAGACATAGCAAAAACAGACAGGAAATAGAGAAAGCATTTGTGAACAAAAAAGTCTGTAGTCTGTGTGATAGTAGTAAAGTTAATACTAGTGATTATACAGTACCATTAGTCATACTTATAGCAGAAGTGTCCTCAAGCATATTTCATACCTTATTGCTTTGATGTTGTTGGTTTGAGTCTGGATAAACTAACTACATTTTTACAAAAACAGATAATATATATGAAAAGTAGAGTTGGAGTAACTGCCTAAGTGAGAATGAAATGCAGTACTGATGTAACAGTTTTTTTCTTCTCATTATGAGCTTAACCTTTGTAATCTGTAAGGGCCTGTCCTTCAGCTGTAACACTCACACTTGCAGCTGCCTCCTCTGGCTTGTGTCTGTTATGTGGCACTTACACAAGGACACAAAGAGAGGGCCCATGTCAGCCTGCCCTTGTGAAGTCGTTTCCTCAAGCTACACTCACAATGCTGTTACTATACCAAACCAGGTCATGGGTTTGTCCCATGTTTTTAACCTGAAATTGGCCCACCAGCTGCGAGCAAGCACTTTTGTTGTGGGTTCCTCAGTTTTTAAGATGTTCTTTTTTTCTTTCAGCCCAAATCGAAGTCATACCATGCAAAATCTGTGGAGACAAATCATCAGGCATTCACTACGGGGTCATCACATGTGAAGGATGCAAGGTAGGGAAATCTGCTTTCTCTAATTCAAAATCAGATATCTGGCTCAACTAAAAGCATTCACAATTCACATGTATTCTGTTTGACAAGTAAATCTCTAATCTTTAACAATCTTGTTCATTGTGAATTTTTAACCAGGGCTTTTTCAGACGTAGTCAGCAGAACAACGCATCATACTCCTGCCCTCGCCAGCGAAACTGCCTCATTGACAGAACCAACCGAAACCGCTGCCAACACTGCCGTCTGCAAAAATGTCTTGCCCTAGGAATGTCCAGAGATGGTAAGAAATTTACTAAAATACTATAGTCTTTAAAACCAAGATTCTGACAATGTAGGCCAATTCTCAGAATGAAATTGGGGGGTGCTGTGAGTCTTAAAAAAAAAAAAAAAATACTAAAATAGAGATAATCTAAATCAGGGGCAATCATGAAAATTGACATAGATGAAAATAAAAGTGAAACATGTCTCCATAGCTAAAATTATAATTATAAAGTTTAAAAATTCTGTCTACTTCTCAAAATGTATACTAATAAAAGAATAATTAAACAAATATTTAATCAAACACAGAAGCCAAATTTGTCTATGATCTCAATACAAAATGTACAATATGCAACCGTTTTAACTTATTTTCTTCTTTCACACAGCTGTAAAATTTGGTCGTATGTCCAAAAAGCAGCGTGACAGCCTGTACGCAGAGGTTCAGAAGCACCAAGCGAGACTTCAGGAGCAGCGGCAACAGCAGACTGGGGAGGCCGAAGCTCTTGCGCGTGTTTACTCTTCCAGTCTAACCAATGGACTGTCCACCCTCAACCATGAGATTGGGGGCACATACGCAAATGGTCATGTCATAGAGCTGCCCAAGGGTGGCCATGGAAACGGAGGTGTCCCGGGATACTACAGCATGGACTCCACCCAGCCATCGCCCGACCAATCAGGGCTGGACATGTCCGGTATGAAGCACATCAAACAGGAGCCAGTGTATGACCTCACGCCCGTCCCAAACCTGTTTAGCTATGGAGGCTACCAGGAGAGTCAACTGGGACCTAATAATGTCAGCATGGGAGAGCTAGGTAAGGATATCGGTACTATACAACAAAGTTCAAATCTTAAGGTACTGTAAAGAAGATCATGTGATGCATATATATGATGGTTATTAACTGAGTAAGACACATGTGGCGTTAAATGAGAGTTTTTATTTGTTCCACAATGTGGAAATTTCAAGAATAATCAAGAAGACATGGTGCATGAGATCATAGCACCTAATTGTCACTAATATAAAGTGTTGTGTTGCAGACCGCATTGCCCAGAATATCATAAAGTCCCACTTGGAGACATGTCAGTACACGTCGGATGAGCTGCAGCAGTTGGCGTGGCAGACACATTCTTATGAAGAAGTCAAGATGTACCAGAGCAAGGTGAGGATTTTGGTTTAATTTGAGTGTCTTTTTACTTCCCTTTTGGATTGATCACCATAGTAGATCATTCAATTTATGACCTTCCTGACCTCTCAAATTGTCCAGGCTGGCACAAACAGTATCCCTTGTGGCTGTTGACTTTTCAAAATAGGAATTGGTGCATGCCGGTTTACTTTTATATAAAAATAATATCAAGGACATATTTTTCCTCTAGCCTCGGGACGTACTGTGGCAGCAGTGTGCCATCCAAATCACCCATGCGATTCAGTATGTAGTGGAGTTCGCCAAGCGCATCTCAGGGTTCATGGAACTGTGCCAGAACGATCAAATCCTGCTTCTAAAGTCAGGTGAGAACTAAAAATACAAATGTATATCTAAATCTATTCATCACATTCATCAGAAAGATTTCAATTTAATAATGTTGACTGTGTCTCAGGCTGTTTGGAGGTGGTTCTGGTCAGGATGTGCAGAGCGTTCAATCCTCTTAACAACACTGTCCTCTTTGAAGGGAAGTACGGTGGGATGCAGATGTTTAAAGCACTAGGTAAGATTTGCAGGATATTATCACTGTCCAAATGAAAGTAAAAATGCCCTTGGTTAATTTTAGCTCTTTTTGCTCAAAAGACATGGCTCTAAAAAGAATAATGACATTCTCCTTTTTGTGTGCCCTTCACTGCCGTCTTCCTCCAAGGTTGTGACGACTTAGTGAGTGCGGTGTTTG
The DNA here is from genome assembly GCA_029959045.1 of Taenioides sp. WSHXM2023. Classification (NCBI taxonomy): domain Eukaryota; kingdom Metazoa; phylum Chordata; class Actinopteri; order Gobiiformes; family Gobiidae; genus Taenioides; species Taenioides sp. WSHXM2023. The sequence continues at coordinate 13,716,147 of CM057089.1, forward strand.
ACTTTGCCAAGAGTTTGTGCTCGCTGCAGCTCACCGAGGAAGAGATCGCTCTGTTTTCAGCTGCTGTACTCATTTCCACAGGTCAGTGCGCAGCCTCCTAATATTTTGGGAACATAAAAAGAACAAGCTTGCCCTAAAAACCCTCTCGTAAGATGCAGCTTAAAAAGGCAATAATTAATGCACTTGATAAATACATGGTCTAACTGTAAGCATTGTTTATGTCTCAGATCGGCCGTGGCTGGTGGAGCCCAGGAAAGTGCAGAAGTTACAGGAAAAAATATATTTTGCTTTGCAGCACATAATGCAGAAGAACCACATGGATGAGGACGCATTGGCAAAGGTATCAATTATTCTGCTTGGAACTAAGAACTAAGAACTAAGATCCATAAATTGAGAAATGTTAATTTTTTTTAAGTAATTTTAATTTTTATTGACATTCATTTTTTATTTTAGATCACAATCACAATATGAATTAATCATATTTTGTTTCTATAATGCTGAATAAAGTTGAATAAAGTTCTGCCACAGTAAAATTATATTATGAAGTGGTAGTGGAGATCAAATTCTCATCCTATCCTCACTACTGTAATAAAAAGAAAAATGCTGTTCTTAAATATTAAAATGTCACACCATGAAACAAATACTATGTGTGTTATAGGACTATTATTATAAAATAAATCATAAATCATAAAACCATATCTGTACTTTTACTGATAGTTCCTCTCTTCTGTGCAGCTGATCAGCCGTGTCCCCACACTGTCTGCCCTGTGCACGCTCCACACAGAAGAACTGCAGGCCTTTCAGCAGCTCCACCCCGAGACCGTCAACGTCCTGTTCCCTCCTCTTTACAAAGAACTGTTCAACCCGGACCCAAACTCCACCATGACCATGCCCAAGTGACTACCTGTGGCCCCACTGCGACACATGCTGCCAGCAGAGGGCCACCAAGAGCAACAATACAAGAACAAGACTCCTGCCACCTCAGGCAAGACCATGAACAATGATACCAAGTCATATGGGTGGCATATTTTAGAAAGGGGAGAGGAGGAGGCACCACCTGCCAGAGACTTACCGCCAACTACTATAGGAATGTCCAGCACTTACTCCATTTTGTTCACCGATACAGTCTAAAGAATGTATATATAATGAAGTTAATAAATCAATGCCCCCAAGCCACACAGTACAAAACACAAGGGGGGCTGTCTCATGAACTGAACTGACCAGAAATGTACAGACTTATTAAAAAAATCTAGGAACAATTTTAAGCTTAATGAAAAAATGGGTAAGTTAATTTCTTTTAACTTTGAAAAAAATCTTTGATTTTGTTTTGGAAGGAAGAGGCCGGACTGGGAAGGGAATTGTGGATTTAGAAAAAGCAACTGTAGATATATTCTTCTAGAGCAGAGTGGATTCCAGTATTACTTCTGTTAAAATAACTTAGTCCTAATTTAAATATACAGCTGTCAGTTGTAGCTGGCGATATTATGTCCATGTATTTTATTTTATTTGATAGTTACTTGTGTACAGAATTTGTAAAGACTTGTAAAAGATTACTGGGTTAAAACCGGGAATTGATTCAGGTTTGTTGATATATAGAGAAGCCTTGTCTGGATTTTGTTCATTATGTAATGAAGGTACTTAAACCTTCAAATAAGTTATAGACTTGTAAAGAGAGAAAATATGAAGGATTTTTAAAAATGACTTTTCAAGGTGAAGATATATACAGAAATATTCTATTTTGCAAAAAGAAATGGCACACTTGCCACCGTATCAATCTTATTCACGCTGCAATAATGCTGGTACAAGCAGGACTGCTTTGGAACAATCATCAAACCAGGCACAAAACAGGACCTCAGTTAATAATATTTCAGATACCCTCATCCAACAGACAAACCAGACAAAGTATAGCCTATAAATACAGTTTGTGATTTAAAATTGTCAGTTTATATTACCTTAATGACTTTTTTTACTTTTGCACAATTTTGTCCTTGGATGTCAATCACTCCGGGCTTTGAAAATGAAGGACCCTTTTATTTCTACAAAGCAATAACTTTTCTCACTGCCTTTCTGATCTTCTACCCTCCTGCTTCAAGTTGTAGCAATTATAACAAAAATGCACTATCTCTTAACTCCACCAATGATCTCTTTAAAAGAGCATTCATCTTATTTTTTATTATTTGATCTTGGGTTAGGACACAACCCACAACCTTTTCAAAATGTGAACACTGGCTGTCAAAGGCTGGTTGCAATATTACATGTCCATTTAACGAACTGTGAGACCAGACAATCACCACTGCACGCTGTAGCATTCCTTCTATGATAGCACTTATTACATCACAAATGTTTTTCTGCTTCATGTTATGCATTGCTTTTGACCACTTTGTAATTTGCTGCTAAAGGAAGGTTGATTCTATCTAATAACCTTTAATCCCATTTTTGGGTGTATGCTGTTCTGCATTCAGCCTTTATGCTCAGTTTGCATTGCTTTTGAAATGTAATATACTGTATTCAAAGGCATTGCTCAAAAATGTTACAAAATTACTCCCTGTGTAGAATAATATTTTTTGTAGTGACTATTTCTTGAATAGCACAATTTTGATCTAATTCTTTTCAGGGACTGGGCTATCATGTTTTAATTATATGTATTGCACTGGGGCCAAACATTCAACTTGCTTTGAAAATATGCAACTTGTTTATTTATTTTTTTTCCCTTTAATGCTATTACAATCAGTTACAACTCTTTCTTCTTACCATTTATAGACATTAAATCTAATGTTAGTTTGACCTTTCACCCCAGATCAGAGGCCAGTGTCTCTTAAAGACAATCACTTGCTCATAAAAAAGCTTGAGGCACTACTCAGCATCTCTCAGGGAGCAGCTCTTTTTCACACTTTGCATGAAAAGAGGGTTAAATATTTTTGCAAATTTACATGGAAAAATTATTATAAATGAAATAATTTTGTGAAAAACATGGCATACAGCACCAACATTGGAATATGCCCAGACAAGGCTTTGACAAGTGTGTGTGTATGTCTGTAGTGAGCCTGAATTCACTGTCTGCTTATTCTTTATCATTGGCTCATAGCGCAGATATAATGACCATAAAATAGCTCACATTTGTCAACAATAGTTCAGCATGTACTGTGTATTTTGCTGCTCTCGGGACAATAGAGGCGTCCAGTAGTAAGCTGTGAATCATAACAACATGGGGACAGTGAATTCTCGCTCCGAATATGATGTTTTTGTGTTTTTTTTCTTGTTAGACTGTGAATCAAAGGGGTGGGATGGGGTTGAGAGACAGGAAGTGCTGGCAACGAGTGGCAACATAACACTGTAAGTAAGATACTGTAGCAATAAGAAATGGAGGCATTTACTACTGTCATGTTTGCATTGTAAGATTATTTTTTATTTTATTACTATTTACTATTATTATTGTTCTTATTATGACTACTATTCTTCTATTACTATTAGCCTATTGTTGTTCTGTTCTATTTGCATGACGTTTCATTGCTATGAAACATTTGGGGCTTATTTGTGATTTCTCTTCTCATGATAACGGGGAGGATGGGGTTACTGACAGGGTGGGCGACGGGTTTAGGGCCATTTCGAGATCGATTCAGTCAGTTCATAACAAACTTTTTTTTCACGAGCTGAAAGCTGAACCTTTTTTTTTAATAAAACGCTCCTATTTATACACAATTTCAAATTTCTTGTTCAATTTCAATGGTGAATTTTCTCCTGAACCCTTTGAATGTGTGAGTTGTGATTTGCCCTGTCTGAACTGGCCTTATTGAACCAGATTCTAGACCCAGATCGTTTAGCGGGAAGAGGGTTGTTTATATTTGAATGTTAAGGAGTAGAGCTTCATTGTGAGGGCTGAACACAGTCATGCCTTCACGTTTCCATAAACACAGAAAAACAAAGCGCACAATAAAGGCAGTCAGTGATACGTCTGTGACTCCAAACACACATTTCCATACTCTTTACAATACTTTTCTCCTTCACTGCTCCACCCAGGTCATTCTCTTCCCTGCCCTGAGAAAACGTGCGAATGGGTGTGTGAGATGATGTATGAATTTACCAGTGCTTTGTGACCTTTCTAAAAGCATTACACAGGCGTGCAACTGGAGTAGTGTTGAGAAGTGTTAAGTTATTGTTTTGAATGTCTTTGCATCGAAGCGAGAGCAAATAAAACAAAATGTAGCAATCTGTAACAAGAACCTAAGAGGTGCTAGGGTTACAGAAGATCTTTTACACATAAACAAAAGAAACAATAAAAACAAAACAGACATTTGTGTTGTTTTCGAAGTGCCATAGTTAGAAAGGAAAGGAAAGACCGGTTGAACGGAGGGTGTAGATGCTTTACTGTGTGCATTTACTTGAAAATCAAAAAAGGGGAACTCCAAGAAAATGGTGTATTGGAAATAATAAAAATTTTTTATATTTTCATTGAAGGGACTCTGCTGGACTCTGAACTATAACTCTCTAAAAGTAACTTCATAACTGTTTAATTTTGTATCAAATTACGTGTGTTTGTGTGTGATGTAAGAGTCAAAAAGATCCAGATTTAAATAAGAAAATAGCTGGGTTGAAGTTCGGAGCTATGCAGGGCCCTGCGGGTCCTCCTTTGAGATAAAATACAATGTGAAGATCTGAAGTGATTTTTGTTAAATTCTATATTTTATCGCTTTTGTAGACATTTTGTTGTGGGAAGAAAAAATAAAAAAAACTTTTATGGGTGCAGCTTTGAGTCATTTTTAAATACAATGCATGTTTTTTTATTTCCAGGAAAACAATCAACTGATTTACATAAAGCATTAGATTTTTTATATACAATAAACATGTGGCAAAAGTGACAGCAACTAATATTATTAAATTATTTTATAGTATATTTTTCAAATAACTGTGTAACTAAGTTGGCACTTTTGAGTATGAGATTCTTACATCTCTTAGTTCTTGGTCAAAGGTTGGGTCCCAGTCCATCGATGCTGTTCTCTTCATTTGCTGATTCCGACTCCACTGTGCTGCCCGTGGGGTGCCTCCTTAAATCTGAACAAACATCAGTTAGCTACATGTCGCTCCAATAACACAATCGTTACCACAAGAAAGAGAATACTGACAGGCCAGGGAGGAAGTCCGTGCATCTGGCATGAATAATTTGGTTTGATTTGTTAGATAAATCTTGGAGAGGACACAAGAAGAGGAAGAGGAAACACAACGCACCTTTGAAATATCAAAACAACTCAGTCTGCATGTTTGCATTAGTGGGTTTGTTTGTGGAGCCTGTTTGTTTTTGAGCACAGTTTCTTTCGAAGCGTTTATCCTCTAGATGCCAGTACTGTGTCTACCCAGAGACGTTAATTAATAGCTAATCAAAGCTAATGTCTCAGCAGCACATTGCCAGCACAAAGACATGATTAATATCTAATCAAAGGCCACGGAGCACAACGCACAAAACAGGGCCCACCCCCAAGCCCCCAACACCACTGTTGTTATAGGAATAAACCAACACTGGCGGCTTAATTAGTTGGCTGTTGGTGCGTGCCGTTTGCATTCGGAGTTCTTTGGGAATTATCTCCAATATTTTCAGAGGCAACGCAGGCCTCCCGAGTGACAACACAGAGGTGACATTTCGGCACACGCACACACACACACACACACACACACACAAAATGGAAATTAAGTATTAATGTTAAAGACCAGACAAGGAGTTGTTTAATGTAGCTGGAGCTTTGGAGAATATACCACAAACAAATACTGTAAGCGCATGTGTTAAATATTTTGGTTTCAGGTTTACATTTGGGATATTAAACTACTGTTTTTAATGATTAAATGCTATACTCACAAAATTGGACAAGGTTTTACATCTTCTCTATCAATGCTAATTAACAAAGTTTGAGTTTCCATTTCCAAAAATCTGTATTTCTGCCGACAAAGATGTAAAAAAAAATCAGACCAAAAACCTTTGATCATAAAATAGGTTCAAACATTTGCATTTGACAATTTAACATTTACTTTTCCCTTCTCCTTCCAGCTCACTTTTAAAGTATGATCTCTTTAAAATGCTGTGATGTCACATGAACACACGACCCACCTGACAGTCTCAGTCTCTGGCAGTAAGTGTTGCATGAGTGTTTATGAAGGAAGCCACTGATGGCCGTCTGCCCAAGGTTATCTGCACCAAACAGCATTTCATCTCTGCCACTGTTACAAGGGCATCACAGACAAACAACTTCAGAGAAGCACCATTAAAATGATGGTCAGACATGACATATGTTGCACCTGTGGTTATCTGCCATGATGACTGTTGGATCTGTCAGTTCCTCACCAACTCCTGTCAAGACAAAAACAAATAGTTGCACAGACTAGATTAACAACATCACAATAAATATTAAATATAGACACGCAGACAGTGCCCTCCATTCTGACAGGCACTTTGACATAATAATACTGTAAGACCAAAGGCTAGTTATAAAGTGTTCTCTTATTGTTTTTTATACGTATTTTATATACGTATTTATTTTCAAAAAGACCTTTAAGGTTACAATGAACATAGAAAGCATCAGAAAAAATATTAGTGGACAGTACTGTAATGTTGCGAGCACCTTGTATATCGAGTACTAGCATCTCCCGGCGAGAGTATTCATATGTCCAATGAGAAAAGGCCAATAGAAATTCTTCTAAAAAACATCTAGGCATGATCTCTTCTCCAGTGTTGTTGTTGAACTTTCTGAAAATGCCTGGTAAGTTTCTCTCAATAGTAAGCCACTGTCCATTTGAATGCCAGAGGACAAGCATAACATCTAAAAACCTATAGAAGAAAAGAAACATTTTAAACCAAACATGGACAATATTAGTAATATTAAATTAACTCAAAATACACACTGTGGCGAGTAGTTGATACTTTCAGGTTTGATCTGATTGAACACTTCCATCATCTTTTGTGCAGCTCTTTGTTGCTGAATTTCCTTTAGACCAAACAAACAAAATAATATGAATTAATAGACTTTACTTTTATCATTGTAATTAAAATGCAGAGTCTACCCTCACTCTTAAACAAAGTTGTAGAGCAGTGCTGCCATGGAAGTGTCTTTGCCAGGTGCGGACAACCTCTTGGTGAAATGCTTTGACCACATACACCTGTCCGGGCTTCAAAACGTCTTGCTCTGCCCAGGTACACAGCACCCTGCGGCCTTGACGAAGACCCCCATACAGAGACCCCTCTTCACTGGAGAGGGGCTGCAAAATGGCAGAGAGGCCCTGGGACGACCAGGATGAAACTGTGCAAGAGCCCACAGAGCCAGAGGGCTCCTCCACCAGAGAGTAGATGCTGACCTCCTCACCTCCTGACAAAAGCACACCACATCAGGTCCAAGAGCAATTTTAATACAGGGTATTACGTAAAGTAAATAAAATAAAAAAAAATTTAATAAAAAAGCAAGTTCAACCTTACCCATGAGAGACACCGGAGTGAAAAGGATATCATGAGCCAGTCGCATCAGATTGTTTCTTTCCATTGCTGTTTAACAAAAAAGTACATTTAACCATGATGGCAAAATAAAAAGAGCTGTAATTGCAAACTTCACAAGCATTATGTAATTTGAAATAATCTCTCAGACCCATTGTAATTACCATTACCTGAATAATGTGGATATAAATTTTCACTGGACTGAAATGTGGAAGTCCTGACTGCAACAACAGCAGCCATTGAGTCAATACATTTGCATTACAACAAAACAAATCAATTCATACAATAAACTACCTTCATTAGCACTGGCACCCTGAACACTGAAATTGAGATTGAGTTTGCTAGTTTAGTAAGATTCCATAATTCATTGTTATACTAAATAGTAAGACTTACGAAGACCTCCTGACAGATTTGGTGCAACTGTTCCAGGTCGAATGAGGGGGGCTCCATAAATCCTGGAGGTAAAGTTACTGTAAAAGTATTTAAACATGTCTGTAAACATGACTACTACACAATATTTACCATTTGCCTCTGTAAGAAATCCATTGGTTCGATATCTGAAAAAGATATATCTGTCATACCTGTTCCACTGTGTGATTATAACTGTGTGATTACAAAACCTTACTGAGTTGACTGAGGCTCGCTGAAGCAGACCAACATCCACCTTCTCCTTTAAATCTTTGCCGTCTTCTCCACCATGCCTCCGATAATTCTGATTGCATGGCCTGCAAAATAAAACATCTTAGTAAAAACTACTGCATTTATTTACATACAGTATGTGCCATTTTACAGTGTGGGGATGGCTTTCTTGTATCTTGACTGTCTTCTTGTTGTGTGATTGCCCTTTACTCTCAATGTCGTCAATAAAATCTGAGGACTTTGACCAGCCTGCAGGAAACAATAAAAGTCCATTTGAACATGAATATGACCGGTATATCCTAACACAGTTGTTTCCAAAGTCTGTAGAGTCCCCTATTTATCCGAAAATTGTACTGGGCCCCCCAGTAACAATGCATACTCAAATCAAAACAACATTTTAACAGTACATGTCTCTGGGCTTAATACTGTTTTAAAGTTAATGAAGCAAATTAATTATGGAAAGTTAATTTCAAATTCAATTTTTTTTAATGGTTATTATATTCACAACCTTTGGGGGCCCTCCTGCAGGCCCCCAGGGGGCCACAGACCACAATTTAGAAATCACTAAGAGGGAGATAACTTCTAAATATTATGTGCATGTGAAAATATGAAAATATTAAACCAACACTCAAACCTTTGGCATTCATCAACAATATCATAATGAAATAGTCACCAAAATCTAGTTGTTTTAAAACCAATGATACTATGAGAAACTGAGAAATCACAAATAGAATAAATAGAAACACATACAGCAATATGTATACTTAGTAATAGGTATACTGTATGTATATACAAAACACAACGAGAGGAGCTGCGTCTTCTGAAGTTTTTGTTTTGGAAAAAAAAAAAAAAAAAAAAAAGACACCGGCCCAAAAGGAGCATCTGTAGTGGAGGAGTGTGTGTGCACTGACCTTTTATTTAGTACTTATAGTACTTATAGTATGTTTTATGCACATATCATACTGCAGTTGAGAGAGAAAGAGAGAAAGAAAGAGAGGAAGAGAGAGAGAGAGAGAGAGAGAGAGAGAGAGAGAGAGAGAGAGAGAGAGAGAGGTTTGATATGAAGGTGGTTTAACTACATATGATACGTGCACACCTGGATTGCTTAATGGGTATAGGTATGGGTATGAACTTAACACAAATGATCAAAGATGGCTCACCCCTGTCCCTAGTGGCTTGTAGCTTCTTGCCTTTCATCAGTGGTTCATCAAAATGAGGGAATGAGCCGTGATTTTGACTTAGACATTTTCCAGAGAAAGTAAGGTTCTCCACGCTTGAAGACAGAGACCTACAGTACTGATAGGGGTGGTCCCGGGACAACCGAGACCATCTGAGATTTTTGACAGAAGGCTTCCACTGACTTGAGAGTAAAGATGGAGGACTTGCTTGATTACTCCCAGAACAGAATGCTGGATTGGTTAAGCCGTCTGAAATGTCTTTATGCTCACATAATAGTTCAACCTGGCTAGAAGACTTGAAATCAACATTATCCTGTGCTTCTTGCTCATCTTCTTCTACCTTAGGATTTGCATTTGATTCCTGAGTCCAAAGTCTCCCAAATCCTCGGTCACAAAAATTAGATGAAAGTGGAGCTGCGCTGGTAGATGGTCCATGGGAATCACAGGGAGTTTGATCCTTGTGATGATTAACACTTTCTCTACTACTGCTGGGGTAAGCCAGAGGAGAATACACCTCCTGTGGGACAAAAACATAAAATCAATATAATTAGATACAGTCAACCTCAACTTATTCAAACGAGAATTGTTTTTGAATAACATGTGCTGGAGCCTATTAAGTGTTCAGGCATAAATAGAGGAACAAACATGTAAATAATTAAAATAAACTAATAAAACTGTACAAAAGGTGCAGCATCAGTACAAAACTGCATTGTATAGTTTAAGAGTTAATAGCAATACCCTGTTTGTGTGTCCTCTTCTGCATCCTCTCACTCCTCCATGATACTCTAGTGAAATACGCCGGCCAGCTGCAACATTACAGTCCTTTAACAGTGATGATGGTGTGCTTTTACAAGATTTACAGTAGAGCAGGTCTGTCTCATTTGTTTGTGGCAGGGTGCAGCTGTGGGGCACGACGAGGCATAACGATGTGAGTGACTGACACTGCCCTAAACGTGCCTCCTCCTGATGCAGATGGTCTGAGGCAGAGAGCAACGTTAAAGTGTCCACAGCCAGAGCAGACAGATCCTGCAGTTGTCCCAGCTGAACATCCAACTCTAACAAACTGTCCTGAATGGAGTGGACCTTATCTGAGACATCCAAAACCGTCATGACCATCTCCTCTGCTCTGTAAGTTAAATTAAGAGCTTCTGTTTTTATAAGGAACAAGCCTCCCAACTCTTTTAGGCAAATGCATGCATCTTGAGCAAAATAAGAACTGATTAAACCTCTCTGCTGTGGCTTTGATTGCAATTGTCTGATTCCTGAGGTCCGACTTTTTTTCCAAAAAATAGGCCTCAACACATTTCTCTTCAAATTCATGTAGCTTCTTTCTACATTCAGAACTCAAGTAGAGCTCTGGAAATGTGAGGCACAGATATTATTAAAATGAATGTGTCATAAGTACAGTATATCAACACAGCCACAAACTACTCACTCAGTCCAGAGCCCCTCTCTTCTTTCTCTGCATTTCCTCTCAGTCTCTTATAGACAGCCTTCAAAACTAGAGCCAAGTGACTGAGAAAAATCAGTGGCGGAGGAAGCCATGGCCTCTCTTGATATGTCATTATGTAGCGGTAACGATTGTACCTCCATACCTTGTTTGATGTTGAAGCCATATCAAAATAGACGTTGCTGAAATGGAATAAATTGGTCTGTTCCTTTTGAATACTAGCAGCACATTTGTAAAAGATACTTACTTGAAAAATGCAATGAGGATGTTGACCATGATGATGTATTGCACAAACATGTAAACAGCCTGGAGGAATGGGGTAAGAAAGGAGGCAGGGGCACATGGCTTACCATCAGCACATGCTAAAGATAAATCACATGCACATTTATTAAGTTGTGTTTTATTTTTTTAATATAGACAGAAATGTAGGAGGATTTTTACTTGTAATATTGCTCTGGAAAAAAATACTAACTATCAATTTCTCCTGCGTAGACCTCTCCATAGATCATCCAGTATGGCTGAAATACAACGTCCTGGGCCAAGCTCCAGGACGGTTCCTCATTTGGGGACAGAATGGATTTTCTGGACACTCCAAAACTCAACAGCACAATTGCCATCATCACCACAATGAAAAACATGTTTCGTGTCTACAAAGAAAAGCACACATTAGCATGCGCAAAATATACTAGCTGCATGTAAAATACAAAAATGATCACACCATTTTAGTGATCATGGTGAGGTAAGGGCCTGCATGTTGATTGACAGCCAGGAGATCCATCACTCGGATAAACCAGAAGATGATGTCCAGGCAATAGCAGATGCGCCCGGCTGTTAGATAAGGCTCAGAATACCAGCGCAGCAGAAAACCAAACACGAAGAGGATGATAGCAGTGAAATCGGATATGTTCCAGTATTCAGAAAACCAAATCTTCAGCTTCTGACTCAGTTTCCTTGGCTCAGACATGAACACCTAAAACAAAACACATTTTAACACATACATACATACTCCTAATATCAGAAATACCTTACCTCTCTGATTTTTTCCAGTGCAGTAGAAAACACAAATGCTATAACCAGCCACTCCTGAACACTTGGTCGGTCACCCATTTTGACCAGGACAGTGTAGGAGAACAACATTAGAAATGCCAAATATGACATCTACAAAAGAAAGCTAAAGAAAAGTTAACCAAAGATCTGTAAATGTGCAAATTGAAATTATATTTAAAAAGCCCTACGGTGTGAAACCAGAACTTGACAACAGGAGCGGTGTAAAATTTGTAAATCCGCGTAACCCAGGACAGGCACTGGTTGGACAGTGAGGAGACTGTTTCAGAAAATGGACCAAGACATCTGTCTTGGAAAGATACAGAGCTCTTTACATCATCACTGCCCTGAAAAACATAAGAGGGTGATAACGACACTTGCACATTTGATTTTTGCAGCCAGGACACAGAGGCCTAAGTAAAGCATTTCACCATGTCATCTGCTCCCTTGTTTATCTCCAAAGAATCCGCAGAGTCGTGCTCAAACAACATGGCCTCATGGGACTGTGGCACATGGCACATTTCAGCTTTGCTTTTAAACTCCAATATCAGGATGAAAGGCGGAAGAAGAAGACTCAGTATTATCTGGAAAAAGAAAAGAGTCACATTTAAGGTTAAAAAGGATGAATATGTATTTACCCTATTAGAGAGGAGACAGAAAGAATTGTATTATTTTAGAATGGTGAAAGTGTGCTAAGCAAAAGAGACATCAAGATGATTATAAATGTTCAGCGCAAATTAGCCTCTTATAAAATCGTGGTAACAATAATGCTCTCTTATTTGCCTAATCAAAATATGTCTTTTAAGCAGTAAATAACTCCTGTTTAATAAAAACATCGAACCAAGCCTCAAACTTATAATGCCATATATGCTACACTGTACCTTGAGAAAAGAGTTTTTGCGCATGTTGAGAGAGCCGGTCCAGAGGTCAGTGAGGAGGGTCTGGGTGCAAGAGTGTGACACAAATGGCTGGTGTCCAGATGAGACAGCCATTTGCAGACAGGTGAAGTGGCTCCACCCCTCCATCTCCGACGTCAGCAACTTCATGGCCATCTGCTCATTCTGACGAAACGCACAGTCTAACACATCCACTGCCAGCTGACCAAACTCCCTGAGATATGGACAAGAGAAAGATGTTTTTTTATTGTGTGTGTTCATCAAGTCCAAGGATCTCAAACATTTAACAGTAGACATACCATCCATAACATTATGGTTGAGATTTATCCTCATGGCGAGGATGTCATTTAGTTATAAAATGATCGTTAAGTAGTTCTAAAGAGTATGTAATGCGCTGGAAGGTCTGAATATTATAGTAAAATTTACTGTTTTCAAGTTTTAACCAATTTTAACTTTGTAATTAGCAAGGCTATTGTTCAATCATACATGTGTACTTGTTGGCAAGTGGAGGAGGAAGATTATTATAGTGTGTATGTAGATCCAAACTAATTAAAAAATACTAATAATCATGTTCATCCACATGTGTGGATTTTCAGTTTTCAATATTTCTTTCAAAATGCTCCCTCCATCTCGTAATTTTACATTATTGAATGCCAGATTCTGAACCCAACCTATTATCTATCTTTGAAACCATTTAAAAATACATTTGCTCACAGTGAGTATGCCCTGAAACGTTCAGAAATGTTGTCATCCATGCTGCTCAGCCGTGCCTCTGTGGCCATGGAGCGGTACAGCTTGCAGGCCACTGTAGCACGTGCAAGGGCCTCTTCACCATGTTGCCAGAGAAACAGTGCCATCTGCTGTCGCTGCTGCAGTACTGCCCAGACAAACAGGTCATTGAAGTTAAAAGAAACGAGCAGAGGACTGTCACCAAAAGGAGGAGGGAGAGACATTTCTTGACTGAATCTCGGTAAAGCATCAAAGTCCTATGACAAAAAAGAACAAACATACAAAATTAATGCAAATTGTAATTGAATTGTAAATTGAATAACTGATTAATTCAATATACAATAAACAAAAAGTAGACCATTACTTATTATAATGAACTTACCTTGTGTTTATATGGCTGAGCAGTTCTAAAGAAATGAAGGTTTTGAGAACTTCTTGTTTGTATTGAAAATAGTGGTCCCTGTCCCTGTTTGAATAGTGAGGCTGAGCTGCCCTGTCCCTTTTATAAATCCAAAATACATATATGAGTTATTTACTAAATATTCTCATTTTAGTTTTGACCTTTAAACTTTAATCAAAACCTTGCTCCGTAGCTGATTGTATGCAGCCCTGAAGTGTTTCCTTGTGTAGGAACTGCGATAAGCTCCTCCAATCAAATACTCGATAACCAGGCCCATATCAATGATGGAGAGACGATACGTCAATGGCAAAGATGTCTGGAAGTACGCACATAATTCTTATATGTAACTAGATGTTTACAGTTATATTCAGAAATTACACAATTTAGTCTCACTTGTTTTACATCTTCCACAAGATGATGAAAAAAACGTTTCATTTGCCCTTGGGTGTGCTGCAAAGAAAGAATATAGGCTATTTCTTAACATTAATAATAATGAATTATGATTAATTATGTCCACTACTAAATAATGGTGAGGTAGTCTATCATGAAGACGTCATACTGTGTATCAAACTGCTTAATACTAACTGTGTTGTAGAGCTCCTCTAGGGTATCAACAGTAAGAAACCGGTTCATTGTCATCCCATAATCAATAAGGAGTTTGACAAAACTGACACGGTCCATCACCAGCGCATCCAGCATGGTCTGCTCCAACAGCCCCTCCTGAAATGATGATTAGAAATTTGTATGAGAGCATTAGCTCATTCTTTACTCAGTTATATGTCAGTTATATGTACAACAACCTAGAACAGAACTACTTAATCTGACCTTCCAATGATGCCCATAAACCAAAACATCTTTCAGGGCAATATCAGCCCTGTCCCAGGCCAGGGCCATACTCAGCTGCTCTCCCGGACTGGCCTTGGTACCTTTGAGACAACAATTAAGAAGTAAAAACTTATCTTAAAATAATCTTCTGAGAAAAAACTGTAGAACAGGTACCCTTCATAGTGGCCGTCAAAATGGCAGCATCTGGACCAACATGGTCTTCTGATTCACAGTCATAGATTGTTATCTAAAATGTAAGTTAAAGGTGTATGGTGTAATTTTTCTGGTAGAGGGTCTGTCAAATGCTTTTCTTCATGGAAATGTTATTGCTTCGTCTGGAATGTTTCACAGTATGGTATTAAACCTTTCTATCTTCATTGAAAACAAACTAGGCCACATTGCAGATCAGATCTGTGGAGAGGCAACCCTGCTCACAGTCAGAATGCCTGTTTTTCAAGGTATTTTTGAGTTATAAAACCACCTGTAATTGAATAAATGTGAAGCAGAGCTGTTTAATATCATACTGTGGAACATTCCAGACAGAGCAGTGACATATCCATAGAAACAAACAGGTGACAGACCCTGAACTAAAAACACCTTTAATGTGAAAAAATATTCACAGTAATATGAATTTTAACTACACTCAAATAATCAATAATATAGTTTTGCCTTACACACTGCCTGTGATCCATACATTGCAGAAGCAGTGAGTAAAGGTGAGAGGCCTCTGACTGATCAACTGTAAACATCTGTCCAATCTTCATAAGGAAGTCATCTTTGATATCAGCCTCCAGTTCACTAAAACACAATATTATTATCATATTTCAATGTAACATGAAAATTACATTCATAAAGCCAACAGAGAGAGAAAGTACTTGTGAGTAGCAGTCTGCTTGTGTAAGAAGGCTAGCAGGTCAGCAGCACGGCCTGATCCTTCAAACACAAACACTGGGACTGGGGGGACACTGCTAACATAGTGCAACACAGTGGAGATTACAGCAGGACCCCCTTCCAACACCACACACACCACAGGTACCCCGAAGTTTAGTCCTATAGAGAGAACAGAGGATGGGGAACATGCAAGTCAAACTTTTAATTAACTATTAATAACTATTAACTAACTATTAATTAACTAAACATTAACAACCATTGATAGCTTCTCAGCTGCACAAAGAACCATTTCCATGAAAAGAGGCACTTACGCGGGTGAATCTTTAAGAAATTGATGTGTTTCTCCAGCTTTCTCCTCAAACCTTGTTGGCAGCCATGTTTTCCAAGTGTCCCATCATCCACAAACAGGAAATGTGAGTGAAAACCATTTAGACAGACGCGTTTACCTAAAGGGTTACCAAGTCGCTGATACGGCCTAAACACCTGCAAATAATCATAGCACAATTAATTATTTATTGCAATCTAACATCAAATTAGAAAGTAGAGCATTTTAAGATTTGGGGCCATACATCTCGGCCAATTAGGTCTGCATTGTTGTCAATCACGCCCCATGGTGTGATTCCAACAGTGTTTCTCTTCCTCAAGTCGTGACCTCCATATATTTTCACTGCCTCGCCGACATACTTGGACACACCTACAGATGTTTCAGTCAGTAGAATAAATTTGACAATTGCATGTTAAAGTTTTTTTTACAACTAACCACATCAAATCACATAAGTGTAGTAATAGTGAAAAAATATGAAATAGTGTTCATTGAGTAATTACAACCCAGTTTATCAAAAGATCTAAGACCAAACACACCCTTGAGGAAGAATATAGTAAAAGCTCTGTACATTCTTTAACGTATTAGACATACCCGTATTAATGCCATTGGTGAGTATCCACGCCCCTGTACTGAGAGCAGCTGTCATCAGGCCTTTGCTGAATGCCTGCTCCACTTTGGGACTCAGGGAGAAGTTCTTGGAGCCTCCGTAGACACTCAGCAGCAGCTTGGGCCTCTCCATCTGCCACTCTTTCAACATGAGGTGAAGTATGGCCTCTGGCTTCGAGTCCACCGCCAAACGCAGATACTAAAGTAAGGATTCTGAGTTTAGAAAAGTATCTTTACAAGACAAATTTGATTTTGCATTTAGAAAACCTTCATTAACATATTGGATAAACGATCATGAATGTCAATAGTTTTGAATTATGCAGTTTCTGCAGTAATCTGCAGTAAGAGGAGGAATTGTTATAGCAAAGTAATTAAATTCTGAATTTCTTTTGCTATGGGTACTACCTGGAGAATTGAGGGATTATACAGACAAGAGGAGGAATTGCCACTGCGGACCACGCTTAATATGTTTAATTAACAGTGGGCTTTACAAAAGACTTTCTTTGGTCTGCTTTGTTAACCTCTAGAAAATATACTTGTCTGTAGCTGTAGTGCTATACACCTTGGTTAAATTGCATTGTTGAGGTTGGTGGTACACACTTTTCCTCTGTCTTTTGCAGATTTGAAACATCATTCTACACTCTCTGTCAGGGGACCCTTCTTCAGATCTTGAGCTGTCTCCATGCTAAGTAGTACCTATAGCTGGAGAATTAGCGTGTGCATGTTAAGGTGCACAGTGTACTCACCTTGGCCCGACAGACACGTGTGGCAGTGTCTTCAAAATCCACTATCCCATAGGCATCAGTGGGACTGGCCCGGGAGTGACGCTTCATGCACCACTCCTCGTCTGTGTCTGAGCCAGGGCTGGGGCTTAGGGATATGGGTGGAATAAATTTCTCTGAAGTGTGCTCGCCTATCAGGCGACCACAACAGCATCTGATTTAACACAAATAAAAAGTGAGTGTACTGAATAAACTGCAGATAAAAATGACATAAACATCTGATAAAGATAAAAAGGACCCCATTAATAACAAAGACAGTCTGAGATAGAGAAGAATAAGCATTTAATTTATGTATGTTGTTTAAGTAGTTAATTCAGACCTGATCAGGCTTAGACATACTTGACACACTGGAACACATCTGTATAAAAAACAGGAAGTCACACGTCAGAGAACAAGTATGCTGCATGTTCCTGGAAAGAAAGGACTGAGCACCAAATAGCTCAGCTTTCAGAAATCATCACAAACTCCTGCTAATGTTTTACTATTCGGCTAACATAAATGAGTACATTCTTGGAAAAGATAATAAAAAACTTTTCACAGCTCATAAAACTGTAATTACCTGTGTAGGTCACGAGAGGAAGAGATAAACTTAACACACTCTCTCTTGAAGAAAGTTTCCTCAATCCACGATTTTCTAGACTAAAATAATAAAGGAGTTGTTGAACCTCACCAAAAATGCTAAAAGAAAAATAAAAAATCCTAGTTTGTCATTTAATGTAGACAATACAAATCAGCAAAAATAGCATATGTCTACGTAAAACATATAACCAGTGAGTGACCTTCATGTTAAAGCTCATGGAGAGCAGACAGAAGTGGATTCTTGGGCAATGGGAGCTCTTTTTTGTCCTAAATAAGTCTGAGCTAACCTCTCTTCAAAAGTAACTCATAACTTTATGTCCATTTGCTCCGGTTTGCTCCCCTCCCTCTGTGTCCCTCAGATAGATTTAACAATGGCCCACTCCAACAGAACATTGTTTATAGGAAACACTCAAGCCCTTTCCTGAGATTGGCTGAAGATAAATTTGGTGTGCCACTTCCACCTTCTGTCTGTGTGACTGTAAATGGGTCAATACTGTTGCTATTGCAATTATCAGTCACTCAGACACTGCTTGTAAAAATATTCCTACCTAGGAATTTTAAAATACATTTCTGTTTAAATTAGTTTAAGGGTTTTAATTCAAATGCACTTTAGTTTGGCAGGCTAATAGACTATGTTATACTGCAATATGCTAATTAGCAAGGTCAACAAGTTAGTAGAGTTAGTTAGCAAATCAGATATAAGATAAAAGTAGTAGCCGGCAGTAAAATAGCCAATCTAAGTTGAGGAAAGTTTTATAACAAACATGAAATATCGACAAACTTGCATGTTAAACTGCGGCAAATCAGCCAGTTAACTAAATTTTAAAACATTAATATCTTAACTTCTAACGTGCGCAAACGTCGAACACTTTTTAATGCGAAGCTAACTGATTTTCACAAACACGTGCAGACTAGAAAATACAATTCTTACCATGGTCGAAGCAGTTACTCTGTTAAAAAATATTGTATTGTAATATTGTATTCCTGCCCCTGCCCCTCATCATTACAGCCTTTGTCTTTTATCAGCGGCTGGTCCAAAGGGCGTGGAGAGCCGCACCAAGAACACTCCGGGAGTTCATGGCCCCCTCCTTCAAACGCCTCTGGTCCACAGGTCATCTGGGTGTAGGTCGGACACTAATAACAGCCACAACTACCCCAGAAACATAACAAATCTACATTTCATGTTCTTAAAGCATGCAATGGGATGCAATGCTGTAATGTTTTCATTGGACCATAGTCATAGAATAGCCAGGTCCTATATTACACAAAATTGACTCTTGTGAGCTTTAGAGAGAGATATTTCCTGATGAAAATTTAAGTTTTGAATTGGTTAAAATCCTATGATATGATGTTAAAAACTGAGTTCAAAAAACAAAACGTTTCAAAAACTGCTCAGTGTGTGAGCCAGGTGCCACCAACCACTCTGTTGCCATTGGAAAACTATAAGACTTTAAACCAAGTTACAATACTGTGACCTTCTCAAAAACATACCTGGAGTTGTGTTTAGTTTCATTTACACATTTGAGTATTCCTTATTATTAGTCTCAAAATGCTCTGTTCCACTTTGTGATATCAGTGATATTTATAGTTTTCAAGTTAATAGCCACTGCCTTTAGTTCAGTAGACAGGCAATTCCAGGGCTAAAATTATCAAAATGATTCAAGTGAAGGGTTATGGATTTTAAAAAAAAGACAGCGGAGCACTTCTTGTATTGCCACATGAGATTACAAGGTGGAATGAAGGCGCTCTGGTCCCTTTGAACACTTAAACACTTTTTATTATTATTAAGATAAGATAATCCTTTATTTGTCCCACAATGGGGAAATTGTCACAACGCAAGTTTCAGAAACAGTAGGAAAATAAGAGCATGCATCAAAATCAAGATAAATAATAAGTATTTACAATCACTAAAAAACACAACACTGTAAAGCTAAAAGGCACAGGAACGTTGCCCAATTATATTGTGATGAGAGAGCTATTTAGCAAGGAAACAGCTGTAGCCTGTGGTCCACAGCCATATCCCGCAGCAGTCTTTGCGATCGGAGATTTAAAATCTCTTAAGATTCTCCTCGTGTCTGTGGTGTGTGCTTTTTGTAGCACATTTAAAAATCCTGTAGTGTGTGGCAGCCTTAAGAAAGCATGTATTTTTATCTTTAGCAATAAAATGTATTTCTTTAGCAATAAAACTGTAATTAAATAAAGTCAAGATACATTGAATACCTTACTTTGGAACATTTCAATGTAATATGTCTGTGGTGGCAGCTGGTAGTGGACCACGAACAGTAAGGCTGTATAGTGCCCCTTTAAAAAATGGAAAAGAAAAGGCAATTGATTTTATTTGCCTTAAGCCAAATTAGTAAGTAGTTTACAGACTACCAGCACTGGCCTGTTTAAATATTAGCCTATGATGGTTTTTCTACAGTTTAAACATGACACACACTTCAACGAATATAGTATGATTTCTCTTTTGGCTTTTGTGATGCCATACTTGAGAAAGAAAGAAAGCGATGCAGCAGATATTACAGAAGGAGTACAAACTTTACTGTCAAACACTAGTACACAACATCTTTTAGAATAAAACATCAGCTACTATTAAATTTGCTAACAGTGAGAAAGTAAAATTATCTTGAGATTTCACCTTTGATCCTCCACATTGGCTGTAAAGTGTTGTAACAAAATGTAGGGTAATATTTCTACACATTTTGTGTCTAAATGCAGATCAAAACAAGAAAAACTACAACCTTGATTGCTGCATTTGTCAAGAATGCAAATAAACATCAACCCAAATATTCATGTTTCCATTTCCTCAGAACTGGAGTCTTTTCTAGGCTCCTGGAGCAGGGACATGTCTAATTCAGGCAAAGGTATTCTCCAAAACTGAAACGAATTGAAACTGTCTTCAGTGTCTGTCTTTCTATCCACCTGAAGAAAGAAATGTTTAGAAAAAGAAAAAAATTAGGTCATAGCTGGATAAACTTACCATTTGTACAGCAGTATATTATTCTTACAGAGAGACAATAATGGCTAATGCAAACATTGCAAATTATTTAGAAACACGAGTGTTTAAGTAGTTTTGAGAATTTAGCTTTTTCATTTGATTTCAATTTTTCATTGGCTTGATTGGCAGACAAGCTTAAGGTAAAATGTGACATCTAGTGCCTCATTTGTGCCATTGCGCCCATGTGACTCAGGAATTAAGAGGTCCCAGTTATAAAAAAAAAAAAAAAAACACTGTGGCGCACTTACCACGGCTTTAGGGTTAACTGTGTCTGCAGGTTCATCACAATCCTCTCGAGCTCGTTTGTTCGTGGATTTTGCGTTCGTAGAGTTTCGAGGCTCCTGGAAGTTTCCAGAAGTCTGCTGCTGGTGCACTGTGTTTATCTGATGATTAGGGTATGCAGGGTGCTTCATCTGCAGGTCACCATGTGTACTTTTACGGAAAAGTGCTAAATCAAAGTCATTCTCTTCTGTTTCATCAAAGTAAAGGGGTCTTTTTCTACAGCGACTTCCCAACAAAGCGAGCAGGGACGGCGGGCTCACCCCATGGCTCACACCCCCGGAGGCAGCCACGCTTTCTAGCCGCATGTCAACACCGCAAAGCCCGCGACATTTCTTAGAAGGAGAGGTGCAGATGAGTGCATCTTCAGCTGCGCGCCTTTTAGCCATGGATTTCATTGAGATCAGTGTAAGTTAAATTAAATATGCGCACTGTAATTCTAGCATGATGGACAAAAATATTCAAACCCGGTAGTAGAAATTGTAAAACAGCGTGAGGGGCCAATCAAAACAAAGAATAGTTTAACCACGCCTCCCGATTCTCTCTCCTTCTATGTTCCTCCCATTGACTTTATATATAAATATAGTCTATGGTTCCTTCCATGGATCTATGATAAGGTCTTATTACTTTTTCAATACGATATTCAGTACAATCACACTACCATGCAAAGTGCTCTTGTATAGTTTATTTGTATTACTATTTAAAAAGCACTAAAAGTAGACAATCTCTGGTCAACAAGATTACAAACATTTGCAAATAAAAGATATTGGCACCACATTGGAATACCGACACATAATTTACAGTGTTGACCTCTGGGATGGGCTGTACTCACTGTCAAAGCTGTAAATGAAACCCATTCATTCTTGATTTAAAACTGTTAACATTTTCTCCAAAACATGTTTCTTCCTCATCCTGCTTGTACCTTATAATTTATATAGAGGTCAGTAGAGTTTCATAGTACTAGGGCAAGTAGGCCAGTAAATGTCCATATGTTATCTTCAGTTTTTTTTACTTTGTTAGCAATGTCCAACAAATGTCCACAGGTCACGTTAAGCGGTTTATATCCTCACGTCGCGCTGTCTTAGCAGCTGGTGGCAAACCCTGTTCTTTAAATCCATTATAACATTTTTCCTCAGGTTTCCGTGCCACAAAAAAGACACAGTCATAAACATATCGCAGCATGGAACGGTCATTCTCTGTATATGTAGTTGTTACTGACTCCTTTTCTACCTGTAGCATTAGAAAGAATAAAGTTTAGAAATTTACAAATCAAATATTTATTCTTTTTCACCTAATACAACAATGTTTTACCTCTATATGGAAGCCAAATTTAACTATGGCTGCTTTGATGTCTTCATAGCTTAGTTCCACAGACAGTTCATTGGCCATGTTCTCAAAGTGGTACAGGAGAGGACCTAGAAAAAACAAGGGAGTTTTCTACTGTTTTCTAACTATTTTCTTATTAGTTTTGATAATTATTGTGAAACATGTACAAACCTAAATTGATCCATACCCCACCAGGCTTAAGAATCTTCCAAATTGTTTCTATATACTCAATTACATTATGAGCTGTGTCAATAAAGAAACAAGTTGCCACACAGTCCCAGGAATCTGTTTAAGACCAATATAATTTTAAGGTTAGAAAAAAAAGTGGAAACAAAGATTATGTGAAAGCCAACTGATATTATTGGACATTTTATTACCTGGCTCTGTGTAGACTTCTACAAAGTCGCCTGCAACCATGGACAAGTCTGAGCTCGGAGGCAGGCTTTGGGGGCTTACGTCAGGGAATTGGATTGGTCTTGTCTGGTCAGATGATTTCTTATTGTTGCTAAACTGGTGGATCCAGGGGTACAGGGTCAGAGAGTTCACCTTTTCACACCTGTATTTGGCATTCAGTCATATTTACCAGTTGTGGATAATTGACATACATGTTATAATTGAAATCAACATGACATACATTTAGCTGTAGCATCACCTTAACAAATCAAAGGCTTGATTTTTGATTCTATAGCCCCAAAATGTTTATCCAAAGCCACAGCAAAAAAAAACAGGATATAAATTCCTGTTTATAGTTATAATTGTAGTTAGGCTATAGCTTTAAATTAACACATTTAAGAATTTGTAAAAGACCAATATACCTGCATTATACATACCTTGTGTGGTTAGAACTAGGCTGTAATACATTTGGTTAAAAGCTGAGGTGAGGTATATATGAACGAGAGTACCTATTCAAAACAAAGTTAGAGGAGAAAAGCATGTAGAAGCTCCATTCATTTCCCTGGCAGATATATCCCAGACGGGCAATCTCCCACGCCAGACGACCAAGCCCTGCTCCTGGGACCAGGACACTCACTGTAGACACATCACTGGAAGAAAAACATAACAAACAAATCAGTCATGAGCAATTCTACAAGGGTCCTTCTTTTTTATTGCAAAACTAGAGTAATTGCCTACAATCTGTCACTAGGAAACAGTCTTTGGATCTCTTGAATAATGGGCTGGTAGCAGGAGTCCCTCTCAGCCTGTCCACATTCACTCCAGTCTCTGACAAACTGCTTGATTGTCGATTTAAGTTTGTCCATGTCAAATGTAGAGGTCGGACGTCTTCTTGGGTCTTCCTAAGAGAAAATTGAACGGGAAGAAAATCAACTAAAATCTAAAATGTACAGTCCCTGACAAAAGTCTTGTCGCTTATCCATTTTGTAGAAACAAAAGCTTATAACCTGACTTTAAATTAATCGATTGGTTTTAGAAATGTCTCATATGAAAGCTAAAACCCTCCCAAATTATGCTCAATATACTAAAATAAATTTGCTTCACTGAAGAAAGAGTGATCATTTAATCAACACAGAAAGGTCAGATTTTGGCAAGACAAAAGTCTTGTCGCCTTGTCATATGATGCACCCAATCCTAGATTACAGCCTCACCTGTGATCAGTTACTGATCAATCAATTAGTGGGTGTGTATAAAAAGAACCCCAGCACACCAGACCTTCACATCAACTGCAACTTGACCTCTGACAACATGCCTAAGATCCACCCTGAGACCAAAGCGTTAATTATCAAGAGGCTGAAGACCAGATCCACTGCTGAGGTGGCTGACACCTTCAATGTGTCTCAGCGTCAAGTACAAAGAATAAGAAAAAGATCTGAAAAGACTGGAGATGTTTTTGACAAGCCCAGGTCCGGCAGACCCCGCAAGACAACTGCTCGGGAGGACCGTTTGTTGATTCGAAAATCCAAGGCCAGCCCCTTTTCCACTGCAGCAGAGCTCCACCAGGCCTGGTCACCTCAAGTCCCTGTGTCAACCACAACAGTTTGTAGAATTCTGTCTCGAAATGGCCTCCATGGTCGAATCAGTGCACAGAAACCAGCACTAAACAAAAGGCAATTAAAAAACCGTGTGGCATTTGCCAAGGCCCACAGCCTGCTAAAAGGATGGACACTGGAAAAGTGGCAGAAGGTGGATTTCTCAGATGAATCCTCGGTTGAATTACATCACAGGCGCCGCAAATATTGCAGGAGACCTACTGGAGCCCGCATGGATCCAAGATTCACCCAGAAAACAGTTAAGTTTGGTGGCGGAAAAACCATGGTCTGGGGTTACATCCAGTATGGGGGTGTGCGAGACATTTGCAGGGTGGAAGGCAATATCAATAGCCTAAAATATCAAGAAGTATTAGCTACCTCTTACATTCCCAACCATAAAAGGGGTCAAATTTTGCAGCAGGATGGTGCTCCATCGCATACTTCTATCTCTACATCAAAGTTCCTCAAGGCGAAGAAGATCAAGGTGCTCCAGGACTGGCCAGCCCAGTCACCAGACATAAACATCATTGAGCATGTCTGGGGTAGAATGAAAGAGGAAGCATGGAAGGCAAAACCAAAGAATCTTGATGAACTCTGGGAGGCATGTAAGACTGCTTTCTTTACTATTCCTGATGACTTCATCAACAAATTGTATGAACCATTGTCGAACCGCATGGATGCAGTCCTTCAAGCTCATGGAAGTCATACAAGATATTAAATATGGATCTCACAGCACCACTACTTAATTCACTGACGTTATGCATACATATTTTTGTATTTGAAGTAAATTATTTGTTCAATTTTCTGTAGGCGACAAGACTTTTGTCTTGCCAAAATCTGACCTTTCTGTGTTCATTAAATGATCAATCTTTCTTCAGTGAAGCAAATTTATTTTAGTATATTGAGCATAATTTGGGAGGGTTTTAGCTTTCATATGAGACATTTCTAAAACCAATCAATTAATTTAAAGTCAGGTTATAAGCTTTTGTTTCTACAAAATGGATAAGCGACAAGACTTTTGTCAGGGACTGTACATTACCCTTTCTCCATATTCAATATTTTCAAACATGTGGATGCTGTTGTTCACAATTGCTTGCAGCACTTCATCATTAGAGTTGGCACATTCACTGACACGAGTTAAATTCATCAGGACACCAGGGAGCAGGGCTTGGTGATCCTTTGGCAGACTCAAAAACTGCCGTTCAGCACGTTTGACTATCTCCTGGACATGGATCCTGGGGAAAATATACAGGAGTGAGTCGTACCATCTTTTACTTTTAGCCTAAAAACTAGGCTATAGAGATATTTTAAATACTGGTTTAACAACATACATTCTACTTATGTTCCTATATTTTGAAGAGTGAGGTTCATTTATAATTGTCAGGGAACATGCAGCATTTGTTGTTATATGTTGATAAAATAATAATGCAATGCATATTATGCATCTAAATGCCTAGATCAAACACAAGAGAGTTTGTTCAAGTTTTCAGTGTGTTATACAATAGGTTTTAAGTAACTGTACCCCTAAATCAATCCTTACAAACACGAGGCTGTCAAAAGTAAAGAGGCTATGCCGTTGGTTGGTTTGTGCTTGTCTTGTACCAATTTGATTGTTATATTGTGTACCTGTAATATCTAAAAGCATCGACAATTCTCCAAAAGTGTTCTTTTTCCAGCCTGGCTTCTTCTTCTGGGCTGTACTTTAATCTTTCTTTGTGAAAATGAGGTCCATTTTCTGGAGGACACTTTTCTGTTTTCTCCGCCATGTTTGAAACAAGAAAATACTTCCGGTTTTGGCTGGAAAAAGTTACAGAAGTCTGTATCACTGCCCTCTGCTGGTGCACGGGCGGCTAGCCAGTGATTATAAATTAAAATGATGACGATGATGATTATTTTATTTCATTTCATTTTGTTCATATCTCTATGGTTTTTCGTTCTAGTAAACCACTTTTTAATTATTATTGAGTCAGTAATCACTAAGTTCATACTAACAATGTGGAAGGCAAAACTGGTCAAATCGTTGTAGTTTTCAGATTTAACAATATTCCCCTATATTGATTACATGGCATTTTCATAAAAAACAACAAACAAACAAAAAAAACCTTTTGTGTAGACTGGGTTTAAAGTAATCTTGGATCCTCATGGCGAAAGCCCAGCTGAACGGTGTGAACAGTGTGGTCCAAAGCATCCTCTCCAGGAGAACCACCGATGAACTCTTCAGTCGGATCCAGATCATTTGAATCTTGGCAAGTTATTCCAATCCATCATTTCTTCTAACTTTGGTAGATGTTAGTGCCCTCCTAAACTGGTCCACACTTAGGGCTTATCTCATCTTAAAGCAAAAATATTTTCATTCAATATTTTTTTTTATGTACACTGTTTATATTTTAGTTTATCTATAGATATGTTTAAAGGCCTCATATTACTGATCTTTGTTATAATGTTGTTTCCTCATCACATTCAAACCCTGCATATTTACACTTAGTTATTTTCTCAAACAGAAAACACTGTTCCACCCTGTGATGTTGTGTGGTAATACAGGAGGTGCTCCACTGTGTTTTTAACCTCCATATACCTTGGGGTCTTTATAAGTTCTAGCTCTGTCTTATGAGTTTTTACGCTTAACACAATTTTACAAGATTAAAACAATATAATTCTGGATTAATAACTGTGAACCATATTGTTCTGTTTGACTCTTGCTGTCTTTGTGCCTGTCCTGTAAAAAGTACATTAGCTACAACAAATGTAAAGATATTTCCAGATTTATTATGTATTTTTTCATAAGTATTAGCAAAGATTTCACAGATCTAAAATTTATTCATAAAAACGCGCAGTTTACGGAAGTGGGTATATGTGTATATTGCATATATTGGCCTTTCTTCTGATGTTTAATTTGTAAAGTTGTATTATTTTTTATTTTTCACATGTTTTAATTCATTAGTATGACTTGTTTTAGGAAACATTAAGGTTAAATCATTTAATTCATCAGTATATTACTAAACACGAGTGGGACATGGGTGGATAGCACTGTAACATACTACCTTGTTCTACACTGAATCTAGTTAGTATAATTTGGTTTATATTGAACACTTTTATTTGTTTTTATTGATAGTAGTTTAATTGAGTTTGCCCCTTTGTCCCACCCACTCGTACTATTGGTCAGCCTCCTTCATGCGTCCAGTGATTGGCAGGTGAATCCAACCAATCACAGAGAAGCATGAACTCACAGTAGAAAATTGTTTTAGGTATTAGTTCCACATTCACACTTGTCCTGGTTTGGTCCTGCTTTAGTCTTTGTTTAGTCCTGATGTTTTCTGGTTTAGTTTAGTAAAAAAATAAAAAAAATAAAATAAAATAGACACCCTTTGGTTTGACCCTCACAAGCACAGCTGTAGTGAAAACCATTTCAGAAGACTTCATCATAAAGCTCGCTGAGAGAAAGCCAAATAAAGTAAAGGGTGGTTATTTTGAGGATTTTAATATAAAATATAAGAAATGTAATAAGTTATTTAACTTTTTTACTTTACTACATAATTCCATATATCTTGCTTCATATATCTGATGTCTTCAGTCTGTCTGAAATATAGAAAGTCGTAAACATAAAGAAAAAAACACATTGAATGAGAGGGTGTGTCCAAACTCTTGTCTGGTATTGTAGAGGAAATTATATCTCATTATAATATAATAATTATAATATATAATAAAATATAAATATTAGGGATGGCACGAGATGAGATACGAGACTTGGTCCACAAGAAAGAGGTAAGAGAAAATTTTAGTATAATTCCTAATATTTACATTTCACGGTGGCCTCACAATTTTCTTATTTATTTAATTATAGTTTTGTTTCCATTGTGGTAGTGATTTTTGGAACTGTAAGAGTCAGTAACACATGGACAAAAAATGTTCTCTTGTGGCACGAGATCTTGCACCATCCTTAATAATTATATAACACTGATATCAGTAAATACCAGCAATTGGCCACATACTGTATATCTTCTGTTATGAAACTGCCATATTGGTTATGTAGGTCATTGATGTTAGCATTAGACAAATTAGTTTAGCTTATTTATTTAATGAGAAAGAGACAGTGCACAATATACTTGAACCTGAACAGGATTAGAGTTGCATCATACCAGGTTACAGGACTAGTGCTTATTTCCACATGAAATAGTTTAAAAGTTTGGCTATAATCACGTTTGTTTCCACTACCTATGAATAAATATGAAATAAATGTAGTTTGTTTTTTTTTGTTTTTGTGACCTTCTCCTCTGCCTCCCCTTCTACAGGCTGCCATGCTCAGGACCCGATGGACTAAGGAGGCGCCTACTCTCACATCGTCGAGTGATTTGGCTGCTTTGAATACAGGGGGTACTTCGTACGCGAGTTTGAAGTCCTGGACATGTGTCTGGTGGACTATATGGTGGAGAGAGGCACGTTCCAACTCAAACAGCTCCGACCAGTCCTGCACCAGGTCAGACTTTTCACACACTAATCAAGACAAAAGTGTATTGAATTCAACAGAGTGTGAACTTACAGTAGAAAATAATTATAGATATTAGGTCCACATTCACACTGGTTTAGTCCTGATGCTGATTGGGTTTAGTCCTGCCTTCGTCCTGATGTTGACGTCATAATGTTCTAGTCCTGGTTGAGTCATAGGTTCTACAGAAGGATCTAAATATCTCTCTGCTGGGGGATGGGGTATTATGTAAAATCAACTTTTTGGAGATTTCTACCATGTCAACAAAAACATGTCTGAAGATGTTTTAGATGTCATCCATGCATGTTGGAGAAATGTAGTGATTTCTCCCAGGCTCTATTCAAACCCTCCTTATGATTAGTTGTAAGATTCTGTGCAGTGCTCCGCCCACAAGCCTACGCCACCCATGCTCCCATACAACAATTCTACATTAATATACAAAAGCATTTTTATCACTCAATGAGAAAGTAAGATGGCGGAATAAGTTAGCTGAATTCAGGGCTTATAATCGTATATTTATGTAACTTAGGGTTAGGATTTACTCAGGAATTACTTCATATTTCATCATACAAGTTTCCCTTGTTTTATTGTTATAAATATGAGACTGTAATAAGTATAACTGCGTATAAATGTATTTGTAAGTAGCTGTACTGACCAGCTCTCACTTGCACCGATGGGCACCGCTCTGTTCCTTAAGTACCAGGGCATCGTGCACTTGGACCTGAAGCATGATAATATTATGATGGTGAGCACAGTGTCCAGGTCTCTGCGGATCAAACTCACTGACTTTGGTCTGGCCCAGCACGTGTCCCAACTCCAGCCTGGAGTCATAGTGCAGACGCGCCCACACAGGTACAGACTACTCACTGTTTGTAACGAAGAGTGATATCATGCTGGAGGTGCTCTACATGTATGTCTACTTTCAGCAGTTTCCATTTGGGATGTAATAATAACCGAAATATTGTGATATCGTATCGTCAAAAATCTCACAACCATCACAATATATCGAATTACAAGTCTCATAGGTTAAGTTCATTGTTATGGTGCAGCAATAGCAAACCGAAAAAACAGAAGGACCTACATAGACCATGATCCTTTGCTGTTTCAGTGCACACTACATGAAGAAAAGCACTTTTAAATCTTAATTATTTCTATTAAAACAGTACTAAAGGCTTGTCAGAGCATTTTAAAAGGAAAAAAGTAGTATATTCACAGTTTTGTTAACCTCTACAAAATATCACAATAAATATCATACTGAGAGATTTGGATATCATTACATCCCTAGTTTTCATGGTGACACAATGCACACATTAGCAATAACTACCAAAAACATTTTAAGACTGAAAAACTGTTGGGCTAATTCTAGCTATCTTGTGACTGTAATGTTGTTTGAGAGAGACTTGTTTATTATTGTTTATTATTACGTCTTAACTCATGTATTTGATGTCTTCTGTGTGTGTATGAAATGTAGAAAGTGGTAAACATATAGAAAAAAACATTGAAGTGAGTCCAGACTTTGCAGTGATAGTGTACCTGTGATCAGTCAGTCAGTGTTATGAAACTGAGCAGGGACAGACAGGACCTGGCCTCAGTCTAGCACTATCATCTCATAATGTCATCCATGTTGTGTGCAGAGATCCAGGGGTGTTCCTGGGGTTTCCGTATGATGAAGCCATAGACATGTGGTCATTACATTTGCGTGTCGGTCGGGGACAGCACCTCTGGACTGGCAGACCGGGGTAGCTGTCCCTCTGTTTAAGAAGGGGGACCGGAGGTTGTGTTCCCACTACCGGGGAATCACACTCCTGGACCAGTGTGGTTTTTGTCCCAGCCACGGAACATTGGACCAGCTCTATACTCTCCATCGGGTGCTCGAGGGTTCATGGGAGTTTGCCCAACCAGTCCACATGTGCTTTGTGGATCTGGAGAAGTCATTCGACTGTGTCCCTCGTGGGGTTCATCTGGAAGAGAAAAGCACACCTCATAAGGAAAAATGTAATGATTAATAAATTAAGTAATTGTAACACTCTTGTTACAGTAGGAATATAAATTTAACCAAAATGTATTCCAATTGTACTGGACCAGAAGATTCGACTACTTACAGGATCAGTGATGTGAATGAGACTCAGACAAAGGCTTTAAGGTTTTAAATGCCGGCTTGTATTAAAGTAGAAAAATAACATTTAAAACAAAATTATCCTTTTGGTACCAACACTTCTTAGTGACAATCTTTTCTGTAATCACAGTTCTTACTTGGGTGCACCCTTTCAATTTTACATTCAGGTTAACTTCAAAAATAAATCTGGCTCAGTCATAAAATTGGATCCACATTATATTCATAAAACAGATCAACTATACAACAAAACCCTTTTTGTGGAGGAATGACTCTACCCCACCCCAAGTTTACTTCCTGCTTATGAAGATATGTGTGCAGTCCACAAAAGTCAGTAAGTTTAATGTCCAATGTTCCAAGGGATGTGTGTAAGGAAGGGGGCAGCAAGTGACAAGGCGTGGAAGGGGGTTTGTTGCTGTGGGGCCTACCACACTGCACCGTGCAGTAGATGATCGAATCAACCAGTTCGTCCAAGAGGATGGCTCACCATCAGCGACAGGTCCATCCAACAAAAAAAACTGACCTGTCAGACACAGTGTCATAAAATACTATATGTGTACAATTAAAACGACTTTCACAATCTGTTCTGACTGTAACTTACTGCATGTAACATTACTCATGTTTACAAGTGAAAATAAAATAATCATGCTATAACTGCATACATACATTAGCTTTTCTAAAATCTTCACAAATCTTCGCATGAAACTACTAAAACATTCTCAAATCAAAAGCACTGACTGCATTAAAATTGCAGTAAACAACCAAAACATAAATTAGGCTGTGATAATAAAATATTTTGACAGTGTAAGCGTCAAACCTTGTGCATGGAGCTCAAAATGGCGCTGCTTCCTAGCCTCTCTTGTCTACAACCAAAAGTGCAGAGGATAAAAATGATTAATTTTTAGTTTATGTATCGTTTCTCTCAAATAAATATGCAAGATATAATGTTTAGCTCCAACAACTGATAGTTTAAATCACCATTCTGTGTCTAGTTTGTACCTTTACTCATTTTTTTGGAAGAAAAGATGGAGGCCTGGTGGCTGCGTGCACGTGGGGCTATGGCAAGTGCGCAGCTTAAGAGAACTCATTGGTCAAGAGCTAAATGTCAATCACTTGTGGAAAAGCTTAACCCTTTAGATGCTAACAATTAGTTTGTTCACAACAGAAATATGTAGCCTCCTGGAATAACTAAGAGCCGTTCTAGCCAATCAAGTTTTGTTATAACATGAAATGGATAAAGTTACACTCAAACACAATGACATCACCATTCACACCAGTATTCACTTCAGACAATAAAATACCAGGTTTACAGGCTAGTCTACTTGCTTCATTACAAAACTCTGTCAACATTTTGGGGGCAATATTTAGGACCAATCTTGATCATCTTTCCATTATATCGCCCCCATATATCAGTTATCAGATATCAGCCTTAATTTGGACCCTAAAAGTAGCCTACTTGTAGTAATAAAATGAAGACATACATCTTTAAATTGCATATCAGCTTTAATATGCTATACAATTTGCATCTTTAGATATTTGGGTTGATGATCTTTCCCATGAACAAGATGTCCTGTGTTGCCCTGTCCAAGATGAGAACCATGAAGGGGCGGTTGAACTTCAGGACTGGGACATAGCGGAAAGACAGAAGGGTGATGATGACTCCTGTAGCCGCTGCTGCAGTGGCTCCTTTCTCATCTACATCGAGAGCAGCCTTATGAACAACCTGAGGTAAGAAAGAGAAATTAATTAAGTTACTGTCTACTGTGTTCAAGCCAAATGGCACCGTCTTACAGGTCAATGATAGGTCAGAAAGGCAGAGTTTTGAAATAGACTATATGGACATATGCTGTACAAAAAGTAACTTTATTAAATGTGGTTCCATAAGAATAGGATGATATTGAAATTGTTTAAATACACCCAGCTCCAGGGTCAAATTGGTTCCTGTCTCTATTTCAAACTATCATTGTGTTGTTGTTTGTCAGTACCTCTGATACAGCTAGCTTCTTTCCCCCTGCAAGGCCGCTGAGATCTGCACGGTCTCCAAACATATCTGTCATCCCCATCTCGCTCAACACTTCCTTCAGAGAGTATGACGTCTTGATGGAAAACTTTGGAATAAATACGTCATATCTCCTAATAAAATATAATATATAAAAATATAAATACAAATGCTTAATGAAAAAACATTAACAGTCATGAACACTATATAAATACAAATGAACATATCTGACTTAGATTTCATCCATTTGAGCCATTTTGTGACATGATGTGGGCAAATGGCTTTCTCCAGTGTTTCCATTTCAGCTGGCAGCATCAGTAGCATTGAGTAGGAGCTGTTGAAGGGAAGGTGCAGGACTGAGGTGTTGATGGCCTGGTCATAATAGACCTGAAAGTTGTCCTCCTCATTCATCATCTGGACTGGTACCTATACACAGTATCATATGTAACTACAAAAAGAAAACAGAATTTAAGCTCTTGTTTCTACTAACTTTGGTGTTTTCATCAACTTCGAAAGTGTCTTCTCTGGTCGATTGAGGGTCAAATGGCTTTTGCCATTTTCCTATTAAAATGAAAGAGGTTACACTCTAATAATATAATATAATAACCTCCGCACCCCCCCCCCCACACACAGTACCTTTAAAGTAGATATAGCTGAGAAGGTACATGACAGTGTCCTCGCTCAGACTGTCCACCATCTTGTCTATTTTTCCACTGGTTTTGTCTGACACATAATTATTGATGGTGTCTGCACTCTCTGTGCTCTTGGTGAAGTCCACAGTGAAGCCATCTGTGAGGTAGGACTGCTTCAGAGAGTCCAGAAACTCTGGGTTTGGTTTGAACTTATTATCCACAAACACAGCGGTGCCTTGGGTGGCATCTTGAGACACGTTTTTGTCCAGGAGCGCTCTGAAAGCCTGGTTGACTTGAGCCTGGTTGAGCAGTGAGCTGTTAAAGCCCAGGCCAGTGAAGAGCTGTTCATGAGTGTTCCCTCGTGCTCCCACAGACAGAGCTGCCAGAGCCACAGACACACTGACTGGAGAAAAGAAGATATTCTTGTCCTGGGAGTCCGGCCGAGAGGCTAATGCAGAGTACAGACGAAAGGAGAACTCCTTATTAGCTGTGTTCACCAAAGACACACTGTTGTCCTGTGAAGTGTCCTGGCCTTCATGTGGTCTTCCCATAACGACCACTGCTGCTAGGCAGAAAACCAAAGCTGCTCGCAACATAATGACCTGCAACTTTGACAGAGACATTGACTTAAAATAGTATGTAAATACTGTGAACTAACAACTGTATGGACTCATTTACAGTTAAACCTGCATTTAGTTTAGAGATATCTTACCATCCAAATCCTGCGTTCTTATGGTTGATGCCTCTACCCTATAAGCCAGTCACTGAAGCACAGGCTGGAAATAATGGGATGTCCCATTCTTTAAACTAGTCAAATCTACTGAACTTTGGGTTTGTTTATTTTAGCTAAACCTTGTATTTACACTGTCCCCATGTTTGTTTTAAGTAATGATTACTGTTCAAAATGAATAGCTGTCAATACTCAAGTCAGAGAATTTTAACTGCAGAAAATATATTTGTAAAGTACAATAATAACTGTGCTGTTTTTCTGCTCTCAAATTGCAGTGTTAGAATTACGTGGGAGCCAGTGGGAGCTGAGCTCCTATAGCGTGAGCGGTGGCTCTCATGAAAGCAGCAAAATCAGTTATCTGGGGGGGGTCTCTCAAATACGCCATATTTAATCATACATAAAACTAATTTCCGATCACCGGCTGCACTTCACCACCAGGACACTACACTGGTTCGATCTGTCTGTACATCAGTTCATACAGAATTATCATCTTTAATGCATCGTTAAGTTAAAATGAAATGCAAGCTATACAAATGTAAAAACAATAATTTCAATAGCAAATTAATTAAAAAATATATACACATGAAAACAACATCTGTCTGTCTGCTGTGTATGTGTGTGTGCAAAAGTTGCCGTGTGGAAAAACATCGCCTCTTGAACCTGGTCCAGGAGAGCGCGTATGCTTTTATTTAGGCAACTTGCACATTTTAGTTTTTTTTATTTTATTTATTTGTACATTGAGACCCCCTTAGGGTCAAAATGATAATTCGAACCCTGTCAAAGTGAAGTGTGTGGTGATGGCATGGTATGGTATCTCAAGAAAAAAGTATTGTAACCAGATCAGTCAAATATATTATGTTAGCTGAAACTCATATCTTCAACAGAATAACACAATTATGACACTGAAATAAAACTTTATTTATAGCTTTGTTGGTGACACACTGTTAAGGACATCCTCCACCACATATTTGGGTTGGTGATCTTCCCCATAAACAGGATGTCTTCTGTGCTCCGGTCAGTGATAAAGACCATAAATGGATGGTTACACTAGATTTAGTAATGTAGAAGCGTCCTCTAGGTTTAACCTAGTTGAAAAGTAGGCCTGGTTCATAGACAGTCAATGGCCTGGATGTGAACAGTGTGGTCCTAGATGTGTCTCTTGTGTTTCAGTGCATAGGGCAATAAATTGAAGTTAACATACACTCTCTGAAGCCTCTTTATCCAACAAAAAAGTGCTACATATGGTCAGCCAAATATTTCACACCATGCTCTACAGACACACAGGGTCAAACAAATAGAAATGGCACGTTCTTGTGTTTTATTTGATTTTATCCCTTCAACACATTTTTAAGGCTAAATGCATCACATTACAACTTTCCGAAGAATGTTCCAGAAGAGAGGCTGTACATAAAAATATTTAAATGCATTTGTACAGTTGTATAAAATATGAAAATATTATTTGTGTAAATGAAATAGATATAAATAGAAAAATCTGTTATTCATTTAAAAAGTTTTTTATTCAGATCAATAAGCTGTCGTAGAAATCCTCGGTTTGGGATCACTCCACGATTTTCTTTAACAGCACAAATTGCTTCCACCAGATTCAAATTCTGTTTCAGCATCAAGTAAGCGAGGACCAGTGTGGCAGAACGGCTCACCCCAACATGGCAATGCACCAGCACATTACCTGAAAGTCAGCAATATTATACAATAGGAAATCAACATGTTAATAAATTTTCTAGATGCTATACCTCCTTTGCTGAGAGCTCTGTGGATAAAGTCTGCAGCCGATTGGAAGTGGGCACTCATGTCAAAATCACATGAATCTCGAGCATCTATTCCCATGTATTCAATCTGCAATGCCCTATAAATCGCTGGTTGCCCTTTGCGCTTACTGTAAGCAGCATTCACAACATGAGTGATTCGATGCTTGTGTAAGTCTTCACGGTTTTCTGCACTCTGTCTGTAACATGCATAAAACATTTAAAGGTAATAACTTAAAATACAGCAGACATTAAGCCAATAGACATTTGAGACACACTTTTTATAGGCTACCACAAGGGCAAAACAGTTCACATAGCAGGGCCATAGTTTATGTAAGTTCCTGTTGTGGAATCCCACTAAAGTATAAGGTTTCCCATCCTCCTTTTACATTGATTTATGAGCAGGTCTTTTTCCACCCACATGCAGCAAATCTACTTGAGCAATGTTTGTGAATAAGCTTAAGTTCATTGCAGCCAATATTTGAATTGTAATTTACAAAGGGTCATTGAACTTGGGCATATTGGCAAATATGACCATGACTAAACCACTCTAATGACGAACATAAAAATAAACTAAAACACAGTAGGTTGAAAGACAATTTAAACAAAGATCAATAAATGTATTACTCACTGATCACCAATGTACAGCCTGGGCCACACCTCATCTGCATGACTAATTATTGCTTTGCCAGTGAAAAGAAGCTTTTCCAGTTGGTTCACCGCTAAACCTGGAGAACTCAGGTCAATGTCCACTTTTCTTGGAGGTGGCATGTCATTCCAGGATCCAGGAAGTTTAGAAATATAGGACATATTTTTGAGCTGTTACACGTTTCGGAAAAATCTTTTTAAATTAAATCAGAGTATAGAGCCCTGAAAATAATTTCCAGATAATTAGTCTTGATGATGGAATCTTTGATTCTACAAGTGTCTTTGATCAGGTAGCCTCGGCAGCGCTACTGCCTTGTCCTGAAAGCACTTGAGCTATCTGACCCTAGATTTGATGTCGCACAGTGGCCCATGGTGCGTGTTTATGGTTTTGAATCAGAATAGCTGTCTATTTAAAGAACAGGCACATGCAGTGTAGAGTGTGAAAGCTCCATTTGGCAAGAACCTATGCTTTCCAAGTAAAAAATATAGTAGCCGCAATGGTAATTCATATTTTTGTTCAAACTTGTATAGTTAAGTAACAAGTAAAACAAACACATTAAAAATATACTTAACTTTTAATTATTACTTTTTAAAATGTTGCTTTTATGTATGTATGTATCATCATGTGTTGTAAACATGCACATTTTAAACTTTACAGTAAAATGAACAGCACAACAAAGTTAACACAAGTAACAATGTTTGATTCATGCAAAGCTGTGGTTTTTATTTTGATTACTTAAACTATCCCAACAAATATGGCACTCAAAAGTATAATGACTGAAATACCTGCTTTACATTTGCCTAATGAGAAAATTATGTTATTATCTAAGCATACTTAGATATCTAACATTTTAGAAATAACAGTTATTGGCGGTATTCTTTGGAGGTCTGATTTTGTCTAAATCTGTATCTTATATAGGACAAGCAGGCTCTTTAGGGGGTTTCATCAGCAACACTCATGGCCTATTTATTTTTCTAGAAATGGCATTAGTTGAAATGTGTTGTTGAACTATTGTAGAGCATGCAGGACTGGGAGCACAAGTGAAGGTAACAACTTGCACCTAAATACAGAAAAATGATGTTAATGGGCAGCTACATGTTCTGACTGCAAGTCAGTAACTAGAAGGTTCATGCAATCAGTTGTCCAATCCACTGGAAGTGCGCGTGTTACAGTCCTGAGGAAACACAATGATGACAATCTGAATCTGTGTCACAGGTAAAGCAACAGTTGCTGTGTGGCACTAGGCACCACTTTCACTGCTCTACATTATGCTGGCAAAGCTTTGGATAGAGTATGAGATGTGACAGGTTGTTGTCATCAGCACCTCCACTCAAATCTGAGTGAGTGACATTAACATTAGATATGCACACATTAATATTGCATATCTAAATGAAACTCTAAGAGAAAGGTTGGAACCTTAACCTTGTATTATTTTAATCCAACTCAACCATTACCCATTTAATTGCAGGGTTGATTAAGATAAAAGATACCTCTATAAGGAACAAGTGTCAATATACAATATAAGAATGAGTCCAGCTCAGAAAGCTTTTTTTTCCAGTTGGTCCAGAATGGCCTGGATCCTCTGGACAGCTTCCTTTCTTGCCTGACGAACGTTTTCTTGTCCCTGAGTCTCCACTGAGTCCAACTCCAGTAGCTCTTTGGTAAGCAGTTCCTCCAAACATCGATAACTTTTATCAGTTTTTTTGCCAACAAACTCGTCCACATCCTCCTGAAGCAGCAGCACTCTGGCCATGACCTGCTGGACCTTAGCCAGGCTGGGGTTATCACTCAGGGGCTGAGGGGTGGGCTGGCCTGGGGCAGGAGACTGGCTCTGAGCTGGGGTCTGGTTTGGACCAGAGGACTCACTCTGATTGGGTCTGTTATACATCTGAGGTGGAGAACATATCTCGGCAGGTTTCCCATTGGAAGAATTTTGAATCATCTTGGGGTTTGGTCCAACAGGTGGTGGACGCTGCTCCTTGAATGATATACACGTTTGATTACCATGGAAATAAACAAATCTGTACCCATCATAAATCAACCCTCCCAAACTTCTGTAAAAACAACATTACTTCCAGAATAAATTAGTTAAGAATTGTACCTTGGGCTGGTATGGCGGGGGCGCACCGGTGCCAGTCCCTGGCCATGCTGGTGGATGAGGAGGACGCACAGGATTTCCATATGGATTTTGTGGAGGCTGTTGACCTTGAGGCCATTGCTGCTGTGGAGGGGCATATGCACCAGAGTGTGTCCAAGCTTCAGGAGGCGGGCTCTGAACTGGTTGGCCAGTGGGATATGGAGAGTTTGAAGGCATTGGGTGGACACCGTCACTGTAGTGAGGATAAGCTCCAGGAGGATATCCTGGACCCTGACATAAATAGAATTTTCAAAATCAAGTAAAAACTGATTTCTGACATACTATAAAGGAAGTCAAACAACTTTACGCCAAATACCCCTTGACAGTGTGGTCCAGGATAATGATGCTGTTGGTGCTGGGAATGTGGTTGCCCAGAGGGGGCACTGCTTTGCTCTGCAGGACAGCCTAGATTTGGATAGGGTCCGGGTGCAGATCGTTGAGTGTCAGCACAATAGAATGGATTTGATGGGTGGAAACCACTTGAATACTGTGTCTGTGGTGGGCTGTAGACACCATGGCCATTTGGATAACCTCCAGGCATGACATGCTTAAGAAAATGAGGGAAGTAGAGTAAAAGGCTTGACATCTCACAGAGAGAATAAGACATGCAACTAGACTGACTTAAATCACAAATAGCAATCTTTAAAAAGCCTGTTAAGGTTACATCATAGGGCTGCACTGTACCTGTGGATTGTATTGTGGTTGAACTTCTGACCCAGCAGGATAAGTGTTTGCATAATGACCGGTAGAGTGAGACTGTGGATACCAATAGTGAGGAGGGTAGCCAGGATATTGAGAAGCATCCTGTAAAGAAAAACAATTAGCAAAAAAAAAAAAAACGTGGTAATAAAAATGTACTATTTATTATTAAAACATCTAAGGTTAATAGAATTTTTAACTTGATGCACATTTTCTAAGCACACATGCAGCTACTATTGTTTCATCTCATTTCATATGAGGTGGAAATTAAAAGCGTACGATTATAGGGATAGATAGGAAATATCAGAAAAAAACGGGATTATGATGGTTCATTGTGGACACATATTACATAATACCAGCTAGCAGCCCATTAGCCACTCAAAGCTAGCGGAGAAAAGAGGATTTGTCTTAATATAGAGAGGCCCTTGGAAAACACTTAACACAGAATGAAGACAACAAATGACACCGTTCTAAACCACACATAGAAACTTACCATGTTGCTACTGGTGTTGATTTTATTATTTTCCGAGTTATAATCTTCCGAGGGCCAGCCAGATTTGCAATTTCGCTGGTTCTGGTGGTGGTGATGATGCATCAGCTATACCTCGTCCCCGACTGCCCTCTTCCTATTTGCCATTATAAAACAACCAAACATTGAACAACCTCCGAAGTACCAAATACTGTATAACAGCTGAATAAAATGCCACAATCAAGCAAAACGGTGGCGATCACCTCGCAGCATTCAGGAAATAATTGAATGACAGTACGATCGCACAATCATGCTCCGAGTCTTTAATGACACACTGAGGGGGTCCCACTCTGAGGTTATTTAACGTCGACAGAAAATATCCTCATTTGTTTTGAGTAAATACATGTATATTACTGCTATTAACTTATACACACGTTTAGAGAAGAACAATTAAACAACACCGAAAAGTATTTTACCTCATTTTTTTAGAGCTGCTCAGGTTCACAGTGACTCCAATGTCTATATTCACGATCTTTGACACGCGGTCTACGTCATTGTTACGTTAAACCAATAAGGACAATTCTATCAATAAGCGCTTGTTAAATTATCTCTTTAAATTAGGAAAATCTTCCAGCAAAACTCTTCATACGTTCACGCTATATGCTTTTGTTGTTGATTAATCATACGTTTAGAAACTATAGTCACTACAAGAAGAAAACAGCGTGTTAAGGGTTAAAAGTCTGCACAGGAAGTTTGTCCCAACCGTGTATAAAGGCGCTTCCGGTAGGGTTTTGGTTCCTAAAAGCATAGTTTGAAACACTGAAGAGTCGATGATACATAAAATAAAAAACGCATAGGGCCAACATGAACTACGTACCGGGGACAGCTAGTCTCATAGACGACATAGACAGTAAGTGGCCTATGTCCGTATTATTCTGTGCACAAATTCCAGTTTGGGGGATGCGGCATCGTGGCTAAAATATTGACGGATGTTTGTGATGGCTGATTAATGAGCTGTTTTGTTTGCATCTTGCAGAGAAACACTTGGTGCTGCTCCGAGATGGAAGAACATTGATTGGGTATCTTAGGAGCATTGATCAGTTTGGTAAGAATTTCATTGTTCATTGAATTATTTTTAATTCTTCGGTTTTGAAGAAGAGTCTCCGTTAATTTGCATAGGGCTGTGACTATAATTTTTAAGGCTTGTACAGATTTTTACTTTACATGAAACTTGTTTTCTTGTACCCAGCCAATTTAGTATTTCACCAGACCGTGGAACGGATCCACGTGGGAAAGAAATTTGGTGACATCCCTAGAGGGATATTTATTGTGAGAGGAGAGAATGTGGTTCTGCTCGGTGAAATAGTAAGTTCAAGCTAAACTTTTTATTAA
The DNA here is from genome assembly GCA_029959045.1 of Taenioides sp. WSHXM2023. Taxonomy (NCBI): domain Eukaryota; kingdom Metazoa; phylum Chordata; class Actinopteri; order Gobiiformes; family Gobiidae; genus Taenioides; species Taenioides sp. WSHXM2023. The sequence continues at coordinate 13,757,613 of CM057089.1, forward strand.
AACATCCAGTCTATGATGAAGAATAATTTGGAAATTAAGGCAATTACTGTGTTCTATTGTGTTGTACTGTGTTGTGTTGTGTTTCTGACCAGACATGACTTTTCTCCACCTTGCCTGTGAGTAATGAACTGGTGGCAGCCACTCTTCTGTTGCTCCTCCAGGGCATCTGTGGCTGTAAATGTAACTTACACCACTGAGTATGGGAATAGCATTGAGGCTCATTATCATAGACCAGGGGGCCAAATGTGGCTCTCAGACCAATTTTATTGTCCCTCATGCCACAAATTTTTACAGCAAATGCAAACAATTCTACCACTATAACCTCATTAATGCATTTTCGATACAGACTTGAAATTAATGTTTCAAGCCTTATTAAAGATGCAGTGGCTCATGTAAAATGCATCATCTGAATGATCCACTGTATTGACCACTGATCTTTGGCCAAGATGTTTCAAGATGTAGCCCTCAGTTTAAAAAAAAAAAAAAAAAAAAAAAAGAAGTTTGTACTTTAGTCCAGACTATATGCATATACAAGTTGTCTATGGTCATTGTGCAAAAGCTCAGAATTTTTCATCTTTGAAAAAATGTTGGAAATTACATTGTCTCTCCAATTTATATATTTTAATAAGCACGTGTTAAAAATTCAGTCAGTTGGAAAGGCACATTTGAAGCTTTATTTAAATTTATTGTGTACTGCAACATTTATGATGTATGCATTTAAAGTTGAAATGGGAATGGTGTGATGTAAAAACACCCCCATTTTAATAATGTCAATGATTGGAACTATTTCTTGTTTTTCGGCACTGTATTCACCTTATTCGGGCCTGCCCTCTTTTGCCTCTAAATGCTCCTAAACAGCACATCCGGTTAAATGGGGATCTCATTCATTTCAGTGAGAATTGGGATAAGTTTTGCAGCTAAAATATGACATAAGTAGGTTCATTTGAGTAAAAATGTTAAATTTTCAGGTGCACAAACAAATCAACACTGCACTGATTCTCTGGGGGTCTTTAAAAAACTTATTTGGTGTCAAGATCGGCAGCCCCATACAAAATAATACAACCCAAATGATGATAGCGTCATTAATTGTATGGGGAGATTTTGACTAACAGGAAGGATAAACTACGGAACATGCATGCATTATTTTTATACACTTTATGAAATTGATTATACATTTTATTTTAGGCTCTGCGTAAAGTGTGTAAACTTGACTCTTATTTGGCCTGGAGGAGAGCCGCCTCCTGCTTGTTTGTGTTTGGCTTTAATATTCCATAATATGGCATAAAACGCAACAGGGCACTGACTACAAAAAGGTGGTAGTGTCGCACTTTTAATGACTAAATAGATTTAAATATTGTCTTTGCAGGATGTGGATAAACCCTGTGACACAGTTTTGCAGCAAGTCCCTATTGAAGAGATTCTGGAGGAACAACGACTTCAGCAACAAGCAAAACAAGAGACTGAAAAAGTCAAAATGCAGGTGCTGAAAGACCGAGGTCTTTCCATACCAAAGGCTGACAATTTGGATGAATACTAAAATATATTTTTGTTCTCGGACTCAAGATTTTTATGTTGAGAAGGCATTTGTGTGTCTTTTTACATGGAACACAGTAGGAGCAAATACTGTATACATTTAATTTGATCTTGTAAAGAAAATGGACATGCTCATTTTTGAGTCATGATGACGACGATCATGAACTAAATCTAATGATAATCATGTTTGGCATTTATGTTACTGCTGCACTTTTAAAATTACTGTCTAGACTTTTTTAATTTGGTGATTATATACACTTGTACATGACAATTATAACCCAATTAAAGTATTTAGTTTTCTGTTTTGGAAGTATTTGCCATGTTTATTGCATTACTATCCTGTAAAATGTATTCAGAGGTCTGTCTCAGCTTTGTTGCTCATCAATTAATTCAACATTAACTTAATTTTGAATCTTAAATTGATCTTGATCTTAAAAATGATGCATGCACTAAATTAGTAATTGGTCATCTTGTGGTGGTTTTACCGTTATGCTGTGACTTTTACTCTCCTGTTTTGTTTAGGCTAATTGGACACTGAACATTATTTTACACCCTGTTGAGTCATTTATTCCTAATCTTAGACATGGTTAGTGTGGATTTAGTCTAGATCTAGTCGCACTGCGACAACATTTTATGCAGAGAGGCATGTTGAATGTAAAATGTAAGTAATGGAGAACGTGATACCACTGTACAATATTTAGATTTCTTCTGTACACATTTTTACCAGAAGAGGGCGCCGCCGGCACTTTCATTAGGGATGAGTGCGCGGGAGAGTGGCGTAAATTGAGCCACTCAGTAAATTTGAAAATTGCAACGGGACATTAATTCAGTTGGTTAATTTCACAAAAATGTGTATCACAAAAATATGTAGAGCAAACGACATTCTCAACGTTTTATTCAATAAAATTCAAACGATAGATCTACTAACAAAAACTGTATATTGTAGCCTTTTTTTTTGTATAAAATCTTGCATGTGACACGTTGAAACTTGCGAAAATGTGTGTAGAGCGATTTATTTTGTGCAGATTTGACACTTTTGACCAAAACGGTCAGTGCAAAAGTTTATTTTTTATACAGTCTATGGTCAAACTTGCACCAGTCTCCCCTACTGTGCGTAACTCAATACTTTCACTTTTTTCCAAGTAGGTTGTCTAAAAAGTAGCTGTTATTTCGGTAACTAAGCGATTACTCCTTGTGAATTTTTGTCTTTGGCTTGACGTAGACATGTGCTCCTCCTTCTTTGATGACGCACGGAGAGAAGGAGGAGGGAGGGGTGCGCTGATGTCCTCTCTCTCTCTCTCTCTTCTGGCTCTTGTGGACTCAGCCAACCCCAACTGGTGTAATGCAAAGCTGCCACTAACCTGGTATAGTGATACTGTCAAGAGCACGTTTTTTTTCTATAGACGTGTGTTTATGTCCAAGTATTTGACTTGATTTCCCCTTTGCGTATCTGGAAGAGGGGCATCCGCTGCCAAATCACGTATGGAAAGGTTTTGGGGGGATTGGAGTAGAAATGCGCCGCCGCCGCACATCCAGCCGACAACAAGAAGAACGATGCAAAGCTTCTATTGCAAGCAAACCTATCGCATCCTCTTTCATTCCTTACGGCTTTGATAGGCGAGATTTTGATTCTGATACCGAAGAAGAGGATTAAAAATACCATCCTCGCTCAAGGACGCTTATTTTAATTTGCTGCAGACGCCTCCTTACACTAACCCCAGCATTTAGGACCGTTTTTGATGGAGCTGGAGAACATTGTAGCCAACACTGTACTGCTGAAAGCCAGGGAGGGTGAGTATAAAAAGTGCAAATGGTAGCAAATTGGCGCTGAACATTGAAGATATTGTGGGTTTGTTGAGGAGCAGTTATAGACTATGTCCAGATGCACCAGTGAGGGGGGGACCTTATGCATTGTTACAAGAGCTATTCTCGCGGTGGGAAACGCCTCTGCTCTTGTTCTATGGCAGCCCTGACATCAGAGTCGTCCGTGATGTTCTTGACAGCGTTTTCCCACCGCATAGCCCGTGCAAGAAGAACCGCGGAGAGGAGGCGGGGGTTGCCTCCCACATCCGCTTTCGCTGTCCGTGCAAATGAATGCGCTCTTTCGCAACGATTTACACGCTGTGGCAAACGATGAAGCTTTGAAATGATCCCTGGTCTTCCTCTACTTTGAGGTCAGTCCTCGGAGCTAAGGGACATGTGTTTTTGTGATCTCTCTTGCCTATTGGCTACGTGATTGGTATCCACAAGTGGCTGAATGCATGGGATTGGTCGATCTCTGTGCCGTGAAGGCCACATGTGCAGTTGCAAATACTGTAGCCCCTAATAGCAGCATGACATTGTTGAGAAGCACTTGTATAAGGTAGAGCCGCTGTGAGACAAAAGACCTGCCAGGGGCTCCCAGGATAGACATGCAGTGAGTGACGATGAAAATGACTCGAAAGATGAGCAAATTGAGAAAGATAATGGAAGTTAATTACCAATTAGGCTATTCATAAATAATCTTGGTGAATGTGGCTTTATTCATAGGTTATATCGATAACCTTAGGCTTAACTCAGAGTGACCATAAATATGCACTTGCAAGGTCAGTGTTGGGGTTTTTTTTTGTTTTGTTTTTTTTAACATTTTCGCAAATGTTAACTAGGCTACTAACTGTGAGTTACTAACATGTCTAACTCAAACTGACTAACTTGTGGGAAACACACTTGTTAGCTGCACTTAGAACCACTGCTTGACAGGATGGATCTCATTTGTTACAGTTGTGTTATTGGCTGTGTCCTGAATCATTAGTGGTTTTATCTTACAGGCCTAGTACCAAATTAGTCTATGACAAGTGTAGTTCACAGAGACAAGTTTTAGGTCACATACTATCCAAACTGTGAGCAAATAAGAAAACTTCTGCTTTGCATCTGGGTCAGTGTCTTGAATGAGAAACATCTCCATCTTCTGTGGTTGACCAGCATCTTGGAAGAACCTGTTTAAACCGTTGGTTGATTGGTCCACACACACATGTACAATCATACTTTGTGCTAGGCTAGTACAGACATTACAGTGGGGTAAATACGTTCATGTGATGTTGACTAATATCCCAAATCATAGCCTACTGTATATTAAAGCTCTGAACTCACAATTAAAATTATGTATGGTCTTGTTGAATTTGTGTGTCTTACACAGATTCAAACTGCAGCATTACACTCATGAAAAACATGCAGTCCATAAGCAATTTAATCAAATTGAACATTACATAACAAACTAAGTGGGCTACTACCATCCGAGCTCTGTCTTCCTGTGGAGCCTCTAATATGGGCAGTGATAAAGGAGATGATGTTGAGGAGGGAAAACAACTAATCCAGGATGGTCATCTGAGCATCATCTGACATCCCCTGTTAACCATGTCAAAGGGGCAGTAATGACATGAGGCTGTGCAAATGGAGGGGTTATGGCAATTTAGAGGAAACCTTTGGACATTTATCTAGCTGGTATGGCTGTCCGGTGTTGTATAGATCAGTAATAGACTTTACTTTATTAATGCCAAAAGTCTAATGTACCCGTTGTTTGTCACGTGCTATGGAGATATTATTGATTTCCCTGTAATGTTCTTCAGCATTGCATTAAACACATATTTTATTATTACTGAAAAAATATCTTGAGGGTTGCCTTTCCACATATTTGACCTGTAAATTGTCTTGCAAGCGGCATCTGTCATTGACAAGGCTTGATCTTTGTTTTGACCTTGTCTGGTCACTGTTTAGGTCCATACTTTCCTGTGTAATCCAGACCTATAGTGCAAGACATGATTTGAGAAATTTAGCCTTTTAAATTCTTGTCAGCAATTTCTCATTACTGGAATACTCAATGTCAATCCTATTCATTTCAAATAAATTATGCAGCAGTAATTTAAATATTTTTGCAATAACAGTCAACTAGCACAGAGTTTTATTCATAGCGTAGTTAGTACAGTAAGTGTTCGCACATGAGGGTATGGGTAGAATTCCTATGTTAAAACGTAAACTAGACATCATCATAGGAGCTTATTATACAATGTGTTTGTGTCTGTGTGCTCCCCATTCACAACTCACTCTGGCTGGCAGCCAATGCAGATTCCAGGCCTGGCAGTGCCGACATCATTTGCCGTCAAAGTGAATGGGAGTTAAAGGGGAAAACAGCATTACTGCGTCCAGATGCCTTCCTTGAATTGCGGTAATAGTGCTGGGGTATTTAGTCTGGACCAGTTTACAGGATTCCTCTCCACTGCCTGCTGGCTCTAGGTCTGCGCTGTCATATTTACTAAGTGTTGCCATAAAAATAGTTATAGTAGTAAGACGTCAAACTTAAGTCCTTTAGTTTATTGTTAAATTTGCCGTCTTAGTATGCAGTGATTCATTTATGTTTTATATTAAATGCTCTTGTTTTCGAGTTGCAACTTTCTCCATTTTTCTTTGTTTGGTACCAGCACAAAGAGATTAGCACATGACCCCTATGGCTGGGGTATATCTGGCTTATAAAAGAGCATAATCTCTTATTAAACACTGACCATAACCTATACAACTAGGGCTATACAATGCATCTCTATAAATTGAATTACTGATGTTGTTATTTTTATGTATCACTGTGCTGCTTGAAAAATTAATTTCCTGCGGGATAAATAAAGTATTATCTATATATCTATATCCTTATTTTTGTCTAAATTTTGTCTGTTAATTTCTTTTACAAACATTTTTTGTACGGGGCTGGAGCCTGTACTGAAACAGTTGCTTGGTCTTATAGGTAGATAAGATTTATGTACCTTTCTTGATCATTTTTGGATTAGTTATTATGGATGTGAGGTATTTCAGGAAAAAAAAAAATACTTTGACCTTAAGGTTATGTTAATGACATAAGCACATAAGCTCTTGGTCTCACTGGTTTTGGACAAATTCATTTTCATGTCCTAATCCTTGCTTTATTGCTTGCTAAATGCTATCAAGCCAATCTGTTAAACATCTATGCAGGTTGCAACAAATCCTTGACTAAGATTGCAGACATTTTTCTACAAGATAATATGATAAGAAGTGTGTCTGTACAAGAAGTCTGTGTTGCTTTGAACATGCAGAATATCCTCAAGCATTTGTGAAGCAACAGCAAGTCTCTGCAAGCGAGAAGGACAAACTAAGTGAAATTAATCTGTGAATAGATAAGTAAACTGTCCCAAATCACAAAATCTCATATCAATTTCCTGGTGCCCAACTGAATAGGTGCTTTTGTCTTGTTTTTTTCAGAGGCAGATTTCCTTTCAAATGAACAAAGCAGGTTGCCCGCATGCATGCCGCAAGGACCCCTGACATAATGCAGTAGACTTTTACTGGGGCTGCCAACTAGAGAGTGGTAATGGATGGGAGAGTAAAATACACTGGGAGAACTGTGATTTCCTGGAGATTCTTACACTGTCACATTTAAGGGTAAAACTGATAATTGATGTCCCATATTTATTTATGTATTTGAGTTCTCTTCATTTTAATGGTACCCTGCTAAACTCATATTAGCATAAATGTGTTGATTTTTTTTTTTTTTTTTTTGGCCAATCATGTCGTTAGGCCCACTTATGATGTGTTTTTTGTTTTACTTGGCTTCCTGCATACAGAACTGTTCCAGCCAAAATGTTTGTGTATACATTTGACAGAAATGCCCCATTGGAGAAAACATACATACATTACATACATACATTCATACTTAGATAGATTTTTTTTTTACTTCTACCTGCACCACTATTGCTTTTTTAACAATCACAGTACAATTACAACTACGGATAGCTGTCACTCTGCCTCCTGCCTACTGTCACCGTTGCTTCACTAGACTCTTACTAGACTAACTCACTTTGCACCTCTTTCAGCATCTTAGTGTAATCAATATTTATAGCGTGTAAGATGTACTATTAAATACAACAAGGAATGTGTAGACAGCCAACCACAAATGCATCCAGCACATTTTGCATTGTTCTCTACAAATGTCCAAGAGAGAACTCCTGATGGCTCCCTCTCATCCACACCATATCACAAGGCTGGCTGTGTTTTGAGTAGGAGTGTGACTCATTTTTTCTTGAGTGGAAAAATTCTGCTCTCTGGCTCTTACTATCTCTATTGTTATTGCAGCTCCTACCCACACATATAGTATACGTAACTCCGCTGGATGCAACAAGTTCATGCCTGTTCTCTGCGGATCAAAGAAAGGCATTCTGGGAAATAATAATGTGAAGAATTTTAAGTGAAAGTGAAAGCAGGGAAAAATGTGCCTTTTGACAGCTCTTCAGAGGTACTTGTGGTATGCAGTAAGCGACCTGAGGACGTGACAGGTGTATTCTATATAATTCAGGCACACAGTTGTTTACCATAGCCGAGTATTTCCCTGAAAATGCCCAAATTTCCAAGTATACATCACTAAAATAATGGTGTACATACAGAATTAAGCTCTACATGAAAACTTGCTGTATATAGCCTTATAAATTTGTAATTTTTCATTAAATCACAGACTAGACTGCAACCATTGCCACTTAATCTCTACTTTTGGGTCAAGAAGTTCAATACTTTTGCCATTACTGTCTTGTCTCTATGCAAACCATCAGACAGTGTCACTATTATATAAAAAACTGGTTACATTTATCTATAGGGAAATTTGCATAAGATGGAAAGAATGAACTGTCATGTGAGCAACTCCCAATTCCCGTTTCCTCTCACAGAAGTTTCTCATAGAGCAGTGGGGTCTACTCTGATTCATGACTCTAGTCTACGGTTTTCATGGGATGTTGTCATAAGAGAAACAAAAGACAAAGGAATGTCAACATCGGAGTAGAAGTCAGCGAACAAACATCTTAATGTGTGTGTTTTAAGGCCACACAGGAAGTCAAGAGCAGCTTGAAAGGAAAGAGTCTACAAGGGCAATGTAATCATTTTAACCCTGTATCCGGTTGGCGTTTTGGTCTTGCTGTGAAAAGACTCTCTTACCCTTTTGAAAATCATCTGTGCAATACATAGTAGGGAAGTCACAACATAAATTTTAACGGCATGATTATGAATTTACAATTATTCAATATGTTGACACCATGACCAAACAACTGTTACATCCTTAATTTTCTTTCATTCTTGTGATCTTATTAGAACATCACACCTCAAGTTTGCAACCAGCTTCATGGATTAAAGCCTTCTGAGCAATTACTTTTCGGGTGACTGTTTTATGGTAGACAAAATTTAAATGACTTATTTGTACTTCTAAAATTGTTAAGATTATTTATTTATTTTTTGTTACGATTGTATTTTGACCCAAATAAAAATTCGTATCAATTAACAAAATAATCTTGAAATCCCTTATACACAGTGGTTCAGTCTGGGCTATTTTGAGTGCCTGGAGTTGTTAGCGTCTGAATTGTTCTGGATTAGCAGCAGTGGTTAATAGTATATAATACTAAAAGTCCTAGTAGAGTAGTTGCATTTGTTATAGGAGTCAGTGTTATGTTTGCGTGTCATATGGACTCCATTAAAACAGTTTTGTAGCAAGCAAACAAATACTGAAGCCCCTTATTGCAGCTGGACTCTGTCTCTTCTGTCCCTCCTAGTTGTTGTTATAGAAGAACAAATAGCACATACAGTATTACCCAGCATGCCCGGCGCTGCTGTGCTTTGATCGCTCATACTCAGGCGGGTTATATAATTTGACTTTATTGGATATGTGGGCAGCATGGGGCTGTTTTCCCTCTCACATTCCATATTTGATTTATTTTTAGAACAGGAAACTTGTGCCACCTGACTCTTCACAACACTTCAGGAAATGTACCCTGCCCTCTCCTCTTTTGTGAGATTTGTGCTGTAGATCTGACAAGCAACATTTCAGGCACTACCTTTGTCAGCACTCACACTGCTTTCATCCTGAGATCAAGATCAGATTCACAATATAGCTGTACTTTTTTGTTGTTTTCTGTACACTTTGCCACCTATAATTTCAAAGCAAGTTTCCTCCAGATTTTTTGTACTTTTTTGATGCTTAAGCAAGCAGTTATTGTTTCTTACTTCCTCCAAATAACTGTGAAGCTATAAAACCACAAACCACATTCACTGCTTCTGTCACTGATATCACAGATACTGTTACTGTACAACTACTCACAATATTATGCATTTAAAAATACAAACGTTGAAAATTCTGTTAATTCTAGAGCAAGTTTATGAATTCATGTAGATTAAAAACATATTTTTCTCTATGTTAGTATGGAGAGAAGGCATTGTTTTGTTTGGCTCCTTCACAAAGACATGATTGAAAATGATAGTCACATGTGAAACCGTGTAAACATGGCCTTATACAGTTACTTAGTTACAACTGTCAGTGCTCACAGGCTCCGAGGTCACGGACCGGTTTGACCACCTCATTTTGTATTAACAAATCATCTACCCTCGGGCAGCTTTCTATTTTTAGCCATACAGTTTACAAGGATATATGGACTAAAACAGTTTTACACATAGCTAAAACTAAATAGCATTTTTATTTACTTACAGTATTTACAAAATCGCTATTAAATACTAAAACTAGTATAAAAACTGAATTGAGCAGGTATAGATACTGAACAAAAATTATATAACTGGGCAAAATTTACCATGTCTTTTATGTTTGTCATGCCAAAACTTCCATTATTTTGTGTTGAAAATTACAAAGTCATATTTACCATCAGTGTTGTTATCAAGTATCAATACATTTCCTTTTTTTCCAAATTGGGGTTGTAGTTTTAGTATTGTGACTCCAGTACTATGTTGTTTTTTAATTGCTCGTGTTTAAGAAATATGCATTCCCTTTTTTGTTTAAGCTATTAAATTCACGTCTAAATGTATGTACAAAGGAGAGAAGCCTTCATGGCCTTCGTGCTAAATACAGCCGCACTAAAGGTTACATTCAGTTGTTATTGTCCGTGCGGCCACAGTGTTTGGACACAGCTCACACTGCATTGACTGCGCTGATAAGATCACATTTTATTGTCTATGACTGATTTTGACTGAATAAGTGATTTCACATATGACCTTATAGCAGCTTTGAGAATAGTGTCTGGTGAATCCCCTGGTCACATGATTGGCTGCTGAATGCATTTGCAGATGTTGCCTCTTTATTGCCGTGGTAATGAGGCAGATGTGGTCAGCGCGGGTGCAGGGCGCTAATAATTGAGCTGGAAAGAGGGACCGGCAACATGACTTCATATTGGAACAAAGATCCTCTTCCTCCTATAGTCCTCTCAGAGCTCAGAGCTGGGCTGTGTTTCCCTTGACATCCTGTGGCACACAAATCCTTTCAGCACTTAAGAAAAAACATCATCATTCAAACGCTATGTGCAAGAGATGTAATGAGGTGTCATATGTGTATTTATTTATCTTGTAAATATGCACTTCATGTTGCAAATATTCATGTTCGCAAAGAAGTGTAATTTTGACAGGGAAAAAAAACACAATGCCCATGCACAATTTTTTGAAATGCATTCTTCCTTCTCTGTTTAAAAATAAATATGCTCTGAAGACACTCCAATAATGGAAAAATAATCATTTTTTATCATTTTTATTCATTGAGATATAAAAAGGAAACATTAAACAAATCTTTGTCAGTAGCGTTTTTTATATTGTGGAAGAGTTAAAAAGGCTGATTCACCTGCATTCATCGTCATAGTAAAATCCATTTGTCAAGCTTACAAGCAACATGTTGTCAAGATACTCAGAATTGATTGTATTGCCAGTAATGGAGGCAGTGCCAATGCAAAGTTTCACATGTATTTTTTACCTTCGTAGGAGCAGAAATGTAAAAGTGTAAGCGGTTCTTTGACCACCACTGTGACTCAACAGTGAAGCCGACATTTAGCAGATCAGACAAAGGAGGTGATGTGAGAAGAGGCCACTGTTAGATAATCAGAAAGACATCCACTGAGCAAGGAGCACATTTGGTGCCAAGAACAGATGAGTGGAGAGTTTCTGAAATCCTCTGCTTGACTTTTCACTGTGTAGGTGGATCAAATCTCACACATTCACACCTCGCTACGGCCTCCCTTTCACATCTGCTAATGTCCCTGCACATCCAGATGCACCACCACTGGGGTATGTTCAGTTGTGTTGTCCAGTTTGATTTTAGATGTAACTGATTTACTTCAGTGGTTGCTAACAATATAAACTTCTTGAGATAGTATCCAAGGAGGGGATGCATAATCTGACTGACCAATACTAGTGGGTGCTAATCATTATCTGGGACAAATGAAAAGTGTTACACCATAAATGGCATTCAACATAAAACCATGCCTTATCAATTAGCAAAATGGGTATTTGCTATGGACTCAACTGAAGGGGTAAAGTAAAGACAAAAAAAATAAATAAAAATCTACACAGACCTGACATATTTTATAATGACTTACAAATGTATAAAAAAATTGAAAAACATACCGAGGCAAAAAGAGCTATTAAGAGGTGGCTCCGCTAAATGAACAGAAGCTATTTGCTCATATGCATTATGGCTGTAACTCCCTGGTGTCCCGCCAGGCAAACGACGTCCCTCTTTGACCTTAATTTCGCTGCACTTGACTTGATGATGTCAGAGCTGCTAAGCAGCAGCATAAATAAAGGGAGGCGACCACGCTAGCCACATGGAACAAATTAGACTGACAAGTTCCTGTATCCACAGCCCACAGCATATTTTGGCAGAAATGTAAGTGACAGCCCTCAGTGTTTAATGCTAAAAAATACTGTGCGGATTTAGGGGCATTTTTAGACTTTATATAACGTACCACCATTACACCTGTAGTCAACATTAAAAGCATATTGAACAGCATGCTCCTCTACTCTGTTAATGTAGTGCACAGGTTTAAAAGCTTCCTGTTATCTAAGTTTACTGTCTTTTATAAGCTTCCCTCAGGAACTACTTTGTAAAGTGCAGCCACCAAAATCTTTCAACTTAATGACGATGCACTATGCACACACCATACAATACACTAAGAGCAGCAGTATAGTTAGGCCACAGAGGACAATAATGTGAGAAGTCTAGAGACCCAGAGACAGACAGGAAATAGCATGTTGGATGTGCATGGATAACTCTGGGATGAATTATTTATGTATCAAGATGTGTTTTGGGTGTGTCTGTCTGTGGATGAAGGAGTCTGTCCAGACTGAAGTCAGATAATACTAGTACAGGTTCAAAATGACAAATGTTGTGTCCTCATTGCTCTTTTTCATATTGTCATCTATTTTAACACTATTCTTATGCTAACTACGGCCTTTACATGGACCGTGCTAAAGTGGGTGTAACTACATAATACAAAAAATAATCATTAAGGTGAAGATGTTGTATAGTAATTTTAGATAAACAACTACATTGTTATTGTGTGTATGGCTTTGTGGAGCTATTTTTACACCAAGTGCGTTGTTTAGTATCAAAGTATATAACAATGAGGGTGTGTCTAGATATAACTAGATACTGTCAAGTCATTGTATTTTTGCTTTGCATTTTAGTGGATACAGAAGTTCATGACCTTATTTGACCCACAGGCAAGCACCCAGAGCAGTCACAGTAATAGTGTGAATCACTGGCTGGTTGCAATTTGGCCACAATATGATAAAATAATAATAATAATAATAATAATAATAATAATAATAATAATAATAATAATAATAATAATAATAGAATAAATCAAAGGTAATATTTATGTCTCTGTATTGCAGTATTTCTCAGAGGAGCATTGGGACAAGTTGACATACTGCTGACTTTTGAAAGGAAGTTCACCCCCTGTATTATCACTAGGTTGCATGTTTTATTATTTACAATCGTAACTAATATTAACTGTATTTCAGAGAGCAACAATGTCTTAAAAAAGGAAGTGTGCTTGTATAGTGTGACTTAAGTCTGCAGAAATGTTGATGAGGAGCAGGTGGTGGTGGTTAATGATCCTCTTAGGGGATATTTTGACTCCTGTTATTAATATATTACTACTTGTTTGTCTGTTTCCATCCGCCACTGTGACGTTAGAGCTTCGCCATAGCATCTTCTCGTATGTGGTGTGCTGTAATACATACGTGTATTAAGGGAAGAAATACTATACTAGAGGCAACATAATGCAACAAAATATTAATTAATAATGGATTCAAATAAATATTTGCTGGCTCTGCACTTCTTTTGGTTGAAGTCTGCAGATGAATGTCTTTAAATTCTCTGATTAAAAAAGAAAACAAAGTTATAAAACAAAATTGACCAAAATTACATAAAAAATAATAAATACATGTATTCTTTAACATTGTTCTGAAAAAGGATAAAGATACAATTTAGCACAGAAACAAAATTGCTGATGACTGAATAGTGTAGGCAGTGGTGGAAGAGCGGCCCATAATGGACTGCTATTGATGGGAAAGGTTTGGGTCAGGGGCTGCAGCATGACGTAGTGCCATTCACATTCCTGCCTTATTACTTAAAGATGTCATTGCTTCCTCTGTTCTTGGCTTGGACGTCTCTGAGTGGGCAAGCAGCACACTGGGAGTGGCTTGAGGAAATCCCTGTCACTTCATTATTAGCTTTGGCTTCTCAAATCAAGAGAAAAATAAACATCCACAAGCAACGGAAAATTGTGACACAGTGAGATTATCTGAGCATAAAAGTGTGAGAGGTGGAGGTTAACAAGGACATAGGAAGTGCCAATCCTTTAACAGAAAGATTTGTAAGTCTACAAACTCAACAGAATCCATCTTGAGAAACTCCCGCTGTGAGGTGAAACACCTGGGCGGACTAATCACAGAGCAGCAGTGAGGATGCCAAAGAAGCGCCTAAACAAAAATGGCGACGCAGACAGATGTACTTATATTAGCGAAAATACAGACGTTTTGTTTGTGGAAAAACGTGCAAGAAGCAAAGTTTGATTTTTCAGCCTGTTCCACTGTTGTGACGTTTCCACCAATAAGATTCAGATAATCATCATGACGTTCCTGTTTTCCCATTGCGTTCCAGATTGGTAATGTGTAGAACTAAATTCAAAGTGCTACACATATCAATCTGGCATGAGCTAGGTCGCCTTAACTGGGAGATCTGGGAGATAATCTGAAGTTAAATTCTGTCCATTTTATTATCCACTCAGAAAAGGCATCTAGTGGGGAAAAAAATGAACAACTCAGTGTATTCAGTGTGGAAGAAAGAGCAGAATAAAGCAAAGATTAACCAAACTAATAAAATTGCATGTGGACACTAGAAAAAAACAAATGCTGGATTAATCAGAAGATTAATCTAGTCTGGCAGAGTCCCGGGTCTGATGGGAACTGAGCGGGATACACACACACGACACAGTCAGACACAGGTCACTTTGACAGAAGAGGTTAGTTTGATAGTTTGACCTAATTATTCAAAAGGAGTGACAGTTATTATAGTAATTAGTCAAGGCATTTTTTCATATTTTACGTTTTTATGTGATTACAAAACTATAAATACTATAAGAATGCAAGATAGTTTTACATAACCATTATGCAGGGTTTGTTTAATAGTCACTAGCCTCATTTGGATAAACTGATACTTTGTTTTGCAGGTGGAGGAGGAAAGAGGAAAGGTCGGAGTAAAAAATGGAAGGAGATTCTTCGTTTCCCTCATATAAGCCAGTGTGTGGAGCTGGATAAAACCTTTGGTGAGTTTAAGAGCCTCCATTTAATTACATTAAGGCATTAGTCTGTGTTTTTAGATGTGTTTTACTGTTTGCAGAAAGGGACTATGCCAGCATCTGTGAAAGACAACCCATCGGACGGCTTCTCTTCCGACTTTTCTGTGAGACCAGACCCAAACTGCAGCGATGTATCCAGCTTCTGGATGCGATGGTAATACTCAGGTCAAATATTACAGATTACATATTTTATGAATAGATGATTTAGTCAGAGTCTGTGGTCAGTAGATTTTAAATTGAATGCTTGGTTTTTATGAACTTGCCTGTGCTTTTGAGCAGTTAGATTGAGGGTGTGATGCTATGGGAGTATTGCCTTTCAGGGAGAGGGGTATACATATATTCCTATAGAGTTCTCTCCAAGAACCAAAGCATGCATGGTGAAACAGTGACTTCACCTCTGAGCACTGTGAATGACACCAGCCATTGTCCAGAATGTACCTCACCCCAAAGACTTCATCTAAATTTATGTACCAGTATTGAAATTATATTATATTTCAAGATTTACCCCAAGTAAGTTTTAGCTCCACTCTCTAAAATGTGCCCTTGAGCAAGACATTTAAGATCATAATCTCTTCACAGTGTTTCAAGTTATGCACAGACAAGCCATGCACTATGAAGTGAGCAGTCTTTTCATTCACTCTGATTACAACCATAGGTTGAGGAGACAATTACACTGAGTAGTGATTATTCAACTAGCCTCTCTGCCCCCCTCCCCCTTCCCAATCTCTTTCTCTTGTCTCTAGACGAGTCATCCTCAGACTTTTTGTCCATTAGATCCACCACAAAACATTATTGGCCTGAGTACAATATTTGATTGGGAAAGTTCTGACAAATGTTTTTTATAGTGTTAAACAAATAAACCAAGCTATGTCCATGTTTTAAACAAAAGACTAGAACTATTATAGAACTAAACCAAACAGGGCAACACTTAACTGAAATTAGGATTTCAAAAGGAGTAAACAAATTTTAACCCAAGCAGAACCAGATCTCACCCAGTGCTCAACCAGGCTTAAAAAGAGGTATCACATAGCTAAGAGTAAAACAGACTTTCTCTAAATAAAACCAAATAGTTTTTAGCTAAAAGTATAGGTAAAGGGCCTTTATGTAAATGGCCAAAGCCAACATGTTTCGACCATGAGAGGTCTTCATCAAGGCTTACTTAGAGTCCTAATTACTCTTTCCTCTTTTCGCTCAGGAGATTAGAAGAAGGGTATAGCACCAATGATACTATACCACTGCCTGAGAGCCACTAATCTAGACAAGCAGCACCCTCATGACACTTTTAAATTTTATCTATGCCCAGAATATCTTTGCGGCCATGTGACAGGACAGTAAAGGGTAGTATTGTTTCCTGCTGTGTTTTTTCCAACACACCATCCCCCACTTAACCACCCATACTAAAATGGGACGCCCCGCCACATGATATGGCTAATTGTGCTGTACATGTGACACACACTATGTTGAAACACACTCATCAGTGTAGAATCAGTGAACCAATCAGGCCTGGGGCTGACGCCAGACCGTAAGAAGTTCGATTTGGATGATTGGAACGTCAAATTTGTGTGGTGTTCATATAAGATTACCGTAAAATGACACGTGTAAACGTGCACATTCGGCAAAGTAGGTTAGCTGAGATGGAAATATTCAAAACCAGTTCTTACTGTATGTTAGGTTAATATTTCTTCAAAATAATGTTAGTAAAATATTGAAGAAAATCCACATTTACCACAAATTACTGCTCACCAAGTAACATGAACAAATAATCAGTTCATATCAGTTTTATACCAAGTTTGAAAAAATTAAAACTACTCAGTTACCTTTTTGACAGGTTAATACTGTCAAACTTACAAACTGCATAATTTAAAGAAATACATTGTATGTTGCAGTCCATGAACAAAAGCATCTTGGACAAAAGGTCCTCGTTTATCCTCATTAGATAAAAAAAATGTGTTGCTCTCAATTTCAAAATTATCTAAAGATCACTGGCTTAAATATTCAAAGGGTCTTGTGAGGCAGTGGATGGACTGAGGATGGGCTTTGATAAAAGTACTAGGAAAACAGTGATTATACTGTATTACTGTACATATTATTTCAAAAGGTTGTCAAGTAGTACTTTTTTGTGTATTTTAGTTATAGACTCATTTGGAGGCAGGGGTTGCCTGGTCCCTATGACATTAGAAAGTTTGTGAGAGTAGCACAATTGTTTTATGTGTAGGATCCAAAAAGGCCATGGGGGCATCTTCTGTTTCCTTTGGCAGACTCTTCCATCTGCAAAGGCCCAGAGTCAGACAGTTCATTGACTGCATGTGTAATTTCTCTTTTTTCTCACAGAGACAAAGACTCAATTAATCAGGTTTTGGCAGCTATATCACACACAATTCTACTCGTTCACCTGTGCTGCAAGCTCTATATGTCCACAAGGAATGATTTGCATTTAATGAAGCAACTTTTTAAATGTAATTATGCAAATTGGCCAGGAAAAGTATAAGTACATGTTTACAAGTAAGCATTTACACTACACTATACACATATATGTTTTACTTAACAGGTTTGGCATTTATTGTTTAAGTTATTCTAGTGAGACACCTTTCTTCCAGGCAGTATTATGGCAGTATGGGATTATGTGTATGCACAGTTTAAGTAAGTGCATATGTGTGTGTGGTACGCATTGTAGTGGAAAGTGGGTGACGCGGCTGTGACACGATGATACTCATGGATCTCCAGGAATCCCGAGTGTTTACTGTTGTTGCTAGGTGATGTAGTTCAGACAGAGAAACCTCAGGACAGTGGCGTCTGGGTTGTCATGCTGCTTTGCCCCGTTTCAACTCCAAGACGTCATTCATAGTTCTATATAAAATGGAATCCTCCCCTCAAGCAGATATAAAGCAGTGTCCACCAGCATCTGACCAGAACTGAAGAAGCAGCTTGGATGAGCTGTGAAATGTTTTCGACCTAAATAAACCTTTGTCCAGTTGACAAATTGAATTTTTCCTTTGCCATGGATTCTACCTGGACGAGGGATTCTACATACACTCAATTAAAATAATGAAAACAGTTACACATTAGTCATTTAAAGTTTATGCACAGAAGAAAAAAAAAATACTATATGTTTTCTATATCTATTTGTTTGCTAAAGATATAAACTGTGAGTTATTTACTATTCATAAATATAACATATATCCATCATCATTTTGTGTACTGGTGCTGCAGTCTGTGTCAGCAGCAGTTTTGATATGCAGAGTCAAACGCAGCATATGTGAACGTGAGAGTGACTGTGAATCACACAAGTTACACAGAGAAAGCTGTCTGTGTGTCTACCAAAGCACCAGCCATCAGGAACCATCAGGATAAAGCATATGTTTATACTTTTCATACTCTTTATTTCTGGAGTTGGAGTTATTATTTTGTCAAGAGTTAAAAATGTGATATTAGTTTGATATCTCATCTGAACTAGGTAGGGATGGAGGATAAATCACTTACAATATTGGTATCAGTGATAATGGTGGGTTTTCTCAGATATTGGTATCGTTTATATATCGTCCCAGTCTCTATGTGCTCATGTGCCATTCTCAGTTTGTTCTTAGTGCAAGCTTTAATGTGATGCAACACTCCCCACACTATTTTTGTGTATTTGTGTTGTACTATTAATACTATAATGTAATTTGTCCAATTGCGTGTTTTTATAGGAAGACTATGAAGTGACGCCTGATGAGAAACGGAAATACCGAGGGGACCAGATCATCAAGACTTTTCTTTCAAAAGATGTGAGTGTTTATCACATTATAATGTTCTGCTGTTTCTCTTCTTCATATTAGGATGTACAGCGGGGTTTATCAAGGCATGATTCATGTGTACACCTGTGTGAAAGAAATGTAAGCAAGCAGTTAGGTTGAGTTATTCTTCAGTAAAAAAAGATCCAACCGTCAAAAGGCAAATGATAAACAGTCTAATAAATAATGTGAATGTGCAAAAATAGTTCAATCCACAAATAGGAGTCTCAGGCAAAGAGCTGTGTTGATGTTAGAGCCACTGTCCAATATACATGTAACCATTACTGTAAAGAGGTCATGTTTAGCAGCCATTAAATGAAGTTAAAATTATCATAAAATTGTAATACCTTTTGAACAAACTTTTAGATTTATTTTCTTCACAATAACATTTGCTTGTGTGACGGAAGGGTAATAGTATATAATTGTTGTTGTTTTCTAACTTGTCACTTTTATGTCATATTTACAATTTAAACATTTTAGAACTTTGTTCAAAAATCTTTCTATTAGGGATGTAACAATAACCAAAATATTGTGGCATTGTATTGTTAAAAGCCTCACAATAATATCGTAGGCCAAGTTTCTTTGCTTATATTCATTGTTTTCGTCCAGCAATGGCTAAAAAAACTGAGGGAACTACATACACCATGATCCTTTGCCCCATTGCAGTGCAGATTATAACTGTTATGCACTATTAGATCTTTATTCTTTGACAGAACCAAAGTCTTGTCAAGGCATTTTAAAAGGAAAAAGTTGCATATTCACAATTTTGTTTCCCTTCACATATTGTGAGATGAGATGTATATCGTGACAAAAATTTTGACTTCCTTACATCCTTACTTTCTATACTATTATATAAGAAAAATAGTGTATCTATTTCAGGCCTACTTTATATGAATCTTGTGTTTAGATCTTCAGACAGCTCCAAAAGTAGTCCAGCCCAGTCTCATGATGTTTGCAGCATGTTATAAAAAGTAAAGCCATGTTTTGATGTGTGCCATCTTTTGTGTTTACATGTTTGCTACAGTCACCTCAACATGTTGACATTGTGGAGGGCTTTGTGGACCAGTGCAGGGAGAACCTGCAGATCAGTCCATGTAAGGAGATCTTCAGCAACTGCCGCAAGTAAGTTTCCCTCACCCGCTGACCCATTTATGCTCTTTAGATTTGAACCACAATATAGTATGAATAGTGTATGAAAAAATCTCTGATAAGTTCATCACTCTGTCAAAAACACAATATTGCTGAGAAATAACCAAAAATGAAATGTGTGTAGAATCCCTCAGTCGTAGAATCCAGGGCAAAAGGAGAAATTCAATATGTCAACTGGACAAAAGTTTATTTGGTCGAATACGTTTCTCAGCTCATCCAAGCTGCTTCTTCAGTTCTGGTCAGACGAACTGGTCAGATTGAATTTCTCCTTTTGCCAAAAATGAAATGTGACTTTGGGGCCCAGGACAACAGACCCCCTGCTCCTGACCAACCCTGATCTAGATCTAGATATGGCTCCAGTTGACCTCCAATGAAACTGCTCTCAATAGATTAAGACTAGTTTTTCTAGTCCAGTCATTTAACAATTTAACTATTTAAAAACATTTGCTTACATAATTTCAAAAAAACAGAAATCAGGAAGAAATTATGTTTTTTATACTTTTATATACTACTTTTTATACTGTACTGAGTTTTAACTTTCCACAGGATCTCTTCAAACAGTAGATTTATTTCATTATTGTCCCATTAATGACACTTCCTGAAAATGTCAAATAGGTCATTTATGACACTGCTCTTGGGCCTTTGAAACACCTCCTTACTCACTCTTTTACACAGTACTGTACAGCTTGAACTGGACAAATGTCCTTTGCTGTATCTCACGGCTCTCTGTTTGGTTCAGGGCTGTCCACGACTACCTTAGTGGTGCTCCTTTCGCCGACTACCAGAACAGCATGTACTTTGACCGCTTTCTGCAGTGGAAGATGCTGGAAAGGTTAGTGGAAATATCAGTGACTGATGACACAAAACACCAGCAATCCTCAAATTACATGGAAAATGAGAAGTGCCTCTCAAGCTAAATGTTGCCTTGAACATCCAAAATTTGCAATATAGTCATAAAAATACCATTTTCTAGAAAATACATTTTTGGATGCAAGACCATGTTTCGATCCTGCCAATTTATGTACTAAATACCTTAGGGTAGGCTAAAACAAACATTTACTTACATATGTATAAAATAATAAAATAAATAAAAACTATTGTCAAAATTATTATAAATAATTTTAAATTCAAGCTACATAATAACACAACATACACCATAATAGTGTAATTAATTGTGAGGTAACAGCAAATATTAAAAGTAGTCTGGAAATATGGTGCCTCTGATTACAACAGACTGGAAAATTCTTTATAATGGAGTCTGTGAGAGGCAGTTAAAGTCCAATGAAAGCTTTCAGAGCTGACTATACCCTCTGTACAGGAAACACAGCAGGCCAGTATTGAGTTCCCAAGATAATATCCTCCTCCTAATCGATAATGTTTGAATGTTTATTAATGGATTTTACTGTGTCTGTCTTTTGTCAGGCAACCAATCACGAAGGACACGTTCAGACAGTACAGGGTGCTGGGTAAAGGCGGATTTGGAGAGGTGTGTTCATAATGATAATGGAGGATTTAAACTGCAGCATGTGTTTATCTATAAAGCGATGATGTAATGCATGTGGTCTCTTTATGCCAGGTGTGCGCCTGTCAGGTCAGAGCCACAGGGAAGATGTATGCTTGCAAGAAGCTAGAGAAAAAGAGGATCAAAAAGAGGAAAGGGGAGTCCATGGCACTCAACGAGAAACTAATTTTAGAGAAAGTCAACAGTAGATTTGTTGTGAGTATATTTTTGTACATTACTATAACACTACTATAAACTACAATGACAAGGCCTAACAATATAATTCCTTAAGGACAATCTATTTCTAAATTCACAAACTCCAATGTATTTGAATGTTATAATCCTTTTCAGAAAAACCCTCTGTGCATGTTTTTGTGCAAACTTCTCTGGGTGTTTTTAATTGTCCAAAATAAATGGTAGACATCAAATTTTGGCCATTGCAAACACTAATATTTTTCACATCCGCTTGGGGACATCACATCTGCTAACAGATGCTTTCATAACAAATATTAATAATGTTATTATGTAACTCACTTTACCTATGTTTGTAATGTTTTGCCCAAATGCACAAATTGTAAACATGCAGTTATGTTGTTTTTGTTGTAGGTAAGTTTAGCATATGCGTATGAGACCAAAGACGCCCTGTGTTTGGTGCTGACCATCATGAACGGAGGGGACTTGAAGTTTCACATTTACAACATGGGGACGCCGGGATTTGAGAAGGACCGGGTCCAGTTTTATGCTGCTCAGATCTCCTGCGGACTGGAGCACCTGCACAGGGAGTCAATAGTCTACAGGTAAAGCTCTGAATATGTATTTAGGAATATAACCATTTAAAAAGAACCCATTTATGGTGTTGCATTTCGGTCCTGCTTTAACTATACAACTTGACTATTAAACGACTGACCAATGTGGATCCATTGTAATAAGTATTCTGCAATTTATACTTTTATTCTAGAGATTTGTTTTTGTAACACATTGGCCCTTCTTTTTACAGAGATTTAAAACCAGAAAACATTCTTTTAGATGACAATGGTGAGTAAAATGCTATGTCCCCATTCACTGTACACAGTCTAACTGATGACAATGTATTTAGCCGTTTCCTGCTTTGTTCATAGGACACATTCGTATTTCGGATCTGGGGCTGGCCATCAAAGTGCCTGAAGGAGAGCTAATCAGAGGGAGAGTGGGGACAGTTGGCTATATGGGTAAAATTAATTGTAATCATTATTTATATTATCACATTTATTATTATTTACCAGTATTTAACAACATCACTCTGTCTCTCTAGCTCCGGAGGTAATAAACAATGAAAAGTATGCCATGAGCCCAGACTGGTGGGGTCTGGGCTGCCTAATTTATGAAATGACGGTTGGACGGTCGCCTTTCCGTGCTCGTAAGGAGAGGGTAAAACGTGAGGAGGTGGAGAGAAGAGTACAGGAGGAAGAGGAAGAGTATAATGAAAAGTTTACAGAGGACGCTAAGGCCATCTGTCGAATGGTGAGTGCTTGGTTAAGTGTTTGTGAAGCAGTAATTACACTAATAAAATCAACTTTTTGGTTTAAACATGCATTATGAGTTTTCTACACGAGATCAGTAAAGAACGGTGCAAAAATATGTTTAAAAATACAGTATTTAAATATTTAATTAATCATCTCGTTTTCAAGTGGGAATAATGAAATTAACCGTCTTTGTGCACACGCAGCTGCTGACCAAAGACCCAAAGCAGAGACTTGGGTGCCAGGCGGACAAAGCTGCAGGAGTGAAGGCACACTTATTCTTCAAAAACATCAACTTCAAGAGGCTCGAGGCCGGGATCGTGGACCCACCATTTGTGCCTGATGTGAGTAGCCACTAAAAACACTGCTGCATTTTGTGCTTGTGTGTTTTTGTGATTTTTGTACAATATATACATATGTCCGATGTAATGGGGCACCAGAGGTTTAGGAGCTAGAGTCACATGAATGAATAAAGGCCACTGTTGCACTGTGAGAAGCTAGTAAATCGTAATATACACGTAATCCATTAAAATTATTGTTTTATTTTATTATAAAATAACAGTTTAATTTTGTCATAATTTTACATTTTAGATGTCTATTTTTTCCATCCATTTAATAACAGCTTAGGTATTACACATTGGTTTGACAAATTTAATTATCCTCAATGGAAAAGTGAACTATTGCACAGATTATTCTTATCACTATATTCAGCTACATTACATAATGTTCATGTTATGCAATTCGGTGTCATTCTCAATGTTTTTCTTTCCGACTCATGTCTCCCCAGCCTCGGGCCGTCTACTGTAAAGATGTTTTGGACATTGAACAGTTCTCCACAGTCAAGGGAGTCAATTTGGACCAAACTGACAATGACTTTTACTCCAAATTTGCTACAGGCAGCGTTTCCATCCCATGGCAGAATGAGGTGTGCATTACGATTCCCAGTTTGAAGCATGTATCAGGAAAAACATTTGGTCCTGTATTTAATATGAATTTCTCTATTGTTAGATGATAGAAACAGAGTGTTTTCGAGATTTGAATGTTTTTGGACCCCAAGGGACACGACCTCCAGATCTTGACTGGAACCAGCCACCAGAGCCCCCCAAGCGCAGCTTACTGGACCGAATCTTCAGGAGACATGTGAGTATTTTTGACACCAAGGAGGAAAGTGCCTTTAAAAAAGTTATGGATTTTCCTCCAATAAAGATCAATATTGCCAGTAAAACTCCAATAATAAAGTAACTGATTGTCTCTGTCTGCTCCTATAGCACCCAGAGGTGTCCATCTCCAATAGCCGAGTGCAGTCTTCCAGCGTCAACTCCGTGGACTCCATGTCTAACTCTGCCCCCTAGTGGTCAAACGTGGCAGCCACACTTTACATACAGAAATATGAAAGAAGAGCTCCTAGGAGGGCTTCCTTGATGCTGTCTGCCCTGGTTTTGACAAGGGTCTTATAGCAGCAGTTGGATACAGCCTCATTCTATAATGGTCATCCAAGGAATGGACAGTGGGCATTTCTTTGTGCATTTCGGATGGTTTGAGAGGAGACTTTTTGGGACAAACCTTAATTTTACCCTCAGGATTGTTGGACTAGAGAACAGAGCCACTGAAGAGGATAGTAAAACAAGCTAAATATTCAGGGGATCCACTGTATATGAAGACCACCACAGGGAACAGAAGGCGGGGTCTTGGTGAATTTCTCTCTTGAAAGATTCTTCTCTCTTAACTTCCTGGCTTGTATATGTCGTATTCTCTTCATCCCTATCTATTTACTACAACCATGGCCATATGCACCTGTCACCAACATCCACCCCATAGTATTTTTAGAATATTACTGTATATTTAATCTGAAGACCATGAACATAACCCAAGAAACCTTTTATTAAAATGTCCAAAACAAAATCTGAGACTAGGACAGAATTAGGTCCAACCCATGACTGAAAAAAATCCAGTGTATTATTATTATTATTATTATTATTATTATTATTATTATTATCATTATTAAGGACATAGCAAATCCTAGACTAAACTATTACTAAATCAAAACTACTAACGTAATCTAGATACAGTGTTTCTCATTTATATAGGGGACTATGGTCATAAACTCATATGAGTAAATATGTTGAATTTGTAATCAGTGTTTTTATCAGTAAGGAATTGGAGTGGAGTTAAAACTAAAATTCTATTAAATTAAGTAATTCAAATATGGATTGCCTATGCCATCATAGTCTCAGTATAAATCTATTAGAAACATTGCCAGATATCAACATACCTACAGCAAATGAACCAGGCTTAACTAAAGACTAAATAGAGGATACATTAGCCTTACCCAGGATTACTTCAGGAGTAAACTAGACCTCAATCAAGTACAACGGATCTTAGCATTTCAAATGTTACTATGTACGGCCCTGTCTATACCCTGTGCCTGCACCTCTTGTACAACTATATTAACTTATTTACTTTGAATATTACACATCCCATTACCTCAGACAATCACTCCTAAACATTCACAAACACATCACCTCGGCAACCTCAGCACATTGATGTACATTGCCTTGCGTATACTCAGGCCAAAGATGACAGATTTTGGTTGTGTGATTTTGTTGTCATGCTGATGAAATTTTGGCTTTTGCGATTTGTTTGTCATCAACATGGAGAACCATGAAAGAGGTCAAATCCTGGAACTGTTTTCTAGATATAAATATGAGCCTGCAGACATATCATACGCTTTAAGCCCAGTAGGCTACATAATGACTGACAGATTTGTGAGAATTGTGTTTATTGTGAATTGATGCATGGACAAAGTGTAAGTATGGACAGCTGTATCCCTTTGCGCTTCTGCATACCTCATTCCACTGATGGTGACATTAGGGCTGCATGATATTAGAAAAGGGCAAGTTGTAACATTGAATATTGCAATAGTTGTATACTGTATTTGCCACCTGTATTTGGATCCATGCTCACATTTGCAATTCAGCTTTAATTTATAAAAACATAAGGCTGAATTACTACCCTCTAAATCTAAAGAAATAAATAAGGAAATATGATTAATAATAAAATGATGTAATTTGCTTTTAACAATAATCATAATAATCAATAATTGACAAACTAATCTATTCATCCTTTTAATGAAAGGAATTTAATTTTACCTCATGCACTATTGCATTTGCCAAGACTGTGATACATTTTCTACATATTGTGCAGCCCTAGTTATCATTGTATACAACACAAGTCTCTCTCGGTTTACCACGTCACTTTATATTTGACAATATGTGAAGTTTGTACAGAAATTTCCTGTTTCGCTTTTTTCCTCTCTACTTTCTGCACAGTCACTGCCCCATCGAGTGGAGAGGAGCACATGCACTCAGCCGAACTTACAAGTTGCACATTTTGAAAACTAATGTCATTTTTTTTTTTTTTCAAGGCACATTGTTGTATAGATATTGTCATACAAGCCGTTCTTTTTCTACTGTTACTTTTAGAGCTTTTCAGAATAAGTGTCTTTTTGCTCTCCCTATGCCTTCACCATCTATGAACAACTGCTGCATTGCGTCATTGTCAAAATATTTGTGTCTATAATATACTATATGCTATGACATTTGCTTTTTTTTATGTTCTTCGAAATGCCTCACAAAACTTATCGGTCTTCCTCTTGTGCAGTGTCCAACCACAAATGAAGACAAGGTATTAACAGCTGCAGGAAAAAAGTTATATTTTGAAAGGAGCACAGTTTGCAAAACACATGTTGATAATTTATAATATTGTGGAAACGTTACATTATTTGGGTTGATCAGTCTAGTTGTGTATGTAGTGTGCAGTGAATTGCACTGATTTAAAGGTGCACTGTGTAACTTTTTGGTTCAGGGTCCGTCTCCTGCTTTTTTTCTATGTATATGTCATTGCTCTGCCTGGAATGTTCCACAGTATGACATTAAACAGCTCTACTTTACATTTATTCAATGTCAGGTGATTTTATGGCTAAAAAATGCCTTGAAAAACAGACATTCTGACTGTGAGTGGGGTCGCCTTTCCACAGATCTGACCTCTAACGTGGTCTGGTTTGGTCTTCATGAAGATAGAATGGTTTAATACCATATCGTGAAACATTCCAGACGAAGCAATAACATCTCATGGAGAAAAGCATTTGATGGACCTTCCACCAGAAAAGTTACACAATGCAACTTTAAATTTCACTTTAACCAGGCTGTAAACTGACACAATGAATAAATTGCATTTTCATACATTTTTAATATTACTATCTTTTTTTTTTTTTTTATTTACAATGTGGATGAATTGAAAAATGTGGAGTGAAGAAATGGTCCTTAGTGCAGATAATAGTATAGAATCTTCAAAATTTCACTTTGAATTCCACAATATTGCATTTATAAACATGTGTGGATTAGTGGGTAGGGAAACAGGAAGACACAAAACACACAAAGAAGTGGCCTTTTCACAGCGACACAGCCAATTAAAACAGAGCAAGGTTTACAACTGCTCTATTTACGAATGTCTTTTTTCCTATTTTAATATATCTTCTACTATAGTGGTCCATGCAGTAACTGAATTGTCTTTACCAATCTCACACACAAGCCTGTTTCTTCTCTACATAGTACTTGATAAAGGAGTATATTTATAGTATATAAATCAGACTGAAGTGCCTCCTTGTAAGCATGCTCTCCAATTTCCACAAAGACATTAGCACTTTGTTGTTCCTCTATTGTTTCTAACAGAAGACTTATGATTTATGATGTTAAAGGTTTGTGGTAAAGGGAAGATATAGGAGGATGTCGTTGTAGATTTGGGAGTTTCCTTGTTTAATGTGATGTACAGAAAAGTGCTGAGTGCATGTGAAAGCCAAGTCCACTGTGTCCTTCAAGTCCCAATAAACTCTGTGCTATAGTTTGAATACTCCACACTGTTGTTTATTGTCTTTTGTAATTTACAATATATTATTTGTATTTACTCCTGTGCAAAAATCTTATTATAAAACAGGGAAGTAAAGACTTAGACAAACTTTATTGATCCACAAGAGAAATTGTTTGGACATACTAGCTCACAGCATATTATAATAACAAAGAGAAACATATTAACAGTATAATAAATTCTAAATAAGTAGCATAAGTAGCAAAAGTCTGGCGTCAAATAAGGCATAATTATATAAATGTATATGTACAAGTAAAAATAATATATAGAAATATAGTAATAAAAATATATCTCAGCTATATACAAGAGGTCCTAAGGAAAACTTATATGATGAGGATGCAGTAAAGAAACATAAAATAGAACATTAAAAAATCAAGTTAACTGTTATGTACTTAATCTGACCTTCAGTTTTTAAGAATATAATACTGATATAGGTTTACAAAGCATTAACATCTTGATGTCTGGAATGATTCACAGTATGGCATAAAACCTTTCCGTCTTCATGAAGACCAAACCAGACCAAGTTACAGGTCTGATCTGTGGAGAGGAGACCCCAAAAACAGCCAGAATGCCTGTTTAGGTATTTTTGAGCTATAAAACCACCTGTAATTGAATAAATGTAACGTAGAACTGTTTAATGTCATACTGTGGAACATTTCAGACAGAGCAATGACATATCCATAGAAACAAGCAGGTGACAGACCCCCAAAAGTTACACAGTACACCATTAAATGTTATGAACTTAATCATTTTATGACCTTTAGTTTTTAAGAATATAATATTGATATAGATTCAGATTTCTTCACCATTTAATTTACCATTCATTTAAAGGTGCATTGTGCAACCTTTTTGGGGCAGTGTGTAACCTTTCTTACTGCTTTGTCTGGAAGGTTTCGCAGTGTGGTATTACTTTGCACTATGGTATAACATTTTTCGATTATCATGGAGACCACACCAGGCCAAGTTACAGATCTGTGGAGAGGCAACTCTGCTCACAGTCAGAATGCCTGTTTTTCCTGTAATTTAACAAATGTAAGTTAGTGCTGTTTAATGTCATACTGTGAAACATTCCAAGCAGAATAATGTCATATCCATAGAAACAAGAAAGTGACGGACCCCCTACCGAAAAGTTACATAGTGTGCCTTTAATTTTTATAATTTATTGTCTATAATTTCCTTCAGTTCTAATAAGATTTAGTAATCATCAGTACATAATAACATTTGTAGGCTTATATGTTTGAGACCTAAACATTTCCTCTGTAGCCTGGACAGTCAAATGAATAATGCAATCTGTCCCAGGATGGTGGTGCTCATTAAAAGATAATGCTTCTCTTGTGAACCGGGGAGATTGGGATTTGACCCACTTCTCCTCCATTGTCCCATCAGTGAGAAACAGAATGGACTAGACACATGACTGCTTTGCCTCTGTCTGCTCCAGCACTGACTGCGACAGAACTAGACCTCTGTTTTCCTGTTTTTAAGGCCAGATGAACCAATAGATCACTTGTGTCATAGAAGAAGAGAGATGTAAGGTTGGCAGGTTAAGGTGACTAGAGGGACACCTCCATCTTGTTTTTATTTTCTTAGTAAAAAATCCCGCTATTAATCAGATGAGTTGCTAGTTTGTATGGTGGTGCCTCTGTTGACATTAGGCGCATGTCTGACGCAGAGTGAGTTGAAGCAATATTACTGTTAGATAATGTGGGTTTTAGTTGGATGTAGTCAGCAAGGTTGTCAAAATATCTGAGTAGCTTGGTCAGACCTGGAACAGTGAATTTAGTTGTGTTTTATAACAGTGAAGTAATGATTTGGCATGAAATAAAATGCTTTGAAAACCTGACAAAAAGCTGTTACTGACAACACTTTTGTTAACGTCATCATCTATTAATTTTTTTTAATTAAATATTAAACATACACTTTATTATTTAATTAATTATATCCATCCGGTGGGACATGCCTGGAACACCTCCCGAGGGAGGTATCCAGGAGGCATCCGGAACAGATGCCCGAGCCACCTCAGCTGGCTCCTCTCAATGTGGAGGAGCAGTGGCTCTACTCCAAGCTCCTCCCATGTGACTGAGCTCCTCACCCTATCTCTAAGGGAGCACCCAGCCACTCTGTGGAGGAAACTCATTTTGGCCGCTTGCATCCGCGATCTTGTCCTTTCGGTCATTACCCAAAGCTCATGACCATAGGTGAGGGTAGGAACGTAGATTGAACGATAAATCGAGAGCTTTGCCTTTCGGCTCATCTCCCTCTTCACCACAACGGTCTGATACAGCGACTACATCACTGCCGACACTGCACCAATCCGCCTGTTAATCTTATGCTCCATCCTCCCCTCACTCGTGAACAAGACCCCGAGATACTTGAACTCCTCCACTTGAGGCAGGGACTCTCCACCCACCTGGAGAGGGCAAGTCACCTTTTTCCGGTCAAGAACCATGGCCTCGGATTTGGAGAAGCTGATCCTCATCCCAGCTGCTTCACACTCGCCTGCAAACTGCCCCAGTGCACGTTGGAGCTCCCGGTCCGATGAAGCCATCAGGACAACATCATCTGCAAACAGCAGAGATGAGATCCTGTGGTCCCCAAACCGGATCCCCTCCAGCCCCTGAGTGCGCCTAGAAATTCTGTCCATAAATACAATGAACTGAACCAGTGACAAAGGGCAGCCCTGGCGGAGTCCAACATGCACCGGAAACAGGTCTGACTTACTACTGGCAATGCGAACACAGCTCCTGCTCCGGTCATACAGGGACCAGACAGCCCTTAGCAAAGACCCCTTCTCCAGATCCACAAAGCACATGTGGACTGGTTGGGCAAACTCCCATGAACCCTCGAGCACCTGATGGAGAGTATAGAGCTGGTCCAGTGTTCTGCGGCCAGAAAGAAAACCACACTGCTCCCATGGGGTAAGGCTGGGCTACCAGATGCTCGCCATCAAGCACCCACCCCAGGCCTGGCTCCAGGGTGGGGCCCCGGTAACGCCAATCCGGGTGACATAACTGGCCTTGCTGTGTTTCTCATCACAGGGGCTTCTGATCTAGCTTGTATTAGTGGGATAGAGACAAGGGGTAGCAAAACTGAGAAGTTTGTCAATGCAAGGGGTGAATGTGTGGAACAGTTTAAATGATGATCTGAAGTTCATTGTTTATGTTTTAAAAAGTCACAAATTTATTTAACAGAGAAAAATTGTAAATCCTGAAGTTGCATTTGCTGCGTGTGTATTATTCTTGTTTGTAAAAGCTATTAAATTGCCCAGTGAGCACAATGTAGTAATGTGAAAAGGATATGCTAAGCTTTTTGGTCTTGCATTTAATTTGATTTATCTGAGTGAGACAACCTGTTTAATTTTGTTGAATAAACTAAACTAAACTAAACTAAACACATTACACATTTTTGATGTGCCCCTTTCCTGCATTGGGCTCTGCATATTTTTTTTACATTTGAGAAAGATCATTATTTCCTTAAGTCACTGATAAAAATAGGTCACAGTTTCACCTTTGCTTCTTGTACCATGAGAAGGTGTATGAGTCATTTCAGACTTCTTCCAGTGTCGTCTCTGATGCAAGCTAAACTGTCTGATGTCCCACACAATAAAAACAACATTTTTTGTGAGTGAGTCAAATGCAGTGGGCTTTGGGCACTGGACGTTATCTGAGGTCTGTAACGTGCAGCTCGTGTCCATGTGGAGGCCTTGGCACCACAGCCGTTGGGACAGTGAGGCAATGTGTGTGCGTGTGTGTGTGTGTGTTTATCTACGCCATGATAACCGTGTGTCCTTGTCGAATCCTATATATACAGACACCTTCACCCTACTCCAGAAACAAGCTTTGGTCCACTCTGCTCCAACACTAGGTGCACTTCTTTAACTTTATTCTATCAACGTTATTACTCATACAGATTTGGAGACTATAATCAACTTACATTCATTGTTCCATAGTCCAGTTCACTTAAACTCCCAGAAAATCTTATAAGACAAAATGCTGCCTGCAACCTTCAAGCTGTGTGCTGGCATCTCCTACAGGCATATGAGGAACATGACAGGTGAGTAACTTGTCTTTATTTGGATTTTTTAAAAATATGTAACATTATCTTGAAATTTAGTTTATTTCTGACCAATGTAGGTTTAAGAAAAAATGCACTAGTTGCCATTCACCATGAGTTGAACAGGCTGGCTGGTCCTGGTCCAAGCAATTGGATAAGCCAAGTCCGAAGACGGAGCTCCCTTCTCAGTAAGTGTTCAAATGGTCTTACTGTGCTCTTCAAAATTGTAATGTTTTAGGAATTTTAACTCCATTTACAAAGTAAAATTATTACTCATATACTACCTTTGGTATTTTTGCTACTTTTTTTTTTTTTTTTTTTTTTTTTAGAATTTATTATTACCTTTTCTTTTTGTTATTATAATATATTATGATGTGTGAGCTGCTGTGTCCAAGTAATTTTACACAAAACACAGAAGGACATAGAAGATCTTTATTACACAGTAATAAATGAATAGAGTAATAAAATGTATACTTTTGTGTCAAGGTTCCCGGATTATTGAACAGGAAGGATTCAATGAAGCAGAGTTGTCTTATGTTAAACAAGGAGAGGATGCACTGAATAAAGCTGTAAGCATCCTCAGTGATCAAGAGGGCTGGACTGTCGAAACTGTGGCTGTGAGTACATACAATAAAATAATTACTCAAGCTAATTATTCCAATATTGTGAACCTTTTATGTAATTAAATACTGTTAAAATGTCCACCGGATATTAAGCCACAAATGTGAACGAATGCATGACTGAATACTGGCTGTATCTTCTTCTTATTGTTTAGGCGAATGGAGACAAGGTTCTGAGTAAGGTTCTGCCAGACATCGGAAAAGTGTTCAAGCTGGAGGTGATGCTGGAGCAGCCTCCAGACAGTCTGTACGAGGAGCTAGTGGGAAACATGGAGCAGATGGGAGACTGGAATCCAAATGTCAAACAGGTCAAGGTAAGTACAGGGTAACCCTAACCCTGACCCTAACCCTGGGCCCCTAAAACCCTGAACTGGACCCTCTACCTATTAATTTATATTATTGATCCAGTAGCTCACACATCACAATATATTATAATAACAAAGAGAAAAAATATAAATGGTAATAATACATTCTAAATAAGCAGCAAAAAATATCAATCAAATCAATTTTCTGTCAAATTGTTGATTCTGCTGTAACTATTAACACCATTACCTATAGTAAAATACAACTAATTTGACAAACAAAAGCACAAAGTAGAGTAACCACTTTAATGGCTTGAGAAGCATTAAGTACATTTTTAACAACATAAATGTATATTGCATCTATAGATAATTCAAAAGATCGGACAGGACACAATGATCACCCATGAGGTTTCGGCTGAGACCCCTGGTAATGTGGTTGGGCCCCGGGACTTTGTGAGTGTGCGGTGTGCAAAACGCAGAGGCTCCACCTGCTTCCTGGCCGGAATGTCCACCCAGCATCCCAACATGCCTGAGCAGAGGGGGGTAGTTAGGTGAGATGAGACAAGAGGACTTCAAGGCTTTCTAGCTTTTTAGTAACAATAATAATAATAATAATAATACATGTACTGAGGTTTGTCATAATTGCTTGTTTGTTTGTTTTTTCAGGGCGGAGAATGGGCCCACATGTATAGTTCTGAAGCCCTGTGCTGATGATTTTAATAAAACCAAGTTTACCTGGTTATTAAGTCTCGATCTAAAGGTATGCATTTAAATTACAGTTTGCAGGCTTTATCAAAATCTTAAAAATAATCAAAAACTCAATTTAAAAGGTGCAAATGGAAATCTGTTGCTTGCAATATGTGTGTGTGTGTGTGCGCGTGTGTGTGTGTGTAGGCATATACTGTATACTGTATAACCCTAACCCTAATCAATTTATTTATTTTTTTTAACTCATCCTGCCACTTTGTCTCTGCCAGGGCTGGCTCCCGAAGACTATCATAAATAAAGTGCTCTCACAGACGCAGATGGATTTTGCCAATCACCTTCGACAAAGGATGGCCACCAATGTTTCTATGGACATGGCTCCTGCCACCTGCTGACACAAAACACAATGTCACAACGTATAAAAGTACATAAAAGCTCTTCTGTCCGTGTCAGACTAAAGTAAAAGTAATACTGCCCCATAATTTTGAGTTAAAATGCTAAATAAAGTCTATACTATCAGATATGGCCCCTCCTCTCTTTTACTGTATTTCACTGTTCTATTTATTGAAGATGGATTACTAAAATATAGAATAAAATATTTCATGATTCAATGTTTAATTTTTGGGGTGCATATCTTCTTATTTGTGTATTTAAATCCATAAGAAGCTTCACAGTCACATTGCAAAATATTATAAAGCTGAATCTAATAAAGATTGAAATCTGAAATCAGAATTACTATTTGTGCAATAATCCATACATTTGGTATTGTTAACATTCTGGATTTGGATACAGAACTGGAAAAAAGACTCTAAATAGGCCTAAATCTGTTGCAAGCTATTGTTACAACCAAAAAAAAAGTTTTTCCCTTACTGGACATATTAGAAATGAGTCATTGTTATTCAGATGCATTAAATGTCCCTTTTGCATCCTTATCCTTTTTTTATTTTTATTTTTATTTTTTTTTACCAGCCACGATTTTCTTAATTCCAAGTCTAATTTGTTGGGTCACAGCCTAATTAAATAACATATGTAGCTTACTTAAGTTCCCTATAGGTTGCCTAAAAGTTATATTTTGCTCTTTTCAAGTGATGGGCTATTTAGCGCCTTATCTCTGTCTCTAAATATCTTTAAATTGCACTAAACAATTTAAACAAAATGTTAAAAACACCTAAAGGGAAAGAATAAATCACACTAAGTAACAGTCATGCACCTATAAATGTGTTTCATATAGGCCTGAATAAGCTGCATAGGACCTAGGCTATATCCTGTATGTGCATAGGCTTCTCTTTAAAGTCTGTAATATTGAATGCCCCGTAATATGATTGCTGGAGCTTTCATACAATTTAAGACTGACATCATAGCTATAGACAGACTGTAATGCTGTAAGGTGGGAAGGAGAGAGATAGAGAGAGAGACTGGGAGAGAGGAGGAGGAGGAGAGAAGACTAACCATGACGTAATGATCCAAAAGCTGTGCAGTGAACTACAATTCCCAGGATGCACTCGAAATTACCGTGGCCACAGGACGGGGGAAGGGAAGCTGAGATTGGAGGGAGAAACAATCAGAAACTAAGGTACTTTTAAAGATTCTTAATTGTTGTAATTTTGCTAGGCGTATAACACACTAAATTGTGCATTTCACAGACAGTCTCACAAAGATGTCAAGATTCATCCAAAATAATCTTTTTTTGTTCAGACGCTCCATCTCCGTTACAGTTCAATAGAGCTTTGGCTAGTCCTTTAGTTAGCTTGACAGCTGGCTTTTCGAGTGGCAACGGCGTTGTAACACATTAACTACACTTGTTTTTATTGTTTAAGCTATATGTCTATTTTTTAATTTTCATGCAGGCCTGAATGCACGCATGCAAACGTTTCATCCTTCTTTTGTTCGCGCTGTAGCAGGGTCTTTGTGCGGCGATCATAGCTGGCACAGGGTTAGCTCGGCGTTGCAGCGACAGTAGCTGTCAAAGCGGCAGCGGTAGGCTACTGGAGTAGAAATATAGAATGAGGCACTGCTCTTCCCATTCTCTCATCAGATATTTATGCTGTCATTGCCAGCATTGCCTTCGTTTTTATATCGTTTGCTTTTTGCACACGTAACAGATGGAGCTCTTAAACTTGCAAAAGTCAAGAGATAGTGAAAATACGTCATTAGAGCAATCTATGTGATTTCAATGGTAAAAGTGATAAGGGCGAGTTGGACCTTCTCATATAACCACCGTGCATCATGACGATCAGTAAAGTAATATTATATGGTATTGGTAATATAATTGTCAGTTATTATTATTTTTAATCAGCTTATCTAAGGTTACCTACTTACCTACTTCAAAAACCTATTCAAAATCTGTAATATTGCACTGGTACACTGAATGTAGGCCAATTCTTAGTATACTAAAATACTGTAAATTATTTAGCTAATTTATTTTGTACTATACCTTTGCTATAATAACTATAGAGTGTTAAATGTAGAACATCATTTTTGTTAATCATGCTAATAACATTCTTTTAATCTTTTATCTTTAGATGCAGTAACCACATACCATCCCCTCCATAAGACTGACCATACACGGACCCTCACCACCCATATTTTTAGTTTTTACTTTGCTCGGCCTTAACTTTTAACTAGAAAAGAAGTAACCAGACAGTAGCAGAAAGTGTTCTTGGTCTTGATCTGTGTGCCAAGGTAATGAAGAGTCTTGGGCAAGGAGAGCCCAGCCCTGAAAATGTCATTATCTAGCTTTTGTGCACCTCTGACGGGCCAAAGAAGCCAACCAAGTGGCCAAGGAGATTTGTGGAGGAAAGGAAGCAAGGAACTATCTGAGGAGGCTGTGTATTAATGTATAGCCATTCTGCCAAGGCATTTTTGTAGACTGACATTCACACGTTCATCCCAACACAGAGAGTCGAAGTTGGATTTTGGGTGGTCAAAATATACACTCAGTCATTACTACTTCACAACATGGATCTCTGCCACAAGTAAGAACTTCTGGAACAAACAAATTGGTGACTGTGGACCCTGGGTGTAGAAAAAAACAAGTTGAAAAGCAAATGTGCACTATAACAACCATGGTGGTCCTGCCATCGGATCTTTGGCCCATCTCGCGCTATGATTTCACTCGCCTCTAGAGGCCAGGATCCAGAATACAATTGCCAGCCACCCCACATATATGCAATGGAGGAAGACACTGATGTCACATCCCACAAGGAGGTGATTATATTTTGCACTCTCACTTTAAATCTCGTTATATCAGATTTACATCATGAGAAGTTTAGTGGACATGCCAAGCAATTTGCATCACTACATTTTTGAAGAATGACTATATGAATAAATAAATAATTAATTAATTACTATATATTAGTCAGATATTTATTTTAATTGCGAAAACTGACTTGCATTTGATGACATATATGTAGTACCGTAAATAGCGTAATACATGTTGCATAATAAGCACAATAAAATAAATGCCCAAATGAATTTGCCAGGTGAGATTAAACATAATGTATTATCTAACAACTTAATTTGTTAACTTCTCCCGGGGACATTATCAAATGTTGTTACTGCTCCGTGCTGTTGTTTAATGTCTCCAATTAGGAGGTGATTTGTTTAAGCAGTTCTGTCACATGTGTTTAAGTTAAGTCCTAAGGTCAACAGTGCTGTCTACCTTAGCTGTAATCTCTGGTGCCGTTTGCTTGGTGTGTTGCCATGGCGGCAGCTGACAAAGCATTTCCCTTATCCCCAGTTTGGTTTTTCAGTAACATTAACTCTCCCTTCCTGGCACCTATCCATGGCTGTGGCAACCTAACTGTATACTAGGGATACCCCTGTCCAACTAAGTTGGGTTTTGACATGGGAGGGATAGCCACTATGTCACTCAGTGCCAGTATGGGAGGTGTACAGACAAATGCTTTTTGCACTTAATATAGAGCATGCTAGTTTTACTTGCCAAGAGATGAATATTGGATAAATACATGTTTTAACTTGATTCACATGTTCCTTATTATTTTATATATTCTGTAGGGTCTGAATGGCTTGTCTCATGAATGCAAACCAGTAGAAGACATAAATGGGCACTCCAATCATAAACCAGTAAGTTTTTTCCAGTTTGTGAAGTAAGCACAATAATAAGATTTCCTCTTCTATGTGTAAGTGTGGGGTGGCTTTCAACTTTAACATGCTATAAACTGATTTTGCAGGTCATGAATGGATTGATAATTGGTCATAATAACAAAGACCACACAAATAGCAGTGTTCCACTGAGATCTTTGCCAGTAAGTTGACCTCTGTCCAAGCACAGTTTAAAAAGCTAATTAAGCAAATACTAAACTAAACATTTTGTCCAGATTTCAGCACTGAAACAGAATGGCCTTTTGCAGACCTTGGCAGCAGGAGGGAAGCAACCAAAACCTGCAGGTGATACACCTCTCTTCTTAACTTAAGGTTTATCCATGTATCTTAGTGACATAACACTATTTGGAAGTAAGGCCTCTCTTTGGGATAAAAGATGTATAGTGTTAGGTGGCTTGTATTTACATTGCTGCTCATTCCCTTTTTACTATTCTGTGGTAATTTGCTCTCGTCTTTATAGATGAAAATGAGGAGCTGGAAAAGGCCAGACAGGAGTGGGAAGCAGTTGAGAGCGTACAACCAGGTCAGCTCTCATATGAAACTTTCCCTTTTAAATGTGTGATTATATTGGTGTGTCATATCATAAGCTAAAATATACTGTATATATTTAGTGATCTCTGAAGATTCCACGCCAACTCCACTCATCTCTTTTAACGAAGCTCTTCAGTACTTCCAGACCACAGATCTTGGGGATTTAATTGTAAGAACCACAGCCTACATACTACACAAAATGCCACTCAGTAATTATAATTTAAAATGGATGATGGATATATAATAGTCCCCAAATAATGCACATTCCATTCTATTTTTTATAAGAAAGCACACCAAATATGATTTCATAACTATTTTTGTTCCACCCATATGAAAACAAAAATGTGCGGCTGGTTAGTAAAATCAAAGTTAAATTGTGTTCTAAACATTATTGTTATTTCATCTTATGGCATTGTACTTAACAATTTGTATTTACCTTTTATGCACTGAATTTGCTAATAATCTTGGGTATGCTTAAAGTAGGAAAGATTAGTTATAGTTACATCTTTTTTAATTCACGTCTATAGAAGAATATCCAGCCCACCATTCGTAGGACTGGTCTGGCTGCCATCACACACTTCCTCTTTGGCCCTCCGCGATTGCACCGAGAACTGCTGGAGGAGAGGGACCTGGTCTTTGCCATTGCTCAGTGTGAGTATCTGTGCGCAGCTGTTTAACTCATGAATGTTTTTACGTTCAAATCTCTAATCGTGTCTTTTTCGTTTGTGTTTATGTCTACTGCAGGCCCAGTGGACAACAGCCAACCCATCCACATGCGTGTCCTTCAGACTATTTATAAGAGACTAGTTGGCAGCAAGTTAGACTGTCCCCGCTATGGGGTGCACTGGGAGACCATTGGGTTTCAGGGTAGGACTTATAACTAAACTTAGATTTTTACATAAATGAAAGTATTATAACTTGCGTCTTTAAAAAAATGTATTTCTGTTTATTTTGCAGGTACAGATCCAGCCACAGACCTGCGTGGCACTGGTTTCTTGGGTCTCATGCATAGTCTATACTTTGTTATGGACCCAGAAATGCTACCACTTGCTAGAGACATTTACAAGCTTTCACTACATCCAACACAGGTATCTTTGGTTAAATTAAAGGTTTTATGTAAGGCATTAAGATAAGATAAGATAAGATAATCCTTTATTCGTCCCACAGTGGGGAAATTTCAATGTCACAACGCAAGTTTCAGAAAAAGTAGGAAAACAAGAGCACACATCAAAAACAAGATAAATAATAAGTATTTACAATCACAATATTGTGTACAGTGCAGTGATGGACAGTGGTGGTTAAATAAATAAATAAGTAGCAGGTAGTGACTTTAAATAGTAACCTAGTTTTTATATTGCAGATAGACCATCTTAGAATAATGTAAAACAAGTGAAGTTAATCCTTATGACATATATAAATATAAAATGTCAGCAGAGAGTTTAGAAACTGCTGAGGTGCTCTGTTGTGAAAGAAATGGAACTAAGCTAACAACAATGGCTACTACTGCTAAAAGGACTGGCTATGTAATGAATTAAGTTTTAGTTCTAAAATGTATGGACTTCATGGATTAACACAAGATGACATATAGGGTGTAGAATGAACTGAAAATGTGCAAAATGAACAAAACACAACAGATGGTGAAAAATCTGAAAAACGTTAGCTTAGCATTGCATAAAACTTTTATGCATTAACAAATACTGTTTCATAGAATGTAAATTGTTTTTGTTTTTCGGTAGAACTTTCCATTCAGTGTGATGTCGATCAACATGACTCGCATCGCTCTGCAAGTTCTCAGAGAGGAAGCCCTGTCCAAGTCTGTTATTGTCTTTTAAATGGTTTGCTTTATTCACTGTATCATTTCCTCTGAAACTTTGTTGTTTTTACCAGGGAGTGCAATCGTCGTCAGCAGGTAGTGGGTGTACTAAATGAGTTCTATGTTGCCACATATTTGCACCTGTACCAGCTGTGGAAGACCCAGCAGAAGACCATTGCTGACTCTGGATTTGTACTCAAGGGTATTTATTGTTGTTACATTGAACCTTTCATTAGTATTACTGTATTTTTATAGAGCTATGCCATTAGAACAGTATATTTATATTCACGGTGTTTATGGCAGTGTAGTAAAATAAAACATTTAATTACTAAATACTATAACTAATTTACAGTATAAGAGTCAAAATAAATGTGGATATGAAAAAAATGCAAATAAAAAAAATTAATTCACACTCATGAAAGATTGCCATACCAGTAAATTTTAATAGAACTATCCTTCACCCATGAATCTCAGTATTGAACAATAACAACATGAGATGGTTATACAGATTGCTTTCGCTGTGTGAGTCTAACATTTACTGTGTTTTATAACCCCTCAGAAGTGGAGCTGTTTGCCAAAAAGAACCCCAAGCAGATGCTGCGCCGACTAGAGGTCTTCCTGAAAGAGAGGCGGGCAGGTGGCATACCCCGTGGGACATCTCCAGACCCTCAGGCCCAGCAGCCCTCTCCCAGCCTGGGGGAGAGGGGGGCTCGTGGAGGACATGGAAGCAGGGCCAAGGAGATGCACTTCACAGGAGTGTGTGATTTACCACCGGACATGGAGGGAGAGGCCAGGCTGATCTGAGAGACTGTGCGCTTGTGTGTCTGTGTGAATGTGGCAGTCTTCTTTGTGAGTATATATATATTAACGTGTTGTGTAAGTTGCTTCTTCTGTTACACAAAGACCAAGAAGTCTACCAGACCCTGATCTGCGACCTGCTACCTGAACCTTTTAACACATCTGCTCTGTTCATTGTTGCTGGGATGCTGCACTTTGACTAAATGTAGGATCTTTATCTTCGATTATTAAGTTACATTTTTGTAAACAGAGATCTAACACCAGATATCAAGAGCTATAACAGGTCAGAAACACAAGATGTCACAAAAAAGTGAATGCTTGCACTTTTGTCTATGTAGTAGCCAAATTATAAGCTGCCAAATTCTTGTGGTTAAACTGTACCTGCCTAGAAGTCCAAAATGTAAAAGTCCCTACAATTTGTCACCAAGGGTTTGTGAGCATTAACAGGCTTGGCCTTTGCTCCCAGTGGAGCAAGAGACTTGCCATCATGCAAACTTGCATGCATTGTACGATGTCAGGAATATACTTTAATACTTTATTGTATCTCTCCTGTAATGTGGGAGGTAAAATCTTGAGCAAAATCTTTACAAGGCAGAAAGAGCTGCTGTTGCACACTACAATAAGTAGGCACTATTAAAATATAAAATATAATGTGGGCTTTTAATGCAGCTTGCTTCTAAAGGTTCACTCAAATAGCATTAATGAAGAATATTCAGGTGAAAGATTTTTAATAGACCCTTGTCAGATGTGTTGAAAGTATAGCCAGTGGTGGATGCGTTCAGAGATGTGTGTTGTGTGTTGCTGGGATCTAATTAGGTTAATACATCCACAAAGGTGGGTTAATTTTCTAAATAAATTTTAAAAATGTGTCTTTTAGCCCTTTCTGTAGGGGTAATAATTGAAAGCACTTCAGATCTTTATTAAATTGCTGAGAGACTATGAAAAGACCTAGAGTTGTGCAAATTAACATCAGAAATTCTTGTGTGAACGTCCTGCCTTTGGCCACAGCCAATGAGATGCTTCATATTAGTGTTTAGCTGGGCCTTGGTCTCGGCTCAAGGCCAAGTCTAGTATGAGCTTTCTCTACATTCCGTTAAAGCATGTGATTGTATTATTTTTTTAATAGTTATAAACTTTATTCCAGTGTGCTTGTGTGTGCGATGCAGGGGGAGCTGATATTGATAAAGGATGCCTCTCTTTGGAGATGTATGGTACAGTATGCAATCCCAGCTCTAACTCGATAATCAAAAACAATGTGCTGTGTGACGATAGAAATCGTTCCTAACTTCAGGGTTTGTGTGAATGTTTGTGTGAGCGTGTGTGTGTGACAGGAACTGACTACAGATGGGGTGCTTTCCACTGCACACGCATGAAGCCAGCTCTCCTAAATACCTGATGCACCAAGCTTGAAAAATGGTACTTTTACAACTTTACAAGTGGTACAATTGTTAAGATATTTTGGTTAGTTGAAAATGAGTTTGTGGATCTAGTTTTAATAGAGCTGGGTCCTGAAGTGTACTATTGTGAAAGCCAACATTGTAGTCTCAATCTGTAGCATGTTCAGGTAGCACTAGTACTGTAGCATCTTTAGC
This sequence comes from Taenioides sp. WSHXM2023, assembly GCA_029959045.1. NCBI lineage: Eukaryota > Metazoa > Chordata > Actinopteri > Gobiiformes > Gobiidae > Taenioides > Taenioides sp. WSHXM2023. The sequence goes on from CM057089.1 coordinate 13,800,194, forward strand.
CTCCTCTTCTTTGTAAATGTTAATATCACGTCTCAGTTGGGTCCGTAGTGTCAGTCCAAGTGCTAAAACTGTTACTACTATAGCACATCCATTTCACCTGAACATCAAGCCTTCATATAGTCACGTGTTGCTTGGGGGGCACATATGTTGAACAGATGTTTTGATGAAATGTGAGATATAGGTTTTACTTGAATGGTTAGAAGAAGATAACTGTGCCTACATGCGCCCTTGTAGGATTGGTTGAAATAACCTTTTTTTCCTTTGATTTGAGCCACCGTGCCACTTTAGAAACTCCATATTCACACAATCAAATTTGGTGTTTCCCCCTTTAATGTGTGGGTTTAATAAATGTATGCATAAATTATTAGGCATATAAATCTATTGTCTTTCCCATCTTCCATTTGCCATTGTTTAACCTTTACAAATGAGCTGATGTAGTTTTGCCAATTGTTGGCAAGTGTATTGACAGATCAGGAAACTTTGCACTGTTGTAGATATTTGATAGTATGTATGATGTATGCAAGAGGATACAGGCCATTTTCGATAGCCATAAAGTTCATTGCCATCTCATTAAACCTGGCATTTTTTCTCATTTAAAAAGTTGGTAATACTACAGTTTAGTTTTGGTCATGTTAAAAATGAGGAGCAGTACAGTGTATGTAAATCAGGAAGTCTGTATATTAATGATTAAATGATTGTAACTGTATGATTGTGAGTAGGGCATTATACTGAAACACATTGCTTACCTCAAAACTTGAGACAAATCTCTCCTTTCTCTCCTGACATTGGTTTGAGATGACCTGTGCTCTCTTTAGACCGAATTCTTTTTTAAAAAATTTTCTTGTACCTTGGCCTACTCGCATATTAATTGGACATGTAATGTAATGTATATCCAACAAAGTGAGCACTACATAATAGCAAACTAACACAAAAGCTGATCAATGTTAAGTGTATACTATTTAAACCGACATTTATTAACACTACTATATAGGCTCACATGCTATAATGCACAGCTGCAGATAAAATTATGAGTTTTAATTCAAAAATATTTTACGATTAATTGGCTCATGTTGACCATATTGAAATAAGCTGGTTTTCTTGTGGCTTTAGTGATAGTACAGTACATTTGCTGTGGTGTGTTTGGTGTCAAGAAAACACTCAAGATCCAACTTTCTCAGTCACAAACAGTTTATTGATTGTAATGGTATGGGCTTGATTAGCTGTCATAAATTGTGTATGCTTTGGTATATATTTAAGTATCCAAACAAGGCCTGATTTGTACTCTCATATTACCAAAAGTTATATTTTAAGCAGTCGTAATAGATCATTTTATTGCTTTCTTTATTGTTTGATACCTCCTCAAATTGTGAATCAAGAAAAACAGGGGTAAAACGGGTTAGCAGGATGTCATATGCTCTGAGAGGTGTGTGTGGTCTACTCGGGATTTCAATCACTTCTCAATATCCTGCGCTTTATATGAAGTTTTACTGTTGCCGTCATCGTCATGTCCCTCAGAGCATTTTATGACTGTACCTTGATTGTAGAAGCCCTATTTTATACTGAGAGTTATTTCAGAATACAGTATGTGCTGTTGTACATTCAATGTATTGTAAGGAGAAAGCTAAATAAATGCAGTTTAAAACAAATATCTTGATTGTGTTTCTTGCATATCTATAGAGCTTGATGGTAGTCTTAGCTTGTATTGGGACAGCCAATTTATCTCAAATTTTTCTATTTTTCTTTATTCAGTAAACCCTTGTAGGTATTATGAATCTGTTTAATATAAAGGTAACATTAAAGGTCCATTGTGTAACTTCTTTGATGGAGGGTCACTTGGTTGTTTCTACGGTTATGTCATTGTTCTGGCTGGAATGTGCCACAGTGTGACATTAAAAAGTTCTCTTTTACATTTATTAAATTACAGGTGGTTTTATAGCTCAAAAATACCTAGAGAAACAGGCATTTTGACTGACTCCACAGAGCTGACCTGTAACTTGGTCTGATTTGATCGCCATGAAGAAAAGCATTTGACAGACCCTCCACCAGAAAAGTTACACAATGCACCTTTACATAATAATAGTGGTGGTGGTGGTGGTGGTGGTGGTGGTGATAACTGAATCAAAGCAGATGGTCCTACCTATGAATGCCTATTATAATTTTTTGTAGGTATTTATGTCTCTTTAGTTTTTAGATGTAACATGAGAAATAACCACTAGAGTGCACACTTGAATAGATCCACAATTGAGACTAAAATGTTAGAATAAAAAATATTTTCCTAGTAATTTGTGAAGACCTTTCATAATATTTTGAGTTGGCACATTTTAGACTGCCCTTTTTTACTTCCTGACTGAATATTATTATTTTCTCTTGTAAGTTCTCCCTTCTGAGAGGTTAAATCTTTAAAGTAACAGGACGTGTTAATATATGACTGTCAGGTTTTAGGCTCCTTAGCCTTAGAAGTGACCTTTCCATTGTAAAGGTTATAAATATAGGTCATAGTAAATTTTGGTTCAAAGGGTGGCATCTGGACATCATTTCAAGCTCCATATTATTGACCTATTTTTTTTTTTTAGCTTCTTCAGAATATCATCTATGAACTGCCCTAAATGTCTTCTTACTTTGCAAAGCTACTTGTCGTAAATTGTTCAAATGGGGGATTTTGGTTTTGGGTCAAAGAAATTTGTGAGGAATTTTGGTGTTTTTTGCCTCCATCTGTGCTTCATCAGACAGTGGCTCCGAGCCCATAGTGCCAGATGACAAGGCTGGGTTGGACCTGCTGAATCACTGCACACTCACAGTGGAAAAATCTCGTGGTTTGTCTCTCTATTAATAATATTTTTTTACTACTTACTCCTTAAGCCTATCATTCATGCCCTTGAGGAGAGCTGCTATCACAAGATATCACAAAAGCCCTCCTCAGTATTGGAATAAACTCTTGGAATAAATTTTCACTTTCAACACAATTATTCCAAATCAACCGTATGATTTGTGTAAAAATATTAAGCAATAAACAAATATTAGTGCAGTCATGTGCTCAACAAAAATACACAGTTGCTAATACGCCTATGAATAAGAAGTGAATGACATTATGTAGATATGTACAGAGCAAGGACCTGCTCCTAATTTGGAAAGTGAAAATGTAGGCTGGGATCAAACAGAAATCCTTGATAAAAGGGTAAATGCTTTAGTTAATTTAGTTTAGTCTACTTGAGAGCCTGTTAAATCACCATCACCACTATTACTAATAATTATAATTTGTTATAAAAAAATAAAAATAAAGATGAAATAAAATATGTTTCATTATGCATTTTGAGTAACAACGCTCCTCCTCCACATCTTTAGCACAGTGCAGTGAATGAGATGCACAATTCACATAGTTATAAGACTGTTTCCATTTGTACCTAGTGAGCCTGCTGCACTCCTCTCTCACTTCTCCAGCTCCCGTCTCCTCTCCCAGTCCCTCCCTCCATCTGTCGTCATTGTTTCCTGCCGGGGAGATGCGGACGCGGGGGCTGAGGCTACAGTGCACATACTAGTAGTGAATATTGGCCGACATATGCTGACCTGAAGGAATATGCCGCTCAAAATAAGAAATGATGTCAGATTAAGGAAAATATAGGCAAGGCACTGGAGAGGTTTAGTCTGTGTGGTCTGTTTGCCCCTCAGACAAGAGATGGGGTGTGAGGAGCTCTTGGCTTCTCATTCTACAATAAAAGTGGATGTTTGTATAGTTGCATCCACAGATTTGTAAATGTTTGTAAAAAAAAGTTTGTTAAAAAAAAAAAAAAGTACCCCAACGCTTTAGTGTTCCGCATGTACTTTTGCAGGCATTCCTAATTTGTGTGTTGACTTCCAAAAGTGGGTCAGTTTAAATGTCGACCTTGTTATGTTATATTATATTATATTATTATATTTTTTGGTATTGTTGACTGTACAAAGTGAATAGTAATAATTCTCCAAAATGTGGACAATGGTGTTCCAGTAATAACAACCGTATACCAGCTCCAACAGTTATAGTTATATTATTATATTATTATGATCTCTTTTGCAAAAGTGACCTGGCCAAGAGACAGCACATCTACTATATACATTTAATTCGAAGTCTTACTGTGGTAAAGACTTTTGCCATTATTAACATTAAGATTAGCCTACAGTATAGATACTGGCTTTGTAAAAGTATGTCTGTGGTTTCACAGATCCTGACTTGGAAATTACATTATTTTCATTATGAATTCTACTTCTTGTGTCTGTTTGTGAGGGTTGAGTAGCGTATGAAATCATGCATGAATTAAACATAAATCTAACTGAATCAGCACTAACTAGAGCTGATTTATTCATTACAAAAGCTTATAGAAATATGCTGAGTTGGCAGTTGTGTGCGTGTGTTCCTTATCCGAGAGCTATGACAGTTCAGATGGCAAACTGGTGAGCAGTAGACCGATGAATGGCAAAGAAAACACCAAATCAAGGTTACGTGTCTATCATCTGCTCGATCACTTCTCTGCGCTCCCTCCGTCCTATAGGCCCCTTCCCCGCCTGTTCTTTTTCCCCCTTACTAAAGCTGACTTCTCAACACCCCGAGGAAAGAATGACAGGACGCCACAGAGATCAGATGGAAATCCCAAATCCACCAACCAAAACAAGTCCAGGGCTGAAGAAGAATTTGTGCTCTGCTGTCTGTCTGTTTTCATTTTCATTCACTTTGCACTTTGCTGTGATTTAGTTTACTCCCTCCTTAAGATGGAATTCAGCCCCCTGTACCGCCTCTCTGTGGGGTCAAAGATGAAGAATTTATTTTAAGCTCGGCAAGAATATTAAACATTCGACATTGCCACATCCATTTTTATGATGAATTAACCAGGAATGCCAGGATAACAGACTTTTTCATTGTAAACTAAAAAAAATTATTAAATTAACCTAATGATTATTTGATCATTTGCAGAGAAATAAAGTCTTAAACTCACTTAGGTCTGGCATAGCCTTAGATCTCAGGACAAAAAAAAAGTTTACCGCAAAGATTGTGGTAAAAAAAATGGAAATAAATAAGATATATAATGGTCAATTTAATGGTGGATACCACAATCAAACCAGTTATCAGCGGTGGATGAAGTACTCAATTTTGTTACCTAAGTAAAAGTACAGATACAGAGGCAAAAAGTTACTCAAGTAAAAGTATCACATGAGAAAATTTAAGAGAAAGTATTAAACTACCTTATTAAAAATGTCCTTAAAGAGTAAAAAGTAAGTATTTAACAATTTAAGGATGAAATGTAGTGATTTTGATAAAGAATTTGGCTGATTTTAAGTGATTCAATTGATTCCTTAATCAATTTAATTTTGTTTGCTCAAAGTTGGGACAGCAACTCAAACTAAATCTGCTAAAACTAAGTCTAAGCCATTTTAGCAGGTCTCAAACCATAAAGAAAAGTACTTTTTACTTTTCAGTCCAGATCTAAAATGTAGTGGAGTAGAAAGTACAGATAACTGCTCTCAAATGTAGTGAAGTAAAAGTAAAAAGTATCCACTGAGAAAGTACAGATACTTAAAATTTGTACTTAAAGTATTGTACTTTTACTTTTGTACTTCATTACCTTCCACTGCTGCTAGTTATAAACTATTTCTGCAAACTTTTGTAGGTTTATTGTTGCTGAAGTTTGAAATTGCAATATAACATTAGCAATCAATGCAAAATTAACCAAGAGGCAATAAAACTCAGACTTCCCCGTAATCGAGAGGCACCTCCTCCAGTTGTATCTACCCCCTGCCTAAACCTGGCTGCACCTGTCCTGACTTGTTGGCCCAGTTGAAGCCACCCCCCTGTCCTAAATGTTGTTTTTTCAGCTGACCATATCCACAGGACACTTGGGAGCCCAGTCTTTTGGTTTGTCTAGATAGCTGGTTTTGTGTCTCTGCACATCACCTCTCCCACCCTCCTCCTTGCCTTAAAGATTTTGCCCCCTCCCACTTGCATCTCGGTCTAGCCCTGTCTGACAGAGTGGAGGAGCCGCAGACCTCTCTACAGCTGGAGTGAAGACCACATGGGAAGCTGAGGACACTTTAAGACAATACTGGATAAGGACATTATAGAAAAAAAACTTAACTTTTCACTTAAGGATTGTGCAGTTTGCAAGGATGAAATACCAGGCTTTGCTTGCATTTGTGGTGGTCTTATCCTGTCTACTGCTGGTGCCTCAAGGTGGAGAGACTGCAGGGGGGATTGTGTGTCTCCATCACACCCCAGAGGAAAGCAGGTCGGAAGTACAGCTGTTGGACAAGTCCCCAGATGAGCCTGAGACTGACCAACTACTGGACAGTGGCCTAGCAGACGTACTTAAGACAGGTGAGTTAAACCACACAGCGAAAGCATTTGGCATTCACCTGAGGGCGACTAATTCATTCCAGACAGCATCCTGGCAGGTGACTTCTACAACACTGAATCTTTCCATTATCTACAACTATGTTCAACTGTTATTGCTTTGTCAGACTTGATGTGCATTTCCAGTAGTTTTTACAATCCTTAAATCGATTTACAACACAGTATATTGTTCAAGCCCATTTTATGAATACTTTTCTTAGTAGTGTGAAATTGTTGGGGTGCCACTGAGATCGGGATTGTGTCTCTATATCTCAAAGAATTAGAATTAAAGCGTTAACCCAATGGAGATTTTAAGTAGCTCAGTGATAAAGTCTGCATTCATTCAAAGGTTATTCTGACACTATAGTGTGATAAAAGTTTTTCTTTACCAATAGTGACTCAGTAGCTTATCAGGTTCTTCCATTGCTTTTTATATTGTTTTTTGCCAATGGGTCTTTATGAACATCTCAATTATCATGTATTTTTTGACTTTCAATCCCAACCTCTTAATAGATTTATTAGTTGCTATGGAGATTCAAACTGTGATAGAAATCTATGAAGATTAAATGATGAAGAAAATACTAATCTGAAAATTAAAATTGTTTTCTCATTCTTCTTATTAAAAAGCAATGTGGCATTCATTATGGGACTGCTTCATCAAATAATCTGCCCCCAGTTTGCAGTGTTTTGTTTTGTTTTTAAAGATAAATGCCCTTCCAAACACAGCTATTTTAATTTACTCTGTCTTGAAAGAGAAAAAGAGGCTGTAAGTGTCAACATTAACAAAAAAATAAGTTTATTGAAAATATATCTTTAGTCAGAGTGAGAAGAGCACCAGAAGAAGGCAAAAAGAAGAAAAAGGACAAGAAAAACAAAAACAAAAACCCCAAAGCCACAAAAAAACCCAAAACAGAAAAGAAGGGCAAGAAGAAGGAAAAGACAACTACCACTGTTCCCCCGACGACAACAGGTGAGGATTGGGCATTAGATCGGGGGTAAGATGTCCACGTAAATTCAAATCTAATGACAATGTTGATCTTGTGTCTGGTGTGTGTAGCCATTCCAACCGAGCCGCCTACACAGCCAGAACCCTACACCGACTACCCCTATCTCGATCCTGGTGAGTGACACAGACATTCTTCAGAAAACTAGAGTGCCTGGATTTCTTTATTAAAGTGTGAAGTAGTGTTGTGGCCAAGACAATTAGGACTATACACTGTAAAGATCTGCAGAGCTATAAGCAGAGTTAGGTGAGGTACATTTTCCAAATATTAGTTTTATTGCATCATTTCCAGTTCAATAATGACAGTACAAATAACTATACTCTTAAAAATGAGAGAGTGAGAGAAAGAGAGAAATTCAAGTTTAAATTAAAGCAATGTGCTTCTAAATTAGGCTGGAGGTAAAAATTGCTATCCAAAATAAACTGCTTTGTGACTAAATAGTGTCCCCTTTAAACTAGATTCCAGATTTCTCTGTGCTTGAGAAGGAAAAATAGATTTGATGGTGATGTGAGACTTTTCCTTCTCTTACATTCCACTTTGTCAGACAACGACTATTGGAAACCAGATGATGACTACTGGGGGGCTGACACAACCCCGTCCCGACCACAGACGGAGGTCCCCATCACAGAAGCCCCCATCACAGAAGCCCCCATGACAGAAGCCCCCATCACAGAAGCCCCCATCACAGAAGCCCCCATCACAGAAGCCCCCATCACAGACGACTTCTGGAGGCCCGATGACTACTGGAAACCTGACGAGCCTGAACCAGAGCAAACTGTGACTGATGGATATGATGACTACTGGAAACCTGATGAAACTGACCCATACGTCCCAGTAACGGACAGCTACGACGACTGGAAAGAGCCGGACCCACCCACCTCCCTTCCCCCACAAGTGGATGGGAACACCGGGACAGATGACAATGATTACTGGGATGCAAGTTAGTATATATCTAAGCATATCTTTCAGATCTATGAGATATCCTACTCAAAGCTACGTATTTCTATCATTTTAGTCAATCACAATAGTTTTACTACAGATTTTTTTTTTTTTTTTACAGTTGAGATCCCTGATAATCTCCCTGACCCAGATGGCAAAGAAGTCAGCCCAGAAATAAAAGTTGAAACTCTCACAGGTAACTTCATCATCTCTCATACCTTTAGAAATGTATCTCCAGATTTCACTTGGACCTTTCGACTCTGCGGACTTTTGTGACGCAAATAAAATGTCCTTTCCATTTGTTTTTTAAAGACTGGGGCAGATGAGTAGTAATAGTAGTAATTTATAGGACACATGGGGCTTGCATTATAGCGTCTGAGTGATTGAACCAGACCTACTTTCAGAGCTGGGGAGTGGGTGGTTTGCTTTGACTTTGCCTTGTCAACAAAACAGTGAAATTAAAAAGCGCTTGTCATCAGTCTACTCCTTTGTTATAAATGTAAATTAAATATTTAACAACTTAATTAGATGGTGGGTGTAGCAGTAGCGTTTACATCCGTCCTAATGTAAAGCAGATGTTGTGGTTTTAGTAAATTAGAGCTATAACCTGTAAAACTTTGCAGATTAAACATGTAATCTCCTCAAAACTCTCCTTTATATTTTGCTTAAAGAAAGTGACTGACAATTTATCTGGTTTCATGTTTGTTTTTGCAGAGGAGCCCACTACCATAGCTCCACATGAGGGGACCTGGTATGATGACTATGAAGACTATGGTATGAGTATGTACATAAACACAAGATATTTAATTATATAGTGCACAGTATCATATAGTTTAGGATGGAGAAACAAAAAGAAGATACTCACTCCCAGGTCAGATGGCAACTTTTTTTTAGTATAACGCAAATTTATTACAACTCTAATTAGTAGGTACACATGATTTCTTACTTGCATGACCTTTTATTCAAATCCTGTGCAAAACTGTTTTGTGTGGGTTTTATGTTCTCCATTAGTTACAACGCCATCTACTGACAAATGAGTAGTTGTAACAATAAAAAGGTACTGTCAGTTGAATGAACTAATAAACTGTAAGAAAATTAAAATGGCAAGTATGTGGAGCCAGTCCCTAATAATTAATGATAAGGTAATGATAAGATATTTCTTCCAAAAACAGTAAAATTTGCCTTATATCGGCACCTGTCCTCTATTTTTCATATATTGAGTTTCTTAACTATTGACTGCATTTAGTCCAAAGGAAAAATAAGAGAGGGACAATATGCATTCACAGTATATAAACAAACGCAGTTTCTTATCACTTAATAATTGCTGTGTTTTTATTTTGTGCACAGGGAAAAAATATACAGACAGTGAGACAGACTCAAAATGGATGGAAAAAGAACGAGAGCGAGCGGAGAAGGAGAGAGAGAGGGAGGAGAAGGGTAAGGCAACCCAGATGTGAACTTTTTGTTGCATAACGCAGAATTCATAACTCCTTCAACAATCATGTCAGACAACATATGATACTGTAGTTGCTAAAGCAAAGAATTTGGCCTTTGACCGGAGTGGTAAAGTATAGCAGATAACAGCATTAACAGTGTTAAAATTGTAAAGTTTAGTGTAAGGTCATTCCCCATTCGTACAAGAGTATGCAGGTCAGGCATATGTTAAAGAAAGGCTTATAATACAAATGTATAGAAAATAAACAAAGACATTAAGACACATGAAGACCATAGATTTATCTCACATTTGTAATGACCTCCCAAACTTCCAAACCTGACTGTTGAGAGGTAAATGCTCTTTCTTTAGAGACTAAGAATTGTTTTATTTCACAGTGTTAAAGAACCTTCTACATTGGACTATTGTTAGAGTCCATTGTTTTAATGTGTTCATTTGGGTCCACTCTAAGATATTGTCTTTGGCCATGCTGTACTACCAATAACCATGCGATACAGTTTTGTCATGTTTTTTACTGATTTTTTTTGTAGAAAGTATGCTCATGTACTCTGAGAACTATTAGAATGTTATACAAACAGTGTGTACAACGTTAAAACAAAACATTTATTGTGTGTGTTTGGCTGGAGACATGTATTTGAGAAAAGCCAGGTCAATCTTCTGCAATCTCCACACAGGAGATTAGTGTGAGTGATAGGGATGTGCAGCAGCCGGGATAAATTAAAACTAAAGGAATGGGCACGATACAAATGCAGTGATGTTGTAACTGTGTAATCCTGATCACAGCTCTCCACTACACACATCTGGGTTTTGCCACATGTCAGCCCCTCTGTGTGTCGGGTGGATGCGTGCAGTGATGTAGTTTTAATATATATATATGAGACTTTTAGGACAGGGGTCAAAAGGTCATTTCCTGTGAGTCAGTGCAATGCAAAGGTTAAAGGTGACATTCATTTGTAGCTTTTGTTGAGGTCAATGTTTTTTCAATATTGTGTGTCACATCAAAACAAAGTACTCTACTGCACAAATGTTTTAGAGACTTTTATTTATTAATTTAAAACAGTGACGAGCAGTAAAGGACTAGGAACATGGCGGGTAGCTAACTATACACACATAAAACATGTGTTAAACCACTTAATTATTGTGAGGTATAAAGGTTGCATGGCTCCAAGGGAAAAACACATTTACTTCTTTTCATCTCGAAGATATGTAGTTATACATCACAATCTATGGTCTCTATTTTTCACTTTTAGTTTTTGTGTGTCTTTTATAACCTTTATGTCTCTGGTGTAAGACTTATTTAGTTACATTTACCAAATATGTACCATTATCACTTTATGTTGCAAGGCTATAGAACAGAGTGAGGAAATGCGTTACGCTGATAATGGATTAGATATGACAACCCTGTAATAGTGACCATGATTTTGCATGCTCTGAATGTAATCTGCCTTGGAGAAACATCTGGACTGGTTTTAATGTAATTCATTTCTTCAGCCAAGAGAATATGATTGAATACATGAGGATATACCTCAGATAATTAGTTTAATATTTTAATTTCAGAACGGTCTAAGAAACTAAAGGAGGCAGAGGAGCGTGCCAAGAACAGACCACGGATCTACAAAGAGCCAAAAAGTAAATCACAATTTCCTCATGTATCAACAACAGGTTTACCAGTTACATTGATATCTTATTTTATTCTGTTAATTTCTGTTTTCCATCAGTTTGTCCTCCATTGGGGATGGAGTCCCACAGGATTGAACCAGACCAGCTCTCTGCCTCCTCTATGTCCCAGTACAGGTTCTCACCACACAGGGCACGTCTCAACATGCAGGTACCCCCTCCACACATACCCTGTCCTGGTCTGCTCTGTGCTCCCGACTGCAGCAGCCACCACTTACTACCACTGCCAAGGTTCCAAATAAACACTAGTTGCAGACACATGTTGGAAAATAATTACTGTTATTCCTGAGCCAGTCAGTTTCATTAACTCTTTGTCTATAGTAATTCAAGAATGACCCAACTCTATTAACTATTAGCCTAGGATCTAGACTGGTTCTCCCTGTATCATCGAAGCATGTAGTCTAGACTGGCTGGCAATTAACTATTACTAACCTGGTAAAAATTATCTGTGTAATACAACTTAAGCAAATAAAACATTTATATATACTATATTGACCTATATTGTACAAAAACTGTGTGTCAACCTCTGCTAAGATTTCACATTGTATTAATTATACTCAAACAGTTTTATCTCATCTGGTCTGTGTGGTTCCCAGGCCTCCGATGATGAGGACAGTATGAGAGGCGGAGCATGGTGTGCGAACTCAGATGATCGAACGCACTGGTTTGAGATTGATGCTCGAAGAGAAACAGAGTTCACTGGGGTCGTAACACAGGGAAGAGCCTCTAATAATGAGTAAGAGCTTATACAAACACTCTACACATGCAGTACACATAGACAACCTCTAACTTAAAGGTGTACTATGTAACTTTTCAACTGGGGGTCTGTCACCTGCTTGTTTCTATGGAGATGTCATTGCTCTGCTTAAAATGTTCCACAGTATGGCATTAAACAGATCTACCTTACATTTATTTAATTACAGGTGGTTTTGTTGCTTAAAAATACCTAGAAAAACAGGTATTCAGACTGTGAGCTGGGTTGCCTCTCTACAGATCTGACCTGTAACTTGGTCTGGTTTGGTCTCCATGAAGATAGAAAGATTTAATACCATACTGTGAAACATTCCAGGCAAAGCAGTAACATGAAGAAAAGCATTTGACGCACCCTCCACCAGAAAAGTTACACAATGTACCTTTAACTTGGTGAGAGGACGGTAAATGACAAGGTACATTTCTAATTTTGTCTAAATGCCTTTTTCTTATACCACTAAGTTTGAACTCATAGTTGCAAGATTTTGTGCAGTTTTATTCGTATCTACAGCACTTTTGGCCACTTGTGCAAGTAATTATGAGGATAACCATGTTTTCCTTCAGGAGTGATTTTGTGATATCATACTTCATCGCCTTCAGCAACAACAGCAGAGAATGGACCACTATTCACGACGGATATGATGACTGGGTGAGTTTGAAAATAAACCAAAACTATCCTAGAGTCATTGTCCTCTGCTTTTGATGTAAATATAAATTATTTATCTGTTGTTGTTGTTTTTTTCAGTTATTTTTTGCAAACAATGACAAGGACACTCCAGTAATGAACCGATTGGCTGCACCAGTTTTGGCCCGTTACATCCGCATCATCCCTCAGAGCTGGAATGGGTTCCCGTGTATGCGCCTGGAGGTCCTGGGTTGTCCCGTTCTGGGTGGGCATTTAAATTTTAAAGGCACCTATCAAACCTTAAAGGGCCCATATTACGCTGTTTTCTGATCTATGTTATAATGTTGTTTTCTCATCACAAACACACCAGGAGTTGTGTTTTGTTTCATTCACACATGTTTAACACACAAATCCTGCATATTTAGGCTGAGTTCTTCTCTCAAACAGAAACACTGTTCCACCTTTTGATGTCATGTGGTAATACAGGGAGTGCGCCACTGTGTTTTTAAACTCACTCACATACACTTTCACTAGAATTATTTGGATAATTTCAGCCATGGAATTGCCAATCTCTACTGAATAAAAGGTAAAATGTAGCTGTTAACTTGAAAACTACCACTACATCACATCACAAGGTGGAATAGAGCATTTTGAGCTTTGGAGATGCAGACATCAAAAACAAACTCCAGGTTTGTTTTTGATTATTTAACAGCATTATAACATGGCTAAAAGCTCACAAGAGTCAATTTTGCATAATATAGGACCTTTAAGGAACTATAATAACATCTTTGAATGTGAATCCTCATAGATCCAGCTGAGGTTCAGTACAGGCAGAACGAAGTGACTCCAGTGGATTACCTTAAATTCAAACATCACAGCTACTCAGACATGGTTGTTGTGAGTATATATATTGTGCTTTATTATTAAGAAAATTATGTTTGTACATGTGACATCGAGCAACATTGATAAGTTTCAATCTTCATCTATAGTTAATTGAGTTGTGTGTTTTTTAGCTGATGAAATCCGTTCATGATGAGTGTCCAAACATAACCAGCATCTACAGTCTTGGTCGCAGCTCCAATGGACTGGACATAATCGCCATGATCATCTCCGGAAATCCCACAGAACATGAAATAGGCAAGTAGATAACACTAAAATGTATTTTTTGGTAACCTGCATAAAGAATCAAATGTAACTTAAAATGTAATGCTAAATTTAATCATCATACTTTCTCATGTATTTTTATACTATACTATATTAATCTCAACTTGTTTTAGAGAGCAGACAACTTTTGGAAAAGTTTTGGATTTCTACCTTAGTTTGAACAGTTCGGCGTTAATCATTGCCTCCCCAGGTGAGCCCGAGGTCCGGTTCACGGCAGGTCTCCATGGAAACGAGGCAGTGGGCAGAGAGCTGCTCCTGTTGTTGATGCAGTTCCTGTGTAAAGAGTACAAGGACCGAAACCCAAGAGTACAGCGCCTAGTCGAGGGGATCAGACTTCACCTGGTGCCCTCCCTCAACCCAGATGGACAGGAGAAAGCTTTTGAAATGGTCTGCGAGGCAATCCAGGTCATACCTAAAAGTTAAATTGTATTATTATTTATTACTTAATGGTCTTTTACAGGGATCAGAACTGAGTGGCTGGACCACAGGTCACTTCACAGAGGATGGTTTTGACATTTTTGAGAACTTTCCAGATTTGAACACAATCTTATGGGATGCTGAAGACAAAGGCCTTGTGCCAAAACTGATGCCAAACCATCACATACCAATTCCAGAAAACGCGGATGCCAATAGCTCAGTAAGGAATGATTTAAATGTTGTAATTATACACGTAGCAAGCAGCGATTCTGTCACATTTGACTGTATGGGCAGACAGACAGAGGTGCTTGGGATTAGCCTGAACCTTTTCTTTGATCTTGACTGCTTTGCTCTTTCAGATTGCAGTGGAGACCAGGGCCATAATCTCATGGATGAGAAGCTATCCATTTGTGCTGGGAGCAAACTTCCAAGGCGGGGAGACAATTGTGGCCTATCCTTATGACAACTTGCGCATGAACAAACCTGCTGAGAGCCAGAGAGCCCACAGCCGCAAGAAGAGACAGTAAACTATAGCTTTTTTTTTTTTTTTTTTTACATCTTTATAATATACTCCACTGTACTTTGTAAATGAATTACTTATCTCAATATCTGTGCTACTTTACCTTGTGTCCCATCGATCCAAAGCACATTTATGATTCCACAAAAAAAAAATTATAATAATAATCGAATGCAGTTTACATTTTGCAAGTTCTTCCTAATCGCTGTCCTATGTTGCTTGCAGGTATGAGGAAGAAGACCGGTTTGATGTGACAGAATGGGGCAGAGGGTACCAGGAGGAGCCAGAGGAGGAGTGGAGGGGCAGAGGATACGCAGAGCCAGAGGAGGAGTGGCGCGGGCACAGATATGACCACAGTTATGATCGTGGATACGAACATGAGCGTGGATACGAACATGAGCGTGGTAGGCATGGGACAATACTGAAATTTGGTGTAATGATTAAAGTTGCTTTGACAGTTTACAAATGTAATGAATAAGAATATAGGTTCTATATATATATATATATATATATAACAATTGTTATAGTATTGTACTTTGTCATAAGTGAAAAAAACAATGATCTAGCAGAGAACATCATGGATAAGTAGCTTTTTTCAGCGTATTCTGGTGATAAAAATGGTCATTATCTTTGTTAGCGATTATCATGATTATATAAAATGTGCCACGAATGATTATTGCGGACAATTTTTTTATCACAGTTACTGTCTATTGTCCCATCCCTAGAGCGTGGCTATGAGCATGAGCATGGATATGAGCATGAGCGTGGATACGAACATGGATACGACCCAAGCCAGGGGTACGGACCCAGGGAAGAGGAGGATGAGGAGAGGAGAAGAGGGGATGGAGGAGGGGGGTATGCAGAACCAGAAGATGAGCTCAGAGCAACAGCAGATGAGTCCCTGTTCAGATGGCTAGCAGTTTCCTATGCCTCCACTCACCTCACCATGACACACAACTACCACGGGTCCTGCCATGGAGATACAGCAGCTGGGGCGTATGGCATTGTCAACAGAGCCAAGTGGAAGCCTATCACAGGAAGTAAGAAAATCAAAGTCTACAGCCCTACAGCAATCATCAGTGTAAAATTTAAATTCATCTGGAAGAACATTTTGATTGTCAACAGATATAGTCTGTTACGGTTACTGAAACTGGTGTGTAGCATTAGAAACTGGGATAAGTAGGTTATGTGGTTGTCAGTCCAGTAGTGCACTTCATCATCCTTGGGCAGGACACTCCAACACAGAGTGGTAACTTCAGTCCATTTAAAGTGCTTTGTCTGAAATGTTTCACATTATTGTATTAAACACATGTATCTTTACAGAAACCAAACCAGGCCAAGTTACAGGTTAGACCTGTGGAGAGGCAACCCAGCTCAGTCAGAATGCTTGTTTTTCTAGGTATTTTTGTGCTATAAAAGCCACCTATAATTGAATAAATGTAAGGTAGAGCTGTATAATGTCATACTGTGGAACATTCTACCCCGAGCAGTGACATATCATAGAAAAAGGCAGGCGACAGACCTCCAACCGAAGCGTTACATAGTGCACCTTTAAATAGCAGGCTTTGATCCAAAGATTACCCATTATTAAGACAGCTGTTGTGAATCCATGATCATTTATTATGTTAAATTAAAGTCATCAGTCAAGCAGAGCAGGAGCAGCTGTAGCTTCAATATTAATTTACCACCTCTAAGTATGGACTGAATGAATAATGCTTTAGGTATATTGAAAGGTGTGAGGTTAAAGGTTAAATTATTATTATAAATTAGGTAACTTCACTCACTTCGCATTTGATCATAGCATACTCAAGTGGTCAATATATGCATTGCTCTTTGTAGGCATGAATGACTTCAGTTACCTGCACACCAACTGTTTTGAGCTGTCCATTTTCCTGGGCTGTGACAAGTTTCCACATGACAGTGAACTGACGCGAGAGTGGGAGAAAAACAGAGAAGCAATGCTCATCTTTTTAGAGCAGGTCAGTTGTGCTTTCAAATCATATTTTATGCACTACAGACAGTACAATAGTTAAGTCACTTACCATTGTGAATTGTTTATTTCTTTGCTTTAAAAGGTACATCGTGGAATAAGGGGCATTGTGAAGGATGAGCAGGGCAACCCAATAGGAAATGCCACTATTTCAGTAGAAGGAGTAAACCATGATGTCACCACAGGTCAGATGAAAAGACCAGAAAAAATAATTCATAAAACTACTATAAGCGCAATAACACATGTTTTTGCTCTTAATTTGCAGCTCCATCAGGGGACTACTGGCGGTTGTTGAACCCAGGGGAATATCGCGTGACAGCCCGAGCAGAGGGCTTCTCTCCAAAGACTCAGCTGTGTGTGGTTGGATACCAGCCTGGAGCAACAGCCTGCAGCTTCAACCTTGCCAAGTCCCACTGGGACCGCATTAAACAGGTATGCCATTAGCAGTGTCCATTTGCATGCATTTGCAGCACATAATCCCCAATGGACCTAGACCAGATTTGCATTTCAGGTGACGCTTTAAAACAATATTACAGTGCGTTTTACATTCTATAACAATTGTTTTTCCTATTAGAGGTGTCAAACGGGTAACTCAACCACTGTTGGACTTTCTGGGCCTTTTTGACCAATGTTTGTCTTACTTTTAATTGTGATTACTAGAAATTATCCATCTTAATACAAGTCAGTAATCAAAAAAAAAATTAATTTACATTCACTAAATATATTGTAAAAATTATAGCATAATAATACTGTTTACCAAGCATCATGTGGCAAAAATTGTCTGAATACTATTTATCACCTTTGGCTTAACTTTTAAACATTTGTCATGTGCAGATCATGGCTCTTCATGGAAATAAACCAATCCGCCTGATCGGCAGCACCAGAACCAGTGTGGTCCATGGGAACAGGGTCAATGGGAACAGGCGTGTGGTTGTGAACAGTGGTTCACGGCTGAACCCTGAACAGCAGAGGAGGATCAGGATAGCCCGTATTCGTCGCCTTCGCAGACAGAGGTTACTGAGACTGAGACAGACTACAACTACATTACCTCCAACTACTACAACTACAATTCCCACAACTCCTGAGACCACTACTTCCTGGTATGACTCATGGATGATAGAGGGACAGTCTTCCACACCTGGAGGATTCACAGACTCCATTCTGGATTATGAGTACAAAATTGATGACTATTAAAGCAACATCTGCTCTTACAACCCTTTTCCCTTCTCGCTGCACTGTTGATACAAAAATGAGGTTTGTTTGTTTGAATGCCTGTCAGGCTTTGAGAATTCACTCTAAAACATTATGTATTGTTATTTGTGTATAAATAAAATGTCTCTTTTTATAAATAGACCTATTTATTCTTGTTCAGTCACACCACATGTCAGGCCTGGTTTTCATACGAATACATTTTGTGAAGTTTATTTTGGACACATTAAAACAATTTTGGATTATTCACATTGCAACCATTTATAACAAGTCAATATTTTTCTTAGATGGTAACAGTCAGAAATGATTTATCATGTTACTTCATCGTTAGCAATTAAACTGGATACAAACATTATTTAGTATAAAATTGTGTTTGAATGCTCATCCAATCACTGGCAAGTTCTTTTTGAAGCATAGTTGACATCTCTTTACATACCCCATTTTTATTATTAGCATATTAGTGGCTAATGTTCATCTCGCTCTCCTCGTCGTCAGCGGTGAAAGCACAGAAGTTGACTGGCTGACATTCAAGAGTGCGCAAGTTGACCATGCACGCCGTCTGTGTGCTGCTGAACTCTGGGATGGCTACCAACAAGACTTCCTGATGTTCTTGGCCTGTTGCAGATGAGAATACAATGAAATAAAAAGTAATGTTGATAGACTACATATTACAGAGCATACACAAACCTTTAATGATCTTTGATTCAAAGGATGGTGCATTACCACTGAAGTACACATGGGGACAATCTTGCAAAATGAAGGGGTCCTTTTGGTAGAATGGATAACAACCTGCAAAGAAAAAACATGTTATGACTCTAGAAGAACAAGGGGAGAGATACATTAGAAGGCATTACAAACCTAAGGTATCAGGTGCAGTTGGTGCAAGATGTCTTAGATGTAGAGTTTCTTCCAATATTTCTAGATGACTGTTTAAACTGCTGTATTTCTGTATGTCAATAACATTTTGACCCGATGTTCCTAAAAACCTTCATTAAAAACAAGAAACTCACTACATGAATAACTGCTTGACACAAAACAGTGATAATGCAGTAGTGTGCGGTGACTTTTATGGGTAGGCAAGCAGACTTGTGGTGGACATTAATATTTAGCCGATAACAATTTAATAACACCACTTTTTATGCATACCACATTGCAAATGAGTATTTGACAAATTAAATGCATATATATATTGAGCCAGTAAACGGTATAGAGTCCTAGACCTACATAGTTTATTTGTATTTGTATATTGGAGTGTATTGACACCTTCTTTATACAAACAGGGCTATTTGTGGGCCATTTGATTCTTCACAGATTTGTCCAATTCCTACACCTTTATACAGCTGAGCCTTCAGTACTGTTGTTGTCTATGTAATTATTATTATTATGCATCTAGAAAACATATGAATGAGATATGACAGCTCTACACATGTGTAATGCACTGCACAAAATGTACATTCATGATGATCATGAAGTGATACTAACAACAACAGTGCACTGGTCACACAGGAGCACTTATAATACAGCCTGATGTGTGACAAACGTCCCGTCACGTTAAAATACAGCGTTTATCACTCACCTCACACTGATGCAAAACTATGTTTTTCCTGAAGGAACATCCTGTATTTCCCTGAAGCGGAGTAGGTCCAGAACAGACACATGTTCCTCCACACATGTGTAATAGTGCTACACTAACACACACTAACACTAATAGTGCTGTTATTCCACTGACACTGTTGCTCCTTCATAAACACACAGACGAGGCAGAATCCTGGCTGCAACAGCCGCTCACTTACTGTTCGCATCCTCCAGTTAACACAAACCAGCCCTGAAACTAGCTCACTGTTTCATTAAATGAAACCTATATATCTAACTAACAATTAACTATTAACAATTAACTACAAACAATGACATGTCACTAAAAGCGGGTTATTTTTAGATACTTGTGTTGAAAGTTAGCGCTGCTGTTGTCGTCCTCTGCTGCACATGTGCACTCACGTGGAATTACCACACATCTCCAGTTCCTGTGAATGAAGATGTGGGTTTATTTAGCGCTGTTTGAGCCGGCTGTGGTCCTCAGTATGTGCAAACCTCTAAAAAGAAAGCATGGAAGTATAAGCCACGCTCTCAACTTGTACCTCCAGGCCTCCATAGAAAGGCAAAACAACAAGTTAAGGGGACATTTGTTGCAGTTTGCTCAGTGACCAGAAGACTGTAGTAAAGGACATTGCCACTACAACCATGTTTCAAACGGACTGAACTGAAGGGAAAACGGGATTATTTGGATAGAATTTGAAACTACTAATTATACTTTTGACACATGATTTTAGATTTTATTGGTCAACCAATGCTTGCCTTGATCGCCCTGACCGCACACCACTGTGATAATGCTCTTATGCGCTTCAAATGTGTCTCACCTCACTCCATCTATGTCAGCTTGGTATGGGTTGGGGGCCAACTGTAACGTGGGATATACAGAAGACATAGGGAGCATACAGCGATGCAGAGGCTGCTGAGGGAGGGTGTAGTTAGTCGGGTCATACTGGCCTGGCATTACATCAACTGGAACAGAAGACTGAAAAAGAAGAAAGGGAAATATTTTTAAAGTAAACATATCTATGTGTTAAGTAATGTATAATGTATATATATATATGTAAGTACCACAAGCTGAAGTAGAAGATCATCCAAAAGACGCATGGCATCTACACTTCCAGCCTGGGTTTTCTTTGTAAGGTACTTGGCCTTAACAGAAGAGACTTAGAAATAATTTCCCAGAGTATATTGAAAATGTAACCAGTGCAAAGATGCATACCTTTGTTGATGAGTCTTTGTCCTGGGTGTGTTGACTGAGTAGGTTTCCTGCCAAAAGAACTCTGGATATAGTTGATGCACCACTTTGCTCTCCCTGGTCGCCTAACTGTCCAGTAATCATATCCACCAACAGCTGCAAACCCAGCAGACAGTCAGCCTGGCTACCTCCCAGACCAAGTCCTGAGACTAGCAGCACAAATCTGTAAGGACAAACATACAATCAGAATCTATGCAAGTAAACATTTGAAATATTGTTTATTAATTTGATTATACTTAGTCACCTGTCAGTGCTAAGTGCTGGCCGAGGTGTCTGAGCTGGAAACTCAGCAGTACAAAAGTCTTCAACTGTGAATTTCCCATCAATTGTCTCAGCTCCATGTATAGCAACAACACAGCCTAATGCAATAACAACACACTTTGAAATGTGTTCTTGAAACTTGTTCACTGGATGTGAACATTGGAAGAGAACTGAAAATGAAAAGAATCCAAACCTGTGAAACACCTGTCTCTGTCAATTTTTCCTTCTAGTTTGATTCTCTGAAGTTCATCTTCCAAAATCAGCTCATCTGTGTCATTTATGTACTTGGTTCGTGGAGGCTGAGGCAGAAGATTATGCTGAAAAAATAGAAGAAAAACAGACATATTCAAATATAAATACAAAATAGTATGCCCAACAACTATAACTGTCCATAAAGACTGCAGACCTCTTCACTGATCTCTTTTAGAATTGATGGCTGTAACTCCATACGTTTGAACAATGTTCCCACAATGCAACACTGCTCTCCTGTCTGAAGATCACAAAGTTTACTGATGGTAACTTCAGACCCTTAAGAGATGCAAATACAAAATATTAACACACATTATATACATATATACATTATGTTTTCTTTCATTATATATGTTTTCTTTTATTACACATAAACTAACCCCACTTTTGCTTGGCTCTCTCTGTAAGCAAAGGTCTCATCTCCATCAGTCGTGCTGCGTAAATGTGTGCATATTGGCGATTGAAGCTTCGGTCTCCAACGCTGTAACGCTCAGAGCAAAGATTGTAAGCGGGGGACACTCTCTGATACGAAGGCAGCTGCTCATCAGAGGCAGGAGGGCAAAGCACAGTGGAGCCCTCCTTCTGGGCACTTATGTCAGAAAACATGGTCACTGCAGAGATGCAAAATTGTGAATAAGGTTATTTTGAGAATATTTAAGACGTGTTCGACTTGACTTGCTAATTGGCTGTGCACAAGTGTATTGACAACAAACATGCACTTTCATCGGGAAGTAGCTTTGTCTGATTATTGTCAGAATTTGATGCACGTTCTTACCTTAAAAGGTACACGTAGGAATCTAAGCCCCGGTATTTGGAGTGTTTCTCCGATGTGCCTTTTCCTCTGTCAGACAACACAACTCTTCCCGCGAATTCACTTAGTCGTAATCTCGCGAGAAAAGAAATACATAAACATGAGGCTCCTCCGTGGCATTCGGAGGTAAATTTCTGTTTTTAACACCCTCGTAATGCGAAATACAAATGGCAGCACTTGTACATAATGGAATAATGATATATATAATTATGACATCAATCTTTTTAACCGTGAATAAAACACGACTAGGTCCATGATAAAACCAACACAACATCCCCTCCGTCTCGACGCGTTGAAATGACGTCACTTTTCCGTCTCGTGTATATCAGGTCACAATAGCGTTTCTACAAGAAGCCTCGCCATTTTAGCAGCTCTTTGTGAGCCACGGCCTACACTGAGGTTGTGTTTATTATTCCATCAGTTCTCTCCTTTGTGTTTTAGTAATTTTTTGAAATGCAAGGAAATAGAGGTCCGCAGCACAACCACGGCGCTAACCGCCACTCCACTGGGCCCCCGGAGCATGGGCACGGCGGCGGAGCGAACAGCAATGGCCAGCAGCCCGACTCCTCCGAGCACAGGAGCGTCAACGAGTCTCTCACTTTGGATCTGCAAAGCTTTAGGAAACCGGGAGAGAAAACATTCACCCAGCGATGCAGGCTGTTCGTGGGTAACCTCCCTCCAGGCGTTAGCGAGGAAGAGCTGGAGACCTTATTTTCAAAGTATGGAAAGGCGAGTGAGATTTTCGTCAACAAGGAAAGAGGCTTCGGCTTCGTCCGGTTGGAGACAAGGATCATCGCAGAGATTGCAAGAGCCGAGCTCGACGATACTCCCTTTAGGGGGAAACCAATACGAGTTAGGTTTGCTACTCATGGTGCATCTCTGGCAGTGAAGAATTTGCCAGAGTTTGCGTCAAACGAGCTTCTAGAGGAGGCCTTTGCTGTCTTCGGTCAAATCGAAAGAGCAGTAGTTATTGTGGACGACCGAGGCAGACCAACGGGGAAAGGAATAGTGGAATTCACCTCAAAACCAGCTGCCAGAAAAGCCTTGGATAAGTGTGGTGATGGCGCCTATCTTCTCACAGCTTTCCCACGACCTATTACAGTTGAGCCAATGGAGCAACTGGATGAAGATGAAGGTTTGCCAGATAAGCTCATTAACAAAAACCAGCAGTATCACAAAGAAAGAGAGCAGCCCCCACGGTTTGCACAGCCGGGCACCTTTGAATACGAGTATGCCATGCGCTGGAAAGCCCTGATGGAGATGGAAAAGCAGCAGTATGAGATGGTGGACCGTAACATGAAAGAGGCTCAAGAGAAACTGGAGACAGAAATGGAGGCTGCACGACATGAACACCAGGTGATGCTGATGAGACAGGACCTGCTGCGGCGTCAGGAGGAGCTGAGGCGGATGGAGGAGCTGCACAGTCAGGAGGTGCAGAAGAGGAAGCAGGCAGAGCTGCGGCGAGAGGAGGAGCTCCGGATGCGAAATGAGGAGATGATGAAGAGGCAGCAGGAGGGCTTCAGAGGGAACTTCTCTGAGGGCAGAGAGCCTGACATGAGGATGCACATGGGTATGCCCATGAATAGGAACTCAATGGGGGGCAACTCGGGCCAGTCTGGAGGAGCTGAGGGCAGCCCTGTAATGTCCGGAAACGGCAACATGCCCGGGCCAGGACAGGGGGGCTTCCCCAGAGGCCTTCCTGGATCGGGGGACTATGTAGTACCTAACAAACAGCGCAGGTTCTGAAATGTGTCTTTCACCCTGTTTTAAAAAGTTCACATTGTGAGCATTATTGTTAAAATTGCATGTTGATTTTTTTTTTTTACTTTTTATTTGTACTTGTATTTCCTACATTTTGTACTAAAATGTCCATAACTCTCGAAACAAGGTTTATTTTACTGTATTTCTCATGCAAATGTGACTACTCATAGGGATAGATTTTTTTGTCCAAAATATGTTGACCTTTCTGAAATAAATACATTTCTCCCCCCTGAAATGTATTTTTTACTTGTTTGAAATAACTTAATTTCTTTTTTTTCTTAATTATTAACTTGATTTAACATTATTTCTCTGGCACTCAAAGATTACTGCATGCTGTAAATTTTTTATAATAGCATAAATTACATTTTTACTGCCTCATTATTCAAGGAGATACACCCAGTAACAGTGTTCGGAAGTAACTATACATGCACAAAGAATATGTATTCCAGTACAGTGACTTTTTCATTAGCTAGTATTCAGAATATAATTACTTTTGTAAAATCAAAGGAATACATTACAATATTTTATCATGTAATTTAGACTTCAAACTGCACATAGTGAGAACAGTAGAAAACAGCTCTTGTGATGACTGCATGTGATTTTCCCATCTCCACTTAGCAACAGGAAATGCATTAAAAACTAAAACATAAAGCTGTTTTGTACACTACACTATAATAATGTACACTATAATTTCAGTGCTTGATGTAAAAGTATTCTATGCATTCAGAATACAATCCTGATTGGCCCATGTTTTGAAATCAACATATTTTAACAAATTCTGTAAATTACTATGAACTGCAATTAATTTACATTGTGACCTGTTAAAAAATATCAGAAGGGAATCCCTATATTGCAGGTACCTTTATACTAAGACATCCTATTCTATATTGTGCTTAATTGTCTATTTAGCTGTACTTCAAATAATCATAAATCTGCAATGATATAAAGTTTGTTTTGCTGAGTAATGCTGTATTTTTTTAAATATAGAAACTTTAATCTGACTCATTCTGATAACACCGTTACCTTATACGTGCTGTCTACAAAGCATTTTCAATTTCACCAACCTGTCTTACACATTTAATTATTTTAGATACAGCACTAAAGCATAGGTGTCCGAAAGAAGGCATACATGTTCTTTTTTTAATTTTATTTTTTATTAATTTTATAAATTTTTTATCATTTACATTGGGAGCACAATTTGTCAAGAAAAGGTAAAACATTTGTGTACAAACACATTAATTCATTCTTTATATATTATTTTACATGGTTCTCATCCAGACAAGTCATTAAATTCCAAGTAGAATGTACAATATACATATGCTCCAAATTTTATATATATATGTATATATATATATATATATATATATATATATATATATAGATAGATAGATAGATAGATAGATAGATAGATAGATAGATAGATAGATAGATAGATAGATAGATAGATAGATAGATAGATAGATATAGATAGATAGATAGATACGTACATACATATACATACACATACACAATAACACAAGAGTCTACAAATACACACAAATACAAACAAAAACACAAAAGGGCAAGTGGAAACAAATTTTAAAAACCTTGTCTCCTCTCCTTACTTCCTTTCTGGTAGACAAATAATTTACACAAAGTCAGGTCTCAAAACACCTATGTATTGGATCCACTTCTGCCAAAACACGTACAATTTTTCCTTTTGAAGTCTAAGTGATATTGTAAGTCTTTCCATCAAAAATATTTGATAAAAAGTATTGTACAACTCTTCAATTACTTTTAGTTTTTTGATGTTTTATTTTATAGACTGCACTGTCAGCTTGCTGTTTCCTTAATTTGAAAGCCAACAATTTTGTTGACTTTCCCCCTGCTTTAGGGAACAACTTCTTTTTTTGCTTTACATCAGAGAATACTGCATCTATTTTATTTTGCAATCTTTTTATTTAAAGTTTTCTGCCATTATCAAAGGTATTAATTTGCTGTCTTTGTAATTAATAATAATAATGCATCAGTTTTATATAGTGCTTTTCTGGACACTCAGAGACATTTTACAGGGCATTATTCATTCATTTCCACACTTGGTGGTGGTAAGTTATTATTATAGCCACAGCTCCCCTGGGGCAGACTGGACTGATGGAAGCAAGGCTGCCAATCTGCGCCATCAGCCCCTCCGACCACCACCATCACTCACGCACACTTCACTTTCATACTAGGCAATGTGAGTGAAGTGCCTTGCCTAAGGACACAGCGACAGTTTTTGCCACTGGCGCCCCCCTGTGGCACCTGATTTTCCCAGTGGTCTCCCATCCAAGTACTAACCAGGCTCGGCCCTGCTGAGCTTCTGAGATCTGAAGGGATCAGACTTTGACAAGTCGGTATGGCCACTATACTATAATTCTTTCAACTCCAGCTTAAGTTTTGCAAGTTTCTCATTATTTTGCCTTTTAATCATTGAAGTGCAGGCAATAAGTCTGCCCCAAGTGACGGCTTTATAGGCATCCCAAAGCACGGACGGTAATACTTCTCCATTATCATTTTCCTGTAAATTAAGTTCTTTCTTAAATTGTTCCTTAATTTTGGGGTTATTTAAAATACTGGAGTTCAGTCTCCAATTTGTTGATTTATTAACTTCTTTAACACATAATGATAAGTAGATGGGGGAATGATCTGATAAATCAATTGTGCCAATATCACATGTTTTAATTCTATGTCTGTCCATTTTAAATGTAAAAAAAAAAAAAAATCAATTCTAGAATATATGGAGTGGGGAGCAGAAAAATGTTGTATAGTCACGCCCTGTGGGGTAGAAATCTCTCTATATCAATAATTGCAGTTTCATCCATGATACCATTTATTTTCCGTATTAATGATTTTGGTTGTGCTGTGTCAATCTTGGAGCTATCCATTTTAGTTAATTTTACATTAATGTCCCCACCACATATTAACATTCCATCCATTTCAGATACCATCAACTCGAACAGCTGTTTATAAAAACCCAGTCGCTTCCTGGTGGTATGTAAATATTGGCAAGTGTCACTAGAAAGCCATCAATTTTCCCTTTCACCAATATATAACAACCCTCTTTATTTTTTTATTCTGATATATATTCAAAACAAATCTAGCTAGTTATCAAAATTGCCACACCCCAGCGGTGTCCTGCTTTATATGATGATGCATATACATACTTATTAGAACCTCTTTCTAATTTTCTATGTTCCTGGTCTGACAAGTGTGTCTCCTGCAGGAGAGCTATATGTACCTTTTCCTTTTTTTATTTTAGACAAACTTTTTGTTTGTCTTTTGTGGGTTAATAATTCCATTTACATTCCAGGAGAGGATATTTAAAGTCTGGTTAAAATCTACTATTTGAATGGTTAAACTGTATTATCACAACCATAATAACATTACCACTTACACAAACATTGCTGCCTTGAACCACAGCTAACAAAGTAACAGTCAAACAAATATCAAACAATATAAGTTGGACTTCTATTAGTGGGGTTTTAAAGAAACAACCCTATCTGACTTGGTGTTGTAGTCTTTAAGAGGTTAAGCCCCCTGATTTGGGGTGGGCCCTCTTAGAAATCGTCCTCAACAGGCAAATGTCCCATCCTCAACAGGCAAATGCCCCCCCCCACACACACACCTATTATATCCACACCTTGACCAAGAAACAAAATAATATAATAAGGGAGGCAGCTGATAAAACAGAAATAAAGTTACCTGCCTTTCACCTGTAAGCGCAGACCACAACCTCATCGTCACAGGGTTGTGCACCTGGTATATCTTTTGTTCTGCTCTCTTTGATATTGTTGCAATCTATTCTTGATAGACGACGGTCCTGCTTGGCCTGGATCCTCCGTGTATGTTGTGGTCGTCTTCTTTTCCTTTGCTCCACGTTAGTTTGATGATGCGTGCCATCAGCGTCTCCGGTGGACTGTCCTGTAGACCCTTTTCTGATATCTCTTTTGTTGCATCTTCAGCCGTGTTGTAGAGTTTGGTGCCATCTGGGTAGAACACTCGCAGTTTTGCTGGGAAAGGGGTCTGGAACCGTATACCTCTCTGGCAAAAGGAGAAATTCAATTTGTCAACTGGACAGAGTTGATTTGGTCGAAGAGCCTCCGCATATGTCTGCCTCTGTCTGCCTCTGTCTCAGGACGTCGGGGGCGTAGTCATGACCCACATTAATCTGTTTACCTTTCCAGAGGAATCCCTTTCTCTGCCAAACCTTCCTGAGCACTTCTTCCTTGGTTTTGTAATTCAGAAAGTGTGCTACGATGGACCGCAGAGGAGCTCCGTCCGGGGGGACCGCAGTTGTTGCCCGATGCGCCCGCTCCATTTGGAAGTTCATTGTGAAGGTAGCTGTAGTCTATCACAGTCGGGGCACTCTTCTCCTTCAATCACACCATATATCCGTATGTTGTTTCGTCGGGAGCGGCCTTCTTGGTCAATGATCTGAGTTCAATTTGGACTGTAGTTTTAACAGCTCCCCCATTATGGATTGGATCTGCTCCTCTGAGTCCAGAACACGTCCCTCAAGTTTTTCCAGATTTGCATTCGTCTTTATCTGCTCTTTCACTTCTTTGAATTGCTGAGCGTTGTCCTTTCTGAAGTCCTTTATTTCCTTTAATATCATTCTCAGATTAATGTCATCGCTGACGGTTTCTTCTCGGCTGCTAGCCTCCGCGCTAGCTAAAATGTCATCTTCGCTAGCTTCAGTTTCTTCGGTATCCATTTCGACCGGTTTCTTGGTCTTCGGCTTGCTGTGCTTGTCTTTCACCATTGCCCAGTCAATGCCAGTTCACAGTTCGAGTTTTATTTTCGAGTTTTGGGGTTTTTTAAAACTGCAATACCGGGAGCAGTGGTTTTACGCTGCCGCCTCCATTGCGTGCCCAACCGGAAGTCCAGAAGGCATCAATGTTCAAGATATAAGTTATATACATCCATTCAGTCCATCCATTTTGTATTGAGCCCTCTTAAGTTTTTCTCACACTCTCAGTACCCCCTTACTTAGATAGAAGGTTGAAAAATATGGTATGTTGTCCACTGTTTCTGTCATATTATCTTGTTTTAATTCTTTGATTTAAATCTTCCAAAACATTCTCAAAGATTAAATATGTAGTAAGCTTACAAATAACATTTTTTATTGAATCTACCCCAGAAAGGAAAACTCTGATTTAAGTTACACCTAAAATATATGCTTGTATAAGATTTATCACTTATTTTCAGAAAATGTCTGACTTTAATTTATTTAAGCTTAAATAAACAAACTGGACTGAGAGTCACAATATTTGCCTTGGCTCTTGATGGCTTGTTTAGTTTTCTGTCTTGGTTGTACATTTGCCCAGTATTGTCTTGTGAAAGTTTCTTGACCAAAAACAGGCGCATGAAGGGTCGTAATTAGGATACCTTTGATTACACTTTTGCTGATATGGGACATTATGAACATGATGAAGGAAGCTACCCCTCACCTACCAAAGATTTTACAATAATAATGGGCCACTGGCACAAGAGCTCCATAAAGAATGATAACCAGGTCATTAAAAGCACTCTCAGTGCTTCCCACACCGATCTGTGGCGCAGCGCCACGGATTCTCGCTCACACGCACAGAGTGAGAGGGAGAGTGCGATCATCCGACGGCTGCACTTAGCCCCGTGGGACGCGGAGCTTTGCGCCGGTCCTTTCGCCTGCGGTCACCCGACGGTCTACGCGGGGTACGGAGGTAGCCTGCCCGGATTCCCCTTCGCGCAATAAATGGGCCAGAAACCAAGGAGGTCCCTGAAGACAGGGCATCGCAGTCTGTTCGGGGGCAGGGGGCGCCACACACTGCAGTCTGATTGGATCTGAATATCGGCTCGACCATCGGCAGATGCTGAGTGAAAGTCCAGAGTGGAACAACAAATAAAATAAATAAATAAATAAATAATGTTCTTGTTCTTGGTCAAGAAAAGTAAGTGGCAGACGTTTGTGGCAGCAAAATGTGTTTCCATGTGTATACAAGACTACACATTTTATTCTTTTTGTCCATATTTAGAAACAAAATGACTTCTAGTTATTGAACAAAAATGTGAATTTTGTTGTTTTCCATAGCATCCACAGAATTATTCAAACTGTGTCTTTTACTGATGATTTACAGAAATAACAAAATAAAAATATCTAAGGGCAATATTCCAGTTCATTACATTATAATATGGGTCATTAAATACTTGGGTTCCTCTACAGAATGGACAGAGTTCATTATCCATTATCTTGACTATGGGGATATTACTTATATGGATTAACTGCACACGTTTTAAAACCACTGGGTGCACTGTACAACAGTAAGGTTTATTACCTGTGATGGCTACTGCACACATCACTGTGTTTAATACCAAAAGGTTGGATGGCCATCCCTCTCACAGAGATGCGATCAACAATGTCTAGTTTTTATTTATAAAGCCATTTTAAAGAAACTGCCTATTTACGTAATGTCACTTTTAAAACCACAATGTCAGCAGCACTAGAGCACAGCAGCACTTCATACTACAAGTTCCATTTGTTAAAGAGTTTCAAGTTTTGTTAATTCAATTCAATTCAATTCAGTTTCTTTATTGTCACATGTGCATATACATACAAAATATATAGCACAGATGAAATTGCTGTCCTCTCCCACCTCAGTGCAAACATTGCAAACATTTAAATGTGCCAAACCAAACCAAACCAAAATGTGCAAACAACAAAAAACAAAAACAAAAAACAAAAAAGTGCAAACAATTTAACATTTTAAATTTTCAGTTTGACTGTTTTAATTGATTTTATATTGTGTATTTTATTCATTGCGGAATGCCTCATGGTTATATTGCATTTTATTTTATTGTTTTTAATATTATTGTCATTATAATGTATTGTAATGTATAATGTCTTTGTATGTATACAGGGCAGTGTTGTAAAAGAGAGCTAGACCCTCAACTGGTCTCCCTGTTTAAAGGTTAATTAAAATAGAGTCTATATGGTAACATAGACTGCAGTTATTAGAACTTTTTTTTTTTTTAATTGTCTTTTTTGACATCTGTTTTTTCCCTTCCTCTTCATTCAGAGAATTAGGCTATTTCATAGTCAGCTTTAGCGGAGTATCTTATCATCTTTTTCTTGTCTTCCCATCTGAGTTGATCACAGTTTGGCCTGATATCTTTCACATTATATGGCAGACCTTGGTTATTTGTTTTATTTTGCTTCTGACCTTGACCATGATAAGATCAATTATAAAGTTAATATTCTTGAGGGGTGGCCAGGTATGTCATCTTATCATCCTGCTATCAGATATGTGTGTTTTATGCCATAATTATATCCAGAAAACTAATTTTAGCACCATTTGTGAAAGAAAAACTCAATTTTGTTAAATGTACAGACACCAGAGCAAATACTTACATACTTAAGTAAAAGTATCACATGAAAAAACCCACTTAAGTAAAAGTATTAAAGTGTCTGTTTAAAAATGTACCTACAGCGTATAACGTAAAAGCATTTCACACAGATTTAGAGGTCTTCTAAAGCTTCAAATGTTAATTGATCTTTTTTTTCCTATCTGTTTTTCTTTGTTTATTTTTGTTTGCTCAAACAACAAATGTGTTACAAATAAACCCTCAGCCTTTTCAGCACGTCTCAAACAATAATAATAAAAAAATACTTTTACTTTTCATTGCTCAAAAATGTAGTGGAGTAGAAAGTACAGATATCATGCTCTCAAATGTAGTGAAGTAAAAGTAAAAAAAAATATCCACTTTCAAATGTACTTAAGTAAAGTACAGATACCTACAATTTTTACTTAAGTACAGTACAACTTCATTACTTCTTCATTACATTACACCACTGTTTAGTACTTACCCAAAATACTTGTGCCAGTGGGAAAGAAAATCCTAAATTTCTTCTTTCAACAGTGAGAAGTGAGAAAAGCAAGTAGAAGTAGATGTGAGAGCATTTTACTACAACTACATTATTTTAATCCTTCCACAGTCATTATTTCCTTTACTTAGTAAGACTTAACTTATTGGTAATATTAGTTGGGTTGATGACCAAGAGATTACAGAGACAATATTGGATTAAATACTGTTACTCAGTGCTGAGGTATTCTTTTGTGCAGTAGGGAGCTGTTTTCATTTGACACACCTTGCCTGCTCCCTGGTGCTGCTTGTTTGGACAAGTGGACAACCACAATGATCCAAGGGCCTTCTCTTGAGCCACACTTGAATATGGAGGGCAAGACATACCAGCCATAGTAGTGAAGTCAAATAAATAAATAATAAATTATATTTTTGAGTTACATAAAGATGCATTAAACTACATTACAACTATTATAAAGATGTAGCAACCATCAGTCTACTCCCAGACATAAAAGCACAGCCTTCTCTGCTCACATAGGTGTAGAGAGGTGTGGTTATTTTGTGGATCTCCTATAGTTTCTCCCAGCAACGCAATCACACTCTCGGTAAGTGTTAATTATCAGTCAGAAGAATTGATTGTCTGTAGCTGCAGCTGCAATTGGTCAGAGTGCATCGGACCAGATAAGAAACGTGTTACGTGACAGATTTTTTGACGTTATGCTGTAATTTTCAACTCAACTAAGTGTAAAACCGTTATTCTCACAGATACCAGGAGAGAGAGGGCTGAAACGCAGAGGTATAAGTCCCTCTCACTCACAGGTCCTGTCTGATGTGTCCCTAAATCTGATTAGAGAAATAGAATTTAACACTGAATCGACCAAAGGACTGTGGAGTCATGGCTCGAGTAACAGCTCTCTCCACTTTATTCTTCTATTTGGTAAGTAATCTCAACAAGGGAACAGAAGCTTTGTTTCTTTTTGTTCAGCATTGTATCCTGTTTTTGTAAAATTGTATCTAATTAATTAAAATAATTCAAAGTAATATAAACATATATATGCAAGAAATATGTAGACAAATCTGCTTGTATTTTTATTGTACAACAATAGATGGTAATATAAACACAGGAGAGCCCTAAAGCAATCACTGCATTTATCAATTGATACTTATCTTTTATTGGATTTTTTATTTATTTAATTATACTTTATTTTTCAAACACAGGTCTTGACAGAAGCCCAACATGAACCAGGAAAATGTCTCTTTTATGATGAGTGTGGTATAAACCCCACTCTAAATGGAACTCTTATTAAGCCTATTGTGCCCTGTTTAAACTACAGTCCTGCCAGACGGTTATCAGGGGAACACTACAGGAAATTCAAACAGGTAAAATTTTATGGTAAACAGTAATTTGATGAGTATAATGTACAAGTATTAGATGGCATAGTGGCAAAGTTGATGTGTCACCCTTGGGTAGAGCTGCTTGGGATTGTTTGTGGACCTTGTACTGTGGGATGTCTGCTCTGCCTTCAAATACATGCATTTTTAATTAATTGTAAATTAGCCCTACTCGATATATGAAATGTATAAGCTCACTAACCAATGTATCAAATATTGACAATTTCTTTAATTAATTAATTATTCCTACTGTTGAAATGGGTTGAAATTGGATCAAAAATAATAATTATATTGTAATTAAATTGTGTATTGTTGTGACAGGTGTGTCCTATGCTGGATCGAGGAGAGGGCAACACACATGCCTGCTGCTCTCTCGCTCAGCTCATCTCCCTGGAAACGAGTCTGACTCTTTCCAAAGCTGTCCTCATCCGCTGCCCTTCTTGTTCTTACAATTTTGCGCATGTACACTGCATCAACACCTGCAGTCCTGATCAAAGTCAATACGTGAACGTCACTAGAGTCATGAACATCACCAACCTGGGTGTCACAAGGGAAGCTGTGGTGGCCTATCAATCATATTTGTCTTCCAGATTTGCACAGAATGCTTTCCAGTCTTGCAAAAATGTCCGTATTCCAGCTACAGGTGGATATGCAATCTCAACAATGTGCGGTCGCTATGGAGCCAAACTATGCACAGCTCAGCGATGGTATGACTTTCAAGGAGATTCTAGTAATGGCCTTGCCCCATTGGACATAGACTTTGAGCTCATTACTGATGGTGCTGCTGGATCATTACCAAATGGCTTAATCCCATACAATGGCACAGCTCTGAAATGTAACCAAGTAACACCAACAGGAGGCAAGGCTTGCTCATGCCAGGACTGTCAGGAAGCATGCCCTGCTGTCCCAGGACCTAAAGAACCACCAGGCCCATTCAAACTTTTTGGTGTGGATGGATTTCTGTTGATCTCCATTGTCATGTTTTGCCTACTGATATTTGCCTTTATATTCTACATGTGTGTGACTTGCTATGAGAACTCTAAGAAGCCAAAAACTAAGGAAAAGAAAAAGGATTTAAATAGCAATGATGTTACTCAAAGACCCATTCACCCTTCGGAGATTACATGCATTGACAAGAACAGTCTGGCTGCACAGGATTTCTTAAGTTCCATATTTCAAACCTGGGGAAAATTAATGGCTACTTATCCATTAACAGTGAGTAATGAAAAGCAGACACAAGCCTTTCATGCTTACACATTACATTATATCCATGTATCCAGAGTGATGAAAAAATAAAACTGTCAGAGCTCTGTCAGTGCAACAAACTATTTAATACAATATTTTCTGTTTTTTGAATAATTAAAAGTAAAGCAGCCTTATTGGGCTAAATATTGCTCAACAACATAACTGACATAAACTCAAATGAGATTTATTCAATAGAATAAATTATTGTACCATAATATATAATATAATAATAATATATTCAAGTATTTATTTGCACAACTCATTCAAGACTGTAATTTTTTGTCTAATTATTTCTCAGTAAACCCAACAAAACCTAACATTGTTTGATTAATTTATATTCTATTAATAATATTTCCTTTGTAGGTGCTGCTCATCTCAGCTATTGCTGTTGCTGCTTTTGCCACGGGCCTCATGCACATTGAGCTCACCACAGACCCAGTAGATCTGTGGTCAGCCCCCAACAGTCGTGCCCGTCAAGAGAAGGACTTCCATGACTCAAATTTTGGGCCTTTCTTCCGGACAAACCAGCTGATTCTTACAGCGCCCCAAAGAAAAGGACAAGTTTATGATTCTCTACTTTTTGGACTTCAAAACTTCAGTGGGATCATTTCCAAAGATTTGATTATTGAGCTGTTGGAGCTACAAACACGAATTAGGGTAATCATCATCACAATTTAAATAATTATTTCCCTACACAGATCAAAAGAAATTAGTGCACTATTTTTTCTTGTCTGGATAAATGCATTAGAATCAGCCACAATTAAACAAATTAAAAGACCAGAGTTTAGAGGACATGCATGTATGAATGAATGATAGTGTTGCCATGTCTCTTATAGATGGTAAATGGTCACATTTTTATATAGCACTTTTCCACGTTCAAGGCGCACACACACACACACACACACACACACACACACACACACATCCACACATCCACTAGTGTACGCAGACACTGGGGGCAAGGTGGGTTAAGTGTCTTGCCAAGGACACAACGACAGCATTCATCTGTGGGAGCTGGAATCACACCGCCTGTGGGTCAGTGGATCTGACCACTCAACCGATGATGATGATGATGTTTTATGTCGAGAGCAGGATTTGAACCTTCGGATCAGTGGACAAACGCTCTTACCAACTGAGCTACTGCCCACACTAGATGTGTATTATAGCCTTTCATTGTTAGGATGAGCTGCTACCCTTTACAGAATTTACAGAAGGGAATTACTTTTGTCGAAATTAATGTGCAAATTACGACTCATTAGGAGGTAACTTTGCTGTAGAAGGAAAAAAATTAAATATCCATTCTAACAAATTTTAACTTGTTCTTTTTAGGATATAGAGTTTTTCTCAAAGGACCTGAATCGCACTGCGAGTTTGAAGGATGTGTGTTTTGCCCCACTGAATCCAACCAACCCCCAAACCACAGATTGCGCTGTGAACAGCCTACCTCAGTATTTCCAGAACAGTATGGATAACATCAATGCCAAGGTGAACATGACCGAACTGGGAGTGACCAAAGAGGTGGACTGGAGGGACCACTTGATTTACTGTGTCAAGTAAGAGTTTATCTAAAAACAATATTCTGTAAAAGTAATAACAGGGTGTTTATAGAAAAAGATTGTCACAAATATACTAAATAAGACTGTAATTCAGCATGTGTTTTTCTTCAGTTCCCCACTGTCCTTCAAAGACATTACTGACTTGGGCATGAGCTGCATGGCTGATTATGGAGCTCCAGTTTTCCCCTTTTTGGCTGTGGGAGGCTATAATAGTAAGTGACCAAATTTAAGTTACAAATGCCATAAAAAAATTGTGAAGGTTTAATATTTTGGCCCTATCATTTTTGTAGATGATGACTACACAAATGCAGAAGCTCTCATTCTGACCTTCTCCCTCAACAATTTTCCACGAACTGACCCTCGGTTCAAAGTGGCAATGCAGTGGGAGACAGAGTTTCTTAAAATTGTTCAAGAATACCAGAAAAATCCCCGAACAAACTTCACATTTGCGTACATGGCCGAGGTACGTCATAAACTCTTGTTAGTGCAGCTTGTAAATGTGTTAGAAGCAGGTAGTAATGGTAATGGTTCAGAATGCACATGGCTAACACTGAGTACATTATAGCTGGAAAAAGTGTGATAGCCACAATAATCACATAACCCAATAATTAGACCTGATTGTTTTGTGCATATTTACATGTATAAAAATGTGATAGTCAAAAACATGTGTCAGTCAATTAGTGGATTTTTAAAGTAACTGTAGCATTTGGAAAACAAAATACAAAAATTTACATAAATACATACATTTTAAAAAATGTATCAACTATTTACTTTTTACTTATGCCACATTAGTTTGCCTCCTTTTCACTATGTCCTTTGTCAAAACCTGGACAGGTGTGAACAGTCACAGGAAGAAATCAGATTACTCACATCAAATGTAACTGGTAACTCCAGAAATCTGATAACGCACTGTCTTGTGCATCAGGCTACATATTAGGCTGATTATAAAATGCAATCAATATCAATAATATTATCAATAACCATAAAGCAGTAACATTTGACTTCCACGTCTCTTGTTTTTCCTCAGAGGTCTTTGGAGGATGAGATTAACCGCACGACTGCTGAAGATATCCCCATTTTCATGATTAGCTATGCTGTAATATTTGTGTACATTGCAGTTGCACTGGGAGAATACTCTTCTTGTAAACGTTTATTGGTAAGATTTTGCACTTAAAAATACAAATGCATGCAATCAGCTTTCTAAGGATACAACCTATTAACTGTAACTGTAAATCCATAGTTTTACTCACTTTTCAGATAAGATACAGTGAAGAGTAGATAAACCTACAGTTATCGCACTGCAGATAAGAGGAGTTAGATATGCAAGCCATTGTCAGCTGTCTTTATCTCAACCATGAAGACCTTAAGTCCAGCACTATAGGGGATTGCAATATAATAGTTACAATAGATACATATATACATACTGTATGCTATCTGTCTTCAAGGTGGACTCAAAGTTTCTCGTGGGACTGGGCGGGATCCTGGTGGTTGGCTGCTCTGTCGTGGCCTCTATGGGCTTCTACTCGTGGATTGGCATCCCCTCTTCTCTAGTCATCCTGCAGGTGGTGCCCTTCCTGGTGCTGGCAGTGGGAGCAGATAACATATTTATCTTTGTACTGGAGTACCAGGTGAGTTTTTCTAATGTTTTGTATTTTGTCTATGATCTTTTGTAAAATATAGTTACACATGTAAAACTTTTTGTATTAAAGAGAGATGTTCGGAGGCCGGGTGAGAAAAGGGAAGAGCAGATCGGCCGTGTCCTGGGGAGTGTAGCTCCCAGCATGCTCCTCTGCAGTCTCTCAGAGTCTGTCTGCTTTTTTCTGGGTAATAATAATAATAATAATAATAATAATAATAATAATAATAATAATAATAATAATAATAATAATAATACATAATTTCCTCACCAACAGAAGATAATCCTGCTAATGACTGAATGCCAAAATGTTACAGCAAACCATCACGCCAATGTTCTCTCAATCTATTGAAAGTTAAAATCCCTGTACACTGTTTGTTCCCCAGGGGCCCTGTCCACGATGCCTGCGGTGAAGTCATTTGCCCTCTACGCTGCCCTGGCTGTGGTCATGGATTTTGTGCTGCAGATGACCTCCTTCGTGGCTCTGCTCTCTCTGGATGCTCGTCGCCAGGACAACAACCGATGTGAACTGCTGTGTTGTGCCACTGTGTCAACTCACCGCCCCAACAAACCCAACGAGGGTTTCCTGCTCCCCTTTATGAGGAAATACTATGCTCCTGTCCTTCTGCACAGTGTCACAAGAGTTATTGTGGTAAAGCAACTAGACAAATGGTTAAAATAGATTAAAATGTATGATTTAAATTAATTGTGTACTGAACATATATGCTCTTTGCAGATGTTGCTGTTCATCTTTGTGTTCTGTGCTTCTTTGTTCCTCATGTTTAAAGTGACAGTCGGTCTGGATCAGGAGCTCGCTATGCCTAAAGTTAGTTTATTTTTTGGTTTTTACCAAGTAACCAAACATAATCAAGTTACATGACATCAAAGAGTGATGTATGCAATTTCTTCAACCAAAAATATTGGTTGGCAAACCAACCAATGGCAAATAAACATTTGCTGCTGTTGTGTCCTTGGGCCACCCCATTGGTCATTCCAGTCAAAGTAATGTGCCTGTTTGCTTCTGGAAGGGATTTGGGGTAAAACTATAAACAAATCAATTTATTTATGGCAATAATGTAACGTACTGGTAATAACATTATAATAGTGGACAATTGTGACAAATCAGTCAAAGGGGGACTTAGTTTTAATTAGTACCATACCAGTTAGTACCATAATTAATTCATATGTCCTTATACAACTCATATTCAAATGATCTGTACATGTTTTTTCTTATTGTGTTTACAGGGCTCTTACATGCTGACCTATTTTGAATATTTGTACAAATACTTTGAAGTGGGAGTTCCTGTGTATTTTGTAACAAAGAAGGGCTTTAACTTCACTACAGTGCAAGGCATGAATGCAGTCTGCTCCAGTGTTGGCTGTGACCAGTTCTCTCTCACCCAAAAGATCCAATACGCCACAGACTACCCCGAACTGTAAGTCAATTTAAAAATATGTGATATCTTTAAAAAACACACAACAAACAACAAGCCCAGGTCCAAAAAAGCAAGAACTTCCAACATAACATTATAAATAAAGAAAATGCCCCCAATAAAAGTAGATTTAATAGAAAATACCTGTAATAAAATTAGATTCCATAAAAAATATCAGATATTGCTGTTAACAATTGAGCTCTGTGTCTATTTAACTTTTGTTTGTTGTTTGATTTTTACGTGCACAAAAGAGACAGTTTCATAATTTGCCTCGAAGTTGTAGATAAAAATGAAATGAGGAAAACACCCCAGTTCCTCATCGTAAGTGTCTGTCACTGTGACATGGCCTTGAACGTTTATCTATCACAGTCGAAACCTCTTACACACTGCTCTAGACCAACAGCTCTCTATAGTTAATGATAAACCACCTGGACTTACTCAGAATAGAACGCGTATAAACGAAAGCAATATAATGACAATATATGATATGATCATTATTATACAAGTTAATGCAACTGTTTGTCTATATGAGCCTGTAACAATAGTCAAGAAAGTCTGTGCAGTGATATGTAGATTTCAATTTATTTTTAACACAATCAGCACATTTTGTGGCTCATTTCAATGACAATGCACTGAAAAAAATAGTGTATCACTTTTTTAAAATTATAATATGGGACATTTTATTTTCACTCACGTCCTTTTACATTAATAAGATGTATGTTTTTATAAATATATTTTGTAATGCTTGGGGATAAATAAAAGTAATTCTATTTTATGTTTTATGTTCATTATTGTTTTGTAAACATTTATATAGTTTGCTCATCAAGTCTCTATACTTAAGACTGCTAATTCCCTATGCAGATCCTACATAGGCATTCCGTCAAACTCCTGGGTGGATGATTTCATTGACTGGCTGAACCCTGGATCAAAATGCTGCCGTCTTTATGCCTTTGGGCCAAACCAGGGGAAGTTCTGTCCTGCAAGTGAAAGTAAGAAAATACATTTTTTTTTTTTTTTTTTTTTTTTTTTTAAGCAAAAAAAGAAAAAAAATTACACCTGTCTTTTGGCAGGTGCCTTACGTTGCCCATTTAAATGCATGAAGACTCCTTCAGATGGTGTTCTCAGGCCCAGTGTGGAACAGTTTAACAAATTTTTACCTGATTTCTTGGGGAACAGACCTGACCTGCAATGTCCCAAAGGGTAAGTCAATCAATTCATTATGGAATGGCCAACATTAAATCATTATTCTTTTAATATGTCCTCTATTTGCTTTTTAACAGGGGTCTTGGAGCATATGACACTGCTGTGGTGAGGGATGAGAGCGGAGAGATTATAGGTAGGTATAATACAATGTTCATCCTGTACACAAAATGAGAGTATAAATAAAATCTCAACAAAATGTATTTGAAAATAGTAATAATAAGATTTTGTTTTCAGCATCCCGGTTCATGGCCTATCACACTCCTCTCACAAACTCACAGGAGTTCACGGCTGCTCTGCTCAGAGCCAGAGAACTGGCCCATAACATCACGCTGGGCATGAGGCAGGTCCCAGGCACCTCACCAGACTTTGAGGTCTTCCCTTACACGTAGGTTCCCTTCTGAGGCCTCATGTGTACACTATTGATATTTAGATACTTTGTCAAGATAATAATGGGAGATTTATCTTCAGCACAGATATGTTACACAATACTGATATAGATAAATACAGTAATGCTGGGTTTCAGAGGACATAATATATAATATTTAATACAGATGTGGGGCAGCTAAAATTAATATTGTTAAAATGCAGATTTTTGTTGTATTTCATGGTTTTAATTGGTCTAGTCACTAATAGAAATTATTAGGTTTGCGAACCTTTTAGAAAATTTGCGAATCTTTTAGAAATTTTATGAAAAAGTACAATGATATCAATAGGAAAGACTGCCTCTTGCCCCCCATCTGAGAGTATGATATCATCACAATCTGAAAATTCACAATACCTGAAAAAGTATTAATAAACAGCAGCATTTCTGAAGTTGCACACACATAATCACTTTATATAAACAATCTAAAATCACTGTATACAAAATCGTGCAGGGAAACAGTTTTTCTGAACTGTATTTGTCACTGACCAGTCCTGTCTATTCTCATTGCAGAGTGACTAATGTCTTCTATGAGCAGTATTTAACCATAGTACCAGAGGGGCTCTTCAACATCTCCCTGTGTCTGTTGCCCACATTTGTAGTGTGCTGCCTGCTGCTGGGGCTGGACCTGAGCTCTGGGCTGCTTAATCTTATCACCATTGTCATGATCGTGGTTGATACTGTGGGTGTCATGACACTGTGGGGAATAGATTACAATGCAGTGGCCCTTATCAACCTGGTTACGGTAAAGCAAACACCTGTTTACTACTAGATTATTGATCCCAAAAGAAACAAATATATAAATAATAATATATTTAATTTTAAAGATGCTTATATTGTGTTGTAAATACCTCTTTTACAGGCTGTTGGTATATCCGTGGAGTTTGTGTCTCATATGACCAGATCTTTTGCTATCAGCACAAAGCTGACTCATGTGGAAAGAGCCAAGGAGGCCACAGCCAACATGGGCAGTGCGGTATGCAACATTTGTACTTTTTCAGTACAACTGCTGTGGCAGACCAACTATCGACTGATTGATCTCAACCAAGCTCTATCATTACAATATTAAGAAATCTGAATAATATAAAACTAATAATTATTTAGAGACTATTGTTCCATTGGCCTCTGCAAGTCTTAAATGCCTTACAGCTATATATGCGTATACCAGTGATTAACACCCAATGATGAGGTGTACACAAAAAGCCAGTCCTGACCTAGACTAATGTCCATCCAAATCACAGAATTACAGACAATAAAAAATATAATGCGTTGTTGGTGAAAGATTGTCTGATCTTCTTTCTATTTACTGCAGGTGTTTGCAGGTGTAGCCATGACCAACCTGCCTGGGATTCTGGTGCTGGCTTTTGCCAAAGCTCAGCTCATCCAGATCTTCTTCTTCAGGCTGAACTTAGTTATCACACTACTGGGGATGGCCCATGGACTTGTGTTCCTCCCAGTCCTGCTCAGCTACTTTGGTATGAGTGGGAGTTTAAAATCTTGGAAATGTAATCCTTATAAAAAATTTTATTATATTGTATTATTACAGTACTTAAAATAGGCATATCCGTTTTCCAGGTCCTGGTTTGAACAAGGCTGTGCTGCTGCAGCAACAGAGGGCTAAAGCCGAAGAGATGCAGGTGACAAACCACATGAAGCAAGTTTATGATAACATTAGCTTTGAAGACAGTGAAACTAAACCAGAGCAAAATAGCTCCAGCAGACCCTGTCAAACCACAGCCAACCACCAAGAGCAGATTGACCGTTTCTGAGCAGTTTAACTAAATACCTCGTTAACAAACTGTACAATCTGGGACAATCCCAAGGACAAGAAGGATTGACCAGTAGGAGTCAAACACAGTTGTGCAATGGACCCTGAGTCAACAAAAACAACTACATTTGATGCACTGTCAGATTTAAGGACACTTTAGAAATACAAAGGGTAGTCTTTTGTACTATTTTGTAAGAATTTTGTACTCTTATCAGCAGTGCAAGTAATTTAATGAAATACACACTCCATGTGCAGTATCAAGTGTTATGTGGAAACGTCCACTAAACATGCAAGGTTTGATCAGATTTCCTTTAATGATCGACTTTGTGACTTGTGTTTTGTGAATAAACCAGTGTAAAGTTTGTCATAAAACAGGCACTTACTTGTATGTAGTCCACTAATGTATCAATGCAACTTTGATATTTAAATAAATTATTTTACAAATATAGCCGTAAATTTCACAAAAAGTCTGTCTAGATTCCAGTGTATTTCATTTATGTTTTATTATTAACAATGCATCCCTTTAGGATTGTATGTTTCTTTAGGTCAATGCCCCAAAACATACTGTACACATATACAAGGGAAACCACGATTCAGGCAAAAAAAGAAACAAAACCCTTTTAAATTATAATACAGTCTTGAGGAAAAATATAAATAACTTTTCTTCTCTGGATGAGCTCACTCTATGGTACAGACATACAATAAATAGATCGGATCTGAAGTCACTCAGCTGATCTACAAATCATCTCTCTACAAGTTATTATTTTTTTCTTTTTTGAAACTTTTTTATAGCAGCATTAGAGCAAAAACACAAGCCAATGGAAACAGCCATTCCTGTTTC
The DNA here is from genome assembly GCA_029959045.1 of Taenioides sp. WSHXM2023. Classification (NCBI taxonomy): domain Eukaryota; kingdom Metazoa; phylum Chordata; class Actinopteri; order Gobiiformes; family Gobiidae; genus Taenioides; species Taenioides sp. WSHXM2023. The sequence goes on from CM057089.1 coordinate 13,843,573, forward strand.
CATGGAAACCTTCGACAAACCCCGCCATCCTCATTTAATGTTATTTTATAAGTCTTCCCAGTCCCCATCTTAAGCCAAAGTCAGCACTATTGCATTGTGAAAAAGATTTGGGGGGGTACCTAAATTCCTACAATGTTATGGCAACATGTAATGGCAACCTTTTTCGTTAAAGTCTTACAAGAGGAAAAAACATTGAGGTGGCGTTGAGTTTGGCCATGCTAGTTGCACATGCAGAGGGAATGAAGCAGAGGTACATAGGCTTAAAGTGGGATATCCATTGGACACAGGTAGTTCATGAGCAGAGTACTTAATAGGTAATGAGTTATATAACCAAACAAAGATCAGACACTATTATAGAGCCACCTCCTGAGATGTTCCGAAACTGCAAAGCTCACTTACAACACAATAGGTCCTATGCAAGAAGAAGGAATAGCCAAAACTAACTAGTATTAAATAACGTGCTATTGTCTTCATGTACTAGATAGAAAAAAATATACCAATTGCTGATTGTCTGAGAAGAGAAGTACTTGGCGGTTTGTGTGGATGAGAAAGAGGCTTTAGGTTGTAGAAGTTGTATGAGGTGAAAGCAACGCACTGGCTATAACAGAGCAAAGGTAATAAGAGGGGGAGCTTAAAAACGGCAAGACCCGTGGTAGTGTTTTGTTTCAATAGAATAAAATGAGGGTCCGGAGGAAATCACAGGATATAGACACAAAGGCATGCCTTATTCATTTCATTACAGTAAACACCATCTCAGCAGAAAGATAAAATGAGGCCATCTTAAAACACAGTCTTTTGTCATAATGGTCCAGCTAGGTTGATGTTTAGTATTACGTAGATGTAACTGCACGAGTTGCTGGAGTATGCCATCCCACCAGTTTTTGGTTCTCTTAGAATAGAAACCATCAAATCTCCAAGTCAAGTCTGAAACAGCATCAGACGTGCATCTAGTTTAGTGACTTAGTTTTAAGCACTAGTTTGCTTGAAGGTAATACACAAACTTCTCCTTTCCATGTGGCCACAGTGATCCATTTGAACAACAGAAAAATGCTTCCTTCAAATAAGATCCTTTTCATGCTTTCAGTTAAGTTTGAAATGGATTTGTGTTTGGCAAGTGGCAGGACTGAGGCTGTGGACAAACAGAAGAGAATCAGGATTCTGAAGCAGGGTCCATGTCATCTTCTACAGGTTTTGGTTGCTTTGTCAGGATCGCTTCGGCTTCCTCGTACATCTAAAATGGACAAATATATTTTATATAAGGCACAATTTATTACACCAAAAGACAAATGGGAGGTAGTTTCTTACGGGCATGAATTGCACGTCCTGGAAGAGTTCTTGTATGAAGCGTCTGGAGGTCAGGCGAAACATACAGTGAGCCAAAAGGTGAGAAACCTCAGAGTACAGGCAGATGTCATCAAAAGCATAAGGGAACTTTTCCTTTATCCTGGAAAAAATGTTTGTTTGTTTGTTTGTTTGTTTGTTTGTTTTCAATATTGGGAGTTATAAAACTTATTTTGGCTGAGAATATAAAGTATTTACGTCAGTAGTCCTGTTTCATGGCCTTTGGTTCCCACTGAGGAGCTGAGGTTGATTATAAGGCGAAGCACTTCTTTCCTCAGCAGGACTCTGGAGGCAGGCCCATCCTCAGATATTGCCTTTCCATCTGTAAGCAACATATGTTTAAAATACTGAAAATGATTGTATATTTGTTTCTGAAGCTGATAAATGTTTTTGTCTTACCAATAACAATGTCGGTGGGAGTGGGAGTGCCACAGATGGAGCCCTGGGAAACAGCTGCGTCACTGCAGCCGGAGACTCCCGAAAACTTGGACTGAGGCATCACCTCCAAACGATGTCCTGTCTGACCTCCCCATGACTGGAAGTCCACGTATTCTACAGGACAACAGACATTCACATATGACATGAATAGTGTGTGTCTACTAGAGCTCGTTAGTGTTTGTACCTGTCCGAGGGTGTGTGTTGAGGTGGGGCTGAGTGCAGTAACCCAGGACACTGGATCCTACACAGTAGAGACAGTTGTCGTCAGAGTGGTCCTGGAGTCCGGTCTCCTCGGAATCAAACAGGTGGTTCTGGTTCTCCCCTCGACTCGCCATGAGCTCAGAAATACTAAACTGCTGCTTTAACAGGGGGATCGTGCGTTCACCTAAATCAAAAATACAATTTGCAGTGAGTGACAGGACGAAGTTTTCTTCTTTTACTCAAACTGGAGGAAAAACTATACCGTCTCCATCCCCAAAGAGGAAGCGTTTTCTCTCCTCAGATGGGGGACTGATTCTCTGCTGAAAGTATGCCGAGTCACGAATATGAAACATATCATTTATGTCCATGGGTAATGCCAGGCCGACGTAATCATCACTACACCCATAAGTGGCACTAGACACCATGGAGCGCACAGAAGAACAACGATGCAAGGTGCTTTGGTTGATGGGACTGAGTAGTTCCTCTTTATCCAGAGAAGCAAAGCTCAAAGCTTTCAAAAACCTAGGCAAGCCAAGAGGAGAGGAGCGTGAGAGGATCCGGGGGGAGAGACTGGGATGTAAAAGGATCATAGGGAGTAAGTTCAAACAATGAATTAAAACAGCATAAAACAAGCTAGGGACATGATTTATAACTATAATTGGTTACAGTTTTACAGCACTGACACAAAAAACAACTGATTTTGAATGCCTGAAAGGGCCATAAGATAAGATAAGATAATCCTTTATTTGTCCCACAATGGGGAAATTGCAGTTTGCAATTGCAAACAATTGTAATTGTTATGCTATTTATGACCTATATTATAATGTTGTTTCCTCAACAAAAACATACCTGGAGTTGTGTTTTGTTTCATTCATCCAAGTTTAACATGCAAGCCCTCAAACAGAAAACACTCATGTGTCATATGGTAATACAGGAATTGCACCACTGTGTTTTGAAACTGTACCGACCTTCACCAGAATCATTTGGATAATTTCAGCTCTGGAAATGCCAATCTCTGAACAAAAGGTAAAAAACAGCTCTTAACTTGAAAACTACCGCTTTATTACATCACAAAGTGGAACAGAGTATTTTGAGCTTTGGAGACTAATAATAAATGATTACTCAAACATGTATGATTGAAACAAAACTCTGGGTTGTTTTTGTGGAGGTAACAGCATTATAACATGGCTTTAAGTCAATTTTGCATAATTTAGGACCTTTAATGCTGAGGGGACACTTGACACTAATATAAAAAAAAAATACCAAAGTTGTTGAAGAGAATTGTTGTTAAGAATTAAATGAATCAACAAGTACTAAAGTACTACGTGCAACATCCAAACGCAACCAGTAATCCACAGAGCTACAGGTGGTGACTACTCTATGGGGGACACTAGTATGGTCCACCCACCGCGGCACAAGTGTTCTGGACAGCCTGCGGTATTTTAAGACGCTGGCATCAGGACAGGTACCCCTCCTATCTGTCATCCTGGAACTGTTTGACTGTGGTGGTCTGTAGTCTGCTGTAGAAAACCTTTTCACAAGCAGTCTTTTTCTATCATCTGTAAAATCATGAATCTATTTAAATACAGTGAGCTGTGGTTACCTGCGAGGTGTGAGTCTAGAGTCCAGGCTGCCGGTCTTCATGGTGATGGTGTCTGTGAACAGGACGTCTTTAGCGGGAGACGCCAGGGCTTCACTGTGAGATAGAGAGGGGTGTATCCTCTGCTGCTGCAGCCTCTTGAGTGTGGCATAGCCCAGAGCATCTCTGGGACTGGTGTACATGAAGCTGCAGTCAGCTAGACTCTTGATGGTGGTGACTGAGGGGGATTTCAGAGACTGAGCGCGCCGCGGGAGAGTGTGTGAGGAGCCTGGTGGTACCAGAGACACAGTGGAGGACTTGGATGTGGTCATGTGGTTGGTCTGTGCCTGGGGGGTGAGGGAGGACAGAGTTTTGACTGTTTTGGCTGAGACAACAGTATTGAGGCTGACACAGTCTGAGGAGTCCGGCTCAGGTTCAGGATGCTCCGGGTTTCCCACAGTCTCTCTGGAGGGGCTGGAGCTCATGGAGCTGATGCCACTGGTCGTAGTGTCCGTGTTAAAGCTCTGACTGCGACTCTTAAACTGAGTACCACCTCCTCCCACATTACCCCCTGTAGTGGAGCCGCCATCCCCCGCCAGCCGCTCTCGGCTGGTCTGCTCTCGCTCCCTCATATGGTGCTCTGGAGCTCCATGTGTAAGACCACTCAGCCCCAAACCAGAGACCCCGCTTCTCACTAATCGCCCATCTGTCAGCTGCTCATCAGAGCCACCCCTGGTCCCAACAAAGGAAGTCTCCAGGCTCACAGTGGGGCTCTTGGGCATCCCTCTTCCGTTAAATACTGTGTTAAAGACATCATTCTGGTTTGGGCTGTACACAGATGGCTCAGTAACTGTCCGGTTTCTCCTCATGCTCTTGAGCTCAGTCGGTGTGCGGGACCCTGAGGGCGTTTTAGGGTCACTAGTGGAGCGTATTTTTTTACTGGGAAGAGACAGAGAGTTCAGGAAGCGCGTTCGAACAAAACGTGACGATGCCAGAATGGTGAAGGGACTGCGGTCCTTCACTGGTTTGGAGTGTGAGATATAACAACTCTCATCTGATTGCTCAAAAATGTCACACTTGTCATCGTCCAAGATGTACATGTCTGAAAGGAAAGAGGAATAAAGAAAGCCGACATTAAATATATACAGTAAATGTATGTTATTGTATAAATCATTTTAAATGATTGTACATACTTGGATGAGATTCGCTCTCACTGTTGTGCCGTGAGCTGGTGGACTCTGAGTTCAGACTGAGAGTGCTCGGTACCGATGACAGTTCAGACGTCAGCTGTGTCCCCACCTCGTCTGGAGTAACAGGCCACAGCGTCCGGCGACTGTGTCTCACTGCATCCCACCCAAACTGTTTGAGCACCTCGCAGCCCTGCCTGGTCTTAGAAATGACACCAAGCACATAGATGCAGGTGCTGAAGAAGAGGTTCATAAAACAATGTTAAGATCAATGAAGGTGACATTATTAAAACAGTGTGGGACATTAAGCTTACCCTCTGACTGACAAGACTTCACAGTGTTGCGCCAATGTAAGGATGTCCGGAATGACATTCTCCTCCTGCAGAAGATTCAGACCCCAGTTTGAAGACCCAATGTTGCCCTGTGTGGAAAACCAAATACACATTTATTACATTTAGTTGTGTTGTTAAGGCACAGGTTCAATTTGTGCATTAACTGACCAGAGCCCATAGAGCAGCCTTCAGCTGTTTGATGCCCTCCCAGGTGTCCAGCATCGGGGAGCGGACCGTGTAGCTGAGGTCAGGAACTACACTCTGGAGACAGAAGTCCACAGGAGGTTTAAAAGTTTTCACTGAACAATTTTAGCAACAATGTCAATCAAAACAAAACAGTGCTCCTACCTGAGCCTCTAAAAGATGACAGCCAGTCTTATCATGGACAAGCTGACCATACAAGTGCACAGGTAGATAAACATTTGGTCTTTGTAACCTGTAGAAACAAACAAATAAGAACAGAGCTTTGTAATGTTTACAACACATTTAACCCGCAGCGTTTAAGGTCACACCTTTGGTTGCTGCGTCTGACATAGTTGTCGCCATCAACAGGTTTTCGGTAAGTTGTTAGTGCTTCATTTAGTTGCTCTTCTATCAAATCCACATACTTAAGATTGTATTCCTGTAAATACAATGCAATTCATGAATATCAGTTTGACTCGGTGATGCTGTGTAATGTAATAACCTAAAATACCTTTTGCCATTTATCCAGCTGTTTGCTGACATAGCCTCTCTCATTGAGGTAAGAAAATCCTTTAGGTATGGAAAGAAACCTGGAAAAACAACAAATGCCATGAATAATGATTGCTTACAAACTATACACTATGCAAAGCAAAACACACCCACCTGAGGAGCAACAGAAGGCCTTTGTCTCCCAAGTGAGACAGGGCTGGTTTTAGATGAATGAGAGCATGAAGATTAGCCTACAAAACATCAAACCATGCTTTAGTCAAAGTGCCAATACACGGCCCGGCCAGCCAAGACTAACTTGGCTGACAACAGATTAATATGTGTATCACTGAGTTCGACACAGGTGCAACGTCATGACGAATATTTGAACCTGATTGGCTGAAACGTCACAGCAGTGGAATAAGTCGAAAAAAATCTCATTTTTGTCACATCCACATCCTGTCCACAAATGCACGAAACACTTACCTTCTGCACATTTTTCACAAACAAAACAGTATTTTTGCTAAAATAGGCAAAATAAGCAAGTACATCTGTCAGTGTCGCCAAGTCTGTTTTAGTTCACCTTTGGCTTCCACATAAACCTCAAATTTTTTCAATCAAACTGATCAGCGAGATGTCAAGATGGATTCCCGTGAGTTTTTTAACTCACAAATATCACGAGAATCCATTTTGAGTTCACATGTATGTGATTGGCAGGCATATTAACCAATCAGAGGTGAGCATGGCAGCTTTTGCTAGAAATGTTCAAAATGTAATGCACAAAAATCAGAATAAAAGGCAGTCAATAATTAATCATCAGTAGTGATGCTTTGAGCAGGGTCCCAGCTCATGGGACCTTTATTGTGCTGCAATAAAATCTAAAAGTCATCACCTTGTCCTCACAGGCCTCATCCAGGATGTCCAGAGCCTCCATTGAAACAGCTTTACTGTGATCGTGGAGCTGGGTGACCAGCAACTCCATGCCCCAACTGCTAAAGAAGTCAACTCCCGCCCTTAGCAGCACACGCAGGTGTTTGGTGGCATACAGCCGGCAAGTCTGTCACACAAAATACAGGAACATCAAGTAAGTTTGAGATGTCATGTATATATATATATATAAAAAGCAAGAATAAAATGATTATCCTTTTATTCTGACTTACATCAGTAGCAGCGGTGAGAATCTTGGACAGGATGACTCTGGCAAGACCATCTGTACTGTAGTCCAGAGTCGTCACAGCGAGTTTCAGCACAGCATCCTGGTTCTTTACCGAGCACATATTCAGCAGGCTGCAAAAACAACAGGAAAAACATTGATACTGTCCTCAAGCCCTCTACATTAATAAAAATACACAACAAAAGATGCAGGCAAATTGTGAGTGAAGGCATCAGAACACTAACCACTGAAACAGGCCACATTTCTCCAGCAGTTTGACACCTTGTAGATGTGCCGAGAGCGTCCCAAGGAACAGGAAGTAGTGTTGGCTGAGTGTGGTGAGCAGGCCGTTACTCTGAAGGGAGCGCTCAGGCTTCAGGCCGGAAGACGAGGAGAGCCACAAAACCATATCCCTGACCAGGTCCTCAAGGTAACCCTGCCCATCCTAGAGACAGCAGCACATATGATGAACATAACTATATAAACAATATTGTAAACAAAAAGGTTTAACTAGGATTACTATTGGGCATATTAAGATGCACACTAATACAAGACAGTATTTAAACAAACTAAACAAATTACTCCATACAATTAGTCTACAATTTGTCGGCGGAACAAAGGTTTCACCAGTGATTTATTACATACATTTACTTGTAGTGTATAGAAAAGAAGAAAATATCCAATAATTTCACAATAAAATTAACTTTGTGGATTAAAAAAAATTACCTCATCAGAGTCCATGAGGAACTCGATGAACTGACAACCGACCACAGTGAGTTGCCTGGCCTTCATGTGATCCAGGGCCAGGCCTGCATACAACTTACTGCTGGGTTTATAGAAATACAGCAGCCTCCGCACAAACCTTAAGAGTATGAAACAAATTAAATGGATTGTACAGTACATAAAAATAAATAATAAACCCGACAATGCCACCCACCTGTGCATTTGTTCATCTTTATTGTTCCTGAGGTTTACATGTGGCCACTGAAAAGGACATTTCTTGTTAACAGCACAACAAATTTTTATACTTTGCTTCAGAAACTTGAGATAGGACACACCTTAAGAATTGTGGCGATGAGCAGCCAGTTCCATTCAAGGTTTTGCTTATGGTTGAGTATTTGACTGTCTCTCAAGTTCATCATAAGTGCTTCTTCTGTGTCCTGTGTATATGACCCATGCTATGAAAACTACTGTGTGTGAGAACTATGTACAACAATTATTGAATGTACCTTAATAACATAAATGTCTCGTGGCCGTGAATGGGACTCCCTGCGGTTTTGAGAGGAAACTGATTTTCGGATGATGTGGTCCAAGTACAGACTGTAGGGCTTCAGGCCTTTTTTCTTCTTCTCATGGAAACGTTTCAGATTATTGACAGCTGCACTTGCACGACTGGAACAAGGAAATTAGTAACATTTTTAAACTAATAGAATCATAGATCATTATCCATGTATTTTGAGCCAGGTGATTTGTCAGTTGTATGTACTTACAGTCGTTTTTCTTGGGAAATATCAAACGAAGCCGCCATGTTAATGAGAGTGGGCAGGCAGTGCAAGTGGTGACTGTGAGAATGAGGAAGGATGGTGTTTGCCTAAACCAAAAGAAATATAATAGGTTTAATATTCACTATTGAATTGTATACATTCAAATGCATTCAGGTTTTATATATATATGAATAGAGTGTAGTGCCTGGGTTTTGAGATATCATAGCTATGCATTAAAAACCTTAAATATTTTCTTTTCTATTTTACCATTATGCATCTTATTCCAATTATTTTATATTAAGTCATTTAACCATTGAGTAGTACACTCACTTAACTTGGGCATAAATGCTATGCTAATCTATATATTAAGTAAAAAACATGATTTCAATGAAAAAAGAAAAAGTCAATGAAAATCAAAACCAGTTTATGCTTATGCATAAATTATAATTTGTTTAGAAAATTATTTTATTACTGTATTTTTGTCTTTATATCTTACCATGTGTAGAAGCTCTCCCAGAAGTATAGTTGCTCTCACAGCGAGCTGGTCATCGCTGCTGGTCACAACTTCAACAATACCCTAATTGAACAAAAACAAAGCAGATGGTACATTGCACAGAAACAATTAAAAGATATGTAGATTGAAAGAAAACATTACCTCTAATAGTCCATTTGTGATGAAAGCTGAAAGAACAAAAGCCAAATAGTTGTCCATAAGATCTGACCTGAAAAGAAAAAAAAGACACGCGTTTAATTTGTATGAAAACAAATATCACACACAAGACTAAGATTGCTTGTCATCATTCATACCTGGAGCGCGCCCGATGTGGTAAAATGACTTTGGCCTCTGCAGCTACAAAGCCATCTGACAGTCTCCATGTGTCCTGGAACCTAGAAGGGTCTAAAACAATACACACCATAAAGTGACGACACAACCCAAGGTGGTCATACTTTAACAATGAAGGTGTATTGCGCAACTTTGGAAGGTCCGTCACCTGCTTGTCACCATGGAGATGTTATTGCTTTCCCTTGAATGTTCCATGGTATGACATTAGACATATCCATCTAGCATGCAATAATAACGTGTTTCTATTGCTCAAAAATACAATGATTCTCTCTGAATAGGGACGACTCTCCACAGATCTGACCTGTAATGTAGCCTATAGTTGTCTCCCTTGCAACAGATAGGTATAATCTCTACTATGGAACATTCTAGACAAAACACTGACATCTCCATGGAGACAAGCAGGTGACAGACACTCCACCAGAAACGTTGTGCAATTCACCTTTAATGATTGCTATCTTACAATTTTCACAAATATTGACATCTTGGATATAAAAACAACTTGCTATTAAGATATGGTCACACTAATACACTATTTACGCATTTATTCAATGAATAACTTGAAATTAATTTGCATATTAAATATTCCATTATTTTACAGACCGGTTTACATTTAATTTGGATATTCCTCCTTTGAAAGAAAATCATATTAAGACATCTAGATATTAATTATTGACATTACTTACCCCACCCAATGAGCAAAACCACAAACTTACCAACACTAAGAAGAGCTTCAGTAAAGTCCTGCGTTACAATGGGCACAGGGAGCCTAAAGATCTCATACAAGACCTCCAACAACCCTTTCTGTAGAGAAAATAAAACAGTGAACAATAAAATTTAAAAAATGCAGGGGATAAGCGATGATGTGAGGCAGCCTACTCACCCTAACCTCCATATTTGGTATGCAGAGTAAGCCAATAAAAGATTGGATACCAGAATTCCCAGCCTTGCATAGGTTGATGATCCCTGAATGAAAAAGGTACAGACAGAGGTTTAGGAAATACTGGACTCAACAGTTATTAACAAATTAAATGTAAAGTAAGTAAAATCACTGAGCCCCACCAGACCACGAGCGAAAGGCAGCTACAATTGCCATCCGACTTGACAAAAAACGTGACTCTCGATCCTCCCTGCGGAAATTAACACACACACGTACATTAAAATCCATGACTACTAAAACACTTAACACAAAATAGCTTATAGCTATTAGCATATGGCTCATAGCTCCTTTTTATAATTAATTGTATATTCCTGCTGTGATGCACTTTGAACATTTGTATGCATGCATTCTTGATGTGTTGTCAAAACAAAAGTCTAGAGAGATCAATTACATTTATCTTTTAAAACAGATCCTGTGACCACATAAATGAAAACATCCTAAACTTTCAACATGGCATTGTGTTGTTACATAGGCTCACAGGTAACACAAAGAGTTTTATAAACACACTCACTTGAGTTGTCCCTCAGCTGTGTCAGCATTATGGCGGTAGTGGAAATCAGTGAAAGGTGCAAGGATTTGCTGAAAAAAGAACAAAAACAATTATTAAAGCTTCTAAGAAATTGTGACATTGGGGCCACACAAGCCCTTTACATACATGTGTGCTCATGTGGACTCAAGCCTGCTATAAAAATTACTATACAAACCTATAAATGTTACATATTTTTGTCACTGTAGCAAAAAGGACATTCAATAAAGTGTTTTAAGTAATCGTCAACAAAAGTCTGTGGACAACACTGATAATTTATTTAACATTATCAAATAAACTATATAATAAATTAAGAACTATACCTCGAGCTCTACATCCACCCGCACAAATTGGCGCGTGTGTGGGTGATTGAGGAGATGAAGGATGGTGGTGATCAAAGCTTCATTAATGCGACTTAGCTGACAATCAATGACACTCTTCAAGATGGTGCTCAGACCGCCCCGTTTGGCCACCACTTCTGGGTTTTTTAGAGCTGCAGACAAAAGGCATGTAATTTTTATTAAAAAATATTTCATGCCTTTAAAACGAGTATACACTAGTAATGTCCCTACGCTTACCAAGTTCACAGACAATTGCAATAGCTGCACGAACCATGCGGTCACGTTCTTGTAGACCATCAGTGCCCACAGCGATTAGAGAGTTTGCAATGGAGGTGGGAAAGAGCATTGCGTTGACAGTGATGATCTGAATGAAGAGGGGGTACAAATAGAGTCACCAACTATGTAAGTATAGACAGAATTTCTAAAACGAAATGTTTTATCAGACATTTTCTTACCAATACTATGAGTACAAGAGATAAAATATAGCATAAAATAATAGCTCTTGTTGACTGCATTGTGAGCATTTCTCTGCTGAACCCACAGCCGGGGGGGTGAGTGTGCACATGTTGTTTTCTATGTGGCAAGTGTGTTGAGTGATCAGGCTTTACAGTAAACTACAGAATCAGCCATAAATATCCCTGCAGCTTTGTACAAACTATCTATACACAGACACTACCGCTAACCCAGTGGTCTTTTTGTTGGCACTTAGCAGGCATGAGGATAAATAACATAAGGGCATCAGAACATGGAAGTAACATACCTTTCGAACTAGTCTCAAAGCCTGAGTCCTTTCTCCTTCATTGCTCTGCTGGATGTCAATGCATCTACAAAGGACATCCTCAATTGTTAAAACAAAACTGAAATAGAAACACTATACAGACACAATTTACCAAGATAGCAATTATAAAAAAAAATCTCACCTGGATATTAAATAGTCCACCTGTAGTCTAAGGACCTTTTGCAAGACGTTGGTGTCTTTAATAAGGTACCGTAGTGCCCGCAGTCCTGCAGCTCTGACCTCTTTAGCCTCATTTAGCAGAGCAAGACGTAAACTACATAGAAATAATATTATCATTATTAAGTATTTAAGTAGTACATGCAGAGGACATTTACAAAAAAAAACCAAACAAACAAAAAAAACTTGCCACACTATGATTTCTTCATACGTAAATCCAAACTTCTCCTCTTGGTGGCCTACACTGCATAGCAGCTTCAAAACAAGAAGAGAATTTCATGATTACAACCATGCATGATGGGGCAGATGGACAAGTAAGATATTAGATCTACTTCCCTTCAATTAGCTATGAATCAGTAATCTTATAAATTGGTGTAATTTTAAAATAGCCTGGGAAGTCAACTTGAAACTTCTGATGTAATATGCATGTACAATATACGTCTACTTAGTCAAAAAGTACAACATTTAGACTTAGACAAATTTTATTGATCCACAAGGGAAATTATTTGGATACAGTAGCTCACTAATCACAATATAATATAATTTGTGAAATTAAACACCAATTGTTGCACATATTTTTATGCTACTCCACAATAGCACAACTCACCAGATTATACAGAAACCTCACGTTAGATTTGAAGATATATTTTCATTCTTATCTACAACCCACCAGATGGATGGCTAAGCAAACGCAGTATGAGTAAGGGCTTGTTTTGAACCAGCAGTGATGTCAGAGTCAAAGTAGGCAAAAAAAAAAAGGGGGGGGGGGGGGTGCATGTGACACTCTCCAGGGGGATTAGGTCACCCTCACTGTCCTGAAACCCTTATAAGGAGTCAGCATGGAGCACTGACAAATGTATGCGCAGATTCATCAACACACAAGATGCAGTCTGGGCATTAGCCTTCTAACAATGGCATCTAGTCATGTCTAGACTTCAGATTTATGGCCACCACAGCAAATGTGAAAGGTATACAGAATACAAAACACAATTGTTGTCATTTTATTTTTTATGTTGGAGAATGTAATATTAAATGAAGGTAAGCATAGTTAATGATCCAACTGCATATTTACCAGGTTTTATTAGTAATTAAAATCCCATGTTTGAAAGTCATAGGTGAGCTAGCAGTCGTCATTTTTTTAAGGATTAAAAGTGCAACAAGAACAAAAACAATCTTCTATGTTGAATTAGTCCAAATAAAAAGCTGGATATTTGAATAATACCCTGTGATTATGGGGGCAATATATCAGGTTAATGTGATTGCATGGTATATCAAACATGCTTTGCAACTTGAAAGACAAACCTTTATAAAATTGTTCAGGTGGCCCAGTTTACGCATGTTACTGACTCCATGTGGTTTGGCCACATTTTGGACAATTTCCCGGAAATTATCAGATGGTTCTGCAAAACAAAATAAGAAAATACAATGTAGCCAAGATATGCATTTATAGATATTGCCATAATACTCCTCAGTGAACCTTACCCAATATGAGGGAAGGAAGTTGGTTTAGCTGATCATAATAATAGTATGTGTACAGTGTAAACAAGGTCTAGACCGCAAGCAAGTAAGAGGAAGCATGGTCTGTTTTTAGTTCCCATTCACTACCACTTCCTATACAAATTGCAAGATTACTTAGGAGGGGTGCTGATTGGAGGGGGTAACCAGAAAACCCAAAAGGCATCCTTCCATCCTGCAATTTGTAAGAGGTCCCATAAGCTGTCACAGTCCGACACAGACATTAGGAGCAACTAGAATACTTGTGAAATTGTGTGCAGCAGAGAATGATAATAGGCAAATAATGTTTCTAAGGCAAAATTCGTTATTTATAAAAGATAACCATTAACAACATCAAACACCTACATCTGCAAATTACAAAAAAGTTCAGTTAATTTTAAATTTAGATCATTTGCATTTTTTAAAATGTAAATACTATTTAAGATTTAATTACAAAATGAATCATGCTAAATCAGGTGAAATCCCCCAAGGCTGAATGCAATGCTATAGAAGACCCATCATGCGAGACAAAATTGTGTTTCACAACCCAGACTTAGGCCAAAACAATTGCAAATTAGAATCAACGCGGGTTTTTTTTCCATTAACCAGACCAGATTTCATCATATTTGGACTACATTAGCCAGAAAAGTAAAAAAAACAAATGCGGCGAATGAGACACCCTAACCCATGTAAACAAACTGATGCAGAATCACAATAAGAATCCATACGGAGATTAATGACTATGGAACTCACACACAATTCATGACTAAGGTGTAAATTTACGAATAGTAGTGTAAAATTAGCGATATCCTACACATTCTGCAATCAAAACAACAGAGCGTCGTCATGGCTGGTTAGCTGTGGCAGCTAACGCTAACTCAGCTAGTTAGTTAGCCTGCTACCGCCTGTTATTATGGTACCCGTTCCCAATGTTGGTAGGTGAATCAGAAAATCACAATTAACAGAGTGACTTTGACAGCATCAAATCCTGGATACAAAGAGGTACATGGTAAAGCTTCAAATAATGGTTGTTGCACTCGTGCTCAAAATACATTTTGAGCAATAATCGCTTTCAGAGAGATGCGATGAAGCTTACCTCTGGTCAGATCCAGCGGTACGTTTTCTTCCCCGCTGTCATTCCGACCTGTCAAACACACACGCGGCAGACATGAGCATAGAGCACACTACAGGCAATATGAGCCGAGAAAACTCAATTACTGCAGTACTGGCCCCCAAGGTGTATAAATGTACCGAGTTTTTCATGCTTACCTCGCATCCGAAGACTCCGGATAGGACGGCCACGGAAGCTGGCCGCCATGTTTCCAGGAACATACACAACACCGGAAACTTCGTGGAATATCGCGAGATTCGGATGGGTTGATGTTTGATGGACAGTATGGTGCCTCAGGATGAGTTTGCTCAATATTATGGTACATTTTTTAGTATTTTAGTATCAGTATTTGAACAGTACTACAATTTAAATGTATGGGAACATAATTATTAAAATACACATTCATGTATTTACAGTGAAAGCCTATATATAACTGCATATACTAAAGGACCAAGAGAAAATGCTTTAAAAAAAAAAAAAAAAAAAAAAAAAAAAAAATGCTTTGTCTGAGGTGTTTCACACTATGGCATTAAACCTCTATCTTTATGGAGACCAAACCAGTCCAAGTTACAGTTCAGATCTGTGGACAGGCAACCCCAGTCATAGGCAGAATGCCTGTTTTTCTAGGCATTTTTGAGCTATAAAACCACCTGTAATTGAAGAAATGTAGGTAGAGTTGCTTAATGTCATACAGAGCAGTAACATATCCATAGAAACAAGCAGGTGACGGGCCCCCAACCAAAACGTTACATAGTGTACCTTTAAATCGACAGTCTGCACAAATACATTTTCTGTTTTGTCTCACTTTTTATTAGGTACATGTACATCATCATAAACATGTTCCTCATCTGTTGCAAAAACATCATGAATACACACCATCTCTGACAATGTATTGTTTCAACAGATAAATGGTAAACATACCAGGATCTCGCTGGCCATTTCTTTCTGCTCTGGTAAAATGCAGTGTTTGTTAAATCGGTTTGCAGGATAATTTCTCAAAAATGTTAAACCACTAGGTGTCACTATAAACACATTCTAGGTCAGCAACCTTCTGTATCCACCAGACTGCAATGAAGTCACTTGGTTTCAATTGTACAACTACTGTAAATGTAGAGCTGCAACTGTTTTAAATGCACTTCAAAAGACTTTTGATTTACTTTGACAATTAAAGAACAGCTGTGTTAAATATCTACTGCACTGATTGTCTCATAAGAACATACAAATGATCTTACACTCATGTGATTCATGTGTGTAACTGGATGGTAAATTCACACAACACAGTGGACCTATAATTGCCAGTAGTAGACTATATGGTAAAATGCAGGATGAAAGTTAATTCTACGCATCATACTATCATGCCAAGTCAACTCTAAAACCTTGGGTGCAGATGTGCACTCTCTAATATGGGCAATTTGAGCTAAAGAACTTGACT
This sequence comes from Taenioides sp. WSHXM2023, assembly GCA_029959045.1. Classification (NCBI taxonomy): domain Eukaryota; kingdom Metazoa; phylum Chordata; class Actinopteri; order Gobiiformes; family Gobiidae; genus Taenioides; species Taenioides sp. WSHXM2023. The sequence continues at coordinate 13,859,597 of CM057089.1, forward strand.
TGTCCCCATATATCAGGACATGTTGAATTCAAATATAGCTCTTATTAATAACAATTCTAATGTTGATATATTATATATAATTACAAAAAATATTGGATGATGTCCCATTTGTTTTGGTTCTCAAAAGGCTTATCAAATCAGAAAGCAAAATGAGCCTCACGAAACTCATTTTGATTGCCAGTTTCTGCTGAAAGATCCAGATTCCTTGTCATATAGACAACAAAATTATGTTTCGAGCCTCAAACACTGAATAGTTTTGATGTAAAGCGTGAAACCTTTTTTTTTTCCAGATTCACAAAATATCCAGCTAGCTAAAACCTAAAATGACTCTTTTTAATCTGAATCCTCAACCCCACCTGCAGCCATTAATCAGTGCACATTCAGCCTCTGCAGCTCAGTGAGTGAATTCTGGAAGTTGACAGATTTCATGTCCATACTGAGAAAAACCTTTATGCGTCTTCTATCTGCAGGTTAGGCACTAGCAACCAAGGTCCAATAATGATAGAAGTAGACAGATAGTAGTTTAAAACAGTAAGAGCACAGGGTACAAAATAAGGTGAACTCTTCCTTGGCCTACCTTCTATTTGGAATACCCATATCATCATATAGATGGTGCCCATCATCTAATGAATACATGTCATGAGAAACATTAGGCCCACTTCTTTCAAAATGCCAACGTACTGAATTACATACAGGACTGCGCAATTTCCATGCATTCACTAAATTTGAAAGAAGGGCCAATTTTAGGCCAGAAGAGCTGTTGCCTCATCATCATAGTCATCATTAGCCGAAGTGTCTCTGCAGCTTCTGGACATAGACCCAAAAACATCAGATAGCATGGATTGGCCAATTTGATGTGTTCATTCTTTCTTTTAGGCTTTGCTTCTTACAATCCTTTCCTAATAGGAAAAACACAAAAGGGAATTCTAAAGCCATAGAATAGATAGATGTTACAAATTGCAGGATTTCAAGAAAGATATTTTACTTAACCGTCTGGAGGAATGTCTAAAGTGCCAACATTAACATAAGAAGCATCCGCTTTGACGCACTGGCTCCTATTGTCAAATGCAACAATTATTAGCTTAGTGGTACTCAAAGTTTTCACATTCTGTAACCTTAACCCTTACATTAATATTTGCCTTTTTTGAGTACCACAGATAAAACATATCTATAACAGGACTATTCCAGGTATAAACATGTCTACTTTGGTCAACATAATTGCTAGTTTTACACAAGTACTACGCAAGTACTAACCAAAATGAGGTTAAAAAAAAAAAAATTTAATTAACTCTAAATTCAGTAAATATTTGAACTGCAGTGGAATTTGCATATGCAGCACTGACGTATTTCAATGCCAATCTGGCTGTAACTTATGTCTGGGATATCAACATCATCATATTAATACACATCATCTTCCAAAGCTTATGAAAAAAATGTGGTTTTGAAATGGTACCAAAATTATATAGAGTACTTCTGCACCCAAATGCTAATAAGATACTTACAACTTTGAAACAGAGCTACACTAAAGTAGTCATGGAGAAGAGGAAAAAAAGGACTGTATTGGTGAATACAAATAAATAAATAAAAATAAACAATTGTCAAAAACTTTGCTATCTTCAGTATGTCTTCATAGTCATCATCAGAGAAGTACACCGCGTTCCAAATTATTATGTAAATTGTGTTTAAGCGTCATCAAGGTAAATGTTTAGTTTTCCAGTGAAACTTATGGATGGTCTTGTGTCTCAGTGAAATCAACCTCACACACCTGTGCCAATGAGTTTGCCCAGTGCGTCCCACTAAAGGAAAAACGACTGAAGGACGTTCCACATTATTAAGCAGAGCAACATTTTCAAGCAATACGGGAAAGAAAAAGGATCTCTCTAGTGCTGAAAAGTGTGAAATAGTTGAATACGTGGGACAAGGTATGAAAACCTTAGATATTTCACGAAAACTTCAGCGTGATCATTGTACTATTAAGAGATTTGTAGCTGATTCAAAGACACACAGATTCGTGTAGATAAAGGCACAGTGAGGAAGGTTTCTGCCAGACAAATATATCGGATTAAGAGAGCAGCTGCTAAAATGCCATTACAAAGCAGCAAACAGGTATTTGAAGCTGCTTGTGCCTCTGGAGTCCTGCGAACATCAAGGTGTAGGATCCTCCAGAGGCTTGAAGTTATGCATAAACCTTCTATTCAGCCACCCTTAAACAAAGCTCACAAGCAGAAACGGCTCCAGTGAGCCCAGAAATACATGAAGACTCATTTTCAAACATTCTTGTTCACTGATGAGTGCCGTGCAACCCTGGATGGTCCAGATGGCTGGAATGGTGGATGGAATGGTGGATGGAGTGGTGGATGGAGTGGTGGATGGAGTGGTGGATGGTTGGTGGACGGCCTCCATGTCCCAACAAGGCTGTGACGTCAGGAAGGAGGTGGAGGAGTGATGTTTTGGGCCGGAATCATGGGGAGAGAGCTGGTCGGCCCCTTTAGGGTCCCTGAAGGTGTGAAAATGACCTCTGTAAAGTATGTGAAGTTTCTGACAGACCACTTTCTTCCATGGTACAAAAAGAAGAACCCTGCTTTCTGTAGAAAAATCATCTTCATGCATGACAATGCTCCATCTCATGCTGCAAGGAACACCTCTGCATCATCGGCTGCTATGGGCATAAAAAAGAGAAACTCATGGTGTGGCCCCCATCCTCCCCTGACCTCAACCCTATTAGAACCTTTGGAGCTCCTCAAGAGAAAGATCTATGAGGGCGGGAGGGAGTTCACATCCAAACAGCAGCTCTGGGAGGCTATTCTGACATCCTGCAAAGAAATTCAAGCAGAAACTCTCCACAAACTCACAAGTTCAATGGAGCACCTATCAAATAAGGGGTCTTATGTTAAAATGTAACTTGATCTGTTAAGCTATTTCAATCAAAACGATTGAAATAGCTTTTGATTTCAGTAATATGCTAATGCTTCTAATTGAAAAATGAACAAATGACTATTTTAATTTCTTTACAGCAATAACATGGTTTGAAACTCTGTTGTGCATAATAATTTGGAACAGTGCATTTTAAGTTTTTATTTTTGAAAAAAAAAAAAAAATACTGTTATCATTGGGAGGTTTGTTCAATAACATTCGATTGTACTCTAAAGGTTGATGACTTAATTATGATGACTGTCATTTATATTGACAATTTGGCAAAATCAGAGAAAAATATCATTTGCATAATAATTTGGAACGCAGTGTAATCAGTCTCTGTTTAACTTTTAAATGATAGTTTTTGTGTTTTGCTTTGAACTGTGTGGTCCATCTTTTCAGAATATGCCCAATAATTCTACACTAGTAGTTTTATATTCAGATTAAAGGACAGAATTTTAAGGCACGTTTTAAAATTAGCGATTACGAATATCCACTGAATACTTTACCTTGAATTTCCTTGTTCCCATGTTATGTATTGTTTCAGCACTTATACATTTGATTTGATTAATTTCAGCCTTTAAACAGTAAAATAAATCTAAGATGACAAGATGATCATAACACCTGTAGATGAGTTACTTACCGACTCTTTCGGCAAATTTGAAAACAGTTTAAAAAAATTCCTCTTCATCTAAAAAGGCCTGATGCTACAACCGTGAATTTTTGCATCATAGCCGTTACAGTAAGAAATCATTTGGTAATATTTTTAAGAAGGTACAAATAGCCAATTCCTTTCCGATCTGAGACCAATAACCCTTCAGGGATAACAAAAAATAAGGTATATTATCTTTTAATAAACCACCTTTTCATATGTAGGAAAACATTTTTCAAGTAATCCATACATCACAACTGAAGTCCCTTTCAAAATGTTGCTACATAAAGTATTATTTTGCTAAGGGAATTTTGGTTGTTGCAAACAAATGTAAGCATTGTAGCAATTGCACAACTGCAAAATAGTCTATGTTTGTATGTGTAGCATAAATTATTATTTGTGGGGAAAATCGTTCAGGGTCTAGAGCTGGGCAGTCTATATACGTGAAGCTGAAGTTATAGCAGCATCAATGTCTGCTATGGCTTTAGATGTCCTTTGTAGGGCTTCGGTGATACTTTCTGCATTCAGTGGTTCCGAAATGACCTCAGATGAGTATCTACCATCCTGTTCAGAGCTTTTGTGAGCTCTGAAAATAGTACTATTATCCAGGAGAACTGTACGTGGGCATTAAGGAAGTGGGGTTTTTACGTTATGACAAAAAATTCGCAAAACTTAACTACCACAGGTATAATGGAATGTAAAAGGTATTAATTAGCCATTTAGATAGATCACATTCAAGGATACAATTAAATCGTCTTATCCTCTGTAACTCTTCTTCCACAATATCTGACCTGATATTTAAAAAATAAATACAGTACAGTTGGCAATACTGTTAAGTAATTCACAACAAAACTGCGTACCGTCTGTGTATATCCACATTTTCCTCATCAGCCATGGCTGTGGTAAAAGTTTTAGCAGATTTGATGCCATCAGGAACAGTCAGTTTATCCTGCAACAAAATTATATTATTAAATTATATATACACACACACACACACACACACACATATATATACATATATACATATATATACACATATATATACACACATGTATATATATACATATATATACACGCACGCACGCACACACGCACACACACACGCACACACACACGCACACACACACGCACACACACACACACACACACACACACACACACACACACACATACATACAGACAGACAGATAGACAGATAGATAGATAGATAGATAGATATAGATAGATAGAGATATAGATAAATAGATCTAGACCTTGTGTAAACAGCTAGGTGCAGAAGACTTCAGAGACTGCTTGGCCTGAATGTAACAAGTGAGAATTCTACAAAACATTAGTGTATGGATCAGTTTAATTTAGGAGGGAATAAATGTGGCTGTTCATACAGATGTAAATGTAAATTAACAGACCTGCTTGCACGATTGACAATAGAGCGTACTGAGTAAGGTTGTCCAGGTACATCGGGTGGAAGGCAGTTTAGGTGATAAGTTACTTCTTTGGCCTAAGAGGAAATAAAAAGTTTTGTTTTTTTTAATATTTGTGTCATTTTGGATGTGAATAACTTATAAAATTCTACCCCTTCTGACAGCAGCTCATGTTTGTAGTGGGTAAAATAGCTGTACGGAATGCCATTGGAGCGGATGACTGAACCATCTCTTGGAGACATTTCTATAACAGGTACTGTTCCCTCTATAATCCTTCAGGCAAGATTTTAAACATTACAAACACAAAACTAATCAGATTCTCAAAATAAGTATTTAGATACCTGTACGTAACACCTTGGCACCACATCACTTTTACAAGTTCTGCATGGACCAGTTGTGTCTCACCGGTTTGTTCTTTAGCCAAAAGGTCTGGCTTCCATCTAACAAAAAATAAGCAAACATCAGCTATTGAACACATAATTGCTGATATGTTGATAATACAAGTGAAACTGTTGTGAACCTGTGCCAGTGGGGCATGGAGCAGCTGAGAGAAAGAGCTCGAGGAAGTTGAATCTTGGCTTCACCTAAATGGCTAGGAGTGGCGCCTGCTCTTGTAGGACTATCATTATGAGCTTTCCTGTGTTGCTTTGCCAAAGAGAGGGGATGAGACCATATCGACGGAGGGCAACTACATGAGTGATGTTGTACCACAGTGACAGATTGAAACATCTTCTCAGGCTGAAAGGACATTGCTCATAATTAATTCTAACAATTATTTTTTTTAATATTGTATAAAACAGAAAAGATGGGATTCAATCTGAGAACCTACAAATTAAAGGGCAACATTAATGTCTCTCAGTTTAAAATGTACAATGATGTCAAGTTAACAATTAATTGATCCTTTGCCAATGCTACCATCAGCTAATCAATTAAAGGTGTTGAATGTGCATCCTCAGTTGAAGATGTAAAAAACCAAGAAACACATACCATTGGGTTATCTTTGCTGACTGATAAAGGAGATCTGGATCTTGATCTTACAGTTTCATTCTTAGTCTTTCCTTCTGTAGGACAACTTGACAAAGATTGTGCACTGAGTTGTTGATTATTCTGACTCACAGTACATATAAATTCAACAGTGAAGTCTTTGCCCGAAGGAGAGAGCATCAGCACAGCCCTCCCGTCCTCAGACCTGATAATGGTTTCACCTCCAGATCCAACTGCAGCATCACAGGTGCATGACCACTGTACTTCCCAGCTATGGCTGTAAAAAGACTTCAAAATAAAAAGGCATTTTTGTTTACAAACTCATTTTTGTCTCTACTTTTCTGGGGGAGGGTCAACCACCTGCTTGTCTCCTTGATGATATTACCGCTTTGTCCACAGTAAGGTTTTAAACTTATGTAGCTCCAGGGAGACAAGAAGTGAAGCCACCAGGTCAAGTTGCAAGTCAGATCCATGGAGAGGCAAAAGTATGAATGCATGGCAAATTGGTAGATAAGTTTACTATTGTGGAACACACCAAGCAAAGCAATAACATCTAATCATGGTGAGAAGCAAGTGTTAGACCAGCCACAAAAAATGTTACACAGTGCACCTTTAAAATACATTTCAAAAAGAGTTCATGAAGACCTATTATAGAATACCTTTTTCTGGTCTTCAGGTATAAGTTCTTCAGGAAGATATGGTTGGCTGGCATACTTATTTCGAAATGCTAACGCAGTTGCCATAATATCCTAAAAGTGAACATAATTCAGCTATTTATAGTGACCTGAAAGTAACCGATGGTGACAACAAACTGTGTTATATTATTATATATTATTCCACAGGTTTCATGTGTCTAGTAGTTACCTTATATGCGCTAATGGTGAAGCGGGTCCTCTGGCGGATCCTTTCGCTCGGCAAAAGAGGGTGACCCGTGGGGTTAGGGGCTTTCTGTAGCACAAACTCCGATCCACAGGGCGACAGTTGTAACCGAGCTCCGTTTTCATAGCAAATCTCCACTGACTCATCTTCATACATCATCATCGACGAAACAGCGCTATTCGTTTCCATAATAGAAAAGCACCTAAAGCTCGTTTTCGATACTGTTGAAGTTTATAGTTGGCGCGCTGTGTTGACAAAAAAAATAACAGGAAACCGGAAGTTAAGTCCCTTTTTTCTAAACCAGCCAAAATGGATGATAAACATTAAACATAACAGTATACCAAACAATATACTAAAAACTAAAAAGTATAATGAAATTGAGACTTTAAGTTATGTAACCCATGTTTCAACTATATTACAAAGAGTATTCAACTCATTCCTTCCATCCTTAGCTAAACTGAACCACTAGATGGCACCAAAACACCGACCCGACGCCTGTAGCGCCTAGCATCACTAGAAGAAGAACTGACTCGCAGCTCGGGTTGCTAATGTGTTTGCGTCTGTGGTTCCGCGAATGAATTTTTCTTCGCTTTGCTTCGCCATCCTGTGTGATTTTGGACGTTTTCTCGCTATAAAGCTGGATAGCAGTTTGTAAAGATTGCAATGCTTACATTATCAAACTGTTCTCACACAGAAGACACTTCGGTGGTGCAATGAAGGTACGGGTAGCTTTAGCTTTACCATCCTTTATCATGATAAAATTTGTTGCACTGCTCAAGGCAGCTAACAGGCAACATGAGCTAATGTAAGTCAAGTGGTTATTTTGCTGCATCTTTAACAATGTATTGGCTCAATTAAAGTGTGAGCATATCATCAATCATGAAGCTGAAGTACAGAAAGCAGCGCTGACAGCTGTCATCGATGCCTCCTGAGTTGCAGCAGCAGTACTAGGCCTGTATACTAACATCAGAGCTGTTACAAAACTGACTTACTCATTAAAAAAACAAAACAACATTGTTTTATATTTAAATGATTGATACATAGGCTTGTTTTTAATATAATGTGGATGTTTTTATGGTCTGTATATACGCAATGTTTTATTCTGTTGCAGTTGGGTTTGAGATTGCTATAGTAATAAATGTATAATAATAATAATAGTTTTATTATTATACATTGCCCAGGCAAATGCCTCCTCTGTGTGGGCTTCATGCTGTGGTTTGCTGAATGAAGTCATGGGAACAGGGGCTGTCCGGGGCCAGCAGTCAGGCTTTGGGGCAGGTGCTGGACCTTTCCGATTCGCACCTAGTGCGGGATACTCCACATATCCACCTGCCAGCTCAGGGAGCCCCAACCTTGTGTGCAAGGCTTGTGGCCAAGCCTTTTCTGTCTTCAGGAGGAAGGTATGTTTGAAGACTTATTGTGTTTAAGATTTTGAAAAAAAAACAAAACATTGTTGACTTCATGTCTGTTACTCATATTTATAAGCTTAATGCTGTTTTATCTGCGATTGTTCTTCTGGCATTGATGTCATACTTATTATTTATGTTGTGTGCTGAAATTATGTGTTATATTTTCTATGAATCTGCAGTATATTTGCTGTGACTGCAAGAAAGGATTCTGCTCCTTGTGTACGATACTCCAGGAGAATCTGCGCATCTGTGCCACATGTCATTTACTGAAGGCGACGTGTTTCCAGCGGCCAAGGCTGATGCGTCTGCGTGTCAAAGATCTGCGTCAGTACCTCCAGCTCCGTAACATCTCCACAGACACGTGTAGAGAAAAGGAGGACCTGGTTGAACTGGTGCTGTGTCACCAAGGCATTGAGGAAGAGGACGATCCAGACACCAACAGCCTTCGCTCGCGCTCTCTGTACTCTCCCACCCCCTCCACCACGCAGTCTGCCTCCGAACTGTCCACCTTTGCTGCGTCTCAGGAGGGGCCACTCAGCAGAAGCGATAGCTCTGATACCACCCCAGTAAGGATGTTTTCATAGTTCAATCTGCTTTAGTTAAAAAAGCAACAAGGAACATTTAAAGTAAAAAAATAAAATTGAATTCAACAGTACTGACACGCATAAATAAGTGTACTTGACATTGTCAATCACAAGGTATATAACTGTCTCAGTCTCAGTTTTGTCCTAATCTTAATCCTTAGTTAACAGCTAGATACACCTGTAGTCTTTACAAAGTCGTTCAGACTAATGTTTGTGTTATGTGGTGCAGGAAGCTGATGCAGCATCGACATCTCTCCTTCACTTGGAACACACACCTGAGGTGATCATTGTTTTATGTTACACTAGACAAATGTCAATAGGCCATATGCTATAGGCCTTAGAATTACTGCATGTATAGTCAGCTCATGTGGGAGTAATACGTCATCATTAATGAAGTCCATCTTTGATTTTACAGACAAGTCCTCAAACGCGGCGCCGGGCACGAGCCTCTCTATCAGACATCTCCAGCCTGGGGGACATTGAAGACCTCTCTGTCCGGCACCTCAAAGAAATCTTGGCCAGGAACTTTGTAAATTATTCAGGGTGCTGTGAGAAGTGGGAGTTGGTGGAGCGAGTCAGGCGACTGTATCGAGAAACTGAGGAAAACAGGAAGTCATGTAAGTTTAGACTTTTTGTTACTCAGGATAATCATAACACTTCCAGATTGTGTTTGGGCAGAATAAACTCATTTTTGAGACAGATATTATAATGGTGATTAGATTCATAGCAAGAAGAATTGAATAAAAAGATCTAAAACAATTGTAAATTAAATTAAAACAAACTGCAGGCTAGAGGGGTAGGTGAAAACTGAAATTTTCCAAGCACTCAAGCATAATAAAACATGCAGGATTACTATAACATGCAATCAAAGTACAAATGCATAAGGTAATGATTGGGAAAACTCTACTATGGTTGAACTTTTAAAAGTCAATTTAGCATAAAATGTCTGAAGCCCTAATACCTCACAGCTTACACTTGTAAATCACATGTACAGGCAATTGTTTATATTTGTCTCTGTTTATCTTTGCAGTGGAAAATGTGAGCAGTAATGTAACCACAGGTAACTGTTGTCTTTTTAACCTGGTTTCCTTGTATCATGCACCACATCCTGTTATAAAGTACTGCTTTGTAATGTTTAAAATTATTTCAAGTAATAATAAGGGCATGATTTAAGGATGAAATGTATTCCCTGAAATCACATTCTCTCTGTATTTCTTTACTTTCTTTACTTCATTCTAAAGTAATGGCCTTACCCCCTCCTATCTGCAACGGTACTAATGGAGGTAAGGTTATAACTTATGTGATTGTAATCTTCACTTGCGCTTTCAGTAATTGTCTTCATTGTACACCCTTCATTGCTAGCTATACAAACTGTATAAGGCAGACTATCTAGAACATATCGGAAAAAAGTATGATGTTAATTGTTTCTATGGTCTCTGTGCCACCAAGAGACTGTGGTTGTCATGGAAACATGGTGACATTTTCCAAGTGTTTTGTGCACAACCTCATCAGATGAGCCACACTTAAAAGTAGTTTTGCTCAGCCCCTGATGTGTCTGCCCCTTCACTGCATGGCACAACCACTATTGTTTTGTATTAGCATTTGTAGTAATATGTTTCATTTGTGTTCACTGTACCCTTTGACAAGCATATTTTTTCTGTGTTTTAGACGGTGAAAAGGGTCCATTAACCATTTGTGATGATAATCTCTGCCGAATCTGCATGGATGCTGTGATCGACTGCGTTCTCCTGGAGTGTGGTCACATGGTCACCTGCACAAAGTGTGGAAAAAGGATGAACGAGTGCCCCATCTGTAGGCAGTATGTTGTGAGGGCAGTGCATGTTTTTAAATCTTAACCACTGCAGCACCACAGACTGGCACAAACCCTAAATGCAGCTTATCCTGCTTTGTTGGGATTTTCCAGTTTTAATCAACATAGTTTATCTGTGTTAGTGTTTTGATTTATCATTTCTAAATACAAAGAATGTGTAGCCATGTGCTTGTGAACAAAATTCATCAAATTTGCCTCTGAACTGTACAGAGAAAATGACTTGGTAAACTTGTAAGTAAAAATCTCTCAGTTGCTGCAAGTGACATATTCAAAAATACCAAGGAATCCCACCATTAGCTACTGGGCAGGAAAACTAGGTGCCAAAAACTCCCTCAAGCATCTCATTCATTCCTCCCATTGACTGTGGGTCGCTGTATCAGTAGCACATGAAAGAAAAGCCTTTTTCTCTACGGATTCATCACTTTTACTGCAGCTCATGTTGTAAGCGGAATACAACCTTAATTTTTGTGATCCATTATAAGCACATATTATGTATTAAACCACACTCAACCATCTTTTTCATTACATTGTAATAAGAAATAAGCTGATCATAGCAATATCTTACTTTACAGTCACCTTTGTCCTAACATGGCCCTTAAGTGACTCCTAACAGATAAACTAGGTGCTAACAAACTCATGCCATCTTCCCTCGATTTCCAAAATTAATTGTGGGTATAAATCTTTGAATGTTATTTGGAGTGGAATGGTGCATTTTGCTTTGAAGTTTCACTAAAATAGAAGTGATGTATTGGGGAAAACACATTTACTGACATGTGGTAGAGTATGTATAGAATAATTGACTTGCTAATGTACATTTGCATATATTGATCCTTATGAGATGTATATAACTATATTTTTTCCATTTGATTTGAAGTGTATTTTGAGATTATTTATATTTTACAGAATTCTTTGTACCTATGTAACTGGCTTTATCCAGAGCATGGTAGCCTGTGCATCTGGCTAGGTCTGCCACACCATATTCTCATCAGGGTTTTTCATTTTAAAATATTTAGCTCTGCTGTAAATCACATTGAACCACATGATGCTGCTACCACAGTTCACATCAATTATGAACAGTTAACTGCACTTTTATGTTTCCGAGAGTGTCAAATTTGTGCTAGGTTTGGCAATTAAATATTTTAATTAAAGTAAGTTTTGCATTTGACTACACCATAACTGTCCTGGTTGCATTACAGCTGTATGTGGGTTCAAAGGAAACTGTGTATTCTAAATATGTTAATTTTCAGAAATCTACTATCAATGGTTATGTTGAAAAAGTATCATTGTTATACAACCTTAGGTCTTTTAAAGGTGGCATAAATCACACAAAATGAGTGAGGGTAATGAATAATCTGGTAAAAGGCATGTAATAATTTGTAATAAACAAGAATATCAAAACTTGCGCAGGAACATGCAATACAATCTATAAATGAAACCCTACACTCAAGACATAGTACAAATGAAAATCTTTTAATGCATTTTAGCACTTAGTCTTGAATATAAACATTACATTGACCTGAGGTGATTGAGGCGAAACAGCATTTCCCCAACTACAGCAACACACACTATTGGATATTGTTCTTTGTCCCCTTCAAGAAACAGACTCAAAATGAAAACCAACTGAGACAGTCATGGATACTGCCATCAGGTCAAATTAACCTGATTAAACATTTAAAAACATGCCCAAACTCAGACAACTATATTGAGTTACAGAATAAATATAAACCATTTTATATTATAAAAAATAATAAATTAATGTCCAATAGTGTTTAGTGTAACATGGCATAATGAGGACCAATATACATTCTTATTCTATTTGATAATTTAGACACACCACTGTACATTTATTTTTTGTTACAAAGGTTACACCTATGTTAGAACACAAGTTATGGCACACAGCTGACAGTGTAGTGTTGAGGCAAAGAAAATTCTCACATGCTTTGTACATCATAATGAAATATAGCTCCTGAGTGGGTGTAAGAAAAATACGTAAACTCGTGAAATGTTGCCTGTATAAAAAATACTGTTTCAAATATTTAAAAAAAACAGGTAAAGCACATCTTTATAAAATGACTCCAACTCATCAAACATGCATACGTTTACTGTCTATTTACAAGGTAATTAGTGAGCTTAGATCACATTATTATTATATCACAGTCTGTTAAAGAGGAAAGCTCTTCATTAAGTGCATGGAAACATTTATTTTTTTGCAGTTTTTGCCAAAGACTAGCTCGTCTTCTGTAGGAGTTTTTCCTCTGTCAGCCTGAAGGGGACGCTCACGGACATCTCTGCTATAAACCGCTCACATGCAGTCTTTGTCACCTGCTTACAGAACCGGAGGTCGATCTGACAGATGCTGCCGCAGCGCTTGAAGAAGGTTAAGGAGTGGTCTGTAACTCGATTACATACTGAAAAGAGAAGAAAGGATAACATATAACAAATAAAATCAAATGTTAAAACTAATTTTGCAATTTAGATCATAATGTGATGTAACTTTTCATTTTATATACTTAATAACCTAGAAATAAATGCAAGGTAAAAATGGGCCAGATTTATGCACATTAACAAGTTAATCCCTAAGAAATCTGACCTATTTTTCCCTAAAATGCATGACTAAAACAGGCTCAATTCAAGCTGAATCTGTCTGAACCCTTTGGAGTAATGGTTGGAGACTCTTTTTTATTTTATTTTTTTTTATTTAACCTTTATTTTACCAGGTAGGTCGACTGAGAACCAATTCTCATTTTCAACGACGACCTGGCCAAGAAGCAGAAATTACAACATACAACACCATCCATACAGGCAAAGACAAGACAAAACTCTCTGAAGATGAGGCTCTGTAGTTTTGCTTCTCCTGACTAATCTCCTCTCATTATAAGTGAGAACAAGCTCTGCACAGAGCAAAATCAGATTAAAAAAAATCCAGGTTGGATTTGAAGACACTAGATGGGTTTGGGGTATAAACTGGTCTAATTCATCCCAGAATGGTTGATTTGACTGAAAATAAGTAGGTTACAGCTTTCCCTTAATGTGTCGCATGTCCAGGATCTTCATAGTTCCCTTTTATCAGAGGGTGGACAATATGAAAAAGAAAAAGATCGGAAAAATCGGGCTCTTGAAAAGCTTGAATTCAGTTCATGCTCATTCCTCACCTGACAAGTTGATTTCTGTGAGGGAGTCCCGCGTGGTGGTCCCAGCTGCTGTGAGCAGGTTGACTGACTGGTCATTGATGTGGTTGCAGTAGCTCAAGTCCAGCCTGGACAAAAATGGCATCTGTCGACTGATCAGGCGCAGAGATGTGTCGGTGATGTCCAGTCCCGCTAAACGCAGGTCCTCCACGTTTCGAAGTTTGCAGCGGTTATCTAACTGACCTGTGAGTAATATATCAGAGGGTGAATCAGAGAGAGTGAAAATGGGCATATTGACAAAATTAGCCCTTTAATAATGCATTCCATAATAAATCAGTTGTTAGAAATAAACTAACTGTAATAACTGTATTAGGCAGCATTACCTGGTCTGTTGTCTGTAGGGGGTGAGAGCAGGTCCCTCATCTGTGCATCTTTGAGCCCTTCGACCCATTGGACGTCCAGAGTGCGCAGGAGAGGACAAGTGGCGGTACAGAGAGCAGACACAGCAGCCCAAGAACATCCAGACAACTTTAGCACTCGCAGACCTGAAACAAAATTTCAAAAATAATTAAAAAAACAAAACAAACAACGGATGGTAAATTTAGTATTATAGTATTATTTACCTGGTAACCTGTTGATCAACCAGCATAATTGTTTCTTGGAAATATTCGTCCAGCTGAGGTCCAAAGACTGTGGCTGTCGGCGAATAATGCCACTTAACATGAGAGGAGTGATGGAAGTACGGCGATTTAGATCAATCTTTTTCCAAAGACTTTTATCGCAGCACCTGGCAGTCACAAAAAGAGGATTTACTTTAGATCATAATTGTTAAAAGTACTGTGACATTTTGCTCAAATGGTATAATGTCATTGTGCTTGCCATCGATTCCAGGTTTTGCACACTCTCATGCACATGCAGAGCTCCTGATGGGACAGATAGCTGAAAATCTTCATCCAGACCTCCCTTTGTATTACATGAGTTTTCCCATCTTTTAGAGGCAGCCTGTCAGGAGGGGGGCTTATAGGAGGAGGCCGAATGACATGCCTCTCCATCTGGACACACTTGGGCGGGGAGCGGGGAGGGACTGGCCTAGTGGTTGGAGTGCTCCTGTTAAAGCCCAGGGGGGTGATCTGATTGGGGTAGAAGTGGCGCAGCTCCCAGCCCGTCCCATTCATCTCTTTAGCCTTTAGGTGGGCCCTCTGTTCACTTATTTCGCTGCCATTTCTGAATAACTTTTTGGGTTCTTCGTTCTCACTTTCTGGCTCAGATTTGAGAGGCTGTCTGTTTTCATTTGCTAAACAGTCCTCAGATTTTTGTATCTCATGGTTTAGGGCCTTACTCAGCTCGCGGCTCAGCTCTCTATTGGGTAATCGCTTCTTGCGTCTAGCTTTTGGCCGTGGCCCTCTTTCCTGTGTCTCACTTCCCCCTTCACTGCTGGGACCAGCCTGTGGAGAGCTGCAGAGTGACTGGTCGCTGTCAGCAACAGGAGTCTTAAGGAAAGGAAAGGAAAGTTCACTCCTTGAGTCCTTGTCATCAGCTTCCTCTTCAGATTCTCTTAAACGACTTCTCCTTTCATAACTGCGATAGTGATGCTCCCTTCCATCGCCATCCTCTTCATCATCATCTTCCTCCTCAGCCTTTATCTGAAAAGTAAATCATGATTTCACAACATCACTCACCATTTTGCACAGCCCTGTGTGTATGCTTTTTTTGCCCATTGTTGTCTTTTCTTTTGATAGAAGTCAGACTGCTCATGTGCTGGTCTACATGCAGGTCAAAAAAGCAAATAGGTGCCAAGACAGAAATTCAGGGGCTTCTTTTAATTTACCATTACAGCTAAAACTTCTAATAAAAGCTGCATGCTGATATTTAAGCAAAGCTAATTGACATGAGCATTTTATACATAGATAAATTTATACATTTTTAGAAAAATGCTGAAAAATGTTTCATAACTCACCCGTTTCCTTACACCCATGTCATCTTCATCATCCTCAAACAGTTTGCGTTTCTTCCTCAGTTTGTCCTCGGGGCGGGGTCTGCCAAGGCCGCTGGGCGTGAGCAGTGGTGGCTGTCTGTGCAGGGGCTCGTACCGCGGGGTCTCGTCCCGCTCTGGTCTCCTTTTGCCTGATGAGCAGTCGGCCTCCTCCCTCCCGGGTTTCTGCTCCCTCAGTAAAGAGCCAGGCAGGTTGGATGCATACTTAAACCCTGGACCTCGTTTTTGCTTCAATGCCAAAAGGGACAAAAACAACAAAAAGACTTTATACCTTTTGCCTAAGAGTACAGACATGTTAACCATAATACTGTAAATGATTAATATTTACATACAATATTACACACAATAAAACACTTAAAATTATTTTAAATTATTCAAAAATAATCTTTCAACCTAAGTTTCCTTGTACTCACTTTCCCGCTCTTGCCTGCATGGTTGCATTTAGGACACTCCCAGCAGTTTGGCAATTCATCATTTACAACACCAGTGGCATCGCTAACCTTTCCAAAATAAAAGGCATAAAGACAACAATAAAGATTTATTAAAATACACACATAATCTACATTTAATCAGCTCTTAGACACAACAGAAGTGAAAGTGACTAATATGATAAGCATGTGTATTGTTGTGTTTTAAGTAAGCTGCCAAAGAATGCTTGTTGACTGCGTAAGGAGCTTCTATTATATTGGTGCCAAAACAACTTTTTCATATCAAATCAGCATTAAATTAGGTTTTAACCCGGAACAAAACGTGTACTGGACCAGGACTAAAACCAGACCAAATCAAGTCAGCATCAGGACTCAAAGCAGAATTAAACCATGTCAAGTGTGAACGCACCCATACACATGATTTGACATATCTAAAAACCTGTTTTAGAAGAATACACAATTCAAAATATAAGTGGCACATCTGTTTTAATGAGCTCCAACTGAAAAAATACCTGTAATAACATAATGAATTGGCAGGAGTCAAAGTGCTGCATGAGTCATAGAGTGTGACAGTATGATGAGTGTGTTGAGAGTTACACAAACAGCATGTCAACATCATTACCACAGTCCTTTGCCACCTCTCCAGCTCAAAGATTTAGTCATCTTTATTGTCAATAAACTTAGGATTTCTGGCACATGTCCCAACTATAGATGAGCAATGCCGTGGATGACTTAACACTGACTTGATACCTGCTGTACCTTGAGGCAGTTTGGATGGACAATCTCGTTACAGATTGAGCATTCCATGAGCATAAAGTTAAATTTGTCGTCCTCGTCCTCGACCGTATCTTCCTTCCCAGCCTCTTTACACACGACACAGACGGCAGTGTGCGGCAGGACAGGCTACAAACAGACACAGACACAATTTAGAAATATATGGAATACAACTGTGCACCAAAAACAATATTTATCTGGTACAAATATATGATGATTGTTTCATTATCAACAATATTATTGATAAATAACCAAAAAAAATCTTTGTTAGATGTATCATGTACTAACTGTAAAAAAGTCTGGATTTCATCACTTTCTGGCAGTTATTTAAATTGATTTATGGACCATATAAAATAATTGTCTTTCAGAATACCTGTGTTTCCAATGAACAAACAGATATGATATAATACCATGACCATTTTTATCAGTGTGGAGACTTACAGCAATGCACTGCCTCATAATACAGGACTGCTTCATGCGTCCAGGGCCTCCAAACTTCTTCATGTCTTTACAGAAGTGGCACTCTCCGCATTCTGTCCGGAGGCACGCCTCACACCGCCTGCACCTCGTCCTGCGGCGGCGGGCTCCGGACGTGCTTCGACTCGATGGCAATTTAACAGCCGGTGTTGCTGTCGCTGCCACTGCTGCCATCTTGGGCTTTGGACGATTGGCTGCCCTCTGCTGAAAGAGCCAAACACACTTTGAGTAAGACTGTTTGTTTTATAAAATATTTATCAAATACAATTCTTCATCTTTCGATAACATTTTGAGAAGTTATGCTTATGAGTTTTAATTTTCACTATTGTAGATTTCTAGGAGGACTGTATACGTGTACTGGGACACTTCATCCAGAACAATGCTCCGATGAGAGAGTAGAAATGGACACACGAATGTATTTTGTAGATTTTAATGTCCTGTCTTTAATTCTTTTATCTGGTATCTATAACAACAATTTGAATCATATTACTAACTGAAATTACATAAATATAATCAGTCTATTAATAACAGTTAAAACAGTTTATCCTAACAATCAATCAAAATATGTAATCAATCAAGTTAATTAAGTTAATTATTATCTAAATCACATCTAAAAGTCAAACAATTAAATAATAATCAAATAAACATTCCCAACCCACCTCTGTCACAGACGCAGACACAAACAGGACAAACTGAAGCCACAAGCAAGGCCAGAAGCACCGTGGTAACAGCGTTACTATGGTGTTACTATGGTGCTAAGGACCCCTGAGCTGCCTGCAAGTGCCTGACCAAATAAACAGTTCCCTTAGGAAATTTACAACATTCACAATGGCCTAATTTAGATTTTAGTTTAGTTTGATAATATTACTGAAAACCACCAGCACTTCAGTAATTGATTGTAATCTTTTTGTTCTTTCTATTCAGTTGAGGATGCAACCAACCTCAAAAATCTGTGAAAATCACACGCTTTGCATTTTCACTTATTTATAGCCTTTTCCTTGTTGCCATGGTGGCCTGTAACATAAGCACTATGAGAAAAACAGAAATCATAAATAGACTCTTGCAGTCCTGTCTTCAGAGTGATTCTTGCTTGAGCTGGGCAGGTTTCCTAAGCAACCACCTCATTTGCCTCACTGGTGGCATCTATTTGAATGTTGCACTGTGAAGATAGATGAAAGAAACACTTTTTCTTTTGAAAAGTTAAGCTTTATCCCACTCAATCTTTTTGTATGCAAAATTAAAGCTGTATACACCATTAGTTAAGTTAATCCCACTATGTGTTATAAGACACCAAATGTGCTGCAAAAAATGATAAATGATAAACAGTAAGAGACTGAGGTTGTAAAATTGTATATCAAAATACAGCTCTACCAAATGAATATATACGGATATGTTCTATGGTCAGAAAAGCAGGTAAAACAAGACACACAGGCCATAATGGACAAACAAGTCTCAACGGTTAAACAGGGAACAGGAACTACCTTTCGGAATGTGCTTGGGAAATCAGCTATAGCCTTTGTTATACAAAAATATTGGTTTTATTATGGCATTAAACTACGCAGTAGATTTATTTGCCAAGTGGCACCTGTTCACTGCAATATTCCATTCTAATTTAGTAAAGCGGTATATTATTGTATTCATAAAATAAAATGTGTGCACACATGAACAATATTAAAGACTAAACGCATATGCAGATATTAAACATTGTTTTGTGAAACCTTGTTTCTGTGTGACCTGTTTTTCAGAGACACATTTTAATATGCAAGTGCTTTGGCTAATAAGAGACAGTAGTGAAACTTTGCATTTTTATACAATATTGAAAACAGCTTTAGGCAAATCACATGACAATTTCTATATTTTACAACAACAACTCTGACTGAAAAGATAAAGTGTGAAAAGAGGACTAAAATAGTGCATTTCTTTTTGCAGCATGTGGACCCTTTGCTCCAGTCAGCTGACTACCCTTACTGTAAGTGTGGAATAATATGACAGGAATTTGGGATTGGTTGCTTTGACTCCCGAACAAAAACATGGCCTATTTTATTTTCCTTTACTGAAACTGTCTCAGTCAGCGGCAGTGTACAGAAAGAGAAAGTTGCAAAGCTAATCATCCATTGGGATTTTCACACACATTGTTGGTGGTTCATCCTCAAGAACAAATGAATAACATACATCTGAAGATATTTCCTGGTCCCAGTTATTATACATTCCAACACTGTGTAAGTGACTCAAGTCACAGTGGTTTAGGTAGCACTGTGGACAAACAATAAGGAAGATTAATCTATGTCAGTATATAGCAATTTGTAGCTCTGTCAAATTTAGTCTGGGCAAATAATTTTAAGTATGTTTCATGTGGTCATTTCACATACAATTGTTTTGTCTAATCAATAATCGGTACCATTTTGACGCTATTCTAATAATTCTTTTTATAATTTAATCTAAGTATTATTTTATCTTTTTTAAAAATGCTGGCTTATGTTGGTTATTGATACAGTGGATTACATTTTACTGTAAAATAAAAGCACTTTAAATAAATATTGTGGAAATTTTTGTCATTGTATTTCACTTTAGTTTACCCTCTGGTCAATCCATGAAAGAAGTACAGATACTATTGTTTGTGTCCCCCCATCCCCCTCCTCTGTCCCAGGCTGGACAACATTTTGCCCCAAAGCCGTCTTAAAGGCACAGGGGAGTGGGGCAGCTTTAGGAAGTGCCAGGAAATTAATCACAATTTTGCAAGAGGAAGTAGGAGGATTTGATGTCCAGTCTAGTACAGGATGTGGCCCCTACTGCTATTAAAACATAATGTAAGCATATTATGTGTCTGTGTATGTTGAAGAGAAAGACATGCGTTTTGGATAAAATTGTCTGGTCAAACTGGGTCAGTTGTGGCTAACAAGAGAGATAGCCTACTTCAAGAAGCATAGTAGGGCACTGTTTACAGGTCAATGGGCAGTCATAATAAATAAACGGCTAACATTTAAATAAATAATATGAATACGCTATCACTTTGTATTTGTAAAGTGTTAAACTAAATCTTAAAATTAGTGAGGATAGCCCACATTTTAAGCTAAAAGTAAATGAGAGAAAGAGCGTGTGAAAGACAGCAGTAACCACAGACTACTACACAATATATCCGTCCCAAAACATTAGCTAGCTAACACTATGTGAAACACTAACAAACAAAACACACCCAGGAGATGGCTATAAATAAACCGCTAGACTGACCTGTTCAGACTCTGAATCATATTCTTCGTCTTCTCCGCTCATTGACAAGGCCATAGCTCCACACTCTCATATCGTTTGTGAGAGAAAACTAACATGGCTGAACAAACCTCCCGTGCACACTCCGCCTCCTCTGCGCACCGCGCCGACGCACCACAGCGACGCACACGGGCACAAGAGCGCAGAGCCAAGCGCACAGAACAGCTGCTGGCAAATGATGGCCACCAGGGCGCAGGGTTACGGTCGGGTAGTTCTTTTGTAATAGCAATGGGCCAGTGTTAAGAAAATAACATGGATAATTAAACAAGTCATTGTATCTATTATTATTATTTTTTTTTACTGAATTGTGTCCTAGCTCAGTGTGAGTGTAAAAGTGAGAAGCAACTAAAAGTGAAGCATGTAAAAGTGTACACGACTTTCACTTGCTTCTCACTAAATAATTGACTTACATCAAACTATTGACTATTGGATGATTTTGTGTACTTAAGTAGCGATGACTCTTCACCGCTTTAGTGCACTCACTAGTGTTACGACGCCCTCTTGTGGCTAAGAAATGAAAGCAAAGGAAGGAAACTAAAGTAGGCTACAGTTTCATCAAAGTTTAGTACCTTAACACGCTGGCACTCAAACGCCACATTGCGTTATTAACTAGGCTATAAGGGTGTTGCACTCCCGGTGTAGACCTGATATTAAAACAGAGAGAGAAGGTTAAAACAATATGCCTTTGAGTTACAGAGGGAGCACATATCTATTACATTATGGCACAGCTGCAGGGTCTGCTGTGTAGAGCATTGGATTGTGGGTATCTTGTGTTTCCTGATCGAGTCCGACAGTCAGCTGTTCCTACAAAGTTGTAGTGTTTGTTTATCAGTCTTGATAGTGTAGACCTATTCTGTTTTAACGCGCTTGAGTGGCGTTTTTGTTTGTAGTTTTATGTTGAGGGACGCTGTCCTGCTAAATAAGGCCACATAAAACTATCGTAACTATTTGCAACAACTCGCGGAATGAGTTTGAACGAGCACTCCTTGCAGGCACTTTCATGGAGAAAACTTTACTTGAGTCGAGCTAAACTCAAAGCGACCAGCCGCACATCAGCCTTGTTGTCTGGATTTGCGATGGTAAAACATTTTTGTAAAATTAATCCCTCTTTGTTACACCCGGACCGTAGTGCATAGGAATGAGGCTTGGGACTACGTGACGCAGATTGTATGTTTAAGATGACACCACAATGCAAAGAACCGTAGCCTACTGTAGTTTATTTAATGTATTATTTTAAAATAATTACCCTACAAGCCAGCCATAATGGGGTATTGGTGAAACTTGTAAAACGTAAACACTACAGCAGCGTATACAGTTATATGTATGCAGTCAAACATGGTTTGACAGGTAAAGAGAAAAACTAGCCTAAATACACTTTATTCAAGCTATTTCTTTCAACCGTGTGCTTATTGGTAACTTCAAGAAATGTTCTAAAACTTTTAGGGAAGTTATAGTGGTAAAATAGCGGAAGAAGCATTACAGGGTGAACGATCTGAATTCTCACTTCCTGAGGTTTGATCAATCACCCACTCCTCCCCCCGCACCGCTGCATGGGCTCACCTTGTCTCCTGCACAAAGGCCCAGACTGCCACCACTTCACACCTCTGCCTCAGCCCCCCAGCCCCCGAATCCACATCAAGAACTCAGCCAGACCTCCAGCACACACCCCTGCTCTTTGTCTGTCACAACAGCTCAGGTTAGGAGAGAACTGAGCCGGATAAGGAGTAGGAAGGCTGCTGGACCAGACGGGATCAGCCCCAGGCTCCTTAAGTCCTGTGCAGATGAGCTGTGTGGAGTTATGGAGCATGTCTTCAACCTGAGCCTGAAGCTGAAGGTGGTGCCACAGCTCTGGAAGACCTCCTGTGTGGTACCTGTGCCCAAGACACCGCACGCCAAAGACCTCAACAGCTTCAGGCCAGTGGCTCTCACGTCTCATCTGATGAAGACTCTGGAGAGGCTTGTCCTGGGTCACCTCCGCTCTACGGTGAGCTCAGCGATGGACCCGCTGCAGTTCGCGTATCGGCCCGGCATCGGAGTGGAGGACGCCATCATCTCTCTGATGCACCGCTCACTGTCCCACCTGGAGAGGCCCGGCAGCACTGTGAGAATCTTGTTCTTTGACTTCTCCAGTGCTTTCAACACCATCCAGCCGCTGCTCCTGAGGGACAAGCTGGAGTGGGCAGGAGTGGACTGTGACCTGGCTGAGTGGATCCTGGACTACCTCACAAACCGGCCCCAGTTTGTGAGAGCCCAGGACTGCGTGTCTGACCTACTGACCTGCAGTGTGGGGGCGCCCCAGGGCACGGTCCTCGCGCCCTTCCTCTTCACCCTCTATACTGCAGACTTCAGACACAACACGGACAGCTGCGTCCTGCAGAAGTTCTCCGATGACTCCGCCATCATCGGTCTCATCACAGACGATGACGACGCGGAGTACAGAGGACTAACGCAGGACTTTGTGGACTGGTGTCACCGGAACCATCTTCTCATCAACGCGGGGAAGACCAAGGAGATGGTGGTGGACTTCCGCAGACGCCACTCTACTGCCCCCTCACCAGTGAACATCCAGGGAAGAGACATTGAGAGAGTGGACTCTTACAAGTACCTGGGTGTGCATCTGAACAATAAACTGGACTGGACTCATAATACAGATGCACTGTACAGGAAGGGCCAGAGTCGGCTCTATCTCCTGAGGAGACTGCGGTCCTTTGGAGTGAGAGGGCCACTCCTGAGGTCCTTCTATGACTCTGTGGTGGCATCAGCCATCCTGTACGGTGTGGTCTGCTGGAGCAGCAGCGTCACAGAGAGGGAGAAGAAGAAACTGGACAAGATCATCAAGAAGTCCAGCTCAGTCCTGGGCTGTCCTCTGGACTCGGTGCAGCAGGTGGGGGACAAGAGGGTCCTGGCTAAACTCATGTCTATGCTGGACCATGAGGGTCACCCCCTGCAGGACGCCCTGTCTGCTCTGGAGAGCAGCATCAGTGACAGACTGATTCACCCTCGCTGTGTTAAGGAGAGATTTCGCAGGTCTTTCCTTCCTGCTGCTGTCAGACTGTATAATGAACAATGCTAGTCATGTGTCATTCCCATAGCAACCATGTGTAATCTCCATAGTAATAATAACAATGTGCAATATTATTTAAAGTCACTTTACCTGCTATTATTTATTTACCCACCACTGTCCATCACTGCAATGTACACAATCATCTCAGAATCAAAACACTTATTGTGCAATGTTCCTGTGCCTTTTAGCTTAGCTTACAGTGTTGTGTTTTTTAGTTGATTGTAAATACTTATTATTATTTATCTTGATTTTGATGCATGCTCTTATTTCCTACTGTTTCTGTAACTTGCATTGTGACACTGCAATTTCCCCATTGTGGGACAAATAAAGGATTATCTTATCTTATCTTATCTTATCTTACATAGCAAGTTGTAATAGAATGAAGGATTTAATAGCAGCCTAATAAGAAGTAGTAGAAGTATTAGTGGCTATATCAGTGATATTGTGACAGTGACTGTTTGATTCCAGAGGAAAAATACTTGGCAAGGGCTACAGTTGTTTAATAGTCTACAATACAACACTAATAACGTTACTTTTGTCTGTAACCTCATATTTCTGTCTGTTCAGGTTGCCATGGTGGAAGTGCAGCTGGAGCCTGACCATGAGTACCCCCCTGGACTCCTCATCGCCTTCAGCGCCTGCACCACTGTTCTGGTCGCAGTGCATCTTTTCGCCCTCATGATCAGCACCTGCATTCTCCCCAATCTGGAAGCAGTCAGCAATGTCCACAACCTAAATTCAGTCAACGAATCTCCCCATGAGCGCATGCACCGCCACATTGAGCTGGCATGGGCTTTTTCAACAGTTATCGGTACCCTCCTTTTTCTTACTGAGGTCATGCTGTTATGTTGGGTCAAGTTTCTACCTCTTAAAAGCAGTCATGATGGCAAAAATGGGACCATCAGCTCTGGAGAGGCAGCGGCCATTGCTTCCACCTGTATCATGGTGCCATTTGGGATTGTGTTCATTCTGTTTGCTGTGCACTTCTACCGCACACTGGTGAGCCACAAAACCGACCGTCAGATCAGAGAGCTGGAGCAGGTCATTCGCCTTCAGAACCAGCTCGATCACAGAGCTGAAAATGAAGAGCTCAAGGCCTTCCCTTAAGGAAATATAAGGACAAATTACATTAAAATAGAGCTAGCATTTAAAGGGAATAATTGGCATTTTGGGCAAAATCTTTTTTACATATCAACATAAAGCTTGTGGTGAGTTTGTACACTTCCAGAATTGAAAAAAAAAAAAAAAAAAACATTGGTCATTGGCCTTTCCTGTGAAGTTAGAATGTCACTTACTCTTTTAGATTCTGAGACCTCATCTGTTCTCTGTGTGTGAAAAGTTTTGAATGTGATATGCTTGTATTATGCAAGGATTCTTTGGATCCTTCACTATAGTTTTAAAAACCTGTCCATTAACTTGTCCGATTCAAATTGAAACGCATCATATCACATGAATCCAAATTGCACAAGGTTTTGCGTTTTTTGAATCCAAATCGCACAATTAACTAGATCAATCTCAATGGTTAATTTTATCACCATCATTTAAATCTATTGGCATAAATGGATGCAAAAAATAGGAACTTTTCCACTGAAAACAACATTTCGGTTGATGTTCATGTGGCGTTTGGCCAACTTCTGATTGGCCAAAATTTGATTAAAACTGAAATTATTAATCTCAGGTTTAATCTAAACAAAAATGTCTTCACAATGACTGAATATAAAGATTAGCAATGGTTATGTGAACTCCTTATACATCTTTTTGTACTGTATGTAGTGGAGAAAATATATAATATAGCTTAAAACGTCATAAAACAGGGTGATGTAAGATGATATTTGCCTAAGTTTTAAATGCTGTGCACATTGTTACTTTAGTTATATGAGAGAAAATGATTGTGTGTTTTTGTTAAAAAGTGAAATATGCCTGTGGTGGTTACAGCTTTTACTTAGAAGTATGTTTTTAAAATTGTGTTTGGTACTTTTTTATTTTCTGTTTGCTGAACCTTTGTTACTACTTAATGCTTTAATGAAATGCTGGATATTTATTGTCATTGGCCTGTGGCACAGGCCACACAGTATTTTGATGATGTTTAAATAACAGAATAGAGAGAACTCATTTTGATTGGTACACAATTCTAAGGTACCAATTTTTAGTATATTTATCATTGCCACTGGATCATGTTAAAACTGCATGACACACATTTTTACAGCAACATTGGTTCTTTATTTTATTTTTTATTTTGTTTTATGCTTTAATATGTTTACTGCATGTTGTAAAGTGCAAACATGCACTATGGTCACCTGACCATAATGAAAATAAATGTTTTATTATTACGTATTAGGCTTGTTTGTTAGTAGACTACAAAATGAAGATCCAGTTTCTCCTGAAAGCCTTCTGGACGATGTTAAAACAGTGCTATGCTTTCAGATCCAGAGCTGTTTACAATGGAGATAAACAGGGGTCAGTGCAGTGAGTTGAATGTACAAGAAACTGTCATCATACTCACTTTAAGGTTGACCTGGGACTAAATGTATGTCTACTCAGAAATAATGGAGGCTATGGCCCCTTTTAATTCCTGCACCCATAACAGACCTGTGTAAAGTATTTCACAGTTTACAACCTTGTAGTTGTAAATAGTTATAGAGAACGATGTATCACTCTCAATTGTTTATTTCATATTCTAATTACTGAAGACAAAACGTCATAATTACACCCCCTTCAAGTTATGGCATTATTATAAACAAAGCAACACAGGCAGGTTTGCCTACATCAGCTGCTCCACTTAGGAACAGTAGCATTATTGTATTCTTCCGCCTGCCCCTCTTAACGATCTATATTTCTTTAGCGGAGGGATCTATTAATTTTCCTCAGGGTAAAACCGCGGAAAAAAACACTCCATCTGTTCCACGATGTTGGCCCTAAAAAGATCGCAACTTTGGTACAGGTACGCAGTAATGGCTTACATTATTAGTGTGGAGCTAGTGGCTTCTTTATACAATGTTTTGTGATATTTCTTATTTCGGAAAAGAGTAAATGTAACAGGTGATGCTCTCCATCACCTGTCGGGGCGTGTTAACCTCCTGTGAACTAGATTAGCTTACCGCTATAATAATATAGCTGCCCGCAACCACACCACCGTATCTATTCCTGTTGTTTATTTTATTGGGTTTATTAGGCTTTGACAAATGTAATGGAAAGCGAAATACAAATTTCTGAAAAGGAATCATCGCTTCAGCCCTGGAGAAGTTGCAAGTTGGTAATTGACCCGGCACTGACAATAGGATTATACAAAGTGTACCGATTTGACGGAGAGCGATTTAGCATACCCGTAAGTTCAGTAATAGTTGTTAATTTCACATTTTATCAATAACAAATTATGTAAATATGTGACTGTATTGTAAAAGCACGTTTTATCTGAACAGGTTGATGACTTAGGTCTGTTCCCTGTAGAAGATGTTAGAGATCCTCGCATATGCCGCCTATGGAACCGAAGTCATAAGATCAACCTTTTACGTCCCAAATTTAAAGTAATTAAATATGATATTATGCACATATTTTCCTACAAATGACACATCTTTTAATAACATTGTTACTACATACGAATGGCCATACTCTTTCAGGTTGATGAATACTATGTGGGTCCAATTCCTCCCAAAGAAGTAACTTTTGCCAGGCTGAATGACAATGTGAAGGAGGCATTTCTGTCAAACATGTGTGAAAAATATGGACAAGTGGAGGAAGTGGAAGTCTTCTATAACCCCAAGAATAAAAAGCACTTAGGAGTTGCTAAAGTTGTGTTTGAGACTGTGAAGGCTGCAAAAGATGCTGCTAAACACCTGAATGAGACGTCAGTGATGGGAAACATTATACATGTGGAAATTGACCCTAAGGGTAGGAGAGATTTAAACTTTTAACAGATGAAAACCATAGTGTTGCTGTAAATTAATAATTTCGTTTTGTATTTTTAGGTGAGCAGCGGGCACGTTACATTCAACTCCTTATCCATGGCCTCTATACACCTTGGACACTACCAGTGGGTAGCAGCGAACAAGGTCTTCAAAGTCTCATTGACAACTTGTTGGTAATATGTTGTGTTTTTCAGAATTAAATAATGTTTTATATTGAAGTTGTACTATTATTAACTTTTCTGTACATCATTGTTTTGCAGCACAGTGGCAGTGGGACGCGCAGAGGGACCGTGTCCAGTCCCTCCAGTGTTAGCTCTCCTCTCTCTCATGACACAGGGTACTCCAGTGTGTGGCTGGACACACCCTGCAGCGTTGGGGTCACACCTCGATCTTTTGGAACCCCTCGAACTCCATGTTTACCTTTAACCCCACTTTCACAGGATTCGTGTTACTCTAGTCTGCAGGCAACTCCAGTTCTTCAGGGAGATTCTACTTCTAACATTCACAAAAACATGAGACATGAACTAGATCGAAAGCTCACACATGTTCACAGAGGCCTCAGAGAAACTGCAAATTTTAGACATTGGCCATCACTGTTTCAACTTAAACTACTTGCTCAAAGGGAAAAACGGTCTGAGCACAACAGTGAAGTGACCACAAGTAAAACTCTGAGCTGCGACTCTCTAAGCATCCTCAACATCAATATTACAGAGCACAGAGCAACATCAGTGCCCTTTGTTATTGAAGATAATGCCGGCATAACAAATTCACCTTCTCCGGCAGTATATTCCCCCCGCCCCGAACAGTGGAGTTTGGACTCCCGCATTGAAAATTTGTTGACAAACAATCAGCTCACAGCCCCTTTGTTGTTTGATGAAAAATTTTCAGATGGAGATCACTTGTGTGAGAGTCCAGTGTCTCCGTGTGCTGTTCGTGACTCTTCAAATGAAGCATTTGGTTCTCCAGATCTGCTCCATGATCTTGAGGATATCAGTGGAAAATCTTTTACTGAGAGTGAAGAGGATGAAACAGCTCAAGCGGTTTCTTTTCTCATGAAGAACTCACTGTCCCCACATCCTTGTGACTCCACATATTTTAACAGAAACAAAGAGGATGTAGCAGCCCCATCAGCTTCAGTATCTACAAAAGAATCCAGCTCTCTCTTATTACCTTGTTCTGGCAGCTTCCTGCAATCTCCTATATCTAAACCTTCTGCCCTACCTTTTCCTCCTCCTTTCTTTTCCCCCTCTCTTCCTCCAATCCCCCCTCGTCTTCCCAACGGGACGATCCCCATTCCTCCTCCGGGCTGGATCCCACCTTCAGGTCGCCCCACCATCCTGGTACCCCCTCCTAGCATCCCTCCACCTATTCCTCCACCACGCCACATGCCTCCACCCCCCAGTTTGTTGGGACCCCCTCCACGACTGATGCTGCCTCCTCCTGTCCCACCACCTCCACAAATAAACTCTCTTCCACTCGCTTTAAACAAGGGTGCAGCCATTAGGCCCATCAATGCTCCCGTGCCATTTTGTAGACCTTGGCCACTACAATTTCCCAGATTCAACCCCTTTATACCACCCCCAAACTACCTGCTTATCAAAGAAAACCTCCACACGATCACTGTGGAAAAAGTTATAGAAGTTGTTATGAATGAACTCAAATCCATCATAAAGAAAGACATTACACGCAGAATGATAGAGGGATTTGCCTTTAAAGCTTTTGAAGACTGGTGGAACAGCCAAGAGGAAAAAGCAAAGGTTACTACAGGCGTTACTTTCTCTTACACCTTAAAATTTGATTAATTACTAATGCTTTGTGTGCAACTCCTCAGGTACAGACATCTCCAGTAAAAACCCTCCTAGCAAGTTCAGAAGACAGGAATAAACTATTACATCCTTTAAGTAATATAAATGGGCAGGTCAAAAAAAAACAACTGCCCTCTTTTAAGGTAAAACAATCACAAATTTTGCCAAATATTTTGCATGCAATTAATGTCAGTGTCATTCAGGTAAAAAGGAAACATGATAATGATTCTTCTGTAATCGAAGATAGAGAAAATATGAAAGAAAATTCTAGTAAGTGCATTTTTGTAAAAGAAAATTACTACTTGAATTTTGTTTAAATAACACTGAGTGGGATTTTAGATGTGAATGGAGAAGACACACAGCAGACAACATCTCAGAAAGGCAGACGGAGACATGCACGACCACATGTGTTGGACAGTGATGAAGAAGACGATGTCAAAGATGCTAAAACAAATGATCATGAGAAAGATGTGTCTCACAAAGTCACTACAAATGTGCCAGTCAAGGAGAACATTCAGAGTTTGGTAATGATGCAACAACTTGTACTTTTTGTTTTATTTTCAAATCAACAGTATTTTCAAGAAATATACATTTGTGCACTCAGAATATAACATTCAGTGTTTATTTTATTTTATATATTTTAGTGTGAGGAAAAAGTCAAAGACATTTGTGTGAGTCCTGACAGGGAAAAGACTGAGAATGACATTGATTTAACTTCCCAAACATCAGCAGAGGTGATATCCTCTGATCACGGTGAGTTATTATAAAATAGCGATATATGTTATAAAGCATTTAGTCTGCTTACATTCAGATCTATATTTTTAAGCAAAATCATAATCATAAATTCAATTATATGAATTTATGATTTATTTCAGTTTTCCTATCCTTAAATATATGTCTCATATCTAACTTATTGGCTTCTTTTCACACATTTTCAGATAATAGCACTTCGGAGGAGAGTGAGTCCTCTTCAGACTTTGACTCGTCTGACAGCTCTGATTCTGAGTCTGACGTGAGTGCTGAAGACACGGAGGAGGAGGAGGACAAAAGAACAGATGAGTGTATTGTGATCTCCTCTGACGAAGATGAAGAAGATGAAGAGTTTATGGAGCTTGAAATCCCCCAGACACCCCCAACCCCACACACCCCACAGATGCCCAGGGCAGTGCTGGACTTGGATCTGCCAGACTGCTTAGAGCCTTTTCAGGCACAGGGAGTATATAATGATGACAATGAGGAAATTTTTTGTCCACAAGATACAAGTGATGCAGCTGTGATGTTGGACCTTCAGATGGCCAAATCCATGGAAATTCAACTACCATCTCCTTTACTAATCATAGGTAAATTGGTCTCTTTTCTTACTTCTACAGTCATCTACTAACTTGTGTAATGTGATGTTCAAATAAGTACTAAGACTAGCTAGACATAATTAATCATTTTGAACTAATGGCTTTAAAACATTTTCTATGAAGTCATGTATAGTTGTCTTCTACATTTGTTAAACCAAAGAAGATTATTTGTAAAGGTAATTATGGCAGCAAAAATAGAAGGTGTTAACATTGCTAATTTGCATATATGTTTGTGTTGCAGAGCCAAATCCTGATGTAGAGATGTTAAGTCCTGAATGGATTGACAGTTCTCCTGAAGACATGAGACCACCCACTCCTACTGGATATTTGGCAGACAGCGACCCTGACCTTTTGAGAAGTAAGCCCACATC
Organism: Taenioides sp. WSHXM2023; assembly: GCA_029959045.1. Classification (NCBI taxonomy): domain Eukaryota; kingdom Metazoa; phylum Chordata; class Actinopteri; order Gobiiformes; family Gobiidae; genus Taenioides; species Taenioides sp. WSHXM2023. Next base: position 13,890,828 of record CM057089.1, read on the forward strand.
TCCTGCTGAGGACGAGGTGGAATGCCCAAGGACTCCGGGCCGGGGAATGCTATCGGAACTTGGGAGCGATGAATCAGACATCAGCGATAGCCATGTCCTTTTTCCATGTACTTGTGCTTTGGCTCCTCCTGAAGTGCAAATTCCACACTCATTGTATCAGGGTGTCCCAGTAATTCCAGGTGTAGAGGAAAGATGTGGGTTTTCTCGATGCTCCTCTATCAAAGCTCCGGCAACTCCAGGGAGAGATATGTTAGATGGTGGTTCGCCGGTAACCAGTCCTCTTCGTTTGTGCAGTAACGCATACATGCGAGTACCCAAGACTCCGGGAAGAGACATGATCTTACCAAGAAGGTCCGTAGTGTACCAGAGAAACACAAACACAATGCTTGCTGGTTGCTCTCCCTACTCATTATCACCTTCCTCCGGCCTTTCTGAATATTGGTCCGATTCAGCAGAGGACTTTAGCAGCCGTTGCAGGCCAAAAGTTAGACCAAAACCCTTACAGGGACTTGAAAATGTGCCGGGACTTTTGGATGGCGAGAACTGCAGAGGAGTTAAAAGGTCCTTGCTACGCCAAAAGGAGTTGAAGAAGAGAAAATGGAGAGTCCAGCAGTGGCAGAAGTCATTAAGGAGATTCACTGGTGTTAAGCCAGTTTCAGTGGGGGCTCACAGGTGCCGCACACACTGTGAGGAGAGGAGGATCCTTCATAGTGTTTGGAAAGAGGGACTGGATGAAGAAGATGCAAAGCTGCTCAGATGCACTTATGAAAGGCTTCAAGAACAAGATAATGGCCTCGGATGGCTCAGTGAGACACTTTGGATTCCTCATCCCTATATCCTTTACATGTCTCAACTTAAGATGGCTTGTTTTTTGTATAATAATTTCAGCTGTGATTTAGACATCCTTAATTATCATTTACCCACCAAAGTTCTCCCAGAGGCCTCAGATGGCTATAGGTCCCAGTGCTTGTACCATAGGACCGGCTCTGCCCGCAGTGAAGGCTACTACAAAATCAGCAAGAGAGAGAAAATGAAATATCTCAATTTAAAACCAGCAAGTCCATCAAGTAGCACACAGGTAATGCACAGTTTTATTGAAATGTTATGGTTTGTTCATTATTTCTTTTGAAAATAAGGTTAAGAAAAAAAAATATTTTGGCAGGATGCATGTGTCCATGTTTCATTGCCCACACTGCTGCGTGCCACTTCAGACTTTAGGTTTGAGCAGCGACGCCTGTTGTCAAGCTTCAATGACAGTGACCTGGTCACATTCAACCAGCTCAAGGTGATTTATCCAACGCATAGAGCCAATAAAAGGTTTATATTTGTGTCAATGTGTAATTTTTTATCTTGTAACCCTAGTTTCGAAAGAAAAGAATTCGTTTCAGTCGGAGTCTGATCCATGAATGGGGCCTGTTTGCTATGGAGCCTATAGCAGCAGATGAGATGGTGATTGAGTATGTAGGCGAGGTTATCAGACAGGTAATGCATTCAGTAAAACATAATTCTAATAAAACAGAAGTACACGCCAGCTAATACCCTAACCCTACTGACAGCCCGCTGCAGATGCCTGGCTTTTGCTTGATGAGTTGATGATCTAAAGCCCATTGGGACCTCTGGTTGTTCTGGGTAGTTTCCAAGTGTTCATCGGAGTAAACACTAAATACGTTTTGTCTTCCCCCTCAGGTGATCGCTGACATGCGGGAGCAGCGATATGAAGAGGAGGGAATTGGAAGCAGCTATTTATTTCGAGTGGATCAGGACACCATTATAGATGCAACTAAATGTGGAAATTTAGCCAGATTTATCAACCACAGTTGCAATGTAAGTGTATTGGTAGTTTATACAGTGATAATTCATATTAATTTATTGTGTGCTAATGCATTTCCTTATTCTCCAGCCAAACTGCTATGCAAAGATCATTACAGTGGATTCCCAGAAGAAGATTGTCATTTATTCCAGACAACAAATCAACATAAATGAAGAGATTACATACGACTACAAATTCCCAATTGAGGAGACAAAAATACCTTGTTTATGTGGAGCAGATACATGCAAAGGATCACTGAACTGAATACCAAAATACTGTTTGTAATCAGATTTCAAAGTAACTTCCCCAAGAAACTTGTGATAATGCTAAGAATAAAGGGTGCATTTTATACAAAAGTATATTTTAATAGTAAACATCAATATTGAGCTTGATGACAGAATATTAAATCCACATATTCAATAATGACCAACAGCAATGAATTTAAAAAATAGCGATGATGTCGGAAAAAACACCACATTTGTTACAGACCTTAAATTGTATAAAATGTAAAAGTTTTCATTTAGGAAAGCATAATCACTGCTTGAGTCAGGCATTTACATGTATATACTGATAAAATGAGACTAAGTGACTGATACTATGTAAATCGTTTATAAGCAATACAAATGCATACAATGTTTCTCAAAAAGCAAAGTAAAAAACATGTTTAAATAAAACATTGCAGATCTCTTGTATCTCTGTAAGTCAATGATGTTACCGCCCTGATACGGTGAAATATTAACAGTGTCTGCCTATTTAAAAGTGAATATAGGTTACTCCCTGTGTTTTTGGTGCATTCCTTTTGTTACTCCATTGGGGGTCAGAACTGTCAGATTTCCTCTGGCATTCTGGTCTGCCTCAATTGCTTCAAACAGAGACTTGAAGTTTCCAGCTCCAAATCCCTAATAAGATGTAAATAAAATAAGTACTACTGTTGAAATATACACTGTTATAAACTATTGTAATAAATGTACAAAGGAGCAGTGTGCTGCAAATGAAGTGTTACACCCACCTGGTGGTTGTGTCTCTGAATGACCTCTAGGAACACAGTGGGACGGTCCTGAACTGGTTTTGTAAAGATCTGAAGCAAGTAACCATTGTCATCATAGTCCACCAAAATCCTCAGCTTCTGTAAACAACATGCAATCCTGTGAGATTGGTCGATTGGTCGATGCTGAATGTGAATGTAATAACAGTAATGTGTAATGGCCATAGTCAAACCTGCAGAACATCCAAATCTTCCTGGATTTTGACTTTGGAAAACTTCAGTTTCTCCTTGAGCTGTTCATAGTAGGTGTCTGGGACGGACATGAACTCCATCCCACGTTCCTTCAGATTTTGAATCTGCATAAATGTATCAATTTATTATACAGTTATTTCCAGTTAGCACTGGTTTAAAGTTTGGTATATAACTTACAGCAGTGATGATATCTGATGTGTTCATGGCTATGTGCTGTACACCTGGGCCCCCATAGTATTCCACATATTCCTAGGAAATAAACAATGTCATGTATTGCCTTGGGAGGATTGATGTGTGATAATTATTATGTTCTTAAATACTAAATATTTAAAAGATATCGTGCCTGGATTTGAGACTTCCTCTTTCCCATGGCAGGCTCATTGATGGGCATTTTGACAGTCTCTTCGTGGTTTGCCACAACAATAGAACGCAAGGCACTAAACTCAGTCTGAAGCTGCTTGTCATCCACAGACCAAAATCGATGAAAGAGAAGGTTCCTTCGATACCTGTCAATATACAATACAATTTCACTAGATCAAAAATACAAAATATTACAATTATTGTTTATATACAAAATCAAGTACAGGCCAGACACATACCCCTCCTTCCTTCAGACCAGGCTATCATGTAATATCATGCTGTCAATAATATATTTGAGACAAAATGTATGTTTGTCATGTCATGTACAACATCAAAAATAATTTCTCAAAATAAGGGCACTAAAGTGCTCCAGTCTAGTATGGGTGGGAATACCAATTGGTACATTGACATTAATTGTTTTGGGTGATTTATTTTTCCGCCCATCACATAAAAATCCACAGCCTCTGTTGCACCCCACCAGTATCTCTGGGCCAATCAGCTCGCTCATTTAGAGATCTGGCTTTCCTCCCCTTCACATGCCGAGATGATGGTGTTGAAACCAGATCCAGATGTGGGAGTCACCAGAGGCGTGCTAAAGAAACTGCTAAGTCATGGTGATGGCTAAGTTACGCCAAAAAGAGAGTTATGCAATATGCGAACACACTTTTGTACAACCTCCTGACCTCAGCCTTGACCAATGACATGACAGAGATATAGAGAAAACAGCAGTTACTTTGTAGTCATAGTAAAATATGTCTCACCATTCGACCACAGGGACCATCTCGTCATCAGGCTGATTCCCCACAACATGATCAATAAACTTCAATTTACCATCGGGCCTGGAAGTAGAATTAGACATATTTTACATTTTGTCACAGCAGCTCACAAGGTTTTAGTTAGTTTTGTTATATTGATTAAAAAACTTATGCATTACTTACAACTTGGTTAACAAAGGATCCCTGAATAGAGGTTGTTGAAACCCGGGCAGAAATAAACCACTATACCCCATCCTCTCCACAAATGTATGTGTGGTGTCTCCATACTGAAACGTCAAGCAGGAGACATGTTGTTATCACATTTAGTCTTATTCTTGTTTTTGTGATATGGATATTAGCTTACAGCATAATATCTTACCGTTTGAAGCACCGCCAGTTTTACTTTACCAAACTTATCCTCCAAGATATAAGGCTCCTTTACAATCACTGCACCTCGTTCAAGCGCTTTCTGTGTTCAAGAAAACAATTGTATTATTAAACCCAATTCAACAAACCCAAAATTAGACAAATATTTAATACCTGAATATGAATATTAGTGAATCTGTCATACCTGCACCAAAAAGTCACAGTCCTCCACTGTGAATGCAATGTCCTTCACACCATCGCCATGCTTCACCAAATGGTCTCCCATCTCTGAAAAATGTTGAAATGAGGTATGCAGGTTACCACACACATTTACTCACATTTTAGTAAAATATAAGATTAGTACATGTTAGCATTATGCACTAAGGTACTGACACACACACACACACACACACACACATATTGTTATTGTACTCTTTGAGTGTCATACTGTACCTTTATTTCCAGGATTAAGGGCCGATGAGAAGACATAAATGATCTGTGGGACACATTATGCAACATGTTTAATTTCATATAAAACTAATCATTTGTAACTTAAGTTTCTCTCAGTGTTTTTGTTTTACCTTTCCTTGTTTGACCACATGGGACACTACCTCACGACTGCCAGTCTCTAAACCCTGGTAGGCCAAAGGCTCAAAGCCCAGTTTATTACAATAAAATGATGCAGCCTGACAAAAGGACATAACATTTGGATAAGATCAGTGGAAAAAAACTATACATTAGCACCATCTGTTGGTGATTTAATGGTATAGCAGTTTGCATTCATTCATGACAAAAGGATGCAACTCTCCTCCCATCTAGTGAGCCAATAGCAAGGCTTAGTTTATGTATACCTCTAAAATCTTGTAAAAAAAAATTCAGTAAATATTTTTTATCTTACCTGTTTGGCATTTCCAACCCAAAATGTTAGGTGATCGAAGCAGAGGAACCTGCCTTGTTCATGCTAAAAAATATAGAAAGACTTATCAGACCACAATTACAATTTAAGAAAAATGAATCAGTAATGGCTGTATTACAATACTTTCTTTTTAAAATAATGTTATGGATTTGTTTGTTTCTTAATACATACCTTTTCACCTTTGTCTGTGTATGTGGTCTACAATCAGAAAAATCAGAAAAAAGCAATGTTAAACAAATTCAAGTTTTTGCAACTTTAAAACTAATACAATATAATACCAATCCTATTTAGAAAACAAAATAATTCATTTTACTAACCATTCTGTTGCTCGGTCACACTTCTTGACAGTGCGGAAAAAGTTTTAGCATAAACGCAGGATTTTAAAAGCTGCTATGAAGGCTTTCCACGCCTCCTGCCCAGTGACGACAAGAGGAGGGGAAGGGGGGTCAAAAAGATGCTTATTTGGACAATGATGGATTACATGTGGATAATCATAATGAATTCATTGGTTTTATATCACTGTCAACACTGCATTAATAGAAACTGTCTATTTCTGTTCTATTAGGCATTTGGCTATGGAATTGTAGAAGTGATGTAGACAATAAATAGTCAATAAATATATACATGTGATAGTTAGGTAAAGATAAATGTTCTTTCTAAATGACACTTTTCAAACATGGCCCAAATCTGTTTATTTTCAGCAGGTTTAGTATGGCAGAGTATATTCTAGAAAAAGATGCAGTCCATATGTTAGTGTTTAGTGGCAGGAGGTGGCTCACTGAAGCAGATCTCCCATTGGTCAGCTTGGTACTAAAGTGCCCTCCTCCCTGAGCACCCTCCTCCACATGCTTTTCAAATCACATTGATGATTGCTGCTTACTACAATGAGAGATCATAAAAATCAAATTGCTATCACAAAAGCATAAAAGCACAAAAGTCGGCCTCTACAGTTTTAACAAATATTGGCTAGTTTTAGATTCAGGTCTATTATTGTGTACTGACAAAAATCTATTCAAAATTGAATCAACTATTGCTTAGACATTAATCAGATTAGAGTAACTACTATTACTACCAGAAATAGCTAAACTAACCAAACTGCTTGATGTATTTAATAATCCTGCACAGGCATTCTGGTTGGATTTTCTTTGTATATGATGCAGCAAGTCTTATTACGAAATTGCTCTAAATTCCAGTGATAGACAAGTACATGGCAGAGGAGACTACAGAGGTCCCAGTGCAGTTTCCCAACAGACTTTTGTTTTTCAGACAGTTCTCAGAGGACTTTAAGTTGTTATGAGGCACCACTTCACTCTTTCTATTCAGGCAACACAAACGCTGGATTGAACATGTAGATAATTTACCTAAAAGTTCATTTCAGTTATGTACAATAAGTTCATACAATAAGTATGAACCAAAGTATAAAAGCAAAATGTATGAATTTTCAAGTGGAAAAATTAGATATAGATATTTTTGTAACTGTATGAATATACATTATATATTCCACACAGAAAACTGTGCTGGAAAAATTAATACATTCAGTGCTTATGTGCTTCATCTATTTACAAATGCACTACATAGTGTAATACCCTGCAATATTTTGAAAACTTAAAACTTGAGCTGGACAATGGGCAATACCTGCTCATAAAATGTTAATATTCTACCCAATCACATGTAACTTTTTAATAGGTTGTAAATATATAATCTTGATAATTTTGTGTAAAGCAGTTGTGTTCTGTATTTGTTTTGCTGCATTACCCTACACTATATCCGCTGTGTATTCAACCTCTCAGGGGACTGACTCTAGACTCTGTTGGGCTTGTTCCACTCCATGGTATCTCACACTGTACCAGTGCTACAGACAGCATCAACAAAAGCCCCAGGAATGAGCGATTTATCATCAACTGAACTGCGAATCCTGCTCAACGGAGAAAGACATGAATCGCTCCAGGACGAAGCACCGAGCAGGGGTCAGACAGAGGAGCATGCACCCTCTGCCAGCCTACAGGGGGAAGACAAGGAGGCGAGTGATAAAGAGACCCAAGTCAAGATGCAGTCTATTTTGCAGCAGGTACGTAAGCAAATCAGATCACAGGGTGGTGTGAGGACCCCAAAAAGCAGCATACTAGCACTCGTCCAAAAAGTCTGGGAGAAAGAAGTGGAGACTATACAAGTAAATGAGGATGCAGAAAATGACAACAGTGAAGAGGAGAGACAAAAGGACATGGGGAATCGAAAGGAGGAAGAAGACCCATGCTCTGTTTTTGAGGAGAAGCTTGAGGTTAGTAAAAAGGCACTGACAGCGGAGTTTGAAGTTCAGATATTGCAGCTGCGTAATGAAATGCAGGCTTACACTGACCAAGCTATAAAGAAGTTGGAAAAAAAGATGCTGAGTAAAGATGTGATCTCAAGTCCAAAGGAACAACCAAAACTAGGTCCAGATAAGAAACATCCCTCTTCAGCGGCTCCTCCTCCAATGGCTCTGAGAGGGAGAGTGCTGACCCGGACCATGACCACTATCATCCCCAAAACGTGCACCCCTGTGATCATGGGTCAAAGAGCCAAATCTGAAACTCTGGCCTCCTCAAAAGCCAGACTGGGGAGAGACAATACACTGACATCAGTGGTAGCAAAAACTTATCAGAGCCGCAGGCCTCTTCCTCCTGCAGGACCACGGCAGCCGAAAAGACCAGCCCAGGCCAAAACTACAACAGGAAACTAATAACTGTTGTTTGGCTAAGATGGACATGTCATATTGATAAGCAAAGCATTTTCTAGTAATACTCTTTGTAAAACAATAGCAAGTTTCTCTGACAAAGCAGTGGAAAATGTCTCTGTAATCCACTCTATTCTCAGTATGACTGCTTGTGTATTGCATAAGAATATATCCTGCTATAATAAACAAGAAAAGTTAATTTGTGGTTGTAAATAATGACTTCACCAGCAGGTGGAGCCACATTACTATCAGTCCTTTTTCATATGTTTCACTAGAGGATGACGTCAATTGGAAAAATATATTGGAGATTATTCAGCTCGCAATAATAATACAATACATATAATACAAATAGCTCACATTTATTTTATAGGAAATTCTGATTTTACAAAGATGGCCTGACACTTGATGAATGGTAATGGTAATAAAAGGTGTCAGCTGTTGTGAAAAATCGTGAAATCATGAATGAATATTGTCTACTTTCATAAATAAAAGAAATCATAATAACTTGTATAACATGCTTGTCTTCATGTAGCTGTTATTGCTTTGTAATGTTCCACACATTATACATGTTATGTAGCATTTATGTATTTATGTATTTATTTATTTAAGTACAGGTGAAAAATACCTTGTATAGTGCACATTTTACTATGAGCGGGCTCGCCGCTTCATAGATTTGACTGTTGTAGCTTGGCCTGGTGGTGTCAGCTGTTTAATGCCATAATGTCATTGAACTCCTGTCAGTTCTGAACTCTAACAGGACCTTAAGGTCAACCATCCAACTCCTGCTGGAAGTCCCCAGAGCCAGGATCAAACACTGGGGTGGGTTTTTATATTGTGTTGATTTTTGGTCACCTTGAGTGTAAAGGACTCTATGAATAAAGTTTGATTGATTGATAGTCTGGAATATTCCAATGCAAATAACATCTACCATCGTCCTCCGTCTACATAAGGTGTGGTGTACCCTATATCAAAACAATGAGCATTTTTGCCTAGCTGTGCACTACTGCTCCCCAGTGGACAAACAGAGAGTCCTGTGGATCACAAGGCTTGCAGTTGTTTTTTGTTATTTGGCAGTAAATAAAATATAATAATGTTAAATTTGTCTGTTTTTGTCCTTATAACTTTTACTTCATGTTACAAAATATACTGTTATTATTCAATACAGGCTGTACATATGTAGGGCCTATTCTTAATATAAACATTACACTGCCTATATGCCACCTACATTAAACTAGAATTATGTGGTATGAAGAGTTGACGGTTAGGGTAGTATTTTGCTCAGTTGGTCAACTGGACCATATTGGCTTAGGGTGAGGGCTAATGAGAAAATCAGGTTTGGCATGTGATACATTGGACTTGGGCACCTGAACATCCAGCAGCTGAACTGGCACAGGGGCAGGCAGTGACAGGAGAGGCATTTAGCCGAGGAGCAGCCATCAACCAGCTCATCTCGAGTCAGTGCCTCCACAATGGACTGGATAGAGAAGGGCGTGAAGAGGCTCTTTGTGTCCAAATGGTGATGGGCCTGAGCGAGTGTATCCGGAGAGGAGAGTCCAGCACATTCAGGTCTGGCCAAACCGCGCTGTCCACGGAAGCAGCATCTCCCGCCTAACGATCACCAACACACACTTTTTAAAATGCACTGCAAGGCATGTTAGATTTTACCTAACATCAGTTCAAATGAACTCTATGTTGTCACTGGAATCACTCGCTGAAAATAGACTATAACCTATAACTGAACAAATGTGATGTCACAACATTAGTCTAACTCTAGTTATATGGAGAATTTGTCACAATTTTTTTCTTTGTGTGTTTTTAATACATTATACACATTCTTCTTCACAGCTACATTTGTACAACTGAAATTAAATAGTGCTATAGGATATTCATAGATTTAACTAACATTAGCTAACTTAAGGTGCTGTTATATACATTTGCCAAAAATCTCACCTGACTGTGTTTTCTACTGGGTGTAGACCACCTGAACAATAATGAATAACAATGGCGGGGTGTTGGGCAGAAGTGGGGAGAAGGGGGAAGCATATTTGAAACTCCACTTTTCCTAATCACTTCTTAAATGTGCCAAAAGATAACAACATTACCATGAAAATGCTGATCTCATGTAAATGTGTCAATGTTTTTGTAAGGCCTGGGCCATTACATTGAGGAGCCACTTCCAGGTAAAACCAGACAGTGGACTGAGACAGGCCTGACTCTAGTGTATTGAACTGTTGCGTAGTTACTCGGTGGGCCATGATTAGACCTGTAATACCCCATTACCATCACCTATGGAATAAGATTTAGAGATTTTTCTTGTTTCCCATGACCTAAAATGTCATTTATTGTAATATGGACAGAATTAAGAATGAAAGCTTTGAGAGTTGGAAAATGTGGAAGTAAACTGCTATTTTTTATTTTGATTGTTTAACAGCTGTTGTGTACCATCATGTATCAGTGCATGATATTCAAAAATATATGTTTTATGATAAGCTACAACATCACAATTTAGAGAAAAGAGAAAAATCAAATGTGAAATGTCACTATACCATTGCTATTAGTTCTGATATTTTAAACAGGATGTCAATGGACCTGTTTTTATTATTAAACTGTTTTAGATCAATATTGTGGTTTTCAAGGAACAAAATGCAAAATGATCTACTTCCCTATGCTACAGTTTAATACTATATACAGAAAATACAATATGTCTTCTCAAAAGTGTCACAGACAATTATAATGTGCTAGAAGGCAAAGTGTCCCATACAGTAATAGACATGGGCCATATGGGGAGGAGGTTTCTGTTGATATTCAAAAAGTGATCTTCACTTCCATCTTGTTTTTTAGTGGATTTGTGTTAGATCCTGAGGAGGTCTGCCGTCTAGACGAGTGATGGGATCATAGTCAGGACGTCTTAGACTCTTTATGTTATTAACTGTACGGAGAGGGGCCTAATCCTCCTGACAGTTTCTCATCTCAAAGCTGTCAATCCCTCTCTGCTTAGGGCACTTACTGTAAGACTCCTCTTAAGCAGTATGTAAACATTCAGGAGCTCATAAATCAATAAGGAAATGGAAAATAGCTATTACTTGACAAGTTCAATGCAAGAGTATTGAATGAATTACACAGAGAGGGCGGCAGACTTGTGTATATTTTGTTTTTCAATACCATATTTTTTACTATAATTTCTATTAGGCCAGAGTATAATAAAAACATGGTTTCACATACACATACCAACATGAACAAAACTACTTAAACTAATGGAACGGATTGTTTGTTTTTTAAAGTAGCGTTATAGATGTCTATAACGAAAGACTCTAACCTTCATGGGACTCTAACCCGATGGGACTCTAACCCATACACGAAGGACTCTAACCTTCATTATTACTTGGGACTCTAACCCGATGGGACTCTAACCCAAACACGGTCCTCAAAATACCAAACAAAAGTGACTGTGGAGTTAAAAGAAACACAATGGTCCATCAACTCTATGTACGTGAATAACTGGAGTTATATATGGAGAAACAACATCCACCAACAGAAAAGGTGACAAAAGGCAATGAAGAGAACACACACACAACATAAACTGTAGTACTGCCACACACATCCACGGTCAGCAGCCACCCACACACAGACACAACACTCACAGGGGGCCAAATGCCGCCCACACTTGACAACAAGGGTCCTTTCCTGTTTTGTTTTGGCTTTTTTCTCGTGTCCATCAATCCTCCATGTTAAACTCTCTATGTCGAATTAATATTCTTAAACCCCCACAGTTTAAAACTGAAGTCCTGACAGGTAAGTATACTACCCATCTGATGTCGATAATCAGACAGTATACTAGCAGTATCTTCAAAATGTGCCAAAAAATGCTTATAAATGGTACAACACAAGTGGATCGTCAGTGTTTTTAAAGTAATAAGTATATACTTATATATGAAGGATTATGCTCCTTTATTATGCTTTGTCTGTTTTATGCTTTGTCTGTTTTTATCATCTTTTTCCACATAGGCTTCATATTCAAATTTCATAGCCCCCCAAAAATTGTGACATCCTTTTTTTAACATATTTTCCAATTTCCCACCTCACCTCTAAAGGACAACTTAACACAAGTGAAATATTATTTTCACAAAAGCATAAAAACAGTACTATTGAATTATAAAGATGTGAGTAATGCTAGGTTAAAACGTGAATTGAAGTCACAAGATTAATATAGTAACTATATTAGTAAGTAAGTAATATAGCGGGTAGACTGTAGAGGGCTGCATGTAAACAGAGATCTGACACATTCCCCTGCCTGTCATCGCTAACCCTGCTTTCTCTGTAACTCGGGTCCACCTGTCGCTAGGCTAACACATACACAGGCGCTCTAGACTGCATTTGTTGCTCTGCTGCCTGGGTGGCATGAGAGCAGAAGACCAGACCACTTGTGTTTTGGTTCAGCTGCACCACCTCTTTCTACCCCTGTCCCATTTGGGCATGGCAGCTTACAGTGATGACAACACGGACCGGCAGCCACCTGTGTCTACTGCTTTTATGTCTGTGTCTTATTGGTACAATAGATAGTTCAAGGTACATATATCACTTTTAGATGGTGTTTGTAATGGCTTAAAGAAGACATTATGTTTCTTTTTCTCTGATATTTAGTATTAACCAATAAACCAATATACATCATTATCAATTACATTTTCTTAAGCGTAATCCTCAATATTGATGTAAAACCGCTTAAAATTAGAAACAGTCCGGTCTATTGACTTCATGTTTAAAACTGCTGAACTTTTCACCGTAACAAGCAGTGGATTTTCATTTTCATCTATTATTGTTAAAAAAATAACTATGTATGGTTTTTAACTTTACATGTAAGAACCAGAATGTGCATTTTTGAATACTTACAAGTAAGTACAGAGAAGTGGGCGGAGATAGGAGGTAGGTGAAAACAGAAATTTTCTAATCATTCAAGCCTCAAATGTAGGACAGAATCAGTACAGAATTATATATAATAATGAGGAGGAAAGAAAAACTCAAACAGTATTGGAGTTCCACACAAAAGCTGTATAGGCCTCATTGTTTTGTTTCCGTTGCCATAAAAAATGGTGTAGTAATAGTTACTCACTGTGTTTCCCTGAGGAGTTGTAGGTGGCTGGAGCAGATCACTATTGGACTGAGGTGCAGGTTTCTGCGATGGACCAGGTGGTGCAAATGGTGACATTGTAGTATACCAATATAAAAGAAAAATATATTAGTGTATTGTACAAGTATTCATTTTGTTATGTGTAATAACAAACAGCAGAGAAAAAGACAGACATGAGCATCGGGTTAATAAACATGTCTTCTTCGATTTGTATTTTTGGACTTCATGTTTAAGACCTCACAAAAAGCAAAGTTAAGGGACAGGTGATTGTCATGGTTCACGTCCTTTTGAGAATAATGAAAACCCACTCCGCTCACACACCCAAACGCACAAACAGGTCAAGCAGCCCACACACGATCAAAACATTTATGTGCGGCGCTACTGTTGTTTTGGACCATAAGGCCAAGCGTGCCTACTGCGAACCCCTGGTGCTTTAGTCAGCTGGTATTCTGGGTGAGTTATTTCACAATGGACTTGTCGGCTAACAATATGAGACAAGCTGTCAGCCCAGTTTATCTCAATACCAACAACAGGCCAGGACAGTCAGGCATGCCTGACTGACTACACCCTATTCCTCCTAGACCTTTAGGAATAATGCTGTTAACGTATAGTGTTCAGTGATTTAATGTTTAGTGGGAGTTCAAATCCCTTATGGACATTAAAAACGTAACATATCTGTATAAAAATTGCATAATGCATAATCATAAATGACAGCTAATGAGAGTTCAAGCCAAGGTTGTTGCTTACATAAAGCTTATAGCTTTAGCTGCTGAATGAGATTTAAAACCTCATTGCTCTTAAATCATTAATTTTTTCTGAGATGGCTAACACATGACAGATTATCTCTTGCACAAAAGTCATGATAAATCATAGCTTCACATTCCTGTCCTTTCACATATGGTGTTACTTTAAGTTACACAGCAGGACTAACCTCCTCTTCCTTCTCACCTCATTCTCTGCTGCCTCATTTCTCCCTAAAACCATAGACTCGTCTGTTCTGTCAGCAGACGTTTGATAAAGCATGTATAGAGACTCCTCCCGTTTCCCTTTGGCCCACAGCCTCGTGTCTCTCCCACTGCCCTAACTGCAGGCTCTTGTCAGTTGAGACAAATATTGACTTGTTTGGAGGCGCAGCTCCTGCTAGGATTAGAGCCCCACTTCCCCCACTGCCGAAGCCATCTCTAAATGGTGATTATGTCCAACAGAGCTCATTACTGTCAAATCAAAGGAAGCCTCTGAAGAGACACTCACTGGTAATAGCCCTTAACATTATGTGACCTGCCTCAATGCAGTGTGGATACAGACCACTGCATGTTCTTTTTATACATTAACTATCCATTTTACCCTTTCTTAAACTCTCTTGGGTGCTGGAGTTGCAGAGAGAGCAGGTAATGAATTTGAAAAGCCCAGGGCTGTGTCATCAAACAGTTACCTCAGCTGGTGAATGTCGCAAGCGCCCATTGAATACACACTCTGAGGATGGCCGCTGCATTGCATAATCCAGTTACAGTCTGGATACTGCCTGTGAATCAATAGAGATTATACATCTATTTAGTCTTAAGGGTGTCAACTAAATGCAAAGGACCTAGAGATACCTATCACTGTCAGAACAGGACTGACGTGAAACCAGGAGGAGTTTTTTCAAAAAAAGTTATTTCCTAGAGTGTCTCAATATAAAAAGTTAATTACTCACACGTGAAAAAAGATTCATAGAACAAATCTTTATTACAGCAGTTAGTTACAGTGAAATATACATATTTACAACAAACTGGAACCATAACAAAGTTCCTCTGTCCCATTTAGTGCCGTGGCTACACCATGAAACCCTCCACCCTATGCCCCCACCCCATTCTTGTTTTCCAACATTTGTCAACTGCCATCTGCTTGTTTGCCCCCATCTCCTCTACACAAACTATATAATTAAGCAGTAACACCTTCCCTCCTCTACAGCCCGTTTGCTCCTGAGCCCTGACTTCTGCCTTCACAACTTCACAAACAACAGGCTTTGAGGGGGACGCCACACTGTTTGCTCACACATTTAACAAGTGCTTCCAAAATAAAACATCAATAAATTCAGGAAAATGCTATGGTATGAAAATACTGTACAACTTTCTAATTCATCCAGTGTAACAGAAATATAGTCCCTGTAAAAGTCTCCCAACATCAGTGTGTGTTCATATTCATAAACTTTGTAGCGCAAGACGTAACATAAAAATAAATTTTTTCTTTGATTAGCTAAGGAGCTCTACCTGCAGACTCCAGCTGTCTGATATAGCAGAGAAAAAGCATCATTCATGACAGTGAGCACAGAGTTCATTATGTCATCATCAGTGGATACAAAAGTCTGTTTTGACAGTGTTCCAATGGTGGGAGCTGTGACCGGCCCGCAGCCAAACACCACCTGTTAAGTCCCTTTAAGTTTAAACCTTTGTGGCCAAAGACTGGATCTCTGATTTCTGAGTCTGGGCGCTGAGTGTAGATGACATAGAGCTCATGTGGCCATGCATTGCCTTCTTCAGGTTGAGCAGGCACAGGCATTGGGAGCGGAAACGCAAGTCGAAGAAAGCATACAGGAAGGGGTTCAGGCAGCTGTTGACATAGGCCAGGCAGGTAGCATATGGATGAGCCAGCAGCAAGAAGCTTACAAAACCACAGGATGTGGGAGCAAGGTTGAGGTAGGACAGAGCATCCATGCTTTTGAACACATGGAACGGTGTCCAGCAGATGGCAAATACCACGACCAAGGTGGTGATGATCTTCAGCAGCCTCTTCTTCTTCTGGTCCTCTTTGCGCAGGTTGTTGAAGTGGCGAGTCACAGTGCAGCCGATGAAACAGTAGAAGATCGTCATGGCAAGGAAAGGCAGGAGGAAACCTAGAGCAGAGGAAGAGAGAGAGAGTCCAGCGATCCAAAAAGACTCATGCCTCTCGTTCAAGGTGACCAGACTGAAGTCCATCCCGCAGGTGGTTTTGTTGCTGCTGAGGTCATTCACAGTGTTGCGGAAAAGCAATGTTGGCAGAGCCAGCAGACCAGAAAGCAGCCAGATTGCCCCAAGAGATGCCAGCATGGTGCCCCTCGAACGCAGCCTACTACTGGACAGGGAGTGGACAATGGCGAGGTAGCGGTCAAAACTGAGGCAGGTGAGGCAGAAGACACTGGCATACATATTGACCAGGACCACATAGCTACTGATTTTGCACAGAGCAACTCCAAATGGCCAGTGGTAACCCAGCGCTGTGTAGACTGCCCAGAGAGGTAGAGTTGCGACAAAGGTGAGGTCAGCCAGAGCCAGGTTTCCAATGTAGATGTCTGCAGCGCGGCGCTTGCTTTTGGACCTCCAGACAGTGAAGATGACCACTCCATTACCCGACAGGCCCAAGATGAAGATGAGCATGTACAGGACAGGGATGAGAGAGTAGGAAGGTACCCACTCAGAAAAGTCACAAGTAGTCTCATTGTCATCATAGTATTCATAAGGATCAGCATATTCCATAGTGGAGGTCTCCATGATCAGGTGTAGCGTGGAGTAAAATGTCTTTAAAAAGAAGTTAAGTCCTTAAGAGATCCAAGACAGCACAGACAGCAAAGACAGCAGAGACACAGAGGTTACTGCTGCTGAACTGGAGAGCAGATAGTGTGTGAGAGTGACGCTGGCTGCTTTTTAAACTCAGCCCTCCACACCCCTGGTTCCCTCCCAGGACGACCCCCCACCACACACCCACTCCCTCAGCCGTGCCCTCCCCCAGCTCCAGTCCCTCTTCTGACTACTAAGGTCACCACACTGGGTCAGGTTTGAACAGGGCCTCTGCTCCATTACAACTATTTTTTATTCTGTAGACATGCTTAAGTGTATTATAAATTATCTGTGTATAAAATAATACAATAAAAAAGAGTCTATTTTGTGTTCAAGACAGTAGCAACATTTTAAGTGCTTTCCACAGGTTCATAAGAGTATGGTGGGCAGATTGCAGTCCTTAATCTATTTGAATGCATGTATTGAATATATTTTTGCCTGTCCTATTATAAAAGGACTGATTAATTATAGTCACTTCTACATATTAATTACAACACAACAAGCAAAAAGTAGAATTTTTATTTCCAACATATTGCTCAGCTTGTTAAAAATAAGACTGTGGGGGCCATCATAGTGGCCTCAATTAATGAGAAACACTGTAGGCCTACTTTACAATTAAACTTTTCATTGTAGCTCTAGAAATTAAATAATAAACAAATAACATGTGCACAACTGGCCAAAAATGGTGTGTCATTAATATTGTATAATATATTATTTTGGAAGCTCGTTACTAAACTAGTTACATTTCCCTGTCTTTAATATTTGACTGGATAGATCCATGACTGGATATGGTTAAAAAAAAATTCTAAAAATTGTAGCACTGTTAGCATAGCATGTTCATAATTTAGCATCACGTTATCTTTATTTATTTGGGCTATATCGGGAGGACGGCTCATTTAAATCGGGTAAAAACCTAAAAAAAATATTGAAATGTAGATTTTTGTAACAACACTAGCGATTATAACCACAGTCAAAAGCTGAGCAGAGAAGTGGGACAGGCCCGGACATTACGAGATCATGTTTTACACTTGAATTGCAACAATAACGTGGCCCTTGAAAAGCGCTAGTCGCCGCGTGCTCATATATAGTTTGACAATTCGTTCATAAAATATTATAAAGGAAACATGAATGAACTTTTGTAACTCCCGGTTATTCACTTACCTCTCAAATTTGCCAGTTGTTGCATCTTCAAACGTGAGCCTAATTAGATAGACGCAGGTTAGCAAATACCAAATTGGATTAAACATAGGCTCCTCGCTGGATGTGTCAGTTCATTCTCAGGATTAATTTCAATAATAATAGGTGAGGCAAGCGCGCAGAGCTCAAACAAAACAAAAGGAAAACGTGCCTATAGATCCAAACATTTTAATTGCCTTTTAATCAACAAGCAACAATATGTTCAGGTTATTGTGCCCTGTTTGATATTGCTTTGTTACGTGAGCTGTGTTTCTACAGCCTATTCACTCCGATAAGCAGAAGAGTTTGAAGAAAATGTGGAAAAATGGGAATGGCCTTGTTTATTCTAGGTTACTTCTAAAAATGGACCCCAGAACACATAGGATAGCCCCATGATTTAAAGCTTACATCTTAAAATTATCTCAAGCTGCATTGCTTGTGTTGTTTATTTTACGTTTTAAAGTCAAATAGCTTAAATAGCCCATGCTTACTGTCACCACATGCTCTACTACTCAGATAGCACACACCAGGTGGGTCCCAGTGCTGCCATTTTCCCCAAGGACAGGATTGACCGCCTGCTGCTCCTAGAGCCACTATCCCTTACACAAACATATTTGCACATTTAAAAAATAAAAGATAAAGATAAGAAACAGATGGTCAGAATACAGCACCAAAACATAACTTAGATATCTCCTCACCTGTTAATCATCATATGTATATGGGGGAAGATAAAAGCAATTAAGTGAGAAATTACCCACATATGCTTGTCTTACTTGTCAGAATTTGTGTTGACAATGTTTTGGGTGATTTTAGGGTTAAACAACTTATTTAGTAAACTCAGAAGTATGTCTTCTCCATGGCATCTGGTCTAAAAATGTGCCAAAAAAATCACCATGTCACTGGTTTAAGACGTTACTGAACTGAACCCTCACCAGAAATATGGAAATTAAAAGTTATTATAACATATGTCATGTTTAAACTCACCTTGGGAATATATTACTTTTAAATTTTTTTTTTTTTTTTTTTTTTCTTCAGTCACTTCAGCACAATTATAGTTATACAGTGTTAAGTTTTTGCCTTTTTTTCAGCTGCACCAAGGTTGAGTTTCCCAGGTCTGGGCCACACATGGACCACTGCCACATCTGTGGCTGCTTTTGATCTGCTGCTGTAATCAGCCTGCCACCAAAGATATGACTGCTCCTGTCTCCATGCTACCATTAACAAGTTTATTTGAGGCTTATGAGCGAAACTGGAACACAACATATGAGGTGATATCATCTTAAAAAAAAAAAAAAAAAACATTTTCCCATGCTTAAGAAATGGTGTGTGATGTGTATCTTTTCCATGTAGACCACTTTGGGGACAATCATATAGCAAGTTTCAGTCTGGCCAAAGTTGACTTAGGATGAGATAGGGGGAGGTCTGCCACCCATGCTTGTGTTTGAAGTGTAAAATGGTTGACAGCACCCCAATGAGGCCAGTGCAGCAGACCTCAAGTTTCACAAATCAAGCTGAAACTCAAGCACCTGGGACCTGGCTCCAGCAGGGGGCCTTGATCACAGTAAGGTGTCACTCGAATCCACTTAAAGAAATGGTAAGATATGTTACTAAACTTAAACTGTCAAACAACATTAAACAATACTATACTGCATCTTTCTGTGCATAACTTTGATGGGCATAAGTTCATCTGCAGCTCTTTACCATCATCCTGCTAAGTGTCATTTGTGCTTGGTCTTACAATGTCACACTTTAGTGCCATTGAGCCAGTGCCACCCCCTGTAGAGAGAGGGCACTGGTCCTGCTGTGAAGTTTGCTTACTGGCGCACTATCACATCCAACACCAGCCTATCTGGAGTTGGCAGCCTGTCACAGGTCTGCTGCTGCGTGATGATTTGCGCCTTTTTGCTTTGCACTGAAACTACTGAAAGATAACGATATAGCACTCTGTTCTGTAAAAATTGTGGGCAACATGTGCCTTATTAGCTCCTAACCTTGCGGGCTACTATAATACATGTGGTGTTGTTTATTTTTTCCTGCAGCTACCTATGACCTTGACCATAGTGTGGAAAAGAATGGAGACCTCCACCCAATCAGTTGAAATGTTTGGGTTGAGAAGACCCTTCTATTGTTCAATTCCTCGGCCTAAGCACTTTTTCCTTTCACAAGAAATGTGCTCGTACAATATTTTTTATCTATGACTGATAAGTTATTTATCCTAATTACAACCTGATTTGATTTACTGATAAAGTACACACAAACACAGTTTGTTATACTTAAATGTGACTGAGCCAGTATCTAGCTTTCTTAAAATTATTAAATAAAAATAAAAACATCCTGGGAAAAAAACATCCTGGAAAAGTTGTTTTTGGATGGCAATGTGGAGCATTTGGAGTAGTCAGGTTGTCTCACTCCAATCTCAAACCATATCAAATCCTAAATAGGTCCTTGTAGCTAAATGTATAATGCCAATGTATAATGTAATGTAATTTATAGAAAATATACTTGCATATTTATTTTTGGTACTTTCACTAAAACGTAGTGCACTCTTTGCTCAGTGTTCATCTATCCCTGTAGCACAAGGAGCCGCTCAGGAACATGGGGTCACAAGCTGTTTCCCCTCTCTCTCCTTGGGACCCCGGACCACCACCTCACTCATCCTTAAGCCATAACAGCGTGTGTGTCAATGGACAAAACAGCACCACAGGATGTGCTATAAGAGGACAGTTTGTCCTATCCATCTGAGATGCTCTGACTTTTTTACAGCTGTTAGATTTATTTTGAATGGCATGAGTAACAACAACATTTTATTGTCTGGCACCATCACTTCCCAGGCTATTGTTTTCTTATAATTGTGTAAATACGTAAGAACTGTGATAAGATTTAAAATAAACATTGCTTATATTTAGTCATGCCTCTGCCAGTAAGAGTCAGCTCATTTGGGGATGTGTGCAGGTGAAGCAGACAAGATTAATGTATCACCAGCCGCAATGGAAGGAAAGCCTGCAGAGTGAGTAGGAAACAATAACACTTGGGAAAAAATAAAGAAGAGTTTAATGAGAGAGAGGATGTGAGGAGCCGGCACAAAGGGACAGGGTTGATGAGAGGGGAGCGTCTGAAGCGCGATAGTTTTCTCTGTGTACTGGACTTAATGACAGGGATTAGTAGTCACAGACTGCTGGGATCTCCGGGCACAGAGAGACTCAAGCCTGGCCTCTTATCCCAGGAGATCCACGGGAATCTGACCCCCTTTTGCCGAAAATCCTCTGACAAAACAAAAGCCCCATGCCTCAATTAGGAGGAAATTAGGTTTAGGTACACATTTAGGTATTACTTACAGTTGGTTTCACTGATCCTTCACATATTGCTCCAATATACCAATATAAGATGCTAGATGTTTCATTTTAAAATATTAGTTGGAAATGGTAAATAGCAGCTTTACCCTTGGCCTGTGCATA
This sequence comes from Taenioides sp. WSHXM2023, assembly GCA_029959045.1. NCBI lineage: Eukaryota > Metazoa > Chordata > Actinopteri > Gobiiformes > Gobiidae > Taenioides > Taenioides sp. WSHXM2023. The sequence continues at coordinate 13,912,313 of CM057089.1, forward strand.
ATTTTTGACCAGACAGTGAAGTTACATAGAAACTGATGGTGCCAGACATAAGCAAAACACTTTTCTATTGAACTGTACTAAATATTTATTCAACAAAGTTCCATTGACTTTGTTCTGTTCCCTGTTCTCTTATATACACACAGATACTTGAACCGTGTCGTTATTATGAAAGGCAAACCCAAAACGGTGGCCCAGGTGCAGACTTTCTACCCAAGTCTGAGAAGGAATTCTGTATGTTATATGATAATTTTCTTTAGGCGGGCAATATACACTTGTCACAAACATTAATGGCATTGAAATAGACGAGGGGAGAACGACTGACAGAAGTGTTTAGTAATCTTAACCACAAATCACACAGTAACTCAAACTTGGATACATTTTAATATGAATTAGTCAAGCCAAAATAAACACCCTAAGATATGAGCAACCCTGTAATAAGTTTATGCTGCCGAAGGTCTGACCAAAAGTGGGAGAACAGCCAAAGAAAATCACTAAGACCTTTTTATAAAAGAGCAGTTTCGCCCTCTTAAGTGAACATGCCAGGAATATCTGAATATTTATACACATGCACAGCACAGCAAACAAGCCTTTAATTACTGCATGCTTAAAATAAATGTATCTTTTATTATATTTATCAGCTCAAATGTCAGCAGGGTCTTCACAGGTATACAACAATAAAACATGCACTTCAGTTTTTATACTACATACGTTTATGGTAACTGTTAACCTTCCCATCACATTTAGGGAGCAGTCCAGTCATTGCATTCTTGCCACTGGTAAAATTGCAAAGGATCTCAGAGTGGCGACTGTGTGGCGGAGGCTGAGCTCTCTTCTCCATCTGTCAGCTGTTTGACAGACAGCAACAAACTGTAAATCAGTTGCTATGCACATTAGCTCCGCCCACCTGCAGCAAACAAGCCATAGGAGGTGTGTGTATGTTCACCTCTAATGTCCACTTCCTGTGTTCAAAACATGCAATTCTGTTTCAATTATATTTTATTTACGTAGCCTAATTTTACTGCAGCAAAAGCCTTACAGGGTTTCACAAAAAGATCCAACAACAAACAGACAACATCCTCTGTCCTTAAACGTAAAGTTTGGGGAATAACTTGCAAGAAGATAGCATGAAAGTTACATCAAATTCAAGGATCACATGTGTTGTTTGGCAGTACAAAATAATTTATAATACTGCTATGTGCAAGCAGCGTGTCATAATAGCATTTTTAACTGTATAGCTTTGCAGCGCCAAGGACGTATTGCTGTGCAAATATTAGAGACTTTGGTCTATTCTGAGATTGTCTGCTCTCTCAGCCTGTCTGCAGCAACACTAGTCTCACTTAAAAGCTGACAACTGCTTTAAAGAGCTAAACAATAAAATCAACTTTTACACTCCGTCGACAACTTTGATGTGCAATCATAAGGCTTGGAGGAGGGAGGAGGGGGCAGAGCAGGAGTGAAAACATCCTCTAACCTTACTCTAATTGTTTCAGCATCTGTTTGGCTGTTGCTGTCACCCAGACGGGACAAAAAACACAACTGAAAACACAGATTCAAAGTTTCCACTCGCGCCGTTTCCTTTAATCAAGCTGCCCTCACAATGACTGATTTCCAAACCAGACCTTGGCCTGATTTTGGCTGTGAGTGCTTACTGGGCAAAACATATGCGATTAATAACACGCTCCCTCTGCTACTTAGCCCATTGTTATCAAGTCATTACAAGTGCTGATGGTTATCATAAAATGTAACAGTGAGGGACTGGGTAAGGAGGGCACCATTTGAGCAAAAGAGATTCCCAGTGTTTGGATAAGGAGTCCTCAGCCACGTTAATGAATTGAGGCTGTGGAACGTGGCCTTCCCATTATAAACTCACTTCAGATTTCTAAAAGAGGAAGCGGGACACTGTTAAAACACAAAAGGTCCAGATGTGAGGCCCCTTGAAACACATCACACTGTCTGCCCCAGTGTTGAACGCTGACAAATTGGCCTTTAACGATCCCAAAACTGGCTTAAAGTCAATGTCAAAGCCATGTGTCACCTCTCAGAGGCTGGTGTGGGCGGGGCCGCTAACTTACTCACAAAAGAAGCCGTGACTCTAAGAAAATATTTGGACAGGGCCCTGCTCTATTTCACTCTCAGTAAAAGCCTGATCCATATGCTCTCCGCTCTAGCCTGCCAACAGAGCCAAAGGGCTTATATCTATTATCTGTTAGTGGACCCCAAAAGAAGTACTTCTCACCATAAATTAGTCTGATTTATGAAAACTTTCCCTCATTAAATCTCATGTGTCCTGATGGGATGTAGTGATGCAGCAGGTGTCAGGGTTTCCATGATGCCAGCATGTGTGTTTTCAAGCCCTTATAAAGTCAAATGTTTGTACCACATACAAGCACGTTTAACCAGCCAGCTGCTGACCACATCTCACTGCAAATGCATTCAGCCCTTTAATTTTCTACAAACCACCAAAAAATCAGCCAAAAGACCCCACTCTAAACTTTTAGATATCACTCACCTCGGTAATCTTCCATGTATAGAGTACCTTATACATGCAGCATACAGTGTGTAAATCAACGAGAGTCTGCGGCTCAATGGATTTAAAATATGACTTGATCTAATGCCTACTCACAAATCTTTGCAGTGACATCATTACAAGCAAAACCTCCATATGGATACAATACAGTGAAAGATTTATGCTGTGTTACTGTCAAGCTTTCAGTATAACATGAAAAATGTAAGTGTGAAATACTTAAGTTGTATTTCTTTCTGCTGGTCCTAGATATATTTTAACACCTTTTGACTTTTTCTGTACGCTGTAATCCTAATGTCTAAATAAGAGCTGTGATTTAGGACTGTTTACTACAGATAAGAGGTCTCATCTGCAGTGAGACTCTTTCTTAAAAGGGGAATCATCTGACAGAAAATACTCAAACAGGAAAAACAATGTACCCTACGTCTTACTTATTGTGTAGGATGGATGCAGCACTTTGACATGGGTGCAAGGGTTCAACTGCTCAGCCCTTTCCTGTTTTTGTTGGGTTTTGTGTTGCAGTAGCTTTGAATTTGTCCATCGAGCTAAAGTCTTCTCTGTTGGTGTTTTTTGCAGGAGTGGGTTAGGTAAAAGCCTCCGGACCAAGGATTAGAGTTAAAGAGGGCTAGTCTTAACCTGCCCTTATACACCCTATACATTACGTTCTGCACATTTAGGCCTCACCTGAAGCTTCTCTAACCCTTAAAGATGCACAATGTAACTTTTCTGTTGGGGGGTTCTATGGAGTTGTTCCACAATATGGCATTACATTTATGTTTCTTGCATTATTCAATTACAGGTGTTATTTCTATTGCTAATTATAGCTTGACGTTATTGGCTTACTATGAGTGGAGTCACCTTTAGATCTGACCTGTAACTTGGCCTGCTGTGTCATCTGCTTGCTTCCATAGCGATGGATATATTTAATGCTATACTGTGAAACATCTTTTGCTTGGTAAATCCAGAATATTGTTCTGTGTTTTTTATAAACTTTGATATCAGTCTCAGTCCCCATAACAGGGACTGAGACTGAGTATTGAACAAGTGTGTATTCTGGATTCCAGGATATAACATTTTAGGAAAAAGCAATAAAGTCTCCATGGTGGCAAATAGGTGGCGAGCCCTCCACCTGAAAAATGACTTGACTCTTGATTCATTATTGCACTGAAAGATTGTTTTTTTACTTGAATGTGCAGGTCTGAATGAAGGGCAACATTCTAACAGCAAGATCAAGGTCAAAGAGTTTGAGACGAAAGTAAAGAAAAAAGTTTCATGGACCTAAAAGGCAAACAGCTCCCGGCATTCCGACATGGCAGACGGATCAGCCTATTCTTATGCACACACAGAGGCGATGGAGAGTCAGCACCCTGCCGTGCTCATTTTGACATGTGAGAGCAGTTTTTAAGGGGAAGACGGGATTTGAGGAGGTTCACCTGTCAAAGGTAGAAAGGCCCTGCGGCTAAAAGGGATGTGTAAGGGATAAAAAAATCTGAGAGGACAGATGTCTCCTAAAGATGAAAGCGCTAATTCCTTTCACAAACTTACTATAAAGACAAGGTAGAAATAATTACATATGTGGTTTATTGGTGATTAAGTGCAGAAAATGTCAAGTATTTGGGGAATTTTTACACTGGATCACCAGTTTATTTTTTGCAAAATATTGTCTTTGCAAATGCTAGTATTGTTCCCTAATTGTATTCTGCATCTTTTGGCAGCAGGTCTATAAATCATATAATGTTTAGACAATGTCCTGATTTTCTTTTGCAGAAAATGAAGAAGAATCCAATTGTTTTTGGTCATCCTCAGCGTGGACCCTGCCCTCCCTCCCACCCGGTGCGCCTATCAGCAGGTCTCTGGAGAAGTGCTGGTTTCCGTAAACGTGATGTTGAGATGTTTCCTGTGGCAGGTCTGTCTGCTGCTGATTAGAGCCCATCCATCAGAGGGACCTCCTCGGAGTCCATACAAAGGAGGAGGGCACCGTCAGCCAACGTCTCCAATTCACACACACAAAATAAGGTCAGCAGCATTGTAGTCTACACCCTGACCAGCACAGCCCACCACAAAGCTCCCCCTTTTGGCATTGATACAGTCTAAGATGATTTACTGGGTCAAATATGGTGGTTGATGCAAGTTTAAACAATAAACAATTCAAGAATTTCAGCCAAGATGTCTTTTTATATAGTAGTGATCAGTTACAATTAAAGTAGTAAAAGGCGTATGAGTGTAAAACAATTGGCTCATCACTTCCCTTTTCTCATTCATTCAAAAACATCCTTGTGAACCAACTCCATGATAATATTAAGTCTAATTTTTTTTTTGTCTTTGAGGGGTTTTATGGTGCTAAATAATTGCCTCAAGGCTCAGAGGGATCACATTAGCTTTTGTTCGGGATGTGATCCTTCATCAGCTCAGTAGTTAAGTTCTTCTTTGCTTTTACAGGCTTTCTAATATTACAGAGCTCTGGAAGCTTTTGTAAAACTGCAAAGATCTCTGGGAACGCTGTCAGTTAATATAAATTCTAAAGGAAATTGTAAGTGACAAAATTCCCAAACTAGGAATTTGTTTTGGTAATGTTCTGCAACATTAAACAAAGCATAATAATAATGAAATGTATACTATGATAAATATTTACCCCAAGAGTTATTTCACGCCATTACTATTTTTGTGCTCATGCAACTTGGTGCATTTTATAGTGGTCTTCAAAGTTTCGTGAGGATATAGTGAGGTACTTACTTGTTTGTATTAGTGAAATTAAAGACATTACATTTTTGGGGTGAGATAATGACTAAATGTAGTCAGTATGCTCACACAAGAAAGTTTGATCTTATACTCAAGAGCTGTAGGCCTCTCCTTTAGTGATAAATTCAAATTATGTTTGCCTTTAATAGTTAGCATTACAGCTCTGTATAAATCAGCCATTTTTTCTTTTGAGGTATTACCATTCCCTTCTAATTGGACACTGTCATGACACTTTGTCTAACACAAACAGCGCTGTAAATGGCCAAATATTACTGCACACCAAAATGAGTCATGTATATGTTGCACTTTTGACTTGAGACCTGGGTTGATGTTTAAGGCCCCTTGCAGGCAGGACTTTGTGCGGGTATAGCATTCCACTGAGAGCCATAAGTGCCACAGCCCTAGTGACCGCACTCATCTCAACCTGTCAGGCTATTGAACCAGAGGCGTGTTCAGACAATGACTAGGTCAACTGAGCTACGCTGCTAGTTCTACAAGCAAAAGACTCCATTACTACAATTTGACCTTTCACCTTTGAGGACACAACTTATCAACTCAATTTAAAACAGGTAGGGACGATGTCAAAACAAAGAAGCACGAGCACTGAGATTTTTTACATGCAAAACATCTGTTACAATTTTCCTGATAAGAGTCTACCTTCTGGCAGGAATATGGGTCAAAAAAGTGACCCCAAACCCAAGTTGGGCTCATTACAGAGGGTATCCTGAGCATTGCAGGAAAACTGCTGTGAATGAAAATGAATGGGAAAGATTCCAGCTGCATAAGGTGGAAATGAGACACTGGCTTGGAAAGATTTATTATCTGAACATAATAGATTTCACAGGAAGCACTACTGTATCCATGCACTGTAGTAGAGCTGGGGAAAGGCAGCACTTGGCACACGCAGGGGCACTTCTGTTAATAGCCCTTAAACACAGCGCCAGTTATTGTTTAGTAGACACTACACCGGGCAGGTGCTCTTCAAATGAGAGCTACTCTCAAAGGCATATGCTCAAATTTCCTCCTTGAATCAGCTTCTGAAGTCACAGACAGTGGACACCAGATTTCTCTACAAATCTCTAATGTATGAGACACAGATTTTGAGAAAGCATGTTGATCTCTTGTTCTTGCCTGCTGTGCGGAGTGTCCGCTGGGAAATTTCACATATTTCTCATTCCATTTCAGAGCTTATCTGACCTGGACAGTCCATGGGCAGACTCACTAAATTCCTGAGCTAATAAAGACCATGAGCCAGAAATCCCGCGAGGTCTGCCTTGTCACCAAACAGTTAATCAGACCAAAATGCAATTGTTGCCAAGAGATAAGCTGGGATGTGGACTCCTTTTATCAGTGGTCAGCATTTTGCTTTGAGTCAAAAAGTATAGTTTTTTTTCTGTTCATTAATTCTTTATCTTTCTTGTTATTTGTCATCTGTTTAGTAGACTATAAGAAGAAGACTAGAGTGGCCTGTTGCTGCCCTCTGACCCATACAATTGGATCTTTGCTGGTGGTCAAACTCCTCAGTCGCCATGATAGCTCCCACCGAGAAGGAAACGGGTGAGGCACAGCTCATCCTCTAGTCCCACACGCAGTGGCCCTGTCCCAGGCTGGCACCCTGCACCACTACGCCTGAGGAGGGTCCTCGCTGAGCCCTGCTCACATAATGAAGCAGCGGTGAGGTAAATTGTGTTTAACAAGTGAAAATGTCTATCTAAGCATACAGGTAATCTGTTCAGACAGTGCATGTGAGCCGGTGGTCATATATGGAGCTCCCACACGTGTTGGGGCATGTTACAGACACATAGACACACAAGACCTCACCTGCAGAGCTACAATGCCCAAAGCAAATAGTGCAGATCTCTGGAGATGAGAAAACAAGGGCAAGGCTCTGAGGGGCTCCCTGAAAGCAATTATAGTGGCATGCTTATGCACACACACACACAAACACACAAAGGCTCCGGTCAGTCAGCGCTGAACGGCTTGACTCCTTGGCTCTGCTTCTCCAAACACACCTTCTTCCTGTTTTTATAGGGCAAAAACAGCAGCGGATCGCAGGGAGCAGAGGAGCCCACGGAAGGGTGAAGGTGAGACTCAAGTATCATTACTCAACACTAGCCCTGTCCGGCACCAAATAGCTGAAAGTTGTTACACATTATTTGTACATATAATACACTGTATTGCTGCACAGAGTTTTCCAAACCTCATAAGCATGTACAGAATAGTAAATTAAAGATGGGAAGATGTAGCTTGTTGTCACCAGTGTCTGGTGTTCATGTGTACATACTGTAAGCCACACAGTATTAGCCATTTCAACATAATGACGGGCTCTTTGAGGGACAGTTATAACATTCTTGATACATTAAATAAAAAAAACCACTAATGTTTATTGTCAGACAAACACCCCCACACAAAAGTAGCAATTAGGATATGAATTGTATATTTTTACACCAGCATAATTTAATTTATCTTTAAAATAAATCACAGTAACACAATTTTGTGATATGAGTAGAAATAAGAACAAGAAACTATCTGTGTAGCATAATAACTCTTTTGATAGTAGACTTCAAATCACAGAAACAAAAACATGGGATTACTCACAGTACATGTGTAACAAATGCAACAAATGTCACATATTAACCTCCTGCTGTGGGGGAGCAGGCAGGTTTTATCAGTAGTATGTTGTAAACCTGTATGTGGTCTATTTTCTTGTCTGCAGAATACGTCAGGGGAATATAAGAACATAAGGCTGGGCCCAGGATGGTGTAATCAGCTCAGTGTTAGTGACTAGCCCCTCCGCTCCTGTCGACAGTGAAGTCCCAGGTCCGGGCGCTTCCTGAGGGCCCCTGGGTCTTTAAAGAAACACAGATGAGATACAAGCAGCCATATCGTCAGCCCTTTAAATGCTTTCATATCTGAGACCACACTCTGTTGCCACGTAGTCTGTACTTCTTGCACATCCTAAGATACTGCAAATTTTTTACAGCCTATGCAACTTTTTAGCATATACGTTTTAATGGTTTAAAGTGATTTGAGGTTTGATCATAGCAAGCTCTCCCTTGACATCATAGTGGTAGCTGGACTGAAGTGCAAAGGCTTAGCTAAAACTAGGGTAGTGGCACAGCTGGACCAAATCTAGAACCAAGGCTCCAACATGTGTAGGGCAGCCTCCTAACCACATCCACTCAACCAACAGTGCATAATTCATGGGTGAATAAGCTACTGTATTTACACATTAAGACCTTTTATACAAAGAACAAGAGGGGACTGATGGCTTATTTGCTAGACAGGTCACAGTTCATGTTGATATAATGAGCGGAGTTTATTAGTTAAAACATACTTACTGTGGCCAACTTTTGAAAACCCCGTCAAAGATTAGGTTGCCAACAGTTGAATGATGCGTGGTTGGTTCGGCCCGCAAAGAATCTCATGCTTTCGGAAAATTAAACATCCGTATACATATATACTTTTTTTTATACTTTTTTTTTTTTTTTTAAAGAGGGGATCATACAGCTTTATATTTAATAGTGGCCTTTACTTTTTTCTAATCAGATGAAAACAAACTTAGCTTTTTAAATGAATGTAACTGCTCCATCCAACATTTTCTTGTACTGTGAAAATCTCATCTTCACATAGCAAATACTACTGAATATTGTACACAGAAATTTAAACACAGTTTGTGCCCTGTTGATTCATTTCGGAAATGATGGTGCCTTATCTCATCTTTAAAAAACAAATTTTCTTCAAGTTTCTCCTGGGTGGTGCTTCCTCCTAAAGTCGTAATTATTCAGAGCAGACTCAAATTATTACTAGGCCTGTAACATGTCACCTGTTGTTTAAACAAGTAAACATCTATCCCAGGCATGCTGCTCTCACCCTCTTCTTCCTGTCTTTGATCAATATTTACGTGGTCACCCATCAGCCATCAATATGTTCACCAAAGAGAGGCCCATTGTGGTCTAATTACAGGCCTACTGCTCTGTGTAGTGGAGCCAATGCCTGGGTGATTACGATTAGAAGTCAGTTGGGGCTTCGGTTCCTACTCGGCCTTTCAAGTGGAACCAACAGCTTGAAAACAGGGAACAGGGCAGACAATGCACAGAGCAGCACTCTCCTGGAGGACATTTTAAAACCTATTGGTGGTGACGTTTCTGTTAGATGCAGCTCACAGACAGTAGATGTAGCGTGGTAAAGCATACTGTATGGATCATTAAGAGCATATGGGACATATGGCAAGGCTCAAGGCATTTGTTGTGCTGTGATCCCATGGTGCATTCTTTTTCTTTATGAATAAACCTTAAACACTGAACTCCAGTGAGAATATTGTTAAAACACACAGTTTTCAATTATTTCCAGTAGAAATTTATTTGAGTATACTCAAATAAATGAAAATATACTAAGGTACAAAATGTACAATTTACAGTTGTTTTGTTGTTTTGGACAGACCTGATGTGTGAAAGAGTGAAAGGAGGTGAAGAGTGGAAAGAGGAATTCCCCAAATTGTCAGGGCTGACAAGGCATTCAATCTTAGGGCATTAATACTGGCATAGAGGCTATCATGTGTCCTGTTGCCCAAACCCTTAGGCTAATGTGTGTAGCACCAAATGTAAACTTAAAATTTTAAATCTCATGTAAAGCCCGTCATTGTACTGTAGACCTTAAGTCTTTATTGTTTAATGTCCAGGCAGGCATAAACTCTGAATGATTCGTAAAGCACTTCATGTGTGCACATGCATATCCTCGTATATGTACAGTTAATACTCCCCATCCCCATCCACTGATAACCACGACTGTTTTATTTGAATTGCAAACATTTACCAAATCTATTCAAGATGGCCCCAAGTCTATGTCCATGTTAAACCCAGAATGGTTCATGAAGGAGAACTGAACCAGAGGGAATCCTGGCAGGAAACACCTTCCGCTTTATTATCTTTCCTTGTGTTGTCGCTGGCAGAGTTAACTCTCTAATCTCAATGAATGGTGCGGCCGGCACGCCATCTCCACATAACTCCTCTCTTTCTTAGGGCCCCTCTGCATTTATCTTCTACCAAGACCACACGCTCATTTCTCATTGTGTTAGGTCAAGAATAGGTTGCAGAAATTAATTGTTTAATTAATATGCAAAAATGTGACACTTAACCTTTTCACTTTTGGTCTGATAAAAGTAATCAGTGTTACCCAGTTAAGCAAAGGGCTACAAAGCATCTGTTCATGAGTTTGCAGTGATTAAAAATTAGTGTTGCGCTCTCATCTGCTATAATCATGTTCGTGCATTTATCACAATTGGGTCCATTGGGGTCTGCACTACATGTAAGGCTAATGTTAGACTATAGGCGACAAGAGAACACACACAAGTAATCACCGCTACAGACAGACTTTAGCAAGATTTATGATATGGCATAATGAGTCCATATTAATGCAAGAACAAAAGCTGCACCAAAGCTCAAAGTCCAGATGTGCTCCAGTAATATGGGTTCCTCTTACGTCCAAGATATTCAGTCCTGTAAGAGGCTGTTTGTTTTCATTAAAGGAAAGTTCAGACTAAAGTCATGTTAAAACAGTTCCCTCTCAGTAACATTTGACTGTAGGCTGTTAGATGGGCCATTGCTATTTTGTATGATTTTATTAAACCAGGAAAAGGCCATAAATTTTCTTAACTCGGTAAGGTTAAGTATAGTTTTGAGTGCTGCTTTTTAAGTTCATCCCCAAGGCTGTTGATAGAAAATGTGCAATAAAATGAAACTTAGGGCATCATCTGAAAATGATAAAGTATACCGTTTATTTAACTTGGCCAACGGAACAATGTTTACAGTCTGAGATACAAAAATGTTCTGCAATACAATGGGTGCTGTTGTCTTTTATACAGTAAGAGAAGGGAGAGTTTAATTAACACAGAGTTCATCTACTGAGGGCAAGATGATTTGATAGAATGTCAGAATGAGCCGTAATGTAATATATGCAATATATACATTATGCTTATCATAAATATGAATGAAATATAGTATTTTCTTTAGCACAGACTATATAGTATGAAGAAGAAATTATTTTTATCCTAACAGCTGTCTTGCTTTGTCCTGCTTCTGAACCTTCAGAATTGGCAAAACAGTAAGAATCAACATAATATTCTTAATCCAACAATATTTAGGCAGCGGATCGTGGCGCTGGACTAAAGTACTCACATGCACTCAATGAATTGTAGGAACACTCACTAATCCTACTGCAATCCAGATGAATAGGCTTTGTCCATTATCTTTAGTTTATAGACATTACACCCTGTGGCATGATAGTGATATACTCTTTCTAAAGTAAACAACCAAAAAGTCAAATTTCAGATTTCCAAAACAAAACATAATCCATTCTGGTCCAACATATGGGAAAACACTGGACATGCTTGCTTGCCCTAGTTTTTAGTAGTAAGTAGTTTAGACATATACTGTAGATTACAGACATAAAGAAAATGTTTGATATATTTGATCCACCCAATGCTAAGTGGCCTGTTGACCTCTGTCCAGTGGTGCGGATGGATGAGGATTTCCATAAACAGAACAAGCTGGCAGTAAAATAAACAGATAAGGATTCAGATTAAGCTATGTTCAGCATCTTTAAAAATATTCCTTCTCCAAAATTAAAGTACTGGTCATTCATTCTAGTTTGGGCCCATCTCATAGTACTAGTGCTCTTTGGTGTTTATGGTACAGCGTTTCAGATGAAAGCCTGGCAGCCTCACAGCTCTGTGTTTGTGTTCATGTCTAAGTGTGGAGGCAGAGCCGTCCGTTGGCACAGTGAGGACAGTTGGACTCATTAAAGACGGTTTAGTGCCGCTGTATCTTACAAACCAAAAACAATGGCAGGAAAGGGCTGCACGTCTCCAGGAGATGAGCCTCGCACAAACATCTTGAGGCGAGATTCATTAGACTGGCGCTGATTTTGTACAAAGGGGGGTTTGTCCATTTCCTGTTTTGACCGCCCAGTGAGGTGATGACGGTGTCCTACGTGTGCCAACTGTGCTAATGATTGTAAGGTTATGGGGCATAACTAATGCAGTCATTCAGTGCTCCATTATGTCCACAGTAGGAGGAGAGAGGACCATGCATCCGTGGATATGGACATATGTACAGTTACCAGCTCCATTTGATCATTAGTGTTGAGTAGAAGTGATGCTGTGACTGTGCGCCTCTGAACACAATGGTTTGTTGAGCAGTGAACAGAGGACATCCTTCCCATATGGACTGTGGAGCCTGTCTCCAATACTAATCTGCTCCCACTGTTTATAAAATAAACAAAGGCCAACCTACAGGCTGCCCAGCTTCCCCCTCCTGTGCCCTCTGCCATGCATCTGGCTGACCTTTGACCTGCTCTGTTTGAACTGTGCTTCCCGTCTAGTGTAGCCACATGAACCATAGTGGCAAATCTGCACTGTAGGCATTTTTCATCGAGCGGAAAAGGGGATTACCAATATATCCCATAGTCAAGGTAGATAAGCAGCCCCCCCATGCATACACAAACAGAAGGTTAGTGCCCACTGAGGTGATCAAGGCTATGTTAGGTTATATTAATAGGCTATGGTTTTTGCATATCAATTTCCTTAAATGTTGTTTGGTTCCTAAATTAACAATATCTTCCCCACAAAATAATTAGGTTGGGGGTGTGTATATATATATCCCATTTCCGCCTTGTTCCAGTAGCTCATTTTTCATTAAGGTGCTCTGGTTCCCCAGCACCTGACACAGACCTTGTTTGGCCGGGCGATATCTGAGCCGGCAGCTCGTAAGTGACTCTCATCATTGTATGAGGTGGGCAGTAACGTGAAGGGTCTTGGACGGTGAAGGCATCAGTGGTGGCCGTGGTGATCGGAGCACTCGGGGCTGTAACCCTGAGTTATGTTATTTGGACATCTGCATGAATGATTATGAGTCATTTGCCACTTTAGTGGTGTCAAGTTTCTTCTAATTACTCAATCTGTGCTAATGAAAGACAACTGCATTACTTTTTCAAAATAAAGGCTATTTTCACACAGACTCTCCCCATACTCATAAGCCTCCCTCTCTCCATGAGCCTAACTCCACTATAGGCCCAGTGCTGATGGAATGAGACTAGATAAGCCTGCGGCCGGCCTCCGTCAATTCACTGGGCATGCCAGAGCAACTAGAGTTACAGATAGCTCTCCAGTGGGGCTCGGTGGGAGTGGGACAGCACTGCCCAGACAGAGGAGTGTGCTAATCTGCCCCTGACCGGCCCACTGATGCCCACCATCTGTGTCTGTAATTTATCACCCGCCAGCAAGGAGCCTCTGCAGGCCTAACCCGAGTAAACAAACACCTAGAGAGAGCCGTTTACAGCTAATTCCCTACCTGACTCCCTTAATTACTCATTATCAGTGGATTCAGCACCACCCAAAAGCAGGAGAGGCAGCGGAAGGGGGAGTGGAGACTGCTGTGAGGCAAATGCAACCACAACAGTTACTGACAATTATCCAAAGGCTTTATAATGTATACCTATCAATCGGTTTGAGAATGATGAGAAATTAGGACCAATTAACAATTTAAAACAAAACAGAATATATAATATAATCTGAAACTCATGAATACCTACACTTGATAACTTTGTAGCAGCCACCACTGCTGATCCTAAGCTTAATTACAAAAACCGTTAGGTGCAGATGATTTGCAGTGGAAAATGTCACATGAAAATAATATACAGCCATTTAGCCCATCTGAAACAGGCCTCTAGTAAACCTTAACAAAATAAGCACGAAGAAATGATTGACTATGCCTTCCTCCCTGTCCTTTCAGATATCTGTTCGGAGGATTTGCTCATCACGAAAAGATACAAACCAGTGGACAGCAGGTAATCCATGCTTCAGACATTAGATAGCCCTGTGCTGTTTCAGCCTATTAGTAAATCTGATTCATGTGGCATTACAACATTAAAGGGTCTATAGTTGAAATTCTCTGACAAAAATAACTTTGACATAAGACCAAAGATATGGCCAAAGAAAACTATCCGTTTTATCCCATATTGATCAGTCTTGTTTTTCAATTTGCTTTGTTATTTTATATTCAAATACAAAATAAAAATGTCTTTCAGTATTGATTTCATATACACAAAAAATGTAATCAGTGTAATAGTAAATTCTTTCCCCGAAGTGCTCCAAACTTCATCCTTTTACTGACTGGCTATAGACCCCTCAATTAAAGACCCAAGCTAATTCATCACATTGCCTTATCTATACATTTATACTCATCTCTGCCCTCTGAGATTTCGATATTCTTTCAAATATAGTGATGTGATAACAATTTTAGTCAGCCCATGTTTGCAAATTGGACCCGTCTACATTGACAGGTTTGATTAGCAGCAAAGTGATGTCTGTTTGGTTCGTCTTACTTTAAGAGTTGTGCCTCCAGCCTTTGAGAGCCAGGAGATGAACAGGGTCAGAAGGGCAGAAAGACGGTGCTCTGGGGGGACAAAGATTAAACAAAATGACTAAAACTCCTGGAGGAGGCTATACAGGTGTGCACCACTTACAGCACACAACCCCCGCATTTAAAATACCCTTTAGGCAGAGCAGTGGGCTTGGAATTATAAGGCTTCATTTAGCTTGTTCCCATTCATTCATATGTTTAAATGCATCTTGACAAGCAACCACCACAGTAGTAAACATTGATAAATGACTTCTCTTCTTCGCTTTTGCTAACATCTGCTAATGCAAGGCTGTGTGCCCGCTGGGAGTAGCTGCTGGAATGAGAACGGTGATGACATTTAAAGCACTTAACTAAATGCACCCAAGAGAGATTTGGGTTGTTTTTCAACGTTAAATTTACCTCAAAGTATTAGACGTATATATTTTCAATTTGGAGCCCATAAATGGAAGAAAAATTATGGAGTCAAATGTGCCAAGACATAGGAAAGCAGACTTCAACAGTAGTATTTGCGTATTATGTTTTTAAATAGCTGGCAAGAGCTAACAGTAAATATTTGCGAAGTTTTAAAAAGGAGTCATTTTATCAGATAAGAGGCGAGAAAGAGCGCAACATTAGAAATAGCAGGTATAAATATTTTGGTCTTTGGGTTAGGGGTTATCAGTGGGCAGTTGGACTCTTGAGTGAAAGAACAACACAGATGATTCAGATTATCCAGCTCAACCTTTCGCCCAGGATCCTCCTTCTCTTGTTCCCCCGGTGACATAAATTAGTTTTATTTCTGCTGCCATGGTGAGTTCACCTGCACAGATTGCCATCACAAAGCCTGCCCTCATATTTGTTACCACTGCCTTTTAATTTGACTTGAGCCAAGCTGTTGTGCTCCATCAAACATGGGAATTGGATACTTCACCAGGCAACACAAGAGCCTTTAGCTTTAGTGTTATACATTGCCCCCATTTTTTCTCTCTCCTCTTATATCCTTAAACACTGAACACTGACAGTCACACACATCACATGAATCAAGTACTGTGATGCTGGGATCTGCTAGGTCTCGACTCGCACAGAGGATCACAAGTATCTGTCTTTGCTACCCCTGTTTGAGTGAAGGGGGCTAGGAGAGACGGGATGGCACTCTAAAGGGGCAGATATTTCCGTTGATGCAGAGATAAATCAAATCATCACTGGAGTAAGGAAGAGAGGGACAGAGAGAGCCTTCTTGGACGTCGTGCTTTGAGATGTAAATGGCACGGTGGCACTGAAAGAACACCAGGTGTCCCATGCAAAGAGACGAAGCGTGACGGTGCATGCATTCCTCTGGGAGTGAGAGCATTAACCATTAACATGCCTCTTGTCGGCCAACATCAACAGTCTGTAATGGAGTTTAATGGGCTAGTAGATCAAATGCTCAGACTGAAGCACATGTTTTATTAGGTATGGGCATTTTGTAACACTATTTTATGGCTGAAGCATATAGTGTAAGTCTTTACTGGAGCGCTTGAATTAATATGATATAGAAAATATAATTTATGATGAGAATTTTGGTGAGAGACCAAAAAATATTGTATTTTATTTAATTTTTTGCTGTAATCAAACGTTAAACTCTAGAACTTGAAATTTATATTTGATTAATGACAATATGTTTGAAAAAACCCTTACAGCAGTACATAATTTGTGTCTGCAGTAGTTTATCACATTGTGAAGACTAAAATCTGTACACTTCTTAAGGCCTTTAAGGCGACACAAATCAGGTCAGGTATAATTAGATAAGATAAGATATGCCTTTATTAGTCCCACAGTGGGGAAATTCCAGTGCTGCAACGCACAGTTCAAGAACAGCAGGAAAATGGAACATGCAATAAAACAAGATAATAGATAATGGCTTAAAAATAATTTAAAAATAGACTTAAAAATAGACTCTAATGTAACACACTGTTTCGGTGGAGCAAAAATATAAAATACCAAAGAAACTATTATGTACAATAAAAGTAACAGTGCAGCATATGAACAGAATAAATCTCAGTAAAGTAACTTCAGTATATTATGTTATTTACAGTAATATGACTATGTTTATGTACAGCAGCAGATGAAAAACATGATTTGAAGTTCAGGGATAAAAATGGGATAAGATAGGTTAAGAGTTAGGATTTAGGTTAAGGATAGGCAAGTGACTATGGTTAAGGTTAGGGCCAGTCTCCATGCAAAAAATGTAATGTAAGTAAATGTAATGTCCCCAAGAAGCACAGAAGCTCAACAAGTGTATGTGTATAATGTTCAGCATTGATTTATATGCACTTTTATCACACTTTTTTAAAAATGTACTAAAGTCTTGCACTGTAGGCTATTGTCAGTGGCTCATTTGGCAAGACTTATTATAAACAATAAGTGGCTGCTTTAATCTCAGAAAGAGGTCAGCAGTTGCCCCCAGACCTTCAGGTCATTAGAAATGACTTGGCGGTCTCACAGAGGTCATGCAGGTAACTATTTGCAGTTAACTCCTTTAGGCCTGAGGCACAAGTTTAAATGGGCCACACCTCGAGGTGGCAGTGAGGACATTTGACACTAAAACAGTACATTACAAAAAGAATAGCAACCTGTCATTAGTACTAACGAGCAGCTCCACCAGGACTGACCTTCTGTGGAAGCTGGCCAAGCTGTAAAGAATGGAGTTTATTGCATCTGCTGTCCTACATTCATATGTGTATGCATGCCTATACATAGTTCTCCTTATTTTGGTTCATGACTTCCACAGCAAAAAGGAGCGTGCATGAAGTGAGTTGGCAGGTGTTTTGGTAGTGAAAGGACAGCTTAATTTGCCTTATCATTTACTTTTAGTTTAGTTACATTTAGTTTAGTTACAAATAGAGATCCTCACAATTTGGAGATATTGTCAGTGCCATTGTCAGGGCACCTCCTTTTTAATCGATTAATCAATGTATGGGGCATGTCTTTAAAACTACAGCTGCCAGGAAGGATGCATGAATATGAAGTCAACTGATTTAACCCCTTTGTGTTTTGGCCTGTTTTCCTAAAATGCCTGACTATAATGAATCTCAATTCAAACTGAATCTGTTTCTGAACCCTTTGGAGCACAAACAAATGGCTGGACACTCTGTGAAGCTGACGCCCTGTAGGTTTGGCTGCTGCTGTCCTCTAACTGCCTCTGTACTCTCATTTATAGGTGGGAACATGCTCTACGCAGAGGTAAGTTAGATTTCAAATTCCGCCTACATTTTTGGGGGTAAATATATGAATAGGTAGAGCAGGTGTCAATGGGGATGGCCTGAGAGACAGTGGATTGGAAATTTGTTGGGTCTTGACAATTCTCATGTCAAAGCTGAAGCATATCTCACTAAACATTATATTTAGGGACTTGTAATTAGACAAAAAATTGCTGGCGTAATTGATATACAAATTTTTAATTTTTTTATTTCAATTTTTATTTTTTGTGTTATTTTTTTATTTGTCGGTTTGGAGTACAAATTGGTCCAGATTCTTCTCAGAATGGCTGATTTAACTGAAAATGCGTGGGTTGCACATTTCCATGTTTTACATGTCCATGAGATTAATAGTTCCCTTTTATCAGAAGCAAGACAAAAATGAATTAAAGCCGCGCGCGGCTATGGTGGCCCTCGCCCCGGTTCGCACGCCCCCCCGCGCAGCCGCCGGGGACCCACGACCGCTCCGGCTCGCCACTCGCTCTTCCAGACAGCCGCCCAGGCCGCCAGCTCGTCCGCCGGAAAAATTATATAATGCCCCTTTAAATATGCACGTTTAAATATATCGTAGGAGTCAGTGCGCCCCTGCTGGTGAACCATGAAAAATGCCACATGTTCAAAAATATGTTTTTCTTGTAATCGTTCATGGAATTTCATCCCCAAATTTGCACAGATCCTCCATCAGGAATTTACATTATGCACCTTTAAATGGTTTTGAGGGAGTCCGTGCGCCCCTACTGGCCAACCGTGAAAAATACCCCATGTCTGTAATATATTTATTTGCTTGTAATCATGCATAGAATTTAATCCCTGAATTTGGTCCAAATCAGATAATGTAATTGTTTTTTGTCTATGGTAGGGGGCGCTATAGTGTTCATTTTTCATATACTTTATAGTGTATTATATTCAGGCTGAGATCAAACATTAGTGATTAAAATTTCAGCACGATAGGACAAAGCATGTGCTTGTAATAATTTTTAAACTATTTTTTTGGGGAGTATTTGCGCCCCTACTGGCCAACCGTGAAAATGGCCCCATGTTCGTAATACATTTATTTGCTTGTAATCATGCATAGAATTTATTCCCCGAATTTTGTCCAAATCCGATAATGCTGACGATTTTTGTCTATGCTAGGGGGCGCTATAGTGTTCACTTTTCATAAACTTTATAGTGTTTTATAATGAGGTTGAAATCAAACATCAGTGATTCAAATTTCAGTGCTATAGGACCAAGCATGTGTGTGTAATATATTTTAAACTATTTTTTTGGGGAGTATTTGCGCCCCTGTTGGCCAACCGTGAAAATTACCCCATGTCTGTAATACATTTATTTGCTTGTAATCATTTATAGTATTTAATCCATGAATTTGGTCCAGATCCGATAACGTTGACATTTTATGTCTATGCTAGGGGGCGCTATAGTGTTCACTTTTATTATATTTCATATTTCATTACATTCGGGCCGGGGTCCCGCAGTTGTGATTTGAATTTGAGCTCTGTAGGCCAATGCCTGTGGCCGTGAGATGTCGTCCAAAAAACAGGAAATGAAGGCGTTATTCGCCGGCGTGCTACGGGCAAACCGTAAAGAGTTAAGAAAAACCAATGCACACTTTTGTGAACCCATGTCTGTAGATGTGACATGTCAAATCTGAGCTCATTTGGACTAAACACGAGGGAGTTCATTCTTTTTTCACACACCCAAGTCAAAACGGCGCCATAATTTTGATCCAATATGGCCGACTTCCTGTACGTCATAGGGCAGTGTTATGAATTACTTTTTTGTTTGTCTCCCTGAGCTCTATCACTGTTCCGAATTTCGTCAGCCTACGCCAAAATATGCTTTTCAGATGCCCATTCATTTGAAATTTTGCATTTTTCAAGGGGGCGCTGTCGAGTGGGGTCACTTTGGGCATTGTCGCGATGCCCATTTTATCAAATTTTTCGCCGGACCGGTCGATCTGATACCCCCATGTGGGACTTTTCGTCGATGTTCAGGGGGTCAAAATCGCGATCGTTTGCAAGGAAAAAAAATAATAATAAGAAACCGGACAAGAACAATACCCCTCGCCATTGACTAAAGTCACTGGCGAGGGCCAACTAAGAAAAAGTACAAGGGCCCTTATCAGCCCCCTCGGAACATGAAGAGGTTAATGACCTTGAAGAATCATTGGCTCCACCTGCTGGTGAAAACAACAACAGCAAGTCTGATGAAATGGACCCAGTGACAGAATACAGGCGGCCTTTGAATTTGTTGTCCTCCAGCTCACAGCATGTTTAAACGCAAATTGCACACAAGAGAAAGAGTGGATTTACACAAGTTTATTTGTACAATTTGACTTGGATATAATGTGGTTCTTTCATAACCCTGATATGACAGACAAGGAGCGGAAAGTTCATCGGTCTAGTATCAGTCTGTAAATGTGAGAATGTTTATGCCACTGTTCAGGTTATAGCATTATCAACTGAAAATACATTTCTTACAAAATATTTTACAATTTACACACACAGCTTTAAATTAGGTATAACAAATGCAAATGTAGAACAACATTTGTAGAACAAGCAGCAAGGAAAAGTTAAGTGTCATCAATGTCAACATGAGTGAAAGGACTGCCATGCATTCTGCAAAACATTTTTCATCAAATGTAAAAACACAACATATGCTCACCATTTTCAAATCTCCCATAACAAAGATAAACATTGAGAAGTAAAAAGATTGTCTTTTCTCAAGAGATCTTTAAAAAAGTGAACACTTGATAAAAATCCACACCTTAACTGGAGTTATAAAATATTGTCACAGGTTGCGGTCAAAATTACAACAAATATTGATTCACTTTGGAAAATCTAGCAAAGGTTTCAAAAAAGTTAAAAAACATGATCTTGGTTGGCACTAAAGGGAGGTTAAGGTAAGTCAAGACATCAATCAGGTGAACTGCAAACACATATCTCACAAAAAAAGTGCACAAAAATTAAAATTATTTGGCCAAGTCAGTTGAAATATAGTATTAATAAATCTAAATGTAGCACCCACTAAGGAATGTCAGTGTACTTCTGCTGTCACTGCATCCACTAGAACTGGCACAACAGAGAAATGTCAGGTTATGTATTCAATAAATAAATGTAGTAAGGATATGAGCAGACCTATTAAATCAACTCAGAAACTTGTTTCAAACCAAAATTGCAACACACAAATGGTCCACAACTTAAGTAAAGCAAACACAAAGCCCCACTTATCATAGGAAATGTAAGGGGTAATGCTGCCATCTAGTGACCATAAAATGACTTTAACCAAGGTCGGTGAACTGAAATAAATGACTTGGGAACCTGTCTCCCTCACAAAAGCATAAAACTTCTGCCCTGATGTAAAAAGAGAATCATAAAGGCAGAAACATCAGCATTGTTTGTATAAAGTGGCTTACAAGCAGTTCACCAATGGCACTTCAGTGTAAGCCTCTGATAAATCAGGCAGAGTGGTGTCTACACTGGAAAAGTTAATAAAAAATACTTGAATGGAAGACGTGGATCATTGTGACCCGCTGGTGCTTAGCTGGTGTGTATTCTTTTCCATTTCTAATAGTATGTGTTCACATTTTAGACTTAAGATGTCGAAACCTCAAATGTAGGACATGTGTCAGGAATACTCTGTAGGAGAAATCTGAAACTGCCTCAAAACTCAAATGACTCCAATACTTTTGTTACACCTTACACCTTCACTAAAGCTATTTTAGAATGCAAATATTATTCATGTAAATATCCAGTACTATCAAAACTCTATATTTAACACTTGGCCCTGTAGAAGATTGACATCATGTGAACACACCCTATTGTGTAAGGAGCTACAGGTAGGTGTCCTGGTCTATGCTGCTAAGGCTGTGGGTGGAGGCCTGAAGGTAGGATTCTTTGGCAGGTGGAGGAGGGTCTACAACAGGAGTGTCTGAGGCTGCAGGGCCAGGGAAAGGTGGTCCTGGTTCAGTCCCTGGCACAGTCTCTAGTACAGTCTCAATTTGGCCGCTGGTGTATGGCGCAGGTGGGGTTGGCGCTGGTTCGGAGGGTGGAGGGGAGGGTTCAGTGGGAGGAGGAGAGGGTGAAGGGTTAACAGAGGGTGGAGGTGAGAGGTCAGATGGCAGTGGGTACGGATTGGGTATTTCCTCAATGGGCTTAGACTTCTTCATGCTCCTCTTCTTGCTTTTCTTCTCCTCCTTGCCCTTCTTGATCTGTGGGGTGGGCTGCTCCAGGACAATTGTGGGGATCTGTAGCAGGTCCTGTCGACGCGGCGGTTCTGCCAGCATTATGATCCGTGCACCATGCATTCTGGGAGGAGACTTGAAGTTCAGCTCACCGTGTTTTTTCTTCCAACGCTTTAACTGGCTGTGATGTTCCCTTTCCACATCTCGGGCCGTTATTGGCACCTCTAGAATCTATCACAAAACAAAATTAATTCATAGGAAGTAGTTGAGTTGTACTGCAAATTACAATATATTAAATAGATTCACATTTTTACTGTAATTAAACTTGCTGTGTCAAAATAATACCTCAAAATAAAGTCAAATATTTATCACAATATATTTAGCAAATTCTAAATGTAATTGAAATTCTGAACAAAACATAACAAAAGAAAAACGGATACCATTTTCTATACAAGTCAAGAGTGGCTGCATGTGTTGGAAACTATGCAGCTTCCTCCTGGTTTCCACTGGGCTCATAATGTGAACTTTTGTCAGTAAATACCAAAAGGGCTTCCTCTGGTTCTGTGTACGCAGTGTGTCACCCACGGTCAGAGTAGCAGCACGCATAAGGACCAGTATTGTTCATGCAGACAGAGGCTCCCTCACTGACCAGCAGTTTGTCAGGGTGTTTAGTTCATACACTGTCATCTACTGCTGATTTCCTCTGCAGCACTTGTAAACAGTCATTGTCAGTGTCAGCTCCAAGGCAACAGAGGAGCATTGCATAATTAAAGGATTATAAGTGTTGGTACAATTCTGTCACGTTTTCTGTGTGACTTTTACGGGTTGTGAAATATTAACCGCATATTTATTGCAGTGGACCAGGAAAAAACAACTTGTATGTGCATACCGTATATACCACTAATAAAACATATAGGCTGTAATGAAGATACTTTTGAGGACTGTCTAACTCAAGCGTCAACACAAAAAATACTGAAAACACCAATTATCCCACAGCAGGTTACATGCCATATCATTTAACACTCTCAGGAAAGCAAGCTCTCTAGAATTACACTAGACTAACAGTTCTTTTTAATATTATGATGTGAATGAAAAATACAGGGTTGACTTTGCTAGATGTTTTTAAATAGCAGCAGATTATGAACAATGAAGCATTGCCATTGTATTGGCCTTATGTTGGCAATTATTAAAATGCACAGACAGCTTTTTCAAGCAAAGATCATAATGCCATCTAAGCTGTCTCTCTATGAGAGACAGCTTAGATGGCAGAGTTATAGATTTATGTCTATTTATATTTCTATCTATATCTCAGGAGAAAAAATACTTTGATTAATTAATGTCTTATAAAAAAATAAATGAATAAGAATGTTTAGAAAATATAAAAATGTCTGGTGTAAGAGATGTTGTGTTGTAGTAAACATTTTACATTAAGGGTAACAGCGCTTGTTGTGCTGTTGTATACCTCTCTGACAAGAAAGCCCTCTTGCATGTAGCGCGGCTCTATGGCTCTGAGTAGCTCCATTGTCTCATACTGGCCTTGGCAGCTCTTCAGTTTCTCTCGAGTACCCAGCATGCACTTGAGCAGCACCAAACCAACACGGAATATAATCTTCACACCTGAGAACCAAAGGGTAGGTGAATTATTAGTAGTTGGAAATATATTACATATATACATATATGTATTATATATAATACATACTTGTTTTATTTTAGATTCTACAAATTATAATGTCATTCTCTAAAAAGCACAAAAACCTAGTAATGCATATGTATGTGTGTGAGGATTAGCCAGTGTTACCATCACAGAGGAACATGTCCCAAACGCGCAGCACAGAGGCCCAGGGCAGGGTCCTGGAGAAGGCGCACATGAACCACTCGGTCATGTAGAGGACCGGGTCGATCTTGTGCTTCTCTAGATGACGATAGGAGATTGGAGAAACACGACGCAGCAATGCAAACAGTATCTCTCCATCCAACTGAATGGCTTCCTGCAAAACAAACTCCATTGTGTTCAGACAGTAATCTCTGGTCTGAAACCAGATACACCAGTGCGTAGTGAACAAATAAAAATACACTGTGAATGCATAGTTAGTAATTGGGTTTCCCATTGTGCAAGATTACACCAATCATGTGTCAACTTGTTTTTAATCTTTGGTGTACTTGCAAAGTTTTTTAATAATTAAACTTATAAGTATGCAATGCCAACAATTTCTCATTGTTTGGTAATGTTTAAGTTAAATAAATGGACTAATCTAGTCATGAAAAACAATAATTTTGAAAATTAAAGATGATTATTTCATGCTGCAGTCTTACCAGGCCAGGGCTGTAGTATCCAGGAAGATACTTTTCACAGATTTGGACCAGTCCCCAGAAGGCATCCTGAGGAAGCAAGTATAGATGATGTCAGGGCTTTAACTTTAAGTTCAGCTTTTTAACTATCTGAACTTTTCTAACACACTTTTACCCCACAAACTATGCATCCTCTAATGTATGACAATACAAAATCTCATGCAAATCCAAACTGTTTAATTACAGTCATTGTAGGCACTAATTAAAGTCAAACTTCGGCAATGCATCTTAAGTGCAAACCAAATGACTTCAATGTCATTTGAAATCCTTGTCAATTGTCAATTGTTAATTGTCCTTTTAAGAAAATATAACTACATGCATTCAACTATTTTGATGTCATGTGAACTCTGCGTCATGGAATCAAAATGACAAGCCTGAACAAGCCTTTGAAACAAAACAATTGATACTGTGATACTCTGAAATATGGGATACTAATAATTTGAAGCAGCTGCATTTTGCACTTGACAGAATGGTAAAACAATCATTGTACACAATGTGCTATTCCCACACAACACAAAAACATGAATCTGTGTAAAACACCTATTAAGTAATGACTGTTTTTGGGGCCAAAAGGAAGTCATTTATGTGCTATTGCGTTCTGTTACCTCTGCTGGCATGTGCATGAGCAACACTGCAGCAATGGGAGCCTGAGCTTGGCAGTATCCCTCCTCTGGTCTGTACAGGGTGTATGCTTTAAGAACACGAAACAGGTCCTGCTGCCTGTGGACACACAAGACAAAAAGGTTACGGGGATAAATAAAATGTCACATTGAGTTAGACACAATGGACACTCACCCGTGTCCTCCCCGTGACACAAACATCTCATGAAAAGGGAACTGTCGGTGGAGATCTTTCTCAATCACATCAACCCATTTGGGATCGCCTTGTTGTTGATCCAGCTCCTACATACAGAGTACAGGGCAAATACAGTTAAAGCTTCCCAGAATATCAGACAAATTATTTATTGCAAAATTAGCAACCATAGAATCCATATGGCAAGAAAATGCATTAGAAACACATAAACATCACTTTGGACAATTTAACTCTCGTTCGTTGTGCGATGTTTAGGTTTGATTAGGCATTACTTTTGCCTAATTGTTTTTCACAATGGATTGGCAACATAATTATATAAAATATCTGAGGATACTGGGGGATTGGTTCATAAATCAATATCAGTAGGTGATTTTCTTTCCCCAAATTCTTTTTCTATTTCAGAACAATGAAGTAGCTGCAGGTTTGCATGATCTTCATAAAAAGTACAACAAATTATAGAGTATCAGAGAAAATACATATACTATTGATTGTATATTTCATGCATGTGTTGAGGCATGTGTTGCTCAATACCCAAAGCCACGGATCTGAAACCCAACACCAACATGAGTCAAATGTACAGAAGAAAGGGGAAGTGGAAGTGGTTTCTCTCAGACCTGAAACTTTCCTTGGTTCTGCTCCTTTTTCACTTTGCCTCCTGAGAGGTAAAGCCATGCACGTCCTCTGAGTGCAGGGGGGATGCCCTTCTGGCACCGCAACCTCACCTGATGCACACAAGAAAAATAGACAACATAGTCACTTAAGCAAACTGACTGTAACACACAAACTTCTATAACACACAATTTTTACCTCCTACTGTTCAGTAACTCTCATAATTATAGGGCAGAAGCTTTACACATGCACCCTTCATGATATAACCTCCATCCAATCGTCTATGTTTGGAACAAGCAGCATGTGACACATGTGCTCATATAAAGTGTTACACAGTTTTTATTAGAACACTGATGGTTGGTCCATATCTTTTTTTGCGGGAATAAGAGTCCTTACAGCTAGTGTTGTTTCTATGACAAAACATCCTCTAAAGGGCATTGCTATAAACTTCAGCAGGAACTCTATCCATATAATCTCACACCAGTTAGGTTCTGCCTGCCACACTAAGCAGACACAAAATCACAAAAATGGTCATTAGAAAGAATTATCAAATTAAGTAGCCAAACAATTTTTGGATTAAGGAAAATGTCTTAATTTTGGCATATTTTTCTTTGAAACAATTCATACCAACCAAAAATGGCAGTTTAAACAATTATAATAATGTACACTCTAGGGGCATAAGGGCAATTTTGAGTAAAACATGAATACATATTTAGATATGTAGTTACATTTTGATGCAAGTTTTGTGTTTAGCTTACCACAAACTATTTACTAGTTAAATATGTTAACAAGACAATTACACAAATTGACAATTAACTTGAATAGGCTTTCTCTTACATACATTTAAATGCTTCATAAAACATGTGCTGGGCCACTGCTTATATTCCTATGCAAGCCTTCAGTAGAGCTATAAGTTATACTTTGAAGCCCTTTTATTACAGAGCCGTTTCTTATGAAGTTAACATGACTCCACCCTAAATGAGACATGGCCCGTGGTGCGATAAAGGATGGGTTGCGTCCTGCCCGGCTGCTGCTGATTCATACAAGTGAAGTAGAAGCTTGGTGCTGATATGCTCCTGACTAAACCTGCTGGACAACTGAGCAGCAAACAGCAGCCAAGTGGCAACCATTTCACACTTCATGTGCTTGCTCAAGTGCATTTAATATTTGAGATATGTAAACATGACTTTGAGTTGTAAAAATATACACTGGCTAGATTAAAGCTGGTGGAGGATCCATCAAATGCCTTTCACCATGGAGATATTATTGCTTTGTCTGGACTGTTTCACAGTATGGTATTAAACCTCTCTATATTCACGGAATCCAAACCAGACCAAATTACAAGTCAGATCTGTGAAGAGGCAGCCCAACTCACAGTCAGAATGCCTTTTGCGCTTTTCAAGGTATTTTTGAGCTATAAAACCACCTGTAATTTAATAAATGTAAGGTAAAGCTGTGAGTAAAGCAAGGAAGAGCATTGACACAACCATAGAAACAAGCAGGTGACGGACCCCCAACCAAAAAGTTACATAGAACACCTTTAAATTGGGAAGTCACTGTATCTTCTGCTCCAAATGAAGAACCGCCTGGAGAGACTTATATGGCTATCATCAAAGCATAATGCTGATAACATGCAAATATGTGCAGGTAGAGCAGACTGTCACTGACCTTGTTGAACCTTTTGATCATCCACTTGTCCCAGTGGCTGAGCATGTCGATCCATTTCAGCTCCCTTTGCCTGATCACCTGTATAGGCACCTCCTGAGCTCTGCAAATTAATTTTTGTTTACACTTTTAACAAAAGACATTTTTCATATTAGAATAATGTGTTAACAGACCAAACCAAAGCACATTGAAATTACTATCTTTTTTATTGGTATTTTTGGTATTGGGGTTGCAATGTGTCCATTTTGTCATTTACATCCAAGTAAGCATATACAGTTTCTGCCTTAATCCCTACCTTACATTATGAATGAGGCCTGCTGCTCTACTACACCATGTAATTATCTCATCAGCAAGAGCCTGTAATTGTAGGGTTCAATCACTTTCAAGGAAAGCTTTTTTAAACTCCAGACAACCCCCTACAACATTGTAATATAGTGGACATATAAAGTATCAGACTATGCATCAGCTCTAATTGCCAATTCATTATTACCAACCAAGCATTGACAATCTAAAGTTTCGAGCCAAAAGACGCCCTCTAGTAAAGGGGCAACAGCGCTGTGGTTAAATACTCTGCCAAAACTGAAGAAAAAAAATGGGAACGCTCAAAGCCAGCATTTATTTCTTCCAGCGCTTTTTTTGTGTGTGCTGTAATGTAGACTTTAGGTCCCTAGTGAAAGGCCACAATAAAAGACCCTTTATACAGAACACTATAAATGGAAAGTATGCCAGTCGTTGAATTAAAGCTGCCATAAAGAAGACGACATGCGTGGTTTATCATCTGGAGTGGAGCTAATTAATAATAGTAATATGTTAATACAAATGGGTGTTAGCTGGAACATTGCTTCACTCGCTTCAAGTTAGAATATTAAAACTGCGCAATTAAGAAAAAAAAAACAAAAAACAAAAAACTACACACATGACTAAACAAAGTGAATAAGAAGGGCCATAAATGTGCCACGCAGCTGTTTGTAGACGCTTTGTTAAGTGACACCAAAACATCAACACTGACCATGCAAGTGAAAATTCATTACAGCCTTATAACGTCCTAGAAGTTTAGTTAAAGGTGGACATAGCCTGACATTTGGTCACAGTTTACACAGTTCACAATGTAAAACACAATGGAAAACACTGGCTAAACACAAAAATATTACATTTAAATGGACTTACGACTCCTCCGAGTACTGTTGTGCCCCTCCAATGAATCCGTATTTGTCGGTCTGTCTTTCGCTGGTAAATCCATTGATCTCAGAGTCGGACCCGAGCGAGCTTTCATCGTCTATGTGGCTGCTGCTGACAGTCCGGATACTTCTCGTGTCCGCAGACTGACGACCATTCTCTATATTTGCCATTTTAACCCGACAGCTAGCCTTACAGTTAGCTTTAGTTAGCTATCCAGGCTAGGAAATGCCAGCAAGCGGTTTGACAGTAATCCAAAGTCAAAAACACTTCCCTCCATACGCTCCCCGATCAAATGCAACCAATGCCATGTTTTTCCGACTCGTATACTTTCACAGCCCGAGATAAACACTTAAAATGGGCAAAGTGTGACACTATTGAGCTCTTGACATCAAAAAGGTAGTTTCTTTGCTAACTGGCTAGGTTTTTCTTCAATGCTAAACAGTCTGATGCTAGTATGCTAAGGCTGCTAACGTAAACTTGAATCTCCCGTGCCAGCACAGCAAAAAAATCTTTCTTCACCACTGTAATGTTCAACAAGTTGTCTAAACCCTGAGAACCAGTACGAACATTATGATTAACAAATACCAGGGTCGGTTAAAGCTTAAAGACAGCTGTAGTGAGAGTGGCTGCCATCGCTGTCATTCTCCCGAGTGCGATGGACAGATTTCGCCTGGAGCAGACCGCTGTCCTGGGCTGTCTGGGACTGATGTTGTTGTCCCCCCAGTGGCACAATGAAGTAGTGCAGGGAAAGGAATGGTTTTCATTTGGTGCTTTTACTGCAGTTTACAGTATTACAGGCAACTTATATGGACAATATGGAGGGGGAAAAAAAAGTAAAATACATCACGTAAAAAAACAGAAGTTGCCAATCCAAGATAAATCTGGGTAAAAGTGGGCAAGTCCAGTTTGAAATTAATAAACCAACTACTACACTTTTTCAGAGAAATCACAGCCCACATTCACCACACAAGTCAGTCAAGACAGTTGGCAGATTTTCTTTATTTAATCAATGGTATTGTATTTGTTATATTACACAAAAGTTGCTGCAACAATCCAAGATAACAGCAAACATTTATGGGTAAGCCTGTGTTGGAATAGCACATTTTATCTATTGTTTTATTAAACTAAAACCACAATTCTGAATATAAAGTGTATTATAAGTGTTGATGTTACGTTTACTTCTTCCTCCCTCCTCTCTCTTTCAAAGCCAAGTGAATGACAGACCCACTGACCATATTGTAGTAAGCAAGAGAGTTGGAATCCTTGATGAAAATTCCCTAGAAAGTCAAGTCACTTGTATTAGTAACTTAAAACAATCACACACAGAATCCATATAACCAAATAAAAATACCTCATATTGAAGCTTCTGTTTTCCAGCAGGCATGCCAGTAGCTTCATGGATCTTGACTTTGATGACAGATACCTGTGAAGATATTGTAATTGCATGAGACACTAGTAGCCTTTGTGTACATATAACATATATAATGGTTCTAGGTAAAGATAGCACACCTGGTCAGTAAGATGAACAGTGAAATTCAGCACTTGGCCATTCAACTTCCATTCAGTCTTGTCCTGCATGTTGGGAACCTGCACTTTGACAGCCACTGGACCCTAAAAAAGAAAAACAGATATATGATAGAGGTAACTGTATAGCATTATAATGGCTTGTTTCTATTGAAATATTTGAAAGATACCTTGTTTCTGCGAAGAAACTCCTCCTCTGGAATCAGGTTGTCCTCAGTCTTCATTTTCTTGTTGACCGGTTCATCCTCGTGAGATGGAGGGGGGTGGACTGGAGGTGCAGGAGCAGGAGGTTGTGGTACAGGCGGAGCTGGAACAAATGCTGGAAAAAGAGGGTGTAGATTTAAGATTGAGTGTATGCCTTGGTGTGATGTGTTGCATATTTTAAGACTTTTCCGTCTACCTGCTGGAACTACCATTGGAGGAGGCCTGGGGGCCATAAGATGAGGAGCTGAAGGGGGCATGGGGACCACATTGATGCGAGGAGCAGGAATCATTGGTGGCATTGGGGTGATAACCTGCCCTGGAGCCAAGCGCACAACAGGGGGCACAGGTGGCCTTGGAATAACAGGTACGGCAGAAAGCAATGTGGTACGGACTGGAGGGGGCACCTACAAGAAAATGTCAGAAATCCAGAAGATCAACAAAATAAAATGTAGAAACTGATTTAGTTGCATTCAGAACAACTTACGGAAGAAGGTGGGCGTGGCACAGCAACAGGAGAGGGTTTGGGTAAAGCAGCTGAGGTTGTGGGAATGGGAGGCTGATGATGAATTTCACTGGGTTTGCTGGGGCCAATTTTCTCCTTGGTGTCATCTTCTCCAACCAGTCCTTTGGCTTTATGAATGGCTTCAATCTGCTCTTGGAGAGTGATATTGGCCTGTGCTGCCTGCTGTGTGCGTGCCATGCTTCCTGAGTGCCCATCCCAGGTAACCTAGTTTTTAGTTAAATATAGGAACTTAAGAACATTTGCCAAAGGAATTCCTTACTCTTTTACTGAAAACAGTACTTGCATTATTTTTTTAATGCAAAATCTACTTTTAAGAACTTTTAACCATGTTATAATGGAGGGGTCTCCAACATTTTTTCCTCTGTGAGCTACTTTAAATAAAACAAAACAACCGTGAGCTACTCGTGCTACCGGGAACTGTAGCTATCCACAGGTGGGACTAGATAAAAGCATAATATGTTTTTAACATTATAAAATATGATGTTACAGCTACCCACCTTTTCCTCTGGTTTCTGAATTTCCTCTTCACCAATCTTTTTACCAATAGCAGTTTCTTCAACACCAAAGATATCAGTACGTCTTTCAGCCAGTTGTTTCAGGCTACTTTCAATATCCAGACCAGGAGCATACACTTCATCCTCTGTCTGTCTGTCCCGGATGCTGCGGTCCCTCTGTTCCCTCCAGCGTGGATCTAGAAGGCCAATACGCATGTGCTCCTGCATCTTACTGGCTGGAATTTTCTCTCCAGTAATGGGTGAGATGAGGTACTCATCTGGAACAGACACTGAGGGCTGGGGTCTGGAAGCTGGAAAAACACCACATGAATTAGGTCAAAACACAAACAATGCAAACAACATACCTAATATGAAACATTAATTAAAACCTTTGGGATCATAATCTCTGCGGATAATAACTTGGTCTGGTGTTGGAGGCAGAGGAGGCGGCATAGGAGTCTCTGGAGGCAAGGGTACCTTCATTCCTTCATCTTCATCATCAGATCCCTAAACAAAGCAAAAGCATAAAAGTATAATTTAAGCACTGTAATCAAGTATGGGGTGCTGCCTGGTGCCAGGCCCTGTCAACTCCTCCTTATCAGAGTCTGACAACACATTATGTCTCCTTTTAGACAACTGGATAAATGTCGTCAAATGCAGATAATAAAACATAAAATCTAACCATAATGTCTTATTACATACCTCATCCATGTCTTGCACTTGTGTGTCCTGATCAAGCTGAGAGGGCTGGCCTTCACGCCTCTGCTCTCTTTCATCATCTTCATCCTCACTTTCCACTTCCATCTCCACTTCCTCGCTTTCTCCAAACTTCTCATAGCGCTCTTGGATGAGAATACGTGCCCCAAGCTCCTCTGGTGTTGTTGGTGGAGGAAAGTGTCCTGTGAACAAAACAAATATTAAAAAAGGCTGACATTTTGAAGTTACATCTAATGATGCAAGAGATAATACCTTGTTCATTGGGTTGGAAGTCTACCGTCTCCACCACTACAAAGTCATGCCAGTCAATTTGTGCATACGCAACACGCTCCTTCTCTCTTTCTTCCTCCTCCTTTTTTCTTTCACGCTCCTGATACTTTGCCCATTCAACGCGGTACTTCACCTGTTTTTTCAGTTTTTTTTTAGTCAGTTATACATAGTCTTCTGTATACATTATTATTGTTTTATTTGGTTGTGACAGTGCTTTAAGTCTCTCACACTCATTCAGTGTACTTCAAGACTTACCTGATCCATAACTTCTTTTGCATTTTCAGCCTCTTTCTTAAGTTTATTGAGAAGACCTTTGGGGGGTATAAGAATCTATAGGAGGAAAGAATAGGTTAAAAATACATTTTAATTTCCAAAATCAAATCTCAACAACATCTCACCTTGGTATACTGTTCCACCAGTTTGGTAAAGTAGTTGAAAAGGCTGTGCTGTGGTCGCAGAAAATCAAATTGATAATTCCTCTGTTCCTTCTGCATGAGTTGAGTGAGAAATTGTCTGCCATTGCGGGCCACAAACTGGGCAGTGAGTTTAACCACATCCAAATCAAATGCTGAGATGGATGGTGGATCTGCAATGAACTCAAATTCAGGAGGAGGTTCTTTTGGTATCACAGTTTCCTGGATCACTTGGGATTGCACCTAGGATAAAAAGATACATTATAATACTTGACAATATGCTTGCCAAAAGTTAAACAATTCAATTTAAATGTAGTTACCTTTTGTGGAAGCTGTTGCTGTTGTTGTTGCTGCATAACTTTAGGAATAGCAGCTGATGGCTCCTGTGCCTTCCCCTCCTTAAATTCATTGACCTTATGGCGATAATAAGCATGGTATGGGTCATTGGGGTTGAGAAAATTAAACTTGGGATTGTTGATCTCATTTTGACGGATTCTTGCTTCAAATTCTGGTCCATTTCTGCAAAATGATAGTGATAGTGTTATAGTCAGCAAAGTAGACACAACAAAGACAACATATAAAAAGACAAACCTGGCAACAAAGCTGGCTGTCTTATCAACAATATTTCGGACCTCCGGAGGGGGGTAGATGATGCCTACAATTGGTTTAGTGGCTGGAGTTTCCTCCGCTGTATCATTCTGTAACAACAAAAAACAACAAATGAATGAAAGATTCTAGCTATTGTGGGTTCCACAAGAATTATTAAGTAACTTGGCATGTTACTTTAAAGCGTCATAGCTTACCTTGTTAGGCTCAGGAGTAACAATTTGAACAGGCCCGGGTGGCATGGCTGAGTTTATTGAAAATGGCCGATTTCTGTACGTCAGCAGCGATTAATATACCACTACTACAAAACACACCGCCGCTTAATAACAAACTTAAGGAGTAAAAACACAATGAACTAGCTATATTAGATGACTTACTGCGTGTCGCGCTTTCTTCGTTGTTTCAACAATGGCGGACAACTACTTCCGGCTTTACCGCAAGGTATTCTGGGTGCTGTAGTCATTCTAACAAGTTGCCAAGGGAACAAGATGACAACGAGTAACACCCATGGGTCCTGATGTTAATTTTCACATCTTCTGCTGACAGAAACCGCTTAAACCACCATGACTGAATTCTTGGGCCGTCAGGATTGTATTGAAAGTCTGCGAAAAGATTTGGTGGATTTACAAGGAGCCATTTTAGACGTGTTTTCCCGAACGGGTCCTGTGCGCTTTTCTTCCTGGAAGTTCCCCGATAAACTGTCCTGTAATCTAGACATGGTTGCTCTGTTGGACCAGTACGACTTCATAGAAGGAGAGGACATATTTAATCAACACTCCCACATTGTTTTACTGGAGCTTGTGATTGACAGGTAGACTTATCGATAATGCTGCTTGTCATCGTTCATAAAACATAACACGTGTGCATTTGTATGTGATATGCGTCTGTACAGATGTATAGCCGACAATATATCTGTACCACTATACAAACATTCATGCATTCCACTATTGTGGTGGCTGCAAATTCATATGCATATGAAAACAGATGCTGATTGTTCTTATGTTAAAAGTTAAAATATGATAACTTTCTTCTCGTATAAACTAGACTCCTGCTTCTTCTACAAAGTTTCAATGTTTTTGTGGATCAACGGCCAAACTCGTTTAAGACAAATCAAAATCAGGAAGAGAACGGATTTGTGTCGCTTGGCCTTGTGGTCAGAAAATATTGGAGTAATTTGGTAACATGTAAGGTATGTACATTGAGAACCCAGATTCTTATTGATTCGTCTTTTCATCTACACTTTGTTTTATTTCAGGCTTCCTACAAAAAACAGGCACTTTGTAATGATGTATTGTCATCTCTTGAACCAAGTCAAAGTTCAAGAAGTGATGACTCTTCATCTGCAAAATCCTCTAAGAGCTCACTGACATCCTGGCCACCAAATCATGGCGTACACAGCTCTACCCAAAACACTACATGCACTGCAAAAGCGGACACTCAAAATGTCGGCTCTCAGACATTTGAATCATGTCTTGTCCCTTGTGATGCCTGTTATCAAACCCAGTCTGTTTTGAGAAAGACTGGAGGAGCACTGATAGAGCTGTTTCAAAGCGAGGGATTGCCTTCTTCACTGCAGCCACTATCAGTTGCTGTGCTGGACACTATGGAGCTAGGTCGAATGACTGCCACTGATGTTGTCCAATGGGGAGCTGAGGAGTACAGAGACATGCGGCGTCTGACCAAACACTTACAAGATGTGCGTGGCACAGTGGAGCCACTAAAAGCAAAAATAGTGAGTGCTGAAAAGGAGAAGGATAAATTAAAGTCTAATGTGAAAAGACTAGAACAGGAACTAAAAGAAAAGGTTGAGAACTACCAGGCCGACAATGTCCAACTTGAGTTTTTACTGAAAAAAACACAGAGATCTGCAAAAGAAACACAGCAAAGGCATCAAGAAGAACAACAAAAAAGTCAGATAGGTACAGTAACATTATATTTAATAATCGTAACATAAATATAGCCTTTTGGGTAAACCTGCACTACTTGTAACAGAAATCTTCTCCTTGGAAGAAAAAAAATCAAGTTTGATGGAGAAAATTGGCATGCAGCAGGACAGAATAAAAACCCTTGGTAATATGTTTATTCCAGTACAACTATAATAATATAGTATCCTGAGTATCCTGTAAATTCACATTGATACAGGTAATACCACAGATATTACAAATAATGCAAATAATATCACTCTGTATCTTGTTGCAGAAACTGAAAATAATTTATCCCAGGAGAAGGTCAGACAGTTGCAAGAAGAAAAAGAAAGCTCCAGCCATCAACTGCAGAATGAGATTCAGAAGCTTGAGGTCGATATCTCTGAACTCCAGCTCTGTTTGCACAAAGAGAAAGCCAAATACAACAGTGCATGTCGCCAACAAGAGGCAAGTCTCCATCACTACAAAATATCTCTTATTTAGATATGCTTGGTTATGTAATAGTTATATTAAAAAGATTTCACATAATCTGTCTAGTCAATGCAGGCCAAACAAAAATCTCTTGTGGAGCGTGTGGATGCATTGAATGAAGAGTGTGAGGAGTTGCAGAGACAGCTGTCAGAAAGTGACGAGAAACAAATCGAGCTTCATGGTCAAATACGACAAATGTCAGAGGAAAAGGAGCAGCTACAAGCCACGCTTAATCAACACCAGGTAAACAAAATACCTAAAAGCCTTCACATGTAAGAGCTCTATACATGTAACCATAACATAATAAAAGTTGTGGAATTATCCCACTGAACAAAACCCCTCCTGGAAGTAGCTGCATTGTATGTGGTCCCTGAAGCTTGCTACCAACAATTAAATAAATAGGACCTAATAATAATAAAATAATAGAAAAGATGTTAAATAACCTATCCTGCAGCTGTGGCAGTGGTTGAATTAGAATTAAATGCAAGCTATGCCAGTGCATCATTGATTCACCGGATTTTACCGTAGTATTATAGGCTTTTGTACACCATGCAACATTAAAGATCCTTTAAACGTGGGAATTGTGATATTGAACCTTTAATATTTTTTAGCAATAAGTAATTTATTTATTCATTTGGTTCAATTTACAAAGCATTGCACACAGCTAATTGATACCACATAAAACCTTTTACCTCTTAACAATAGGACTCTCATGTAAAACTTGAAAAGGACAAAGAGACACTCTACACAAAGATAAGTGATCTGGAAAACACTGTGGCTGAACTGAAACAACACATAAAAGCCTGTGCAGAGAGGGAGCGACTTTTGGTGGCTTTTCCAGACTTGAACCCACAGGCCCAACCTCAAAGTAAGTCTCTGTTTAACTTCTGCTTTAGACAAATATGCCCCAAATTAGTCTTGTCTTCTTAAAAAGGTACAGGCAATGTGACTTTGGATATGGAGCAACAGTTCAAAGCAAACTGCGTCCGCATTCAAGTTTTGGAGCAGGAGAATAGAACTCTGCATAGTAGCCTTTTGAAGCTAAAGGAGAGAGCTCAACTCAGTAAGGTAAATTGAGTAATGTGTAATTAATTATACCATATAAAGGTTTGAGGGAAGGTAAATAATGTAAATTGATACTTTTAAGTTGCCAATATTGATATAAAGAAAATAAGGTAACTCAACTAACAAGCATACATCAAACAGGAGGAGGAGCCTCAAAAAATATGGAATGACAGGCCAAGAACTGAAGACTATCCAATCAATGATGCACAAGGGAATCTATTGTAAGTTACTGTATTAGATAAGTTAGTTAATAAAATGTTACACAATGTCCACTCTACAGAACCCATTGTGTCATACTGCCACTGCTTTTACCTTGTTTTTTCCTCTGGTGCAGGCCTAGCACCAGTGTTGACCGGCTTCAGCGATACAGTAACAGCAGGAAGGAAGCTGAAGGGCAAAGTAGCTTGAAATCAGCAACATCGGAGGATCAAATGTCTGCCTCCTCTCTTTCCTCTGTACAAATCCACTTTCAGACTCTGCAACTCCACTCCTCTTCTGTTCAAACTAGAAAGAACAGCCCCACAGCGCTATTTCACTCCAGGACATTTAAACACAGAAGGAAGTGACAGCGTTAAAACTTTGCATAGTGAGTAAAGTATTTGGAGTATTTGTGTGAAAAAAGATGGTAACTGGTGTTTAAATGTACTTTCAATGTACTTTTTATAAAGAGCATGGTTATGGACAACAATTTAATTATTAATCCTTACCAGTGTAAAATGTTGTAAAATGAAGTGTTTTGAGATTATTTTAATGATGAACTAGAAAACGTTTACATCTATGTGCTTTTTGTTATTTTACACAACAGAAAAGATTTTTTGATAAAAAAATAAATAAAAATAAATAAATAAATTAAAAAAATATATATATATAATATATATATATATTATATATATTATATATATATATTATATATATATTATATATATATATATATATATATATATATATATATATATATTATATATATATATATATATATATATAATATATATATATATATATATATATATATATATATATATATATATATATATATATATATATATATATATGCGCCTCATAATAAAACTTGGACAATGACACATTTATATGACTGTGGTTTCTGTGTTTTTTGAAAGGGTTGAGCAAAGGTCAATAACACATGACAAGTAGATTATCTTCTAAACAGTTGACTTTAAAGCACACTAATACCCTCAGGGTCACAGCTAAATCTTTACCCAGTTACAGAGGTGCTGATGCATGACAAAGCAATCAGTCTTAAATAAATAAATAAATAAATAAATAAATAAATAAATAAATACTGTTGCACTTCTTAAGCCGCTGCGCCCCTCGTGTGTGGTGTCAGTGAGTGCGTTTACATGCACATCAGTATCCTGGTTGTTAGCCGCTGAGAAACCGGGATACTCATATCCCTGTGTGATCAAATGTAGTATCCCAGTTTCTTGACATAATCTTATAAATGCGCAAGCGCAAAAAATATATATTTAATAAACCAGGAAAACAACCATGATATTATAATGTGTTTAATGCAGCTTTGCGCACATTTGTTTACTGTATCATAAACATTACCACAAACAAAAGTACTCTAATAATAATCTCCAACCACAGATAGGGGAAAAAAATATATACATTATAAATACACGAAACGGAAAAGTCACCTGACGTTCCTGGTGACGTCACATGCGCGCCCTACGTGACGCAACAAAATGCGGAAAACCACGATGCCGACTGACACGTGCCCTGAGGGGCGGCGGACATGGAGGAGGGTTTGGGGATGAAACAATGGCTATGGCAAGCGGAATGTTTACGCAGCAGTCAAGTGTGCACCCCTGACTGTAGCGATGGTTATGTGAGGAAACTCGAGGAGGAAACTCGGGTCAGTGAAATGCCGGTGTGCGTGTGCATGTATATCGGCACCATGGCCTCCCCTCGCGGGCTGACGGGACTACTCCCTCACATTTATGTTTTACAGAAACGAAACTTAAAACCACATGACTAATTTGCATTAACTATAAGCGCTGAAAAAACAGCTCGCACTTTGCTCTGCCGATGCGGTCAGCTTCTGTCAGACTAAAGGACAGGACTCGGTGGAATATGCGTGTTCTTTCTGTGACAGGGATGTGCTGCTGATGGTGAGTCTGTTCTGTGAGTATATCGCGTTGGAGATAGTTCACTCGCGCAGTAGTGGAGCATGGTGCGCTGCTTGTTGTCCCGTTTTTTGAGATACAACTCTAAAAAAATGGGACAACAACAAGCGCACTGTGGTTCCTGCCGCTCTTAGGAGGATCTGGATCCACATAAAGAAACGATAGCTCCTCTCCTCACTGCTCCTTCCTCCTCCTTGGTCCTCATAGTTGACCTCATGTCGCTCTCAGAGGTTAGCGATAAGGAGAAGGAAGGAGGTATTTTTGCCCATTTTAGCCATGTTTGTTTGTCTTTTGGACGCATGCGCACTCAACTTTATGTTGCCATATTCTATACGTGCCACAGTATCCCGGTTACTATCGGAATATCCCAGCTACAATATCCCGGTTTCTCATAACCGGGATACTGGGACGAAACCGGGATATTTAAAAAGACAGTCATAACCAGGATACTGATGTGCATGTAAACGCACTCAGTGTCACTCTGAGCTGCTCTGTCAGATCATAACCACCAACCATCAGCAACTCTACGGTAACAGCCAATAAAACAGCGTCAGGGGCAGAGGAGTGACGCACACAGAGGCGCAACATATAAACTCAGTAAACAGCGAAAATAATAATTACTCACCTCTCCTAAAGTTGTAAATTTAGACTGCAGTTTCTCATCCACATTATCCATAGAATTTCCGTAATGACACCCAGTGCACAAAACCGCGCTGTTAATCCAGTTTGAGGCGGTCTTTAAAAGTAAAAAGGCGACTGTGTCTCTTGTGTGCCACGCAGCGCACGGATTGAGGTGAAGCTGCAGATTAGCGATAGTTTATTTATTTATTTATTTATTTGAAATAGGGACAAAACACATTAATGAACATATACATGATACGTAAATATGTTATCAGATTGTAGCCCAGGGCTAATTTCCATAAAGTGACTCTGTGCACTTTATCGCCAACCATCTGTGCATTAAAATCATGTAGCTGAAGTGCACCACATTTAACAAATAATAACACAGACTTGCATCTAAACTAGAAGTGCAATGCTCTGATCTTTTGAACACTTAAGAGTCTAAAAGCGAGTGGTTTTACTCTTGACAGGAAACAGCTGATGCGAGGTGCGCTCACAACTTTACAGCCAGTGGTCTGCAGCCATATCCCGCAGCAGTCTTTGGGATCGGAGATTTAAAATCTCTTAAGATTCTCCTTGCGTCTGTGGTGTGCGCTTTTTTTAAACGCATGTTTAAAAGTCGTTTAGGACCGAAAAATCCTGTAGTATGTGGCGGCTTTTAGAATGTTACTCTAACAATTAACGATAAACACATGTTAATGCTGCTTCAAAACATTTATTATTGTTTTTGTCTCTTTTGTGTTTATACATACATTTAACAGAAACATAAGGGACTTTAGTGCCGTACAGAGCTAACAGTTCCTGAGTAAGAGGAGAACTGGGTCAAACTGCACAAAAAGACAGAAAAGGAGTGGGAG
Organism: Taenioides sp. WSHXM2023; assembly: GCA_029959045.1. Classification (NCBI taxonomy): domain Eukaryota; kingdom Metazoa; phylum Chordata; class Actinopteri; order Gobiiformes; family Gobiidae; genus Taenioides; species Taenioides sp. WSHXM2023. Next base: position 13,952,845 of record CM057089.1, read on the forward strand.
GATTCAAAAGCACCACAGAAGTCACCCTGACAACAGAAGCATAACACAAAATGTCCATAGACTTCAATGTGCACATTTATCTTCTTCTAAAAGCCATTTGAACAATACAAGTTGTTCACTGTACATTCTCTGCCATATATATTTGGTGTAAAATATTCCTTACAACTATTTCAACAGGATATGAATTTTGACATTTAGAAATTGTATATATTTAAGGCTATTGGGTTGGTCACATGCAAACTTAATAAAATAACAGGTGCACTGCCAGCACAAACCAAAAAGAAAAGTATTGTCACAGTTTGTTTTAACACAATTGGTAACAGAAATAGGATAGGTTGTCGGAATGTTGTCAGTATTGTGACATAATATGTGCTTTTCTCTAATCTGGGTCAAACTGGCTGACAACAGGGGACTGCTGCAAATCTTATGGGATTAAGAGTCCCATCGACATTACAGAGCCCATGCATCCCCCTTACTCATACCCTGTGTGATTTTCATATGTTTGTGCTTGGATTATGAGGATATGTAACCAACATACAGTAATATAATAATATAATTGAATACCAAACCATTATTAATTTAGTAGGTTAAAAGAACAGAAAGGTACTTGGAAAAATCACCTAACTAGGTCAGATATATGGGATGCATAATGTACATAACAAATGCTAAAAAAACCCCCAAACAAACATGGAATTCATGCAATATGAAAACATTTAAACCAGTTATGTGAAGAGATTTAACAATGTGACCATTCATGTGGTTATTAAATATTGTGACTTTGTACAAAAATGAAACCAATATACAGATAGTTTGAAATGAAAAATCTGTGCAGCATATTTTGCCTGTAAGGCATATCTGATGGAGGCAAGTGGTTACATTACATTGGCAAAGGTAATAAAATAGCTAAATTGTTTTATTAAATACTGATATTTCTATGTTTATATTGAAGAGATACAATGTGAAAAAGCTCTTGATTGGAAAAAAGCTAAATGTAAACTTGCACACATGATTCTTGTGTGACTACAAAATGTGCATTGAAACAATACTCTACTGATTATGATAACCTTTGGCTAAATAAGAATAAAATAACATATTTCACTGTGATTTTAGTACATTTGTTTTGGTGCTTGGACATACCAAATGTACACTGTATTGCCTGAAGTATTCACTCACCCATCCAAATAATCTAAATCGGGTGTTCCAATCACTTCATGGCCACAGGTGTATAAACTCAAGCATCTAGGCAGACTGTTTCTACAAACATTTGTGAAAGAATGGCTCGCTCTCAGGAGCTCAATGAATTCCAGAGTGGTACTGTGATAGGATGAACCTGTGCAACAAGTCCAGTTGTGAAATTTCCTTGCTCCTAAATATTAGTCAGCTGTCAGTGGTATTAATGGAAGCGATTGGGAACAACAGTAACTCGGCCACGAAGTGGTAGGCCACATAAACTGATGGGGCAGGGTTAGTGGATGCTGAGGCACATAGTGCGCAGAGGTCTGAATGCTTCAGCATAGCAAGAGATTTTGGACAATTCCATGCTCCCAACAGTTTGGAGATGACCCCTTCCTCTTCCAACATGACTGTGCACCAGTGCACAAAGCAAGGTCCATAAAGACATGGATGAGAGAGTTTGGTGTGGATGAACTTGACTGGCCTGCACAGAGTCCTGACCTCAACCCCATAGAACACCTTTGGGATGAATTAGAGCGGAGACTGAGAGTCAGGCCTTCTCGTCCAACATCAGTGTGTGACCTCATAAATGCACTTCTGGAAAAGTGGTCAAAAATTCCCATAAACGCACTTCTAAACCTTGTGGACAGCATTTCCAGAAGAGTTGAAGCTGTTATAGCTGCAAAGGGTGGACTGACGTCATATTAAACCTTATGGAATAATAATGGGATGTCACTTTTAATTCATACACGAGTCAAGGCAGGTGAGTGAATACTTTTGGCAATATAATGTGTCTACAAGTAAAATAATATAAAACAGAATAAGCAGAAGAAAATGGGTCTTGGTCAGAAGACATTTGTGATGCTGGGTTTTACAGGGCAGTTAATAAAGCTCTACTGTACATTCGAGTATTACAAGTTTTACAGAAATCACAGACAGAGCGAGCATCTCATCCTGTTGTGCTGACACAGGCCTAAAGCAACGCGTACAAACTGTGGCAGGCTTCACACTAAAGGAAGAGGCTGGGCAGTTAAAACCAGAGGTGGGTGTAGAGATCTGTCTATTCTTATTTTATTTCAATGCGTTCAACTTTTTGTTTATGTAGAAATTACACTTTTTGTTTAATTAAGATATAACTAATTTTCTTATTTTGTATTATTTTAAGAAATATAAATATTTTGCCAACACATTACATGTTTGTTACAAAGCAGTAAACTACTAAAACTTTCTTTATAGATTTTCTCACCAAAACACATTTTACTTGTACTGGAGTACTGCACTTTGGCTATTCTACCCACCTTTAGTTATAATGCCAAGGAACAGGAGTTGACCAATTACACCAGGCAGTGGTTTTGATCATAAGTGCTCACACATCATCTTTTCTCTCCAAACTCGCTCGAGGTGTTAACGCGGGATGCAGAGGGCTCCACCTGTCCATCTGGCTGCACTGACTGGACTGTTTCCACTAAACTGCCACTGGGGAGCACCACGTAACGGGCTGCCATGTCTGTGGCCTGCAGCTCCCGCCTCCCCTCTTTACTGTGCCAGATCCCATAGCCAAAGTACACCACAACACCTAGAAACATAAACATAATCAAGTACGTCAACTATAAGAATTACTGTATTTCATTCACTGAAATACAGTAAAGAGGACTTTATGTGGAATTGACTTGGCCATCTTTCTAACATGTTTCTGATATGTCTAGTATGTAATTTGTGAAGTAAATGCATGTGTTAGATGTGTCTACAGTACAAAAATGGGATTATTACTAGTGCCATTTCTGTTATATACTACAAGAACGCAAAACCTTTACAGGCCTCATTTTCCCAAGGGAAAGCGAGACCTGAGACAGGCCTTAATGTGCTGTCAGGTGTAATGCGTATCCTGTTAACCAGCAACGGGCTGACAGTTGTGTTTAAATGGTTTAGTGATGGAGAAAAACCCCAAGCTAATGCACATAATCTGTTTCCACGGTAATCCCCTTAGTGACCACACCGCACAAATATTGAGTGAAGTGTTTCCCAAAGAGAAAAGTACTCTCATTCATTCAACAATACAAAGTAAATAAAATAATATACTTTTTGAGGAACAATTTTTTAAAATATTCAATATTACCTAAATATCAAATACTTCTATGATTCTATGACAAGAAATGGTGCACATGCTTTTTTAAACAGTATTTGGAGTGTATATGCCCTGCAGAAAAAGCAGTAAAAACTATACAATAAAATAATACATTTTATATTACTTTACATATGCAAACACAAATACATCTATACATTTGATCTGGGGGAAAAATGTCTAAGTGAATGGCATATGCATCCTCTACCAGTGAAGGCTTGCTTGTGTCTGTTTATGTGACAGATTAAGATGGGTCAGTGCAATTCTAGTTGTGGAACAGTTTGGTGATGGACATGGTTAGCTCTATGTGGACTGATTGATATTTTACAGATAACTTTTTAAAAACAAAACACTGTATGGTGAATATTCTTACCTATACCAATCCAGACAGCAAATCTGATCCATGTCATTGCACTTAACTTCATCATTAGGAAAACATTGACAAGGATACTGGCCCCTGGAGTCAGTGGAACAAGAGGTACCTATGCAAAAAACAAGGTTTCAGTCACATTTAGAAAAAAAGTACTGATCAGGCATAATATGACCACATGCCTATGCTGGTCCTCATGCCAAATATGCAACCCACACTGTGATACACACTTCCATTAAGTATAAACTATATTGGCTATATCTGTTGGCTCAGACCACGTGGTCAACCTTCACCAAACATCGCCCTTTCAAGTTGAATTTGGACCTTTTTTCGTTTTATTTTTTTTTGGTTTGGAAGAGTACATGCAAAGTGTGAGAGATGCATGTTACACACCAGACTATTGTTACTGGCTTACTCCCATTTGCCTATTGCATACACTTATAGTATAGATAAACACTGGCGGCAAAGAGGTGAACTATCCTCCCAGTTAATGGAACGCTTTACCATAGAGTCACAGTCGTCCAAATTGTAGATATTAACACATCACTGAAAGTTTGTAACCAAACTTTCCTTTTTGGATGATTTTATTGCAGTGAAAAACGTGTCCTTATTGTGAGCGGTCTTTAATCTCCACAAACATGACTCTTATTTGGCCTGTAGTAGGGCCTCTTTCTGCCTGATTCCATGGAAATGTTTCTGTGGCTATAATCTTTCTATATGTATGGAAACATGCAGGGGATGTGCCACCTTCAGAAAGTTTCAGTATGGAGCATGTTTTTGGGTTGATGTAAATTCCACACAGAAAGGCCCAGGCAACCCAGGGATCGAACCTGGAACCTTCTTGCTGCGAGGCGTGTGTGCTAGCCACAGTACATTACATTACATTACATACTGTTGCTTTAAAGGTACCTTTATTAGTGTTCAAAATGCTTTGTCTGATATTTATAATTAACAGTAAACGGTACATTTAGCTTACCTGGAATGTTTTGGTGTCTTTCTGTGGCTCATGAACCCATATAAGAGCCAGGCTGATGACAAAAGCTAAACTAAAAATCACAATCAGCATTGAGAAGCTCCATAGCGGTAATCCAAGCGGTTGGTTTCCAAATATCAGCACAGCACACAGGGACACGCTGCTAACCAGAAGGATAAGCACACAGAAGGCCACCACTTCACCTGGTTCAAAATCTCCAACCAAACGCCCGAGATATGGTTCCCAACGTGCCTTGAGCTGCCCTGTTGCACGCCTCTCCTTCACCTTGGTCCTTTCCACCAACTGGAGTTTGTCTGAGAAAGATTCATACTGCTTTAGCTCACCAGTGTCCTCTTTGAAAGTCTGGGACTCTGAACATACTGGAGAGGGCTCGGCGTTTGCATTAGGAGATGTGCCGTTTTTCAGTGTTGCTTTTTCAGGCTGGAAGCGTAGCACAATAACACTTGCGGCCACAAAAGTATAAGCCAGGAGTGTGCCAATGGATAGGAACTGAACTAAGGCCGGCAGGTCAAATATTAGAGCAATAATAGACATAACAAAACCAAAAACTAAAATGGCATTGACAGGGACTTTAGTGACAGGATTGACTCGTGCAAAAAAAGAAAAGAATAAGCCATCTTCAGCCATGGCATAGATGATTCGAGGGAGGGAGTAGAGGTTACACAGCAGCACAGTGTTCATAGCTGAAAATAGAAAAAGAACAAGAGAAAAAAATTAGCAGTAGACGTTAATTCTGTCATTTGAAACACTACAAGGACATAGACAACAACCCCATTTGGATCATTATATTCATTATGTATATAATTGGCTACCAACTATAGGCCAGTGTGCTGCTGATGTGGTGGGATACACAAAAATAATTTTTGTATTACTTACTTTTAGTTATAATAATGCTTTATAGTGTGGCTATGTATTTTTGTGGTTGGATATATATATATATATATATATATATATATATATATATATATATATGTATATATATACAGTCCCTGACAAAAGTCTTGTGGCTTATCCATTTTGTAGAAACAAAAGCTTATAACCTGACTTTAAATTAATCGATTGGTTTTAGAAATGTCTCATATGAAAGCTAAAACCCTCCCAAATTATGCTCAATATACTAAAATAAATTTGCTTCACTGAAGAAAGATTGATCATTTAATGAACACAGAAAGGTCAGATTTTGGCAAGACAAAAGTCTTGTCGCCTACAGAAAATTGAACAAATAATTTACTTCAAATACAAAAATATGTTGCATAACATCAGTGAATTAAGTAGTGGTGCTGTGAGATCCATATTTAGTATCTTGTATGACTTCCATGAGCTTGAAGGACTGCATCCATGCGGTTCGACAATGATTCATACAATTTGTTGATGAAGTCATCAGGAATAGCAAAGAAAGCAGTCTTACATGCCTCCCAAAGTTCATCAAGATTCTTTAGTTTTGCCTTCCATGCTTCCTCTTTCATTCTACCCCAGACATGCTCAATGATGTTCATGTCTGGTGACTGGGCTGGCCAGTCCTGGAGCACCTTGATCTTCTTCGCCTTGAGGAACTTTGATGTAGAGACAGAAGTATGCGATGGAGCACCATCCTGCTGCAAAATTTGACCCCTTTTATGGTTGGGAATGTAAGAGGTAGCTAATACTTCTTGATATTTTAGGTTATTGATATTGCCTTCCACCCTGCAAATGTCTCGCACACCCCCATACTGGATGTAACCCCAGACCATGATTTTTCCGCCACCAAACTTAACTGTTTTCTGGGTGAATCTTGGATCCATGCGGGCTCCAGTAGGTCTCCTGCAATATTTGCGGCGGCTGTGATGTAATTCAACCGAGGATTCATCTGAGAAATCCACCTTCTGCCACTTTTCCAGTGTCCATCCTTTTAGCAGGCTGTGGGCCTTGGCAAATGCCACACGGTTTTTTAATTGCCTTTTGTTTAGTGCTGGTTTCTGTGCACTGATTCGACCATGGAGGCCATTTCGAGACAGAATTCTACAAACTGTTCTGGTTGACACAGGGACTTGAGGTGACCAGGCCTGGTGGAGCTCTGCTGCAGTGGAAAAGGGGCTGGCCTTGGATTTTCGAATCAACAAACGGTCCTCCCGAGCAGTTGTCTTGCGGGGTCTGCCGGACCTGGGCTTGTCAAAAACATCTCCAGTCTTTTCAGATCTTTTTCTTATTCTTTGTACTTGACGCTGAGACACATTGAAGGTGTCAACCACCTCAGCAGTGGATCTGGTCTTCAGCCTCTTGATAATTAACGCTTTGGTCTCAGGGTGGATCTTAGGCATGTTGTCAGAGGTCAAGTTGCAGTTGATGTGAAGGTCTGGTGTGCTGGGGTTCTTTTTATACACACCCACTAATTGATTGATCAGTAACTGATCACAGGTGAGGCTGTAATCTAGGATTGGGTGCATCATATGACAAGGCGACAAGACTTTTGTCTTGCCAAAATCTGACCTTTCTGTGTTCATTAAATGATCAATCTTTCTTCAGTGAAGCAAATTTATTTTAGTATATTGAGCATAATTTGGGAGGGTTTTAGCTTTCATATGAGACATTTCTAAAACCAATCGATTAATTTAAAGTCAGATTATAAGCTTTTGTTTCTACAAAATGGATAAGCGACAAGACTTTTGTCAGGGACTGTATATGCAAACAAAGATACATGAGAGCAGAATAAGAGATACTATAGGGGAAATGTCTATACATTGACATTTCCCCTATAGAATGGTAGCCATAAGCCATATGAAATAAACTAGTACTTTTTCTTAGTCTGAACACCTTAAATCATAAAGGCAGTTCAATTTACATTAGCAGTATACGCTACACAACAGTCACTATGATCAATCATATTGTGATAAGGAGACTATGGAGATAACTTTGGATGAGTTATTGTTACACACTGAAAAAACACTTACCGCAAATAGAGCCCACGACGACAATGATCCCAGCCCAACTGTAACCACGACGGAAGAAGGCGTCTGACAAAGCTGAATCTGGGTCCAGAGTATGCCAGGGCACAATTAATGTAAGCACAGTGGAAACCAGGATGTAAGCCACTGCTGCCAGTCCCAGAGACACAGCAGTGGCGATTGGTACGGCCTTCTGAGGGTTCTTGGCCTCCTCACTGGATGATGCAATTACATCAAAGCCCACAAATGCATAGAAACAAGTAGCTGAACCTGACAGTATCCCTGAGAGCCCAAACGGTGCAAAACCTCCTTCTTTTTGACTCCAGTTTGCAGGCTCAGCAAGCATGAAGCCAAAAACCAAGACAAAAACAATGACGCTCATGCTTATGATTGAGAAGATGTGGTTGAGGTATGACGACACTTGGACCCCAAATGAAATAAACAGAGATGCTACAAGAAGAATTCCTGCTGCTAGTAAGTCAGGGTAATGGGCTAGAAATGGGACATTCCAGGACATAATGTGTGACTCTGTATAGTTTTGGATAGCATGGTTGAAAATCGAGTCCAGATAACCACTCCATGCGCGTGCTGTAGCTGCTCCACCAATCATATTCTCCAAAATGACATTCCAACCAATGAGAAAAGCCCAGACCTCTCCAACAGACACATAGGTGAACATGTATGCAGATCCTGTCTTTGGAATGCGTGCTCCAAACTCAGCATAACAAAGTGCAGACAGAAGAGAAGCTAATCCCGCAAATACAAATGACAAAATGACAGCAGGTCCCACCATGTTTTTGGCCACTGTGCCAGTCAGGACATAGAGACCAGAGCCAACCATGCCACCGATTCCCATAAGAGTCAAGTCCAGGGTGTTGAGACAGCGCTTCAGGGAGGTGGCCATCATGTCATCCTCTAAAGTCTTGAGACGGTTCAGTTTCTGACAGAGGCGCACAGCCGGAGCACAGCCTCTCTGACAGGACGCCATGGTGACAGGGTTAGAGGGGTTTAAAGGGTGGAATGATGTGGTACCACTCAAAGCAGATTCATCAAGTTAGAATGAAGGTGATCTGTAATAGAAAAAGGCAAGGAGGTGTTAGATTACCTTTAGATAGTTTCACAAAACTTTACAAAGAAAAGAATGTAGAAGGGACTGGCTAGTCAGTCAATAGTCACACAGGGAGGCAGGACATCCTACTTTCTGTTTACTTCTTCGTAAAGTAACCTAGTAAGAGAAGCGTATTACCACCACTATCCTCCTAGGCCTGCGAATAATGACAGCCTTGGCTGGCCAGGCAGTGAAAAATATTGACATCCATGTAAATAACAGTAAAAACGGATAGTCCAGGGCACGGCCTATTCACTTTTTCGCATCCAGACCACAGATAAATGTTGTTACTTGTAGTTTCTAATAGGCCAAAACATTGGCATACGCGCCATCACAGCAGTAGCCTATCTGTTCACGTAGAAACACAATGAAACACGCTTCTTTTGCTGATTACATTAACCGGTAGGGCTGAAGCTGGATCCTTGGGGCGCAGCATCCTGCCCTCGGTGGCGCACGGCGAGAGCAGGAGCGCCTGCCGTCATTACATAACGCTTTATTCCGCACTAGCATTAAAACTGCTGTCGCACAAAACAGCAAATTTTAAGATTTCTACACTTGTCACAGCCGTATGCTACATTTAGCCCTTTGTTTTTTAGCCAAAATATAGTTTAGCATTATATTAATGTTTCCTAACAAAATGGATACAAATGGACGCTCATCTTAGAGCCAAGTCGAGACGCAGCGCCACATCACAGAATGAGCAGGTGAGGTTATTTCGAAATCCAGTATAGTCATCTAGAAGCACACACGTGCATGGACAAAAGCGGTCACGGGAGATGGTATAAAATATAGACGTTATAATCTTACCGATTTTGCAGTGGGTGAGGAGCGGGATGTTGCCAGACCGTAGCGGCTGGGGGTGGATTGAAAGGTGCACCGAGAAGTAGACCGACATGCAAGCCTGAGCCACAAGCTCTTAAAGGAACAGCCGCCTCAAACACGGCTTTCCCTGACCCCACCCTCAGCCCATAGGAGGAGGTAGGGCTAAATGATTGGCCTCTATAATTTAGCCTCCACCCGCCACCTAGCTCAATGGACTCTAGTGTGTATATGTAAGCACGTAGTTCTCAGTGTAGGGTCTAAAATCTGTACTGTACTAAATTATGGTAGCCTACTTCAAAAATTGCAATCTTTGCGATTTTCTAATTGTGTCCATTCAAATTGTGATTTGTTTTTGATTAATCTTGCAGCTCTACTACTACTACTACTACTAATAATAATACCTTACACTTGTAATGCACATTACAAGCCTCTCAAAGTGCTCCACTGTAGTCATTATTCATTCACACCATACTCAGTGGTGGTAAGCTACTACTGTAGCCACAGTTGCCCTGGGGCAGACTAACAGAAGTGAGGCTGCTAATCAGGGCCACCAGCTCCTCCAACCACCACCAATCACGCACACAATGACAGGAATTGATCCTCTGACCTTCGGGTTGGGGGATCACTGCTCTAACCACTGAGCCACTGTCGCCCCTTGTGGTAGTGACTATGGTCAAGGTTAGGATGACTCTCCAGGAAATGAATGGTGGTCAAAGTACTGTAATGTACCAAAAAAGCACTGAAACCCAACGTGTGAGTGTGAAGGGTCTACAGCACAGGGCTTTCTCTAATTAAACCCGTGTCTGCCTGCAGAAACAAGGCCGAGTCAAACTGATGTTTATATTAACTTGGTTGCTCACACCAAGTCCGCTGCACACCCCTATATGGTTGTGCTGTCGGAAAAGGAAGAGGGTGTCTCTGGAATTGTGCACCTCTGTAGTTGACAGACATGTTCTGAATGTGGCACAAATATTTTATTAAAATTTAACAGATTTAATTTAGCTAGTTAGTATATGTTGTAATCAACTTAAAGCTACTCACAAATTATCCATGGTAACTTTTTATGGGGGATTATTAAACTGCAAGATGATATACTAGTATCGAGTAGAATAAAATCCTTACCAAAAATTTCAGCTACAAAGTTAGGCCCACACCATAGGCATTCCCTTGTTAAATGTTAGCCTAATTATTTAAATTACTAGGTAATTACTACAATTGTTTAGATTACGTCTGAACATGTATTTAAAACACTTTGTAATTTCTGTTTTATTTGTGCAATAATTTATTTACTATTTGAATCACTTCAGTCAACATGTCCATATTATGACTTCAAAAAGCACATTTTAGGCTGCCACGAATGTCTCTCACTATAAACAAAGCCCTGATTATTCAATAACCAGACATACATTTGGAAGTCTTGGGAACTTCTTCCACAGAGTTCAATAAAACAAAGGTTTTTCTCCTACAAAAGTCCAGCCACTTTCTTCAGTAATAAAACATATAGTATGTCCTATTCAACTTTATAGCTTGCCTCATTTCTTTCTAGATGTCCTGTACACATATGCACCACATATCACCACCTGTCAAATTCTTCTTGGGTATCTAGAGGCAATCACATTCGGCTTTTTTGGGTTCTATCCAAATTGATGCTGGATTCAAATGATTCCTGACTGAGACTCCTTCTGTTGGAGTTTCAGAATAAGCTCAAGAAGATTCATCTGCATTGTCAGCTCCTAGAAAACAAAAGGTCTGCAATTAATTTAAGTAGAGAGCATCGCCATCTGCTGGACAGCTGATATTACTACTATTGGATGAGTTAACTAGATAGTACTGACATGCCATTAATCCTGTAGTAAATTAAGTGCAAAGCAATGTTTACCTGAGGATTAACAGTGACATAAAACCCAGGTACTCCAGCCTTCTCAAGAGTGTTTTGTTGGTCTGTTACTTTTTGATCCATTTCCGCTACAATCTTTTTATCCATCATTCTTTGTTCTTCTCGAACACGAACTTCCAAAGCCTAAAAGGGAATTACAGTTTATCAAATGTTTACACATTCTCATAGGTGTATGCAGCACAGCTGACCTCTAGCTCTGCTTGCTGGTTAGACTTTAGAAGAGCCAGGTTGTGTGACTTGCATGTCTGCAGAGCATCTTTGTGTTTCCTTACAAGCTCTTGTTTAAGTGCTGCACAAAGTCAACAGGCATTTAGATAATTCAAGTTTTAATAAACCAATTGCACATGTGGTTATCATAATTACCTTCTTATTATAATTCTTATAATTACCTTATTATCTTATCATAAACATTACCTTGGTGTTCACAATGTAGCTTCTGCCTTTGGTTGTAGAGATTTTTCTCTGTCAAATGTTGAATATCCAAGAGTCCCTGCACTATTTCATACACTGTCCCATCGATCAGAGCCAAGGCCAGGTCACTGAGGGTGTTGTAGGACAAACGCTGTTGGAAGGAACTGAATAAGAAAAGAAAAACGGTATATAATACTTAAAATAATAATATTAAAATGCGATTTATTTAAGAAAGAATACCTGGGTAGATCTTTGACTAAAGTCTGCAGTTCTGACAGGAGGTAATAGTGCCTCTCTTGCTGTTTTGTAGTATCACTGCCAGATACTCCAGGATAAGCGTCCATCATCTTTGTCTGCTAATTGTAGATCATTTGTTAATATCATGGATCAGATCTGTAACTAGTTGCTATCAGCTAGACCAGCTAATTTCGGACAAATTGCGTAATTCAGGAACAAAAAAAAACCAACCCGTTAACGTCTCAGTTTAATTATTTGATAACAACAAAAGGTGCTTACATAAAATACATATAACTGCCTTGAAATAAAATTTGTGCGGCTGAAAGTGAGACTACAGGAAGCCTTTTTTGGCTAGCTTTAAAACCATGAGGACCCTTTAGCTGTCTTATAAAATGCCTGTCTTTTCTTCATGTCGAGACAGCAGTAGCGCGCATCGCCGCCAGGTGGCGAAGTGTGTCACATTTAAGGAACCTAAAGCTCATCAGGTATGACCACACACGCAACACCACCAGCAGGCATTTACAAAACATACATCGTGCTGTAAAAAGACGTCGTCGCATTTAGCGGTTCTTTTGTGAATGGGGAAGGTACGTCGGGTTCATTTGCGAGTGACTTTTCATATAGAATCAGGAAAAACTGTTGAGTGTTTTATTGACCTGTCTTTAGGCTTAAGGAGGGGCTGCTCGGGGGTCACCGTGACATCGCCAAATCAAATCCAGTGGCCACAGTTGCCTCGCTGTGTCGCCTTCTGGACTGACTGAGTGACTCCGTGCGCGTCTCTTTGGCGCGCTACTGGTGGGCTGTGCGCCGTCACTATGAAATGAAGAAAACTCAGCTGCGGAAGAGAAGAGCGCTATTTAAAAGGACGCACATGGAAACAGGAGATATCGCTTGATCTGTTAAACCTTCAAAATGTCTAGAAATACTTCTCTTTATTTTCGGATTGTAGAGGGCAGGAATCTCCCAGCCAAAGACGTGTAAGTAACATTTGTACCACTCATTTCTGGATAGGTAAGAAATTAGATTGCATTTATTTCTTTAATTAAGACTTATCAACAAGCATGAATGTAGTGCGAGTCTGCTTTTAAACCTTAGACAGTATAATGATAATCACAAACCTGTCTTTGTCTCTTTTGTTTAATATGTTTTGATAACCAGTTCTGGAACAAGTGACCCTTACTGCATTGTTAAAGTTGACAATGAAGTTGTGGCCAGGTGAGTGTCCTTTACTATGTAGTTTTGTATGTAGTTTTATGTATAGTCACTGGAGATCTGCTTATCAGGCTATAATTTAGAGGTGAGTATATTTAAACAAGGTGGAGTTGTAGTGTTTGGTTATGACAGAGGTGCCAGCAGCTCCTCCAACACAGAAAACCTGATACTGGTTTGGCTCAAAAACAACCAAAGGTAACCATGGAGAGGATGCATCAATTAGCCCATTTCGGGTTTGTAATGAACAGGGACCACTCAGAGGGACTAGATGTACATATCTTAAGTTTATATTTTTTTTGTTTCTATATTGACCCCTTCTTTCACTATCATAATCATATGTATTACCAATACTTAAAAGTTGTGACCATTAACAAGAACAGGAGGCAAGTACAGTAGCTGCTGATCCATCTGGTATAGTGCGGGACACAGCACAATGAGTCACTGTAACACTCTCACTAATTATCTAATACTTGTGGAGTTTCTGCCTAAATGACTGTATGATGTTCACAGATAATGTGACAGCAAATACAAGTGGGAAATAGCTTGGCCCACTCACTAAAACAGTGATTATTAGTTAAGACCATGGACACAGTATGCTTTGAGCTATCTAACTACTTAACTCACTGCAAAAGGCGGGCCCCATCTATTTAAAAATGTTCGTCTTTATGGAGTATTGTTTTTGAACCTTAAATAGGCACCCTCAGTCAGTTTGGTCTTGACTTGGCGCTGGCATAAGTTAACTGTTACTAAGTAAAACTTTTATGAACAAAGTTTCCTTTCTCACCTAACAAGATGCAAAGACATTTTGTAAAATTTATGATTTTTAAGGACAGGTAACAGTTATAATTAAGGGGCTATGGTTTGTGATTCAATGTCTACTTTTCCATATCTGGAAAAGTAGACATTGAATCAGGCTGTGCATTTTAATAAAGGTATAGTTTCTAATGAAGCAACAAACAAGTGCAAATATATTTTGTGCTCTTTTTGACTGTTTTTATTGCTTTGCATTAATGTGTCAGCACTCTGGCTATAAGTTCTTCAGCAACCTTAACATAAAGAAATGTTCAAAGGGTTTTCTAGTGCCGCATGTTTACACTTACAGTTATTTGTTATTAGCTCTCCAAAAAATTTAAATGAATCAAATTTATTTGTCTTAGTAAAATCTGCCTAGAGGCAGTATTATCTAGACACATGGTGTGTAAAGTGAGTTGTCTACCTGTTCTAGGACAGCCACTGTGTGGAAGAACCTTAATCCTTTCTGGGGTGAGGAGTACACGCTGCACCTCCCGATGGGATTTCACTCGCTGTCTTTTCATGTCATGGATGAAGACACGATTGGGTAACATTGACATCTGTCCCTAAATAATTTCATTTTTACATCCAAGTCCTGGGATAGTGGAGATGATTAAGATGAGATTTTCTAAGCTATTTCTGGGCTTAATTAATGTGTTGGGTTAAAGGCTCACATTAAATCATGGAAAGACTCACATATTTGAATAGGTAAACAGTACTGGACAGATGGTAGCTCACAGGAGTGATTAGGTTGTGTTTTTCCTTGTAATGAGTGTATTGAATTCAATTCAATTTCTAACTAGAACAAACCTGGTTTGTCAGTTTGTCAGTCAATTTTCTTTTTTCACTGCAGCCATGACGATGTGATTGGCAAGATTACTTTGACCAAGGAAGCTATTGGATCTCAAGCTAAAGGTAAAGATATGGGAAGGGGCATGCATAGTCATTAATAATGTCTGGAGTGCATGACTATTGCTTTGAGGGTAAACATGCAGAGACTCCTATAATAACAAAGGGAAAAAGTCAGAGCCACCGAGGAGCCAGCCTACTTCACAGTTTATGGAAATGTTTGCAGTGTATCTTACACTAAAATGTTTTACTTCAGTATTGTGCATTCTAATTCTAATTCTATGTAGATATTGATCAGCCCACATGCAAACACTGTACATAAGGAATAAAGTAGAAGCTGCCTTTTGGAAATTTTGTGCATGTTCATATAGCAATCACACTTTTCTCCTACATGTAGCAAATTTCCTCGGAGAGCATAACACTCCCTGCTCCTTAATATAATCCACCCACAAACAGGTGCCTTGATAAAGACTTAATCTGTGATATTCCCACCTATCAGAGGTCTTAGTATGTAGCTCTCATACTTCTTACGCAATGTCTAACTTTATCTTTGTACCTCAAAACATAACGGGGTTAAAAACCATTTTGTATTTATCAGCAGCTTGTTGATGCCACTCTTAAGCACCACCTGGCTGGCATGGCCTTCAAATCTATGATTCATTGCTACATGTCGCTACTGAGTCAGTTCCTCCTTCGCAAGAAAAGCTAGCTAGAGTCTAGCTGTCACACTGTATAGCAATCCTTATGTTTTGAATTGATAAAATAATCTCTTCAAATCATACATACATAGAAAATACATAATAGCATTTGATAATACTGTTTCTTTAGGTTTGGACAGCTGGCTGAACTTGACAAGGGTCGACCCAAATGAAGAAGTTCAAGGGGAGATCCGCCTCAGTCTGGTCCTGCTCAAACACTCAGAGAAGATCAGCCTGAGATGTCAAGTCATTGAAGCGAGGTAACACAAGCAGAGGCGGTAACGCTCCTCCAGAGTATACTACATTATACAAACAAATGTCATTATGTTTTTGTGTAAATGTTGGTGCTTTAAAGTTACCTTGTTTACATATTACGTAGTGCACAGAGTATGTGAGGTTAGTTTGTCCTGGTATTGTTTTAACTGTTGTATAGATGAACCTTATCAATTATGCCCCAGGCCTCTTTGCTCCTCTCAGAGTCATTCTGCTGCTATCACACCATTTAGTCAATGCCCCATCTGTGTGTCTTGGGCTGCAAGATCCGTCTTTCTGACAAGGACATGCCAATCAGAGTTTCAGTCCAAGGTTATGTTTAGCTGAATGACTTTAAACTTTAAATAAGTTGAAAGCACAGCCATTCAAATCTTCCTTTTTTGCGGGAAACATTTAACACTATAACATTTTGTTTTAAATATTAATGGTTTTGTTTTTCAGAGATCTTGCCCCTAGAGACACCTCTGGCACCTCTGATCCTTTTGCAAGAATCATCTTTAACAACCACAGCGCAGAGACCTCAGTAAGCTTTGTCCGTGTACACCATGTTCTGTCTGTGCTAAGGTCACAGCGTCTTGTCCTTCTGATGTCATTCAGTACTAGAGGAGGAAATATTGTATGACATATGGCACAAAGAGGATTTATTTGTGCAACGTGTTTTGGGTTCAGATTATTAAAAAGACACGGTTTCCTCACTGGGGGGAAACTCTGGAGCTGGAGCTTGACCTAGAGGAGCTGTGTGAAGAAGGGCCTATCACCGTGGAAGTGTGGGACTGGGACATGGTTGGCAAGAATGACTTTTTGGGGAAAGTAAGCTATCAGTTATAACAATTAAAATAGTTTTTGTACAGGATCATTGTTGTATATTTGTGACCAATCAATATTCCACTTTGCTAATTCTCTATTCGCAGGTGGAAATCCCTTCGGCGTGTTTACACAAGTCGCCTCATTTGGAGGGCTGGTTTCGTTTGCTGCCCCTGGGAAACAATGAGGTTGATGCTGGGTGAGAATGTGTGTTCCTGTTTATGAGTTGTACTGTGGATTGTTTGTCTGAGTATTTCCAGACTGGGAACCTGAAGCAGTAATTAGTATGTTATTTTAAACCATTCAGTGAGTGGTGTCCTGCTTATAATATCTTATCTTAGCTTATCAGATGAGATGAGGCAGCTAGAAGTATTGTTTTTATCTGCATTTTAAGTTTGGTTTGACAAATGCAGGCTCTTGTCCCCATCTAAATTTGTACTCATTGCATTCAAATTTTGAAATAACCTACATTTTGTGTTTGATTCATTTTATGCTGCTCCCAGTGGTAAACTCGGGGCGCTGCGTCTCAAAGTGCGTTTGGTGGAGGACCGTATTTTGCCCTCAGTGTATTATACGCCTCTTATTGACCTTTTGGTGGAGTCAGTCATCTCTCCTACAGACGTATGTCCTGGTATTACGTGTAATACTGTGTGGTTTTCTCAGTTACTAATGACTGAATTCGTAATGTATCCTTGTGTGTGTTGTAGTTTGTAATTGAGCTGGTTATTCTGTCATCAGGTGGAGGAGATTAGTGCTCTGACCATGCTGGAGGAAGTGACCACAGTAGAGAGCCGTCAGGATGTGGCCATGACGCTGGTGAAGATTTACCTGGGGCAAGGCCTCGTGGTGCCATTCTTGGATTACCTCAACACCCGCGAGGTCAACCACACAAGTGAGCTCAGATCTTTAATGAGTAACACAATGAAGAGCTTGTGCATTTCTGTTTTTAGTCCATTGTATACACTACAAAACTCTAGTGATTGGGAGGAGCCTCTCTAATAATTTGTCCTTGTTTGTTGTATTTGCCAATACAACAAACACAAAGCACAAAATGTTATTACAATATGTTTACTTAGTATTGCACACTAAACTTTTTCTCTTGGCAAATCGGTCAAAATGTACTCAAAGCCATACAAATACTACTTAAATCCAGCACTTATTATCTTATTTAATACTGACATATTTTCCTAATAGACAAAGACTGATGGACTTTTGCAAGAACAAAATAATCAGCATGTATTTAAATCTAGTAAATATAGTTCATGTGACATCAGTGAAAAAAGATGGGCAGATGGACCCCCTAACATTGATTACATTCTGTGCGATCAGATATGAGGGTAAACCAATTATGACATTTCATAAGGGGCTGTAGTGACTCTGTGGTCTGAGTGTTTACCCACCAACCTGAATGTTGGCAGTGAATACTGTTGTTTTTGGGTCCTTGAGCAAGGCACTCCACTCACCTCATCTGTGTATGTGGTGTGTGGGTGATTAGAGATGGTGTGGTGTAGTAAAGTGTTGTAAAGTAAAATGCTCTATAAATGTAAGTTAGTAATACTCAAATATATTTCATACCAAGATGGGTTTATTTTATTACATTGTCTATTAGTGCCCTCTAAATGTCAATTGTTGTATTATATTAAAATGACATTTTTACCAATGTAGCACTATTCAGACCAATATAGATTTTAGTTCTGCTTTAACTTCTAAGATATATTATTTAATAGGAAACCATATTTTTATGGCACTAACATTAAAGGCCAAAGTTAAGAGTTAAAAAAAACATATATATATATATATATATATTGCATGAATTCAAACATTCACTCTGAACAGCTGACAAAATCTTAGTCTGTCAGTGATTTGGACATAATGTATTTTCCCTTCTGCACTGACCTGTTAAAGGATGCGGCTACTCATGTTTTGCGTGGGCATAAAAACCTACCAGCGCTGTATTTATGGCCCTAATGACAATCACTTACTCACCACAACAGTGCGTTTGTTCTCTATGGTTTGTGTGTTAGTCATGTGAAGCCTCCACAACACGTCCCCATGTTGTAATTCACACTCAGTTTTGCTCCGTCGATGGGTTTTATCAGTTACTTTCGGATAATAAGCAGAGTGTTTCTATAGCAACGACTCACTATTCAAACTGTGCTTGATTAAGGAAAAAATACTTTGGAGGTATTGACTCACAGTGTTTTCAGTATAAGTAGTAGGTTATTTGCTTATTAGTTAGTAGTTATAAGCTCTTACTTAATTGACTCCCCCACTATTCAACTGGGAAAACGTAAATCTGAACCAGTCTTACATGTAGCTGATTGGGTGTGAGTTGCCAAATAGAATCTGTAATATTTTGTAGCTATATTTATATTTCACTGATATTGCACAGTGGTATTTTTTGAAAATATGTTATTCTTCCTCAATTGTATTTGAAGTCTGACTTTTCTATTTCAAGGCAACGTTAATGACTGCCTAATTGATTGTAGAAGATTGTCAAACAGAACGATACAGGAAATACTTTACACCACCCACCCATATACACAACCTTACAGAAAAAAATGTGCTGAAAATTAAGTCTTGTTGCCATGGCTATATCAGCATTGTCACCATGAAGAATTTATGTAATGCAGCACAGAGCTTGGTGTGTCCCCTAGTTTGACAACATTTCTGAGTCAGACAGGCTAATTATAACATTGTGTAGCTACAAAAAAGTGCAGTTTATGGCTTTATAAAATGATGGCACATTATTTTGTTTAATTGTATACAGTATTTAGGACGACCTGCTGAAAATGATCAAAGTGGTTTGTGATTTCTGAATTGTGACCTTAGAAAGATTTGGGCATTACATTTAAAAAAAATTCAAGTCTGGTTAGCCAGGCGACATTTCATTGCTGGCTAAATGGATGTAGCGTTCACATTTCTAGGGGGCATATTTCCCCTTGAAATGAGTATAAATGTGTTTTAAATGTGAATGAGCTACTACATGTGAATAATGATAAAAATAATAATGCAAATTTGAGGCTTTATTTGCAGTGTTTTCCAGTCATCTGTGGTGAAGGAGTTGGGACAGGAAATAGTCAAATGAAGTGGCAATGAATACATAAATAATCTAGAGTTCTCTTCCTTTTTTTGGCAGATAGCAAATCTGTAGCCATGTCCGCTTTCAGATTCATTTAAATAGTCTTTAACATGCTTAACCTATTAAGGCAGCTTGATAATATAATATAAGTAAATAATAATATAAAACATAATTGCTCAGCTAGATGCATTTTTTCAAACACCTTGTAACCTGTTAATTAAAAATTAATCATTATTTTTTTGATAATTAATTATATTTTACCTCTTTTACAGCTGATCCTAACACATTATTTCGGTCCAATTCTCTTGCCTCCAAAGCAATGGAACAGTTCATGAAGGTGTGTAAAATGTAAAAATGTCTTATACATTATATTGCCAAAAGTATTCACTCACCCATCCAAATAATCGGAATCCGGTGTTCCAATCACCTCCATGGCCACAGGTGAATAAACTCAAGCCCCTAGGCCTGCAGACTGTTTCTACAAACATTTGTGAAAGAATGGGTCGCTCTCAGGAGCTCAGTGAATTTCAGCGTGGTACTGTGATAGGATGCCACCATCTCAGTCGTGAAAGTTCCTTGCACCTAAATATTCCACAGTCAGACTGTCAGTGGTATTATAATAAAGTGGAAGCGATTGGGAACGACAGCAACTCAGTGATAAGCCACGTAAACTGATGGGGTGGGGTCAGCGGATGCTGAGGTGCATAGTGTGCAGAAGTCACCAACTTTCTGCAGAGTCAATCGCTACAGACCTCCAAACTTCATATGGCCTTCAGATTAGGTCAAGAACAGTCCGTAGAGAGCTTCATGGAATGGGTTTCCATGGCTGAGCAGTTGCATTCAAGCCATACATCACCAAGTACAATGCAAAGCGTCGGATGCAGTGGTGTAAAGCACGCTGCCGCTGGACTCTAGAGCAGTGGAGACGTGTTCTCTGGAGTGACGAATTGCGCTTCTTGGAAATCTGGAAATCTGATGGACGAGTCAGGGTTTTGCGGTTCCCAGGAGAACAGTACTTATCTGACTGCATTGTGCCAAGTGTAAAGTTGTGGAGGGGGGATTATGGTGTGGGGTTGTTTTTCAGGAGCTGGGCTTGGCCCCTTAGTTCCAGTGAAAGAAACTCTGAATGCTTCAGCAAACCAAGACATTTTGGACATTTCCATGCTCCCAACTTTGTGGGAACAGTTTGGAGATGACCCCTTCCTCTTCCAACATGACTGTGCACCAGTGCACAAAGCACGGTCCATAAAGACATAGATGAGAGAGTTTGGTGTGGATGAACTTGACTGGCCTGCACAGAGTCCTGACCTCAACCCCATAGAACACCTTTGGGATGAATTAGAGCGGAGACTGAGAGCCAGGCCTTCTCGTCCAACATCAGTGTGTGACCTCACAAACGCTCTTCTGGAAGAGTGGTCAAAAATTCCCATAAACACACTTCTAAACCTTGTGGACAGCCTTTCCAGAAGAGTTGAAGCTGTTATAGCTGCAAAGGGTGGACCGACGTCATATTAAGCCTTATGGAATAATAATGGGCTGTCATTTAAATTCATATGAGAGTCAAGGCAGGTGAGCGAATACTTTTGGCAATATAGTGTATATTGGTTAGGTTCATGTGTATGTTAGAAATACAGACAGATAAAGAACTTCGCTGCATGTTTTTGTTGTCAGGCTGTTGGCATGCTCTATCTCCATGAAGTCCTGAAGCCAATCATCAACCGGATTTTTGATGAGAAGAAGTACATTGAACTGGATCCATGCAAGATTGACTTGAACAGACTTAGGTAAAGACACTCGGCATGTTCAGATTCTCTTTTCAAACCTGAACCCACTGAACCAGTCTGGATCCTGGTGCTGCGTGACACATGTTACACATGGGAATTTGGTGCGTGCAGTTCACAACGTAGGCGTTAAAATGGTCAAATGGAAAGCTGCCACGGGAGACAATCTGCTTCCTGTTATACTTTGCCCCTGAGAGGAAGACATTGGTGCAAAAGAAAAATGAAAAAAAAAAATGTAAAAAGAGAGAAGGCTGTTGCCTGGCAACTGCTCTGAACCCCCAGAGATATCCATCAGAGCGGGAGGGGCAGATCCAGGATCAGCCATGACTGCAGCCGTCATAGAGTCTATTTATCTTTCTCTGTACACTCTGGTGTGCTTGGCATGCGCCAGGGATTGGCAAAATCAATAATCGATGCTGCCAGCTTGTATAATTAAGAACGCAAAAAATTGTCATGGATTATAATCATGGATGCAATCTCATATTATAATCCAGGCAGATGGGCTCATCAGTGCGGTCTGTGCATCATTTCTAAGAGGATAAACACCAGGTTGTGTTAAGAGGGACACAATCATTATTAATTATTTTAGACAGTTCATTGGATTGATGCACCACTGTAGGTACTGCCATTTCCATTTTACAAACCAGGCGCAAAGCATCCAGTGTAAAAACATATGCCCAATGAACTTTTCTTCCAATGTGTGGTTTAGAAAAGGGTAAAAGATAATACAGAAACATTTTTGAGATAAATGAACAATGTCAAAAAATCACTTGTTCTTCCTTCTTAAGGCGGATATCCTTTAAGGGTGGCATGTCTGAGGCTGAGGTGCGGGACAGCAGTGTGGAGATGCTGCAGATTTATTTAACCAGCATCATTGACTCCATTGTGAACTCAGTCGATCAGTGTCCGCCCGTCATGAGAGTGGCCTTCAAGCAACTGCACAAGAGGGTCGAGGAGCAATTTACTGAACCTGAGAATGAGGTCAGTGTGGATGAAAGTTCCTGACAGAAAGCCTATAGCAGCCAATTGATTTTACATTAGGCTTGTATGTTGAATGTTCTGCTTCTACAGCTTTTGAGCTAAATGGATAATGAAAAACACAATAAGTTTGTTCCATTTAAGAGTATTTTATAATAACTCACATTTTTAAAATTAGGTTTCCTAATTTTCAAACCTGTGACTAAAGGTGAGCGAATTATCAAAATAACAATGATATTGTGAATGCTGTTTTGTAAATTTAAATGTTAAATATATAATTTTTATAATAGAAAATGCAGCAAAAAGAGAAGTATAAAGCACCCATTCTTTACTTTACTTATTTACTTTATTTTACTTTTGTGGGTAATTTCACAGTTCTTTTACATTTGTCTGATTCGTGTAGAATCCCTCAGTCGTCCAGGTAGAATCCATGGCAAAAGGAGAAATTCAGTTTGTCAACTGGACAAAAGTTTATTTGGTCGAATACGTTTCACAGCTTATCCAAGTTTCTTCTTCAGTTCTGAAGTGCAGCAGAACTGAGGAAGCAGCTTGGATGAGCTGCGAAACGTATTCGACCAAATAAAGTTTTGTCCAGTTGACAAACTGAATTTCTCCTTTTGCCATTTGTCTGATTCTTTAACTTGAACTCTTTCAGGACATGTTTTAACACATTTTTGTTGAATTGACCTAATATCGTCACTACAGTCCTCCTAAAGGTATACTTTTTTTTCAATATTGCCCACCCCTACCTGCGACTCTAACATATTTCTAACTCTCACAAACCCATTTAGCACATTGATAATGAACACATGTATGTATTTTTTCTCTTTGTTTCACAACCAATAAAAGGTTTTATAATAGTTTTTATAGACACAGACACTGCTGATTTTGGCACAAACCGAAAACAACATTTACTTTTAAAGTGGTACACCACCTTTAAGTATTATTATAACTATTATTACCAATTTCGCCATCCAGTGCAATAGTGTGGTTAACCTTTGTGTTTGTGATAAATATTTTTAGGATGTGAAATATTTGGCCATCAGTGGATTCTTCTTCCTCCGTTTTTTTGCTCCTGCGATCCTGACGCCAAAACTGTTTCAGCTGAGGGACCAGCATGCTGACACCCGCACAAGCCGAACACTGTTACTACTGGCCAAGGTATCACTCAAAACATGCATTTAAATCTATCCAGAAATAAACACAGCATGAATAATTTAGCTGTGTCTAGACATATCACTTACAGTAAGAGCAGGAAAAAAACAAAAGCAGTTTAAAGTTCTGTGTATATTGATGTGAATGGTGGTTGATGCAATTTATTTCTGTGAAAGTAATTTGAAGGTAAATCAAAATGACTGCAGGAAGCAGCATAATCAATAGAGATTCATGCACAGGTAGGTCACTCTGTCTCATATAAAGTTATTTATGGAAGAAAAACAGCAAAACATCAATAGGAGAATTCTGTACCATTGTGAGATAAACAATATTTTTACCATTTGCATGAAGGTGTTGGTAGAGTGATATCCTGTTTGGCATATTTATTTTTTTGATAAGGACTTCCACACAATTGGAGTTAGTTGTGGAGTTTTTAATGATTGGAGTTTGCTTTGTTGAAAAGAAAATGTTTGGCTTTTTTTTTATAACCAAGTAATGCAATACTGTACGGTGCCAAGTCATTCAAACAAATCCAATTTCAAGCAAAGTAGGTCAAGTTTCTAGGAAATGTGATGCCATTAAAAACACATTTTCTCTCAAGCAGTATTATTTGTAAGTTATACCTAAAGTTAGACCTTAGTAGCTTGGTGTTGGTGGTTGCTGTCCATGGTGCTGAAGCACTGTTGCCATGGACTTGAACAGAGAAAGGGGAAGGTGCTATTTTTACCCTGTGAGCTATGGCCTGAGCCTGGTTCAAAGGGGAGCTTCAGAGAGGTGGTCGTGAGGGGACTTCCTCTCCTCCATGGGCCAGGTGTGGACCCCACAAAGGGCCACGCAGCAGGAATGGCCCCAGGGACCCATTTGATGTCACACTTTTAGGTGTATATACTGTGTACTTTTAGGTGTATATATAGTGTGTACTTCACTGACAGCCAACGCTCAGAGAAAATTAATGGTCAGCTCACATCACATTAAGGGGAAATATTCTTGTTATTTATAATGAAGGGTTTCATAAGGGGAGGGTGGCTGTAGCATAGATCTTTAGTTCTGGTTTTGAGGCACCTACTTTTAGGCAGCTGTATTATAAACAGTTTTCTTTTATTGTCCAACTTTTTTTTCTAGCTTTTCTAAACTATTTTATTTCTAAATTCCTAGTTCAAAACACATTTTTTCTGTAACACTTGAAACAATACGCCTGGATTGTCCAATGCAATCGCTATGTCTGTATCATAAATAAAATAGATAAAAGGTCCCAGGTTGAATTCCTGGACCAGATGGGACAGCAGGGGACTGTATAGAGTTTACATATCCTCCCTGTGTAGGTTTCCTCTTAATACTCATTTTCCCCCTACCACTAAAAGCCTGTACAATAAGATCCACTTCTGTGTACGTGAAATACAGTTTGCAACCAGGGTTACTTTTAAGGGAATACATGAGACAAAATGTAAAAAAGCATGTAAAGAAACATTGATATATATTCAATCTTTTTTCTACTGCTTAATTTGTGAATTTGCCTCTTTGTGTCTTATTAAACTAACCACAGTTTAGATCATTCCTTTATAAAATAAGACTTGCTATTAGAAAAACCATACATTTTTCTCATGCAGGCTTTACAAAGTGTTGGAAACTTGGGTCTTCAGCTAGGACATGGGAAGGAACAGTGGATGGTACCTTTACACCCCATTATCCTCCACAGTGTGGCTTCAGTCAAAGACTTTCTGGACAAGTTAATTGATATTGACCACGACACAGGTAAGCATGCTAACCAAGCAAGCTGCACTATTCCACTAAGGTTCAGGGCTCACGCTATGAGCTTATCGGCAGCAAGACAGGTGGCAGATAGAGAGGTACTGGTGTTGTGTGGTGTGAAATATTCATAACTAGCTGAGACAGGAAAGACATGGTTAATGAGCTGGCTGGGTGTTGGGGTGAGAAACTGCAGGTGCTCACACACGCTACACTGGTTAGCCCACATGTCTTAGCTGCTTTTTTGTCATCTTATGTCAGAGGTTGTGGTTCAGGACTGCCCCCCCTCCTTCTGCAGATCAGGTTTCACACCCACTGTTTACCTTGAAAGGCCAGTTTGACATTTAGTGCAGGTCAGGGGGGAATGAATGATATAAGAGGGCTCTTGTTATGTCATGTCAGGTTTTCTCCACTATAGTGCATGTTGGCCCCAAACATTACCACTTTAATGTAAGAAAAATTTAATTTTTCTTTCACTGCTGCAGCACCACCTTGTGTTTTTTGTGACAGTCCTGAAAAAACAGTTGTAACTGTGCTTCATGAGAAACTATTAGAAAATAGACCATGGTCAAGGCACTGGTGCTATTATCAAAGTTTGATAAACATCTGTTGTGTGCATGTATGCATGTTTCACAGTGTCGGAGGTTCCACAGAGGGCTGTTTTCATGCCTTCGGTCACAGTCAAAGAGGGCTACCTGCAGAAATATAAAACTGAAGGACCACAGCTGTTGTCCAGGTTTGCCTTTAAGAAACGGTATTTCTGGTTGACCAGCGAGACTCTGTCCTACGCCAAGACGTCGGACTGGCAAGTGAGTACTGCCACCTGGATTATGAGGTAGAAAAATGCTTGGTTAAAATCATCTGAGCAATCTATCCCTCTTTATTTATTTGCCACATTTTATAAGCAAAAATACTTTCAGGTGTATATAAAATCATTAGGGAAACGCTATGTAATGTATTAGCAATATTTGGATTATATTAATATCTCACTGAATTATGTTTTTACAATATTAGATTTCTATTACTCAGCTTTATTAATCATCACTGTTGCGTATTATTGGACAAGTAAGGCTTTTAAAGGAATCAGGCAAGTGTTGCAATATGAGTCATTGTAAAGTGTTACTCTTATATTTATCTGCAAGAATCTGTAGTGTTTACAATAATCGATCCAATTTGACCTGTGGTTTTGAGCCAAAAATAGATGAGTAAACTTTTGAATCAAAGTCATACTAAAGTGACTCACCCATCATTAGCAGCTGATACGCTCCAGTGATAAATCAGACTTGTCCTGTGAAGGACACTTTATCAAGCAGTTTCATAAAGAGGGACATTTTAGTTATCCACAACTTAATGCATTTGCGTTGATCTCCTTGTGTGGACATCATTAGTTATTACTGTGTGCTGCCTAACCTTGTGATAATGATGCCACATTCACCAAACTCAAACCGAGCGATAGGGGACAGCCACTCTCTGTGGGCCTGGAAAAAGCTTAGTCTTTGAGCCTTCCTTCTGCTTTGTGTTATTGGAATAAAGGACAAGGGTTAATTGAAGGCTGTGGATATTCATGCTAACATTGCAAATCAGATTTTAGACAATGTCCTGGCCCCTTTCTTCCATATTGGAGCAGTGTAGCCTCAGCCTCCCAATGGAAGTGGCTGATTTACACTTTAAAGTGGCTTTTTCTGCTACGCTGATCTCATTAGGTCTCCCTTCTTGTCTCATAGCTCCTCATAATCTTATGCATGTAAAATATTTCACCGCGACATAGTGTGCTGCTAATTAGCCTCCTAATCATGTTACATTCAATTTACACCCCTGACATATGTTAGTATGAGTCGTGATTACCACTGTGTACACTTGTCTTAATTGGAGTTATGTGGGCTGAATTGTTGCAGGTGCGCTCTTCAGTTCCCATTCAGTGTGTATGTGCCGTGGAGAGAGTGGATGAAAATGCCTTTCAGCAGCAAAATGTGATGCAGGTCGTCACCCAGGACAACGACGGACAGCTGCACACAATATACATCCAGTGCAAGGTTGGCCTGTCAACAGCACTTACAGCACACCTACACATATACAACAACTATGCACTGTGTGGTTAACAATTACTCTTAAAACAGCATCAGTTTGTACAGTCAAACTAACCACAAGCATAATCCCTGTCTATTCCAAACCTTGGTATATATAACCTATAAGAGAGAGGAATGTCTGGAAAGCATCCAGCTAAATGTGAGATTAAATATGAAAATCACTGCACAACAGAAATGTGATGGTCATCTGAAAAAAGCACACACACCCAGAATCTCAGAATAGTGTTGCATTCGTTTATCTTGAATAATTTGAATAATTTGAATACTTTCTTGAATAATTTGAGTTTAATTGCATTTTCCTCCCTTTAGAATGTCAATGAATTAAACCAGTGGCTCTCAGCAATCAGAAAAGTCAGTATCTACAATGAACGCATGCTGCCCTCTTTCCACCCTGGAGCTCATCGCAGTGGCAAGTGGACCTGCTGTCTGCAAACAGACCGAAATGGTACATTTTACTGACCTCCAAATTAAACATGTTTTTTACATAACCATCTTTGAAGCAAAACAGTTACGTCATTTGTCTTGGTACTTGAGGAAAACATGGATAACTGACATTATTTTAGCTAACTATATCCTTGAAGAGAGTGAAATTTAATTACAAGAAGCAATCTGGAGTATTTAATCTATAAAATTACATATTACTGAAATTACGTAAAGTAGGGTTTTGAAGGGAGATTTTGTATGTATTTTTTCAGTTACAGGCTGCAGTCGGACTCACTCTGCTGTTACCCTCGGTGATTGGAGTGACCCCCTGGACCCTGATGTAGAAACCCAAACCATTTACAAGCAGCTGCTCCAGGGCAAGGACAAACTCAGGTCTGTGGAAAAAAACAAAACAAAACAAAACAAAAATCACTAGCAGTTTACAGTCTTAACACTAGAGGGCAATGTCGCAACAGTCTGATGTCACTGCTGGTCATTTTTATTGCAGAGATGAAAGAGTATGTAATGTATGGTAATGCTATGATTATTGCTCTGCAGGAAGAAATATCTGGAGATTTCAGATGCTGATCAGAAGACAAGCAATAAAGAAAAGAAGATCAACTCAGGTGAAGCAGCGACTCTAAAAATAACCATGTACAATGACAAGTAGTGGCAAAATGTATATTCAAATGTATCATAAAATAACCCAAACTAAACACTGACTAAATACAGATAGTCGTACCATTTCTGGAAGAACAGTGTGGTTTTCATACCAGCTGCAGAACCCTGGACCAGCTCTATACTCTCCATCAGGTGCTCAGGAGTTCATGGGAGTTTCTTCTTGAACCCTTGCCCAGTCCACATAGGCTTTGTGGATCTGGAGAAGGCATTTGACCATGTTGCTAAGTTCAGACCTGCATGACCGGAGCAGGATCTGTGCTAACAGTGCTGGCACTGGCACTAAGTCGGATCTATTCCCAGTGCATGTTGGACTCTGCCGGTTCTGTTCATTTGTTTATGGATAACAGGGTCAGTTTCCTCTGCAAGGTGGCTGGAGGAAGTGTCCGGGGTGAGAGGAGTCTGAGAGTCCCTGCTTAGACTGCTGCCCCTGTGACCCGGTCTCAGATAAGCAGAGAACATGGATGGAAGGATGGATGGACTGATAAAGCATTAAATATATTGTTATGTCTGTTCTGAATAGTGTTAATTGTGATTGTGGAAATGTGTGGTAGTAATTTAGGTGAAGCGGTGTTAGCACAGTAGTAGTAAAATTGAAGTTAGTGGTAATAGTGTAATTGTTAATGTAATTATTTTTGACTTGTGTGTTGTAGAAGGTGCGCAGTGCAACGTGAAGTCAAAAGCAGGTCTCAGTGTCCCGGTCCGTCTGTTGGCAGTGATCACAGATTTGGAAAAGGCTCATAACGCGTTCCAGCGCCGAGAGAAGGAGGACCCCAACTGTGTCATACTGAACCACTAAAGCCCACTCTGCCCTGAGACACTGCACAGCTGAGGGGGTAATGCACTGTCCCATATCTAGACCTATGAACATGATCTGTGAGTATCTCTAGATCCAACATTTCAGTGAATTCTCCCAAAAGAGATAGAAATCCCTATACTCACTGCCACCAGCTGCCAAAAGGGGGGTGATGATGACACACAATGATAAAGGGGACTTTGAAGCAAGATCTAACATGATCTTTTATGTAGATAACAAGCTATCTGTTGCATGCCCCAGTCCACTTGTTATATGTGAAAATAATCTTTTATACTGTATATGGACATTGTACAGGACACGAGTCTGTTTTTATGCAAAGCAAAGCTTTTTGTTTCAGTGTAATGTACAGTTTGTAAAGCATCTTTTGAATATTGCTTTTTATGATCTTTATTTTATTTTATAAATAATTTTAATGGATCACATGGATGTAGCATTTCAGTCTAGAGTCAGACCACCAGGTCTTAGTGTACACTTTAATGCTTTTGTTTGGTGCTATTACTTAAGCCAGAGCTTTTCAAATGCAGTTCAATTTTCATCTGCTTGATTGGTGTTTTTCTAGTTTAGGATAAATTGTGGAAGCCATTGCGAATGTTTTATGGGTAACATTTACCTTAAAATGTATCATCGTTATATAATGGAATGTATGTGCCACTGTAAATGGCTTATGTCATCATGTTTGATATGCCAATTTCAAGAAGATAAGGCATTTTTTTGAAATGTTGAATATGTTAACTATAGACGTGCAAGTCATTTATTTACACTAATGTGGAAAAAAGTTTATCATTTTAAATACATTTGTATATATTGTTTGAGAGACTACATTTTAAGCCATAACAATAGTTACATTTATAATAAAACACTGCACTGTCCAAATCTATGTTTATATTTTGAATTTAAAGTTTTTTGAATGTAACTACTACTGTACTTTTATTTATTTCTAAGATAAGGTCAAAAGAACAGTGAATATAGTGCTTTAGGAGTGTATTATTTTGCATTGAATTATTTCACTATGTAAAACTGCCTAAAGGAAGTATTCATTTCAATATCTTGTATTTTATTTCACAAACGCTGTTGGTTGTTAACTGTGAAACAGAACCAAATGTATTATTCGGAAAAATCTTCAAATACAAAAATTAAATAATTAAAAATCTTGATTATTATGTTCACATTATTCAGCTGATAACAATGGTTGACTGGGGACAAAATTACATCCATTGATTCATGAAATTACGGGAAATGGTCTTAGAGAACCCAGAACAGTACTAAGGCTCTCAGTTCTAAAAAAAAAATATTTAAGAAAACGGTTCAGGTTTGAACAGGAGCCACTTACTTGGAGGTCATTGTGACAGTTACCTTCTTCACTCTGGTTGCATAACAAAGGATCTTTGGGAGAATGTGGGTGCATTTCAGTACATAATTTGGCTTTGCTTTCCATTCTCATTCCAACCTGCAGATAGAGGACACATAGATCTCATTCTCAATACATGGATCATGTGAAAGCTCAGAGGCTGCACTAGCAATTATTAATGACTGACTGACTGCAGGTGCTGTAGTGAACATTCAGATCAGAAAGTTTTTTTTGTGTCCAATGTTTTTGTAATTACAAGGTAAACATTTTCATGTTGATTTACTCTTATATGGGAATGGGGACACAGTTAGGTCGTGTTTATGGAACTAAAAAAATGATTCTACTTTTTTTTTTTTACTTTGGTGTCAGAGCAGTTTTAGTTACAATTGTGGCAGTGGGTTCTGTTATGGTGGGATTACTAGTCCAATTAGCTGTATTCTTTGTGCCAGTCCCAAATTGACAAGGTTAACTTGGGAAGTAACCTATGCTAAACAAATATGCTGCTGATATTATCCAGTAGTAATGCAACAGTAGTAGACCTTATTACCCAACAGCAAAATCTCATTAGACGGGCGAGTAGCACACTGCACATTGACATTACATTTTTTGACAGCAAGGTGAAAGTAAGTAAAAGTATTGGTAGCAAGACCAAATCTAGCTCAGCTCATTTCTATCCATCTAATGAGCAGCACATGAGGGATTTATGGGAAAAAATACTCAGAGCCAAGGTGACAAAAGGTCAAACCAATTCCCCTGCTGTGGGTATGTTTATTTTCCACAAGAAAGACACATACATGCAACAATGTCATCACCATCCAATAAAGACTGATTAGGAATAAGAAGCCCTTTATAGTTAAACCAATGACTATATATGTGTTAACATGAAGACACTGTTTACAAGAGAAAGTGTGAAATGGGCACTTGAAAATGCTAAAACAATCATGTGGTTTACAGGTCAGAAGAGCGAAGGGAGCAGCCAAACGCCGCTCTGTGACCCCTCCCTCGGCTAAAGATGCACAGTGCTAAGTCACCACTCTATTCTGGTGATGTCTCCTACTGAAGCCATGACATTTTGTACACAGAAAAAGGCTATTTGTTGGACTTGCTCACCGGTTAACATGCACCTCTAGGAGAACATTACTGTACTTTTAAAGGACATGAACCCAAATTCAATTCACTCTCACACAAATGTAGCAAGACAGCATTTAGGAGCAAGTAGCACAGTTTGCAGTGGACATAAAAGATCTACACCGATCAGGTATAACAATGACCATCATCAAACAAGTTTCTATAAAAAGATCAATATTAATCTCCTGGTTTGAATGACAAGGTGTGCTGGTCAATTCAACCCCATGGGCTGCAGATTCACCACGTGTTCAGCTTTGCTCTGCATTTGAGAATGTGGACAACTAAAACATTTTGAAATGTTAAAAATCCTTTAGCCATACATTTCTTATATGGTTATAAAGTTACACTTGATCGGTGTGGTATATATAGAACTACTGGATGTAATGCCTGGACAAATAATATTCTGTCACTTGTAATGCAATATAAAACAAATATGTATGTAACACACATTGATAAACAACAATGTTATAGTTCTTTTAAGCACAATCAGTCATAAAATACATAAAAAAATATGTTTTCTAATACATTGCATGGACATCCTCAGATCTCAACCTTTAGTTTAAAAACAGAGGTAGGCACCCCATAAGGAAAACATCCATTGTCATTGAAAAAACAAAGATCTGCCATGTTGCTACACATAAGTAATGAAGAATATATGTTTTGACAAAAGAGTAAATTGCATAAACACCATCATCTCTCTGACTTATTTAAGACAAACAAAAGTCCACAGAATCTGTACACACCTGAAAAGTCTAAAGGGCCGGCGTCACTCGCGTTAGTTAAAACTAGCAAATGGAAACGCAAAGATACTTGAGGCCGCAAGATTCCCTGAAACATTGGAAGCATTTACTCGAGCTGTCATGTTTTTGTAAAGGGCGTTGGAATTGTGGAGTTCAGACTCACAAGAGGTTTACAAGAGCATATCAAGAAATTTGAGTTTTGCACAAATTATTTTTTGTTTATTTATAATGAAAGGATATGGGTTGTGTGAGAACTAGAATTCTTATGTCTAAATTAAAATATTTTATAAGTGATTATTGCTTAAAGTTAGTACACCCATAAGATGTCACAATTCAGTGTACACATTTCCAAATGCAGATAAATGCAAAGGGCATCAATGGTAACATAGGCGTAAGAACATTTTGAAAGATATTGAATTTAAAAACAAAATTGTCTTGTTTACAACTGAACATACAAAATTACTAAACATGTTATAATAAATAATAAATGAAGACCGCTTTACTGTGAACTTTTCTACCATACTTTCTTATCCTGGTATCGTGTTCTTCATTCCCTTCTCTTTAAATAAACAAATAAAACGGACAATTCCCATGGTGGCCAAAAAAATGAAATAACCTTTTGGGGTAACACTTCCTTGTCAATAGATTTGATTATGAGAACCCACAACTCCACATGAGGACAGCTGTACAATGCTTCATTCCTTGTATTAGACGCTCATAACATGTCATACATATTTCAACAGTCCCTGACCCTGACAAATGTTTCTTTGCCAGATTTGTATGTATTCATGTTAAAATGTGCCTGTCTACATCTGGGCCCCTAGAGTCATGTTCTGACATTTATATACCAGAAGATTATATAAAAATAAATAAACTTACACCATTGACTCAAACTGAGCTTAAGTTTAAAGGTACATACAGTATAACACTGGAAATGTAGAATATATATCATTTTCAAAGCATTGCAAGCTAGTTATAAACACCAACCTAAAAAACTGTTGTAAATACAATTAAAACATGAAATCAAACCATTGCCTCAAAGTGCTATGGAAGACTGTGATTCACCCCATAATGTAGCTCACAGTTCGTTGTTGCCCACACAGTAGCTCACTCTACAAATTATAATTGATTGGATAAATTTATGTAGAATTATGCAGCTCAATCTTTTATCTCTGAGTGAAGAAAGCATTCTCCATCTTGGACCTTCAGGATGTCCTTAGCTCAAGAGCATTAAATCTAAAAAGGGAAAATACAAGACTTGGTATCAGCTAATAGATTTGCAGTAATATTCAAATTGTATGCTGGTGGAGAGGAGCCAAGAGAGATTACAAATGGCCCTAATAACAACACTCAAGTAAAAGTCACTTTACAAATAAGCCAGCTCTAGACCTGAATGCAATGACTTAAGAGGTATACTAAAAGTTGTTCTCAAACTGTATGCTGCCATAGTCCTATACTGATATTGTGTATGGTGAACCACTGGTGAACCTGGTTTATTTGTATATTTCCTGTTCCTAATTTGAGTCAGATTTGGTTTGGTGGTTTGTCATTTTTTTCATTTAAACTAGATTTTGCCCCTTTTGAGTATTTTTTTCTGAATGACATATTTTATGCTATAGTTTAAACATCACTTAGTCTTGATTCAGCCATAATACAGTAACACCATTTTAAAACTACTTTTTTTTTTTTGAAGGGCTTAAAAAACATTGTGGTTTTAATTGGGGACATACATCACCCTCCTTGCACCTGTGTTGATTTTATCTTCTCAGTATTGCCAGAGTCACATTGTTGTGAGTTACAGTGGCCTCTAATGGGTCGTGCCACCGGCTGCTCAAACAGTGAGAACCGTAATGTGGGCAGTACATTTGCAAGCCTATATTAGCAATTCCCTCCAAAACGCACAACTCCACAAGGTTAAGCACAATATAAAAATGCAACCGACAAAAATCCTTTGTGTATCCATTTCATGCACTCCATAGGATTACTAAATAGAGCTGCTTGTAAAATGGCATCATTGCCCAGAGCACTTTTAAAGCCAAAATCCATTTCACTGGATAAACATTTCAGCAATATTATACTAGAAGTCAATTTCCAAAATAGGACAAAATTATTAATTTAACCTCAAAATTAGTGCTATACTTTTTAGCCTAAAAACAGCATATCCTTGAACATCACTGTGTGGAAACGTTAATGTAAATAACATTCATTTTGAGGCGTTAGCCATCTGACATCTTTCCACTCTTTCTACTTACACAGAAAGTCAGCACCGTCATCATCACTACAAAAGCAACGCGACAAGCAATTAACATCAGCTGACCTCCAGCTGCCAACATTGGACCACGTCAGTACATTCTTACACCTTTAAATATGGTGTGAACTACATGCTCACAGGAGAAATCTCTGGTTACATGAATCAAAATATTACTCATAACCATATCATGTGGCTGCTCTTTTGCCACTTCCACAGTCTGAGTTTGTGGGCGGCATATTGGACCATCATGCAATGCTCCCTGGCATGAACAGTGAATCAGCAAAGCAGTTGTAGCTGCTCATCAGTCCTTTAAGTTGTCTTCGCCAACCCCCTGCGCTGCTAGCTCAGTGAGGACATTGTCCAGATAATTGGGGTCCGGGTAGCCATGGCCTGTCAGGTTGGAGCCAAATTCAGTTTTGTGGTGAATCTCGTTCCACACCACAGTGTCCGACTCCCCCGTGGTGCTGGATGTCCCGATGGTGAAGATAAGGCGGCGGTCCCAGGCCATGATCAGCAGCTTCAGAACCTAAGTTTAAGATAATAGCAGATATGCTTTTAACTATAAACTGATCAAACATAACATAATTATTATAAAATATTTGTAAATAATTTCTTTGAAAATTTGCTGGAATTTCTGACAGAAAAGTAATAGAAAATGCAATGCACCCCAGTTGCGTTTGGGATGGAATATTAGGCATTAGAACCACCAAAACTGCAGGTGAACACAATGAAAAGTGTATATTGTCATGTACACAAGCTGAAATTAGTGTGAGCTCACACTTGGACTTTAGAACCGTGCCGTGCTCAAGCACGATTGTGCAGGGTTCTATGTTCCACACTCACACCTGCACAACAGACGTCATCACACGGCACTGTTTATTTACATGTCGCGCAGCAGAGTCAACGCTTTTAGTGGAGAAAATATGTCCAGCGGCATGAAATATCTCTTAAATAGTGAGGCAGATATGAGTCCTGCTGCGATACGCGTTCCTCTGCGAGTTTATGAATATAAAAACAGCTCGGAGGAGTGAGGACAGACGGAGACGAGACTGCAAAACTTCTCTGTCCACAGTCCTTATGGAAGGTAAGTGCGGATTCGCCGTATGTTTTGGAGCGGACTTTATTCACTGTTTTCCTCGTATGAGTGACATCTGCGCACCTGACAGGGTTTGTATAATGAAGTCATGCGTGTGCGCGTACATGAGCAACCGTGCCGTGCTTTGGCCCACCTCCTTCAACCGGGCCAAAGTTCCAACCATGCCATGCCTGGGCACGAATCGACTGCGCTCACACTGGACAAACGTACCGCACTTTAGGGGCGATCCGTGCTTGGGCACAGTTCTAAAGTCCTAGTGTGAGTGCACCCTAGAAAACGCCTGCTCACCTTCCTGCCTTTGTCATTGTCAGGGAGGTAGCAATGTCGTGGAAAGCCTCTTGCACTGAACTTCTTTCCAGGGTTGGGATGCTCACTGGTCTGAAAAACATAAAATATAAGACATAGATAATATGTCCAGACACAAAAGGACAAAAATAAGGACCAAAAAAAATGAGAAAATTGTATCATAAAGGAGCTACATAATAAAAGCTACAAAACAAGTGCTTCACATTGATGAGATTTTTTAAATGGTGACTTTCTGGTGTAATGTTATTTAACATTTGCATAAAACAACAAATAAAAGATAAATAAGTACTGTCATTTCAAGGATTTGGGGCATTTGTGGGAACGCTTCTCTCAACTTTTTTGATAAACTGATTCAAATATCATGGTTACGATTCTCTTTATGCTAAAGGAATATCTGTCATCTTTGAATTCAAAGTGAGAGAGCGGTGGGTGTGAAATACTGCATTGTACTCTGCTGACCTGACCTGTCTGATGACCTCCAGTATCATGGTTTTCCCAGGGGACACTAATCCTGCCGTATTGGTGGGAAAAGGTCAGTTTATTGACTCTATTAAAGCTGGTCTCTGCAGTCAGGATGAAATATGCCGCCCACTTCTCCTGCACAACCTTAACAAATCAACCCACAACCCAACACTAAAGAACCAAATGACCTTCATATACAAGCAATAAATCTACATTCATTCCATAATTTATCAAATGCATGTTTCTCTACCACGATTTATGATGGCACCTCTCAATTTGTGTGATTATGAGAACCAATGTTTCTCCTCATCGTTCTACTGATGCTATTTTTTCATTATTCTACCATGACATGGGTAGATATGGCAAGTTATGAACAATTATGAGTAGTGTATACATTAACATTTAGTTTGAGTAGTTTGCCCCAAAAGTGAAACTTTTTTTTTTTTAATTTACATATATAAATTTATAAAACATTTACTTTTAAAATGTTCTGCTGTTTATTAGGTTCAGATGACACTGATCATTAACTTCATGAACTCTGTTATGTTTTAGCATTGTCATTCTGAGTTCATAATTGCTTTGGTTTAAGAGAAATGGACTTTTAGAAAGGTTAAACCTCTGACCTGGATGCCAGCAGGAATGTCGTAGACGATGCGAATGGTTTTGGAGTCAGGGTATCCAGGAAGGCAGTGGGGGATCACATGGTACTCCATCTTCCCAGGGGGCTGTGTTCCTGTTTTTTCCCCATAAATGGTTTTACATGTGGGGCACTGCAGACTGCCATCCTGGGTTAAAGACAATACAGATAATACAGGTCCTCAATCCAATAGTGAACTGTGCACCCATCTTAAAACAAGCCAATGCTTCGAACAAATGTTTTGTAATCCAATTATAATAAATGCTACAAGGGTGGACTGCATGAACTGCTGGACGTTATACATCCATTTTAGTAACTATCCACACACACTGAAATTGCACTACTGCCCATCACTGAAATTACATTGTTGATCCTACATGAGGACGCTCATATTGAAATCTAACAAAGTCATTTAAGTTTCTAAAATGTATTTGCAACTTTTGTCATCATTTCTCAAAACTTGTATGCAAAGTACTGTTGCTTGCAGTGACATCACACCATTGTCTGGCTACCGGGCCTGTACCCACCTTATTGCCATTGTTGTACATGGCCACCAGGCACAGCAGATGGTACATGTGACCACACTTGCCAAGTTTGCCCACCAGCTCTGGCTTGATGCCTCTGTGCTGCAGGACGCCCTCATATCCCGACGCCATGGACAGCCTCTCCATACAGATGGTACAGTCCTGGAATAACCAACCAAAATACTTGAACTGTCATTGGGCCTGACAGTGTGCGTTTATGACACTTTCACACTTTGTTAGGACGTCAGACTGTGACAGACTGTGTCCTTTCCATGGGCACATTTTTTCTCTGCTACTTACTTCATCTGGTGCGACTTTAATCTTGTCTGTGTATCTTCTCACAACGTCCTCAGGATTTTTTCCTACAGAAGAATTAAGACAAAAGATGACAGGGTTGGATTCAAATATTTGCTGATTGCTGTCCTGTCACGGTCAAAGATTTGTCAGAAAAAAAGACATAACAATATCATGTTTATTTGTAGATTTTGATTACTATAATCAAATGTAGTATGGCAATAATACACAAGTCAAGCTTTTCAGTTATTACAATTCCTCATTGCTGTAACAATATCAAGATCAAATCTGTCATAACATTTTGCCCTACTTGAAATATACCATAAATAAGACATAGCCCAACACACCAGAGAGTGAATACTCCTGTCTTTTAAAATTAATTTTGATTGATGACCAACTTTCCTCCAGTTGTTGTGACAAAGGAACAGCTACATCTTGCTTTTTTAAACACAATATAGATTTGTCACTTCAGCAAGGTCACCTTCAAACTGACACATAGCAAGCAGCCATCCAAGCACTCCAATGTTAATCCCCAGTGCAGCAGTGAGCACGGCTGAGAGCACCCCTGGCTTAAACTGTTAATATGCTTACACACAACCTCTATTACCCCTTTGTGTGTTCATTTGGGCAAATGCCAGCGGTCAAGGGGGGTAAACCAAGGCAGAAAACTGTCAGGTGTAAAGGAGAGGAAGACAAGAGAGTCATGTGTGAACTGCCACTAGTATTTGGTGTCTTCATTAGTCAGATCACAGCTTTGACCTTTTAAATTAGTCAGAGTCAAGTTCACTGCACAGGAGAATACCACATCTCCAGTCAGGCATTAATTCAACACTGTTTTTCTAATTGGCATTTGGCATAACATTATGACCCCTAAAAAGAAAATTAAACTAATTACTATTATAGCATCTTGAGACATATTGGGCAGCAAGAAAATTATTGCCTCATATAGGACTTTTCTAGAACCTCAATGTTACTTTAAACTTTGGTGGATTATTCAAAGTAGTAGAAGTATTTAATTACTGAATTTGAGTTTGTCCAGGCCAACTGGAAGGCCTGGATCAGAATATTATATTTATTTATAATTTATTATGATAAATGCACCACTACTAGTGTCTCTGATCTTCAGTGATCATTATCTAGGATCAAAGACACTCAAGGAAAGGCTGGAAGCAGGTGATGCAATAGGGACAGAAGAGTTGGCTGTTGGAAGAAATCCAAGCAGACCAAAAACAATTGAGGAAAGTGAATAAGCTGCTGCTCCTGACTCTAATGGCAAGTGAAAATGCAGTT
The DNA here is from genome assembly GCA_029959045.1 of Taenioides sp. WSHXM2023. NCBI lineage: Eukaryota > Metazoa > Chordata > Actinopteri > Gobiiformes > Gobiidae > Taenioides > Taenioides sp. WSHXM2023. The sequence continues at coordinate 13,992,351 of CM057089.1, forward strand.
TTAGCACATGAGCAAATGTTGTACATGGGGCCATAATGATAAGTTTAATTTGTGTTTTTTCTTCTTAAAAAAAAACCGAATAAAACAAAATATTGACACACCCCCCGCGTACATCTGTGTGAAGAGTAGAGCAAAGGAACAACGAGGAAAGACAAGCGGAGGACGAGGAAAGGCAAGCTTTGTGCAAGCAAATAACTGTACAGCTTCAGTGATCAATTAGGACAAAGTCTCCCAGGGGAAGCCAGGGTTTCCACAGCTCGCCTTGACCAGCACTTATTTAAGTAGACGGACGTCCGACTGCACTCTAGATCCACTCGGAGACACTGGTACAACTATCCCCTGTTAATTACTGTTCCTGCAAATGCCCCCATCAATCAGACTAAAGAGTAACACCACTTACTTTTTATGGAGGTCTGAAATCTATAGCTATTATAGTATTCACAGTAAATGGGGAGGATTAAAAATGTAACAGTGACTATGCGAACAACAGTGTTTACGTTGCCATCTAGTATGACGCCATAAATTTGCCTATTGTATTAAGAAAATTGTATTAATCTGCAGAAACTATATTCATATCACAAGTTAAGTTAGTTATTTCTCCAGACAGTAGCAACTCTAGACAGTTTAATCAAGAGTCTAGACGTCAGATATCATACAGCTTACTAATCGGATATTAAATGTGTATCTTTATCACCCAATTCTAAGAGCAAAAGCATATTTCTTTTGGTTAGCAAGACAAAGTCTGCAAACTGTCAGACGGTTGGCCCATTCTTCGCTCCAGTGAATTTCGTATTTTACACTCTAAAAATACAGAGTGTCGACATTTGCGCTCCATTGCCCCCTCTGTCCTTCCTACCTCTCCTCAGGTGCTTCTTTTTGGTTTTGCGCCGCATGCCGTTGATCCCCGGGACAGGCTTTAGGTCGCTCTTGTTGATGGTAGGTGGGTGCAGGATGGGCTTGGGGGCTCTCGTCAGACAAACGGGTAAACCTGCAGCGCACATCAGGATACCTGTCATACCTGACGCATGTGAACAGCAGCAGCCACATCACACCAACAAACGAACAACACACAGGAGAGTGGAGAGAGCAATAAATACAGTGTGCTCGTCAAGACAAGACAGTAAGAGTAAGAATGGGTACTATTAGACATGAGACAGGTATGGGTTCTGTTTGGCTGTGCACATTAAATCAAAAGTTTTTAGTCTGCAATCTTCTCTTTTAAGGTCAATTTTATTATGCCGTTTATATTTATTTATTTATTTATTGTACTTTTAATGTCTTTCCTATTTTGTAAAGAACTTTGAATTACTGTACAAATTGTGCTCAACACACTTGCTTAGCTATGGGATTAAAAGCTACACCACTGTTTCCAAAAATGTAACCATGGCATGCCAGTACTGGGCAAAAACATCAATTCCAAAATTATGTAAATAACATTTTTGATAAAATGCTTGAAGTGTTTACTAGTGTACTTATTTTGCCATTTCATGCACAAATTTAGACCCCAAAAACTGAAATGTTGATACATTTCTTTACTTTGACCCAGACCAACTCATGCCTTGACATAATATTGTTGGGATGCTACAAGTCAAAGTGTACCTGCGAGTGCTGGATGTACTGGTCCGGATCCGGTGAGATTCTTCACTGGGAGAGCAGGAACACTAGGTACCAAAAACAAAAACAAAAACAAAAACGCACATCTTCCATTAGCAAATATCAAAACAATCTCGAGGGACCTAATGCATTCTTCACACCTTGTAAACGGCACAGAGAGGTCTTGTGTCGTGACTGCCATTAAAGTGAGGGAGAGAGGAGCATGTTGTCTCCTCTGTTTGATATAAAACAGAGGTGATAAAATGTCACATGCGCTTGACCATGGAGACATGAACGACTGCGATGGGATGAGACAGTCTGAGTCAAGGACAAAGCAGAGCAGCTAAAACTGATTCAGGCTGACATTTGGGAGGGTGGAGTTCACTGCATACACACAGTATGACTTCAATACAAGAGGTGTTTAGAAATTGCTTTTTAACAGTTGTGACACTAATAATCTGTAGAAATTGTGATGGTGAAAAGGAAATGAATATCTTGGCTGTATTTGGCATTCAATTTTTTGTGCAATTAGATTTTGTTCAGAATCAAATTTTGTGGATTGGATACACGCACACTTTTTCATAAGTTTGAATGCCTAGCGGGTCTTGAGACAGCACTATACAAGGTTAAGCAGTGCCATCACAAATAATCAAAGCATTACTCAAGCAATCAAGATTCCAGAAAAAGTATAATTTATGTACCGGTATTGCACCCTGGTATAGGCAATTGTTCAAAAACCCATATGAAAAAATTAAAGGTCTCAAGCCCTAAATGTACAGACAAATTTACTGAGGTATATATAAAACAGAAATATGGTGCCGATTCCACACTTAAGTTCATGTTGCTGACCATTTTTATTAGATGAATTCATAAATTGTAATTGTATACAGACAAAGTAACAAAAGCCACAGAATAATGAGTTGTTTCCTAGCCCCCATTTACTGATGTTAATAACCGCAGAAGCACATAAATATGAGATGTTGAACTGTGCGGTGGCTGAGGTCATTTGCCTGTAGCGTTTCACAAATCTGCATCAAGAGAGCGCTTTGATTTTAGCAGAGCTCTGTTCCTGTGCCAGAGTGCAATAACAAAAAGGATGCGAGGCCCGAGCGAGGCTGTCCAATCTTATCTCTGCGCTGGGAAGTAAACACATGCTGTTTCGCACACCAGTGGTCCGAATACAAGGAGAGAAGATCACACCTATTCTGTGCATGGACCACAATAAAGGACAAATAAACAGCTCTTACATGAAATTAATGCAGGTTTACGGGACTATAAAGGGCTCTACTTTGATTCGAGTACAGATTATTGTGGCTGATTTCACACTTTCAGTCAGAGGATATAGACAAAAACAGGCTCTACTCAATACCTGAACGTGCTGAATGTCATTGAGGAACACAATTGGAGCTCCTCAAGAAGGAGAAGCAGCTGCGCTCATCATCATCCAACATAAAAGGACAGGCATTTGTACTAATCTGTGAAAACTGATGCCTAAAAATTAAGTTCTCTGCAGCAAAAATTCCATAATGTGGCACGATTGCCATCTATCAGTTCTAGTCTGGCAAAAGATTTTTGGGGATGTAGTTTTTTACTAATGTCAAAAAAACAAAAAACAAAGACATTTTTACAGTGTGTGATTCAAAGTAGAATAAAATTAACCTCAATAACAAAGGCATCAAGTACTGATAATCATGCTCATGTGTAAGGAAACTAATTAAAAATGCCTTTTCATCTTTACACTGGTTGTGATCAGCTCAACTGCACTGCATAATAAATATGTAAGGTTGAACAGCTGCACACAAGCACAAAAGCCCAAGCCAGCAGTACAAACTTATAAACATTAACAAGACCACTGTAAAGCAGTTCCACAACAGGACAATATAACTGCCTCGGTACTTCATCTGTTATGAGTCATTAGAAGTACAGCACAGTTATTGTGCACACTTCAGTTCTGAGACGTCTACCTTCAGCACAGTGGGCTCAGTTACCTCTCCTAAATTCACGTCAAATGAACAGAACTTATGTTATATGTACCGTATGAGTCTGTCTTAGCCTTTTACTGTTCTCTCCTAGTCCTGGTCTTAACCAACACTGCACAGCAAGATAGATTTTTGCGATATTTGTTAATTCACAATCCATCTTGAGAGACTCCTGCTGTAAGGTTAAGCAGGCAGGCAAACCAATCACAGGTCAGCACTGAGGTTTATGTAGAAGCCAAAGGCTAAGTGCCCAAACAAACCAAAACAAACATGGCAACGCCGACAAATATACTTCAACCTATATTAGCGAAAATATGGACTATTTTTTTGTGATTCAACAAAGTGTCTTTCACTTCAGGTTAACAATTAATGACATAAAATCACTTTCCACTAAAATATACTGTGAAAGAACTTGTAAAAGCGAAAAGGTTGAAATATTCCTGCAATATGTTAATCTGAATTTATAAATAAAGTTAGTAACAGTTTAGTATCATAATAATGTAGCATTTTACAATGTATGGGTTTTATAGTAGGCTACAGTAAACACATTTATGAACTGTATTTAGTTCATAAACACAACACTGATGAAATTAAGACTCATTTCCTGTTATTCCCAAGTCTTACTCAACCTAATCACTCCCAAATTAAGTTTCTAGAGCACTTCTAGTACAAAAATGCTGATGCCAAACTAATATGTAATCATGCGTTGATTATGCAGCATGAAGATGACGGGAGAGGACTGAGGGAGAGCCCATTGCAAGCATTTAATTACACTGATGCAAGTAGTGGGAGGCAAGGCCAGCCCACAGAAACACAAACACTGTGCCACTACCTCAAATGCCCCAGTAAGCATCAGTAGCTCCAAAAATGTTAAAAAATTTGAGTCTAGTCCCAATTGAGATCCTTTATTTACTCATTAAAGCAGTATTACTCTATATTATTCATATATTATATTAATTTGAACAAGAACAAAGTACCAGATAATTATTTTTACTTGCATAGCTTTGTACTTGTACTGTTCAACCAACTGCATTAGGTACACATCCTTATATTATCAGGAGCTATACATCTGACGGTGCATTGGCCCAAAATCCTATGTAAGTAGTGGCCCTGAATTGAAACTGATTAAATCTGTATACAGTTGTTTCTAGATTTACAAGATACAGATCCATGCGCCTATTTTTTCTCTTCTAAAATGTTCATGGTCCATTGTGGATAATTTTAGAAGTGTCAGTGAGGTTGACAAAATAAAAATAAATAATGAATAAAATAATAATAATATAATAAAAATAAAAATACAGAACTCTAAAATACATTGCACGTGTGACAGATGTGCATAGAGAAAGACAGGAAGTGGTTAGCATGAGCCTGAGAAACAAATCATGTGAAATCATCATATGGCAGAAAGTGTTCTGTTAGATATATAGTTCTTTAGATGTGAATCCTGACGGGTTAAAAGGTACATTGGTCCCAAAACACGTAAGTAGTGCTCCTGAACTGGACTCGTCAAATCTGCAAAGTACAATTTAAGCACAACTCTGCACCATCTATTTACCATTATAAAACATTTAAAATCCACAGTGACAACTGTATTAAGTTGACAAACATGGTGACACAAACAGCAGTCCAAATTTTCATCAGCCAACATAAAAATGATTTAATAGGCAGAATACAACCTTCCCCATTACACACACCAAAGCCAATTGTTCTTCAACATCAGAAGATCAATATATAAGCTTTAACCTTTGACCTCTCTAGAATGGGGATCTTCTAACTTGCATTCCCTACACAAAACTGAATCAGAGAAATAATGTTATGCTTGTTTAGAAACAAACAATGGTCAACACCTTCCCTGTACCTAAGTGTGTTTAGGCGTGTGAAAAGTAGATCAGAAGTTTGAAGCGGTGTGTGGGTTCCCCGTTATCTATCTCTTGCACTGTTTGTGGGAATGTGCATGTAACATCTGAGCCCGTATGATTTTGTGTGTGTGTGCGTGTGTGCGTGCGTGCGTGTGTGTGTTTGACTGTATGCTCATGTCCCACAGAGTGCATGTTAACCACACTCATCCTGTACGTCGAGCCACCCGCCTGGGAACCTATGCTCCACCGTCCTCTTCCTCTTGGCTGCTCAGACTTTCTCACATTTGAACCCCTTCACTTCAAAACACTATAAATGATCATTACTCTAGAAATATACAGCTCTAGAACAGTGAAAATGGTGGGTTATCTAGGAATGGGCCTATAACAGGTATTAAGGTACCGCAGTTTTAAATTTAGGATATCAATAATGTGAGGATGGGCTTCTAATGGTATTGACAGAGCCAATGTATTTTGTCTCCTCAGACTTCATGAACAGATCGTTTTGGTGATTATACATCTATAAAGATATTTATTGATCTGTATAGTACACACTTTTTTGTTAATTTGGTCTCTTGTTTGTTACACATGATGCATGCATCTCCACTGATCCCGGTCATCATACTGTGGTAATTGTAGAGCCCTGGTTTTTACGGGAATAATAATTTTGAGTTCAAATGGTTAAAACTATAGTTATATTCCCTCCTACCTGGGGCAAAGTCTGCAATAGAAAGCTGAAGATGACTATGTGAAAACGTGTTTATAAAAGGAAAATACTCCTTTCTTGTACTTATAGTTTTAAAAATAGCAATAACCATGCAGCCAAGGATGCAGATTCTGCCAGAGCACTTTGGCAGTACCCCAGCTCTCCCTATAGAGAAGGTTATGGGGGTGGTGTTTACCAATAAATCCTGCATATTGCCGCAGATATTCTCAGAGTGTAAAACAAGGTCAGGCCTAGCCACAATGAGGTGATCAGAAATGGGCCACGGCAAGTCTTTGTGAAGAACTATTATTCAAACTTGCATTAAGTGTGTCTTCCCCCATGAGCGACAGAACTAAATCAAATTGGATCAGGAGAGGTTTATTTTTGTAAAGAAAGCAGGATAGGGACTGGAGCTTTGGTTATAAAGGCCTGGCTCAATTTTTTTTATACTTTGTTCATTTCGGCGAATTGCTGTGAGGTCAGAGCGCTCTGCTGAAGCTCCCATTTTTCCTTGATCCATTATTCATTCTTCCCCAGTGGAGCTGCGCCTCCACGGTAAATGGTTTCCACAGCTACACTAAAGCCGCCTTCCTAGTGACCATACACACATCATGAAACCACTATGCACTTCTTTGCCGTGATGGTCCACACTGTACATATGAGACTTGCACATCCCATGACACAGCAGCAGAAGCACACAGTGTGATAGTAACAAACGAGTTCAAAGCAGGAGCCGAGTGAATGATCCAGTGGAGCTGCAGTATTTCATGCCTATTGGGGACAACATAAGCTCATTATGGAGCAGTAACCATGGCGCGCACACACAAATGAGAGACAAACTAGTCCTCTGAAATATCAACACAAGAGAAATAAGTAGCAGTTTCCAATAGTTGACTCAGTGTAAGCACAAATACACTGATTAAGTTTTTTAAGTGTCTCAGCAAGAGGTCGCTTTTGGATTAGTTAATTCTGAAAAAGCTATTAGACTCAACTCTCTCTTTGGAACAAAACCTTTTTTGATGTGCTGTGTTTGTGGTTTGATACTTTGATTAACCAATTACTGCTTGAGATTGCTTACTGCTTGTGATTTGTTAAAAAAGCCGTATCACTATTTTTTTTTAGAGAGTTTACGCTCACCGGGATTGGAAATCAACCTGTCACCCAAGAAGTTAGCCTGGTAAATCCAGAACCACCAGAATATTCTGCTGTTTTACAGTCTGGTCACAGCTTCCAAAGTCAAACAGAGCTGTGCAATCAACTTTGCTCATTGCTCATGTATCATTTAGAGCAGAGGTGGACAATTATTTTTCCCCAAGAGCCATACTAGAATTGCATGGCATGTGGCTCATAGGTGATGAATAATGCCGATGAGCACATTTCTGTAAAATATAGGCTACTTTATTCTATTACTATGCTATCATGAACAAAATCTTGCTTAAAATATGCCAAGGGCTGGATGCGAGCTACAGGCTATGAGCTGCAAAATTCACAGATCTGATTTAAAGCAAACTTCTCTGACCTCAGATTAACAGCATTTAGTGCTTTTCTCATTGATTCTGCAAAAGTCTGTCATATTTTTAATCTTCTATATTTTTATTCTGTTTTCCCCCTCAGTGTCAGCACATTGTACTGATGCATTATTGAGTCATGTAACCGGATGTTCCTCTTACCCCGGGGGGATGGCTCCTCTGGCTGTACCCATGGAAATCCGCTGGGTGCCGGGCCGGTTCAGGTTGTTCTGCCCGTTGATGGTGAGTGCGTGGTGGCCGTGTGAGGAGAGCGAGGGCATCATGGGGGAGCAGGGGAAGTTGGCTTTGGACAGCGGCACTTGCACCTGTTCAGCTTTGGCTTGTCCTCCCCCCACACTAATGTTATTGTCATTTGTGCCTGAGGAGTTGGATGTTGGTGACCAGAGAGAAGTCCCAGCGAATGTGTTGCTTTGTCTCACTGTTGTCAATGTCCCTGTAGTGCCTGCATTCCCCCCTTGCCCATACAGTTTTCTTCTTTGAGAAGCGAGGATTGCATTAGAAGCTGCTCGTGTACTGTTGACCAGAATACACTGTTGACATGAACAGGGCTGACCAGAGCTCGCACCCACGGGCCAGGATTGAGATTTGGGTATAGATCCCATGATAAGAGGGTATGCCAAATCCATGCGTCTGCGAAGTCTGCGTTTGCGTTGGCTTTGGCGGTTGGTCTGAGCCATGCTGTTGAAGTCGATGAGGTAGCAGAAGCCCAGAGAGGTGAGGTCCAGCCAGGGGTGCTGCTTCTCATAGGCGTTTTGAATGGTGACGCAGATCTCCATGTCGTATGGTGTCCATGAACCGTTGTCATTCTCCCATTCCCACACTACACCTTTCCCTGGAGCTGAAGAAGGCTCATAGAAGTTCCTCTGTACTGGCCTCATGGTGCCTAGAAAAATAGATAGACAAACCAAATGTCAGTATAGCCACAATATTTAGGTGTTGCCACAGCAAAAATCTGCCATTTAGGATGTGGTAATTAACATTTTGTTATCAGGACATGCTATAATTTTTTTTTTAATTAAACACATGAATGTCTGGGAAGTTCCTCAAGTTTATCAAACCACACGCCCCATATTTGTCAAGAAACAAATACAGAAAGAGGAGTCATTCTCATCAAAAGAACATAATAAGGTACATTTAAGAAAGAAAATTCAATGATTCCAGAGCCATCCCAGTATATACCCCACAGTGCATCCCATACCTGCACATTAGCAATTAGATTTATCATTACTTGACGTTTGTGGCACTAATTAATACATGTGTAATAAATGATTAAAAGTCTTCTTCAACAGATGCATCACCAGTGACAGCGCAGAGCCACAATGCACTTCTTTAGTCGCAATCATTAAGAAGAAGGTGAACACAGCAACTTGACCAACAGCAGGAGGCAACACCTGCCATCTGCCAACTCTACAATGTTAAAGTGTAGGGATTCAGATAACATTCAATGAAAAATAAAAGTAACTTTTACTAAAGTTATGGAAATTTATTTCCATTTTAACATGCGTTAATCTCTCAATGAGTATTTCCCAGTTTAATATGATCAGTAGGAGTTGTAGTCAAATATAGAAAACTAGAAAAGCACTCAGAGAGCGCAGACCTCCGCCAAGCAGCTCAGTTTTCAAAGTGATCCAGAATCCAGGATTTCTTCTGGATCATCACCAAAATTTAATCGTCTGTTGGATTTACCATTCGGAACATTTCCTGAAAATTTCATCAAGATCCGTCCATAACTTTTTGAGTTATCTTGCTAACTAACAAACAAACAAACAAACAGACAGACTCAGGCGAAAACATAACCTCCTTGGTGGAGGTAATAAGAGTAAGTATTAAGAAAAAATTTGTAATGCATTAACAGAACATACTAAATCGAATATTGTTCAGAACTGACTTATTTTTAGTGTGTTTCCGATTGATTGAGTTCTTCAGTAATATTGTTTAATCAGTTCTTTTACTACATTAAATTGCAGCAGGAAGAAGAGTGGCATGCTGTCAGAAACATTGTGCCTCTGGCTGATGGCTTTTCGGCTCCTTCCTCCATTATAACACAATTACATAGTCACATGGGAAATCAGGACACCTTTGCCAATCCATCTCTGCGGCACACGTCAGCAACTGAGTTCTGACGCTACAGTGAGGACAGAAACAGCCCCAGCCCCCTTCAACGGCTAATTTAACAGGCAAATGCTCAGTTCCCCCTGACAGGGAGGACCACAATAATAATGGAGGGAGTGGGTGAGGAGGGGCGCAGTGTGAACCCCTCATCTCTCCGTGGTGCTGCTCTGGACTAGGAAATACATCAGCAGAAACAGTGACCTTGAGTCCATACTGCTAAAAGACCAAGCCAATTTCATTTGGAGTGTGCTCTGTTGGCCAGTTCCTTCAGTCACATGACCTTAGCCACTTTCATCCATCATGAATTAATCAAATTATAGAATATCATAAAAGCAATATTCTCATAGAAAATACATGCATTGTTGTATTATTGTCCATTATGGTAATCCATTTGGATTCTTGTTTTGTAAATTTACAAAACAAGAATCCATTATTCTTTCAGCCTTCAGGCACAAACATCACCACTGTCACATTTGATTGATCCCAATTATCATGCAGGATAAAATTTGAAAGAGACATACATCTGCATTTTGTTAATGTATTTATTCTTCAAATTATAATTTTTTATCTTTTTGTTCCATAATTATCCTGAAAATGCACAAGGCAGATGCCAAACTTTTCTCACCATTTCCTGAAGGATGCATTAGGTCTAACACTTTGCTCTGAGTGCGATCAAGCGGCACAGTTCCAGCTGAAACTTTTAAACGCGCTTCATAAATATTACAACATATGTGGAGATGTTATATTACAAGACATCAATTCAAACACAGTAACTCTGATTAAATTTGTTTTTTTACCCACATAGAAGATAAAAAGTAAATTACAGGTACCAACATACTATTGATGCCACTAGTAAAACAGGCAAGCAGGGTTTGACTCAAATGCTAAGCTGAAGATACAGACAATTACTTTGATAAAACAGCACTACGTTTGCATGGTAAACTAATACCAAAGAGTGCAACGGAATCCAAAAGGAAGTTACCTTTGTTTTTGATTTTTTTTACTACCCTCCAAGTATGTTTCCTTCCTTTATTGGACATTCATTATTGTCAACTTACAAAGGCAGGCAATAGCCCACCTATAAAATGATCCACCACACCCTGGTTCTATGCAATCCTTTGTTTTTAAATATAATAAAATGTCTAACAATTTCATTTTTTTTATTTGCAAATGTCAATAATGGTTTGTGTTTCCTGATTGATTTCATCTGGAGCCATTTACTTGTGCACCCCAGGGCAATGAAGCTCAAACTGAATGAACTGATGATCAGACTACAGTAATTTACTCAATCAACTTTCAATTCACTAATTCACCGTGTGTGAATTTCACCTGCAGATATTTGCCTTATGACCTTATGACCGTTTGTGCTCATTCCAAACAGGAAACAGAGTTGGCGCTTCCTATTTGACCCAGTGTATGTTTGGCAGCCATCTTTCCTGCCCATCCTGGCATCATGTCCTCCAGTTGTCCTTGGCTGACACTGCAGTGGTTTCCCTTTTGGTTAGCTGTTCTCCTGTGATGTATTGGATCTACATCAGGCCTCACAATGGGACACTGACCCATATGATGTATGAGGCCAGGTGAGTTCAGGGAGGCATCCTGCAGACTATACTGTACACCAGATGTCAATGTTACAAGGGCTGTTTTGAATAGTTTGAAATTTAGTTAAAATAGTTAAAAATTTTAAGATTACAACTAGCAAATTGCAAGTTCTGCAATTATTTAGGCAAGATCGATTCCTCTGCAAGCATATACTCTCACAACCTGTTAACCCTGCAGTTTAGACTTCTACAAACATGGGATTAATTTATTAGTTCAGCATTTCATAATTCAGTCTTTACTCTTGTGTTTTTCTCCTGGACATATTAAAAGTGTGCTCTCTCTAAACAGAATTCTGTAAAATACAAAGTGCAAATCTAAATCGTAATAACAATGCTTGTCATAAAAAAAAAGTGACCTGAATAAAAAAGCATAAGGTGAACGAAAAGACTAATGCGAGAGGACTAAAATGCTGTAACTGCACTATAGCTGCTGTTTTGTCAGAGCAAGAGAAACATTGTTATGGAGACTTCCCAGGGGCTCAGGGGAGGAGGATTCCCACAACTGAGCAGAAACACCAGAGGTTCATTCCTCCAACACCCTCTGCTATCTCCCTTCTCTTTCAGCTCTCTCAACCCCCCTCTCCCCATTAATCTTTCTCTTTTGCTTTTCTCTGTCTTCCTCATTCCATCTATCCATCTCTCCCCTTTATCTTTCTCTTTCTCCTCCTTCTCTACCACCCTCATCCCTTTTCCATCTTCCTCACTCCACCTGTCTCCATCTTTTCATCTTTCTCTTCCCCATCCCCCCTTTCACTCACTCTCTCATCAATTGTCTCTCAATCTCTCCTATCCTCATCTCTTCTCAGTCTTCCTCATCACGTCTGTCTCCATCTCTTTCCCATCCCCCCTTTCACTCTCCTTCTCTCTCCATTCCTGTATCTTCTCCTTCAGTTCTGTCTCTCTCCATCTCTCCCTCTTTCTCTACCACCCTCATCTCTCTCTTCTCATCTTCCTCACTCCATCTGTCTCCACCACTCCCCCTTCATCTTTCTCTACCCCACCCCCCTTTCACTCTCTTTTTCTCCTTTCCAGTCTCTTCCAGTCTCTTCCATCTCTCCTCTTTCCCCTCTTTCTCTCCCCCTCGTCTCTCTCTTTGGCTCACCACCAACTCCGGCCCTGAGCCATTCTTCACATTTTCCGCCCTGTCACTCGCGGGACCACAGCCTGCACTTACGCACTACTTCTTGGACAGAGAGCAGAAACGTGTGTCATTGCATCACACCCTGCATCACCTTGTACTTAATGCTATAGTGCACCATAATACATCCTTATAATTGACAAGCTTCTCCAATTTCCCCAGGGGCGGCAGCAGAGAGCCCATTAAAACATAGCACTGCATTTTTCCCTGTTAACTACAGAGGAAGAGGACACTGTGTATTGAGTTTAGCATCACAGAGCATAATGTTGTCTGGAAGATGACAAATCAAACCATGATCTCCTAAGAAAAAAAACCTGCAAAACATTAGTTCAATGAAAAGTTCAACAAAAAGTCAACTGTAACAGCATTTACCTTTTTTGAATTTCCACACAATTTCAGCATACATGAAACAGAGGTTATCCTGGACTAGTGAGATGATTTCAATAATTTGTCCACATCAAATACAGCTATTTCAAGTACTTTTGGATTTACAATTGAAAAACAAAAAATATGCAACATGGAAATAAGTGACTAGAATGGAGAAATTACATGTTTACTTTTCTAAATTGGCTCTCAATGTTGATCATTTTTCTACACAAACTATTCTATTTTTACATAACTGAACAAGCAATTTGTGAGCAGTGTGCAAAGGCAATCAGTGTGTTCGTTACATAGCATTCATAATGTCCTCACAAACAGTGCATGAATATGCTAATAATTCAAATTCAAATATGTGGGGTATGAATAAAATAACTAAAGCATGTTTGATGTGCTCTCATAAAGCCCAGAGCAACGCTTGGAAAAATCTTTTATAGCATCAAAAAGGACATCAACAAACAATAACTGCAGGCTGGACTGACTTAAAAATGGAAAAATGAGCTCAAATCTGAATGAGAACTGCCAATTTTTATTTCAAATGCTTTTCAGGAAATCTTCAGTAATACCTGTACGTCAAAGTAAAGATCTGTAATAGGTTAAAATACAACATCCTGTAATACAAAAACATAATATGTATATGTATATAACAGCCTGCATTTATTTTGAAAATCATAGTGAAAAGAAATATATTGGGTCCAATATCTGTATTTATGACAAAGAAAAATAGAAAAAGAAGCAAAATTAGGAAAAAAAATATGTATGTTTACATAATCATGCAACAAAGTTATTGTTATTTTTACAAAAGTGAAAGTCTGTGAACTTTAATATAATTGAATATACATTTATGGGCCTTTGCTATTATAGTATATAATATTGGTATCTGAGAAACCACTTTTTTTTTTATTGTGGATTAACTGTTATTTGTACTGTGTGTCCATTTAACAACAAAACTGTCCAAGAGTAAAAAACAACAATGTACAAAAGAAATCACACATTTGGGCTTTTTTCTCAACATAATTCGTGAGATGACACTTAATTTTCCTCTGAATGCACTTTTTCAAAATGAGCTACGGTAGCAAGAAGCCACTTGGATTCCCCTAAGCGTCCTTGTCTCTCTGTCAGCAATGGTGATAAATGCAAAAGAGCAAATGGGCTGTTTGGGTGGATGGAGAGAAGAAAAAAAGATGCAAAGAAAGTGCAGTGAACAAGGAAGGTCACAAGGACACTACGAAGTTTGTAGAGGAGAGACAATTTCTGCCAACAAACAATAAAAAGATGCTTCTATGTTCAAAACTTAGCATTGCAGCGAGAAAATGTAGCCTGCTAATACAGTTTTCCTGCCAGTGTGAAGACAAAGTGCTAAGCAAAAGTGGTGAAGCTGCACCCTAGCTTCATGTACCTCGCCTGCACTGCTCTCCTCAAGTCTCAATACAATACAGGGGAGCCAGCCAGTTGTGATTCAGCGTCAGAGGCCTGGGAGCTTGAGAGTTCTGCGCAGTATCTTTGCTGTTCCTAGTACGGCACTTTTCTGGACTGAGATGTCTGATGTTTTTCCGGGTATCTGCTTGAGCCACTCCTCCAGTTTGGGGGTTACAGCCCCGAGTGCTCCGATCACCACGGGCACCACTGATGCCTTCACCTTCCAGGCCTTCTCCAGCTCTTCCTTGAGCCCCTGGTATTTCTCTAGTTTCTCGTGTTCCTTTTTCCTGATATTACCATCGCTTGGTATTGCAATGTCCACCACCACGGCTTTGTTCTGTTGCTTATCCAACACCACTATGTCTGGTTGGTTCGCCATCAACATTCTGTCAGTCTGTATCTGGAAGTCCCACAGGATCTTGGCTCGGTCATTCTCCACAACCTTTGGAGCCGTTTCCCACCTTGACCTTGGGGTCTCCAGCCCGTACTCTGCACAGATGTTTCTGTACACTATGCCCGCCACTTGGTTGTGTCGCTCCATGTATGCTTTCCCTGCCAGCATCTTACACCCTGCTGTTATGTGCTGGACTGTCTCAGGAGCCTCTTTGCACAGCCTACACCTTGGGTCTTGTCTGGTGTGGTAGATCTGGGCCTCTATTGCTTGGGTGCTCAAGGCCTGCTCCTGTGCAGCCAGGATGAGGGCCTCTGTGTTGTCGTTCAGACAGACCAGCCCTCTCAAGCCAGTCATGTTAAGTCAAGCCAGTCAAGTCAGTTATATTTCGGTGGTATGCCCCATGTAGGAGCTTGTCCTGCCATGATGGTCCCTCCAGCACCTCTTCCTCTGAGCTCCACTGTCTAAGGCATTGCCTGAGCACATCATTTGTCGGGGCCTTGTCCTTGATGTACTTGTGGATTTTGGATGTTTCATCCTGGACAGTGGTTCCCACACTCACTAGTCCTCGGCCTCCTTCCTTCCGGCTTGCGTACAGTCTCAGGGTGCTGGATTTGGGATGGAACCCTCCATGCATGGTCAGGAGCTTTTGTGTCTTAACGTCTGTGGTCTGTATCGCCTCCTTTGGCCAGCTTATGATTCCTGCTGGGTATCTGATCACTGGCAGGGCGTAGCGTTTATTGCCTGTGCCTTGTTCTTGCCATTGAGCTGGCTTAGCATCACTGCTACTTAAGTGTATATCAGCTCATTGGTTTCAGTGATGGTTGTGTTAGGGATCGCTCTGTGTTGCATTCACATCTTCTAGGAGACTTTCAGATGGTACTTCACTTAGCCTCTGTAACTGGTGTCGGGGTTGCCTTGTGTTCTTCCGGGCCATGATCTTATCTTTGAGGTCAGACACTGCCTTGTTCAGCGTGATACTTATTGGGGCTTCGTACCCAATCTCTGGTTGGGGAGTTGGTGTTAACTCCCCTCTGACCTGGCGTCCTGGCTCCCCCTTGCCGTAGGCATTTGTGTTGTACCTCGTCAATCTCTAGTTGTGATAGCAATTGCTGTTTGTGGATGTTGGAACGCTGAGCTACTAGTTGTTTGGCCGAACAAGTATTGATAGTGGGAAGAATTAAACGGAACTATTAGTATTTTGTGTTAAAAATGAGTACTATTGTCTAAAATCAAGTTTTGTTTTTTTTTAATCAGAGAGAGTACAACACAAAGGCCTATATATTACTGTATATACTGATTAATTTACTTCACTCTGTACACCTCTGATTTCCAGTACAGCTCCGGGTCCTGCCATCTGCAGAAGTTCTCTGATGACTCTGCAGTGGTAGGGTGTATCAGAGATGGACAGGAGCTGGAGTACAGGACACTGATAGCAAATTTTGTGGAGTGGGCGGATTGACAAACTGATCCGTAAAGCTGGTTACGTGATCGGCTGTGAGCTGGAGACACAGTGAGGGACAGGAGGACACTGGACAAACTGCTCTACATCATGGACACTCCTGCTCACCCACTGCACCAAACTATAGAGACAGATAATACTCCCTACAACTGTACTACAACTCACCCACTGCACCAGACTATAGAGGGACAGAGGAGCTCATTCTCCAACAGGCTCCTACAGCTCCGCTCTAACAGTGAGAGATACAGGACTACATTCATACCATATGCCATACAGTTGTACAACAACTCACCCTTATGTAACAGATAATACTCCCTACAACTGTACAACAACTTAGTCTTGTGTAACGGATAAACTTATGTCCTTTTAATCATCATATAATTGCACTGTCTTTATTGTCTCTTGTATATAGCTGTGATTTTATATTTTATTACTTATTTTTCCATTTTATTTTCACTTGTACATATACATTTTTTATATAATTATGTCTTATTTGACACCTGTCGCTTGCTATCCTTTTTGCTACTTATTTAGAATATTATTACCATTTATTTTTTACTTTTTGTTATTATATTGTGATGAGTGAGCTACTGTGTCCAAATAATTTACCTTGTGGATTAATAAAGTTTGTCTAAGTCTAAGACACCCAAAGCGCTTTACATATCATTATTAATTCACTCCACACTTGGTGGTGATAAGCTACTACTGTAGTCGCAGCTGCCCTGGGGCAGACTGATGGAAGAGAAGTTGCCAATCTGCGCCATCCGCTCCTCCTACCATCACTCACGCACACTCCACTTTCATACCACTAGGCAATGTGGGTGAAGTGCCTTGCCTAAGGACACGACAACAGTTTTTGCGACTGGCGCCTCACTGTGGCACCTGATTTTCCCAGTGTCTCCCATCCAAGTACTAACCAGGCCCGGCCCTGCTGAGCTTCTGAGATCTGACGGGATCAGGCTTTGACAAGCCGGTATGGCCACAATATGAAGTTACATTATCCCTGTGTTTTATTGAAAAGTATTTTTTCAGCAATAAACTATCACCTGTACTTTTCCATAGTGATATTGTGTTGTCTAAATAATTTAGGCCCATGATTTAACAAACAACTGAAGGACATCAGTGCAGGGAAATGACCCTGGAGGATACCTCATAACATTGTTAGGAGCGTAGAAAATAATTTAGGAGTATAGCACACATTATGGTGATGTTTATTCCTATCATGATCTGTATGCCATTGTAGAAACTCCCAAGACACAGGTGAAAGTGAGAGTGCATTCTTGTGTGCTTTGTTGCTGCATGACTGGCTTCACATCTCTTCAAACAAAATGTTGATATAGCAACCTCGTGCCTCAGTCCAGCACCTGTCACTAACCCAGGATTACGTTACAACTTTCTTTAGAGTTACTAGACTCCTAACAACGAGCGCCAGATTTCTGCTTGAACTTTTCTTTCAGCAATATTCTGTCATTATAGTTAATTATGTGGGCTTCGTGCTGCTTTTCCTCAGTGAGGTAGAGGCTCATTATTGTAACATCCTTGACAGCTGCCAACGTACTTTACACGACTGCATGCTTCTGAGCTTTTTAACTTGGCAGCACAACTTTGGCACAATACTAGCAAGCAATAATATATTGTGATACTAACTGGTCCAGTGTATACATAATTACTATTGTCTAGCTTGACTTGAAGGCTATATGCAAAGCCATTTTAAATACACACAGGACATTGCATTTAAGTACGTAATGGCAACAATACTATTCTAAGTGTTGTGTTCAGTTTTACAAGATATAACAATCTCACCAAACAAACACAGATATTTAACACAATTCAATCAAACTGTGTTGAGATGCACCGATGCTGAACAGATATCCAATATCCAATCCTTGAAAATTAGGCAATCGGTATCAGCTGGTTGGGCCTATAAACTGATGTAATAATATTAATATACATTTCAATAATGATATTTGAGCTTTTAATACAAAGTTGTTCGCTAGTTACTTGACAGAAAGATCTACACACATTTTGTCATACAATTACATTTTGATTTTAGTCAAATAAAGTCTACTTTTAGTCCCTGCACTGGTATCGGTTGATATCGGCAGATACTTAAAGTCATAGTATCGGAATTGGTATTGGAAAAGAAAAAGCTAGGTTTAGGTATGCTCAAGAACAAAGAAGTTTTAAGTTGCAGTTTATTTGCTTATAAGGCTTATATGTATGGACAAAGTTTAAATTAAATAATATTCACATCATAGCACAGACTGCTCTGGTGTGACACACGTGTCCAAACCCACAGCTCTGATGCAGTGCACCATTTATCTATGACAACACCATATTTTATGTCGGCTATTACGGCCACTGTACAGGAGAGCACTGGTCTCTGCAGGGCCACACTTCTGACACAGCACACACTTTGAAGCAGAGCACAACATTTTCAGCAAATACATGCAAGGACTTGCTTGTCTGTTTATGAATATCTGTTTTTTGTAAATAAAAAGTTTCAATTAGATTGTTTTGAGATAAAACCAAAACAAAAATCTCAGTTTGATATTAGGCAACAGTGCAACAGTTCCTAGTTGGGGAATAAACTCCCCTCAGAGGCTCCACTTTTTCATAAAGAGAAAAACCTCTTAACCACTGCATTGAAAAAACAAAGTTTTCCAAGAAACTGTGACAAAACAAAAGCCATTGTGAGTTCAGGCAGATTGAGTCAGACCTCCTCCTATTGTTTGACCTTATTCAATTATAAAACAGCACAGGAGAGAAGGAACAAGTTACAATAATTTTGAGATGCAAATATGACTTTGCTGAGGCAGGATTTTCATCACTTTTGTCAGCCACACTTGGGTCTTATCAAAGGAAATGTCTGCTGGGCGGGACACTGTTACTGTAGCTTACATAATGGTCACTTTTCATCAGTGTTAATATGCTGGAACTGTGGGAAAGACTGAATGACACCATTTCATTAGAGTGACGCAAGTTAGACAGTCAATTCTCACTTTCAATTAGTGGGTGGAAAAATCTATGTTTCAGCTTATGTTTCAGCAGCCAAAACCAACATTTCGAAATTTCCCCATTTCATTGCTGTAAATAAAACAACTTTGTACTATTATACAACCACTAAAAACACATGATCACCTATATTCAATACATAAAATCACTCTTAATTTATACAGGCTATGAACCAGCAAAAAGACTACACTGGCGCCTCACCATCTAAAAGAAAAAAAAAAAAACACGGAGTAAAGTTGAGCATTTTATCATCTTTTCTTTTTCTCCTGTCCCAAAATGATACCTGATCTTAATTACTAAAAAACAAGCCTTTTTCCTATCTTGAGAGTATTAGTAGTCATAGAAACACCTTCTCGCAGTAGGTAAAGGTCACAGGCTGCTATAAAATGAGGGCCATGTAGCGATGAAACAAGCGATATATCAAAGACTTAACACTACCCAGAGTGAAAATGTCAAGACCAGACGGACTTATTCACAAACCACTTGGTCCTGGGTCGTGAGTTGGACTGTGGATAAGGGGAAATGGAAAGTGCTGAATTATAGACTGCTTCATCGTGGGAATGTGTTTTTTAGGAAGAGCGTTATCTGTTTTCTCAGTACAATGAGTGGACTATCATGCACACTGATGTTTTTTTACACAGCGCCTGCATGGAGCTAGAAATAAGCAGTTTAAAATAATTTAGTAATTTTTTTGGTAGTATTTCTAGTCAAGTAATTTTGAACATACACTATATTGCCAAAAGTATTCGCTCACCTGCCTTGACTCTCATATCAACTTAAGTGACATCCCATTCTTATAATCCATAGGGTGTAATGTGACGTCGCTCTACCCTTTGCAGCTTTAACAGCTTCAACTCTTCTGGGAAGCCTGTCCACATGGTTTAGGAGTGTGTTTATGGGAATTTTTGACCACTCTTCCAGAAGCACATTTGTGAGGTCACACACTGATGTTGGACAAGAAGGCCTGGCTCTCAGTCTCCGCTCTAATTCATCCCAAAGGTGTTCTATCGGGTTGAAGTCAGGACTGTGCAGGACAGTCAAGTTCATCCACACCAAACTCTCTCATCCATGTCTTTATGGATGTTGCTTTGTGCACTGGTGCACAGTCATGTTGGAAGAGGAAGGGGTCATCTCCAAACTGTTCCCACAAAGTTGGGAGCATGGAATTGTCCAAAATCTCTTGGTATGCTGAAGCATTCAGAGTTCCTTTCACTGGAGCTAAGGGGCCAAGCCCAGCTCCTGAAAAACAACCCCACACCATAATCCCCCCTCCACAACTTTACACTTGGCACAATGCAGTCAGACAGGTACCGTTCTCCTGGGAACCTCAAAACCCAGATTTGTCCATCAGATTGTCAGATGGAGAAGCACAATTTGTCACTCCAGAGAACACGTCTGCCCTAGAGTCCAGTGGCAGCGTGCTTTACACCACTGCATTTTGCACTTTGCATTGCACTTGGTGATGTATGGCTTGGATGCAGCTGCTCAGCCATGGAAACCCAGTTGCTGTCATTCCCAATTGCTTCCACTTTGTTATAATCCCACTGACAGTTGACTCTGGAATATTTAGGAGAGAGGAAATTTCACGACTGGACTTGTTGCACAGGTTCATCCTATCACAGTACCACTCTGGAATTCACTAAGCTCCTGAGAGTGACCCATTCTTTCAAAAATGTTTGTAGAAACAGTCTGCAGGCCTAGGGGCTTGAGTTTATACACCTGAGGCCATAGAAGTGATTGGAACACCCGATTTTGATTATTTGGATGGGTGAGTGAATACTTTTGGCAATATAGTGTATGTATACACTAACCAAAAGTTTAAAAAAAAAAGTTGAGACTATCAAAATAGTAATGAAATTGTATCAAATTCAATAAAACAATTCACAGGAATATTTGTAATACACAACCTTAATTCTATTACGTAATGGTTGAGAGCCATCTATTATTAGCAAACGGCCAGATCTATAATAAAAATTCAACTCAAGGCGTTTGTGATATAAATCTCCACCTCTATTCCAAGCTGCCATTAATAATAAATGTTGTAGGGAAAGGCAGTATAGTAGGATGGGCATTTTTACAGGTGCAACAGTGTGTCTGATTGGTGGTATCCGAGCACTCAACAGACCCCACTGGACTCGTCCCAGGAACCGTGATTTAGAAGCACTTTACAGGTGACACAGACAAAGGAACACCTACATTAATATTCTACAACGCGCCCCGCCTAAGAACAATCCAAGTAAGTGATGGACCAGAGAGCACACAGAGGATAGTGGATTTGTTGTAGACATGGTATGCAACTTCTCATTTATAAAAAAAAAAGCATGGCAAGTTATGCATGTGTTAATTCAAAGTTAAACTCTGCAGGGGGAGATTTGTAGAAATGTAGTACCATTTACAAGTTCTTCAAACATTGAGAATGTTGTAGGGTTGTTAGAAGTATTGAAAATCAGACACTAACCAATATCTAAATCAGTATTTAAAATGAACACTCAATTGAACAAGTATTGATACTAAAAATCCCCCGCCTCAAAAATACTGAAGACAGGGGCAGTATAGCTCTTAAAGCACTGTTCAACCATACGTGTAAATGTAGCATATAGAAGTGTATGCCTCTCAATATGGACCCATGTGTGAGCAGAGATACAGCAGAGCACTCAAACGCCTTCCTTTGTCCTATAGATAGCTTAGGCTGGAGCAGCGATGACTGTCTGCCTTTGAGGGAGCCACTCTGCTTTGAGCTTTAGAGATTTGTCATGCTGCGGCTGAGCTAAAGTTGGCTAAGAGACTGTTTTTTTTCTTGGGAGACAATGCACAGAACAAAAGAAAAGGCCATCTCTAAGCCTAGTGTTCATAAACCATGCCCTGCTGGTCTTTCACTCCCTATGGCCATAGGTTAAGTTTACAAAATCCAGTTAACAAATGCTCCATTTTTAAAAATACAGTTATATTTTCAGAATAATGGTTATAGATCCAACACCATCAGTCTGGGAAAGCAATGGAGACAAGATTGGGCAAAACATCAAAACAGCAGAGAAAGCAAATCAAACTTTTACAGAATAATATACAGTACTGGAACACAAGTGCACAAATTACACAAAAGGTTTTCCTCTGGACTATTTCGTTTTTGATTAAAAATAGCATATTTCTTAAAACAGGCATATGATCAGTCATCACTGGTGCTGTTTTCTTATTTGTTTGTTTGGGTGCTTCACTTTTGACTTTCGCCAAAACCTCATGCCGTCCTGTGATTGTGGATTTGAGCATAAACACAGCAGCAGGAGTGGTGGATTCTAATATCGCAAAAATTCATCTGGCTACATAAGGCACTACGACTGCCTCTAATGTCAAATAAAGTAGGTTTAGCAGGTGATAATTTCAATCAGTGTAATTAAGTTGGCTTGGAAAAAAAAATATATTTTTCAATGTGAAAATAGCATTTTTTACCAAATCCAAATATGCTGACTATCAACTTAGACCTCATGAACCAGTTTTTATTAGGCTAGACAATATTCCAGGTCAAAAGGTCTTTGATAATGTTATAACCAGTTCATATTCCATTTGTTGTAGCCCTTTGGCATTTACCTGAAGCAAAAATCCCTCTGTACTTCAGTATCTATAGAAAAACATGTTAAAATGACCATAAATTGCACTATAACTCCTACAGGACCAGCAGAGCGCCAATAGACTCCAGATCTCCGGAGTGGCTGACCCTACAGCCGCATGCAGGGTAGATTTAGAGCTCCTTCCCTGATAGAACAGTAAGATATCCACTTAAGAAGATGAAAGCCAAGCGCTGGATCAGATGTGGAGGGTTGTGTACCCCTTCAAAAACCTGGGGATTGCCAATGGATTTCTAGGACTGACTCAAAGGAAATGTGAACAAGGTCAGAGCAGCAGATAGTGAGCGAGGCCTTTAATGCAGTCAATGAATACATGTGAAGCAAATGGCAGAAAGACTATATAGGCCTGTCACAATAACAATTTTTGATGTGAGATACATTGATGATGAAAATATAGACTATAAATGATAATTAATAACAATAAACAAAATAACCCTAAAGCAGGATTACCCCCCAATTCTAAATTCTAAATGTACAATTTAGAATTGTACATTTAGAATTGCAATAAATCAACATCAGAATGAAACACTTTAAAGGTTGTATGGAGGATTTTTTTTGTTTCAAATTGTCAATGAAAGCATTATAGAGATGCAGCAGCCTTGTGATTATGATGAAAAAAAAAAAAAAAAAAAAAAAAAAAGAATGAAAATCCATCAACTGTGGATGTGGTGAGGCCAGATAAACATTAGCCAGTTGATAACGAGGTTAGGTTGTCAATCAAACTCCCTACGCTTCTAACGTAACTGACTTGCATATCTCCAACAAATAACAGCAAATTTCAGAGTATTGTCAATACTGATCCCAAAAAATACTGTTGCAGCTTTCATGTATTGAATGATAAGTCGATAGTAATTATTGTGACAGGCCTAACCATATAATCCAGTAATGGCAGTTTATCACAAATACTGTTGATCAGAAACAGATCACGTATAATAGTACCGTGAAAAGTTGTGTTTTGTTTTTTTTGTTTTTTTTTTTTAATGTGTGTTAGATTGAATTATGATTTCTGTCAGGGTACATCTGTGAACTTAAAAACATTGTAAATCGTAAAACTACTAAAACAAATAATTCATTTGTTTTTTCAAAATTCCTTAAAAACATCCCGGATTTAAGCACTAATCTAGATCCACTAGATCATTTTTTTGCGCATTCCTATACAATAATTTCCACAACTGCCTACAACACATTTATAAATGAATGCTGGTATAGAAATATGACACACTAAATACAATTGTTCAATTTTCATAAAACAGGAATAGTGAATGATCTTAATGGATGGATGTTTTGAGAATAGAGGTGGGTTACATGGTGCATTTCATCTCAACAAGACTGAAGCGTGTGTGTGAGTGAAAAAGCAGCCCATGTGCACAGCTGAGGGTCTTTCAATGTTATTATCCCCCCGTCGACAAACTGTCTCTTTCCATCAGAGAAACGCTCCAGCTCTGCTTCTGTTCTGTGCTCCTCTCTCACCTCTGTCTCACTGCTCCTCTGTACTCTGCTCTGTGTTAGACCAGGCCCTATTCTGACGCCATTCATGTGGAAGATAGCAGCTGCTCAGGGCCACCAAAGACACCTGCGTGCATTGATATCGAAGCACCGTTTGGGTTCTATACAACACATGTGTTTGCTAATTGCAATTAACGTGAGGTGACATATTTGTAGTTCAAATACAAGACCACACTCTTAATTGTATCTTATATTTGAATTTAAAAAGTCTAAAATCAACAACCTGAGGGCCACATGATTTAAAATTAGAAAAGATAGTTGCAAATGTTTTAAAAATAATACAGTCAAGGTCAAGATTCTCTACTAGTTATTTTAACCCTTTTTAGTTTTCTTTCTGTCATTCCCATTCAGTGCAAGTGCTTAAACTGTATCTATATCCTCTGGTTTCTCTTCTCTCATGCCAAACAAATGGCCTTACCTGAACTCTGACCTTAGTAACCTTAACATCCTTAGGGAAATTACTAACCAGTCTCCTCTGTGCTTATTTTGGCTTTTTGATGAAATAATTTAATACATTTGCTGCACTGATTAAAATTTCAAAACTGTTCATAAATTCAGTAAGAGCAAGTTTTTATTAATTATTCACACAGGGACTGCTGCGTTAAATTTTATAGTGTCATATCTGTACACCATGGATCAAAAGGAACCACAGAGTATAATTTAACTGCACCTAGCCCCAATTTTCAAATAACACTGTAGCTTTCTTTTAACATGACGTTTGAGTTGTAAACGTGATATTTCTTGCTTCCAGTACAGACACATTTTAAAAAAGGGAACTCATCGTTTCATCCATTTATTTTTAGACTCCTATCTTCTCAACACTTTTATCAGTGCTAAATCTAATGCAACAGTCAGAGCTGATGCATGCGGCCCCTGACCTTTTAGCATGTACTAGCGGGAATCCTTTACATGGCTTCCTCCTACAGACCATTGAAACCAATCCCACACAAGCTATTAAATAAGTATGAAACTACGTGTCAAATAAATACGAAGCACATACTACAGTTTTGGACATGCGCTTAGCGAGGTCAGGCACACCACAAGTGTTGTTCAGCCCCTGCATATAAAAAAGTCATGAGATCATGCCTAGAAAGCTGCCATTTGCTGCATTTATAGTACACCACAATTAGGGGTTTGGGCCATGAGGTCTGCAGAATAGGTGGTTTCTCACAGTCACACGCTACCAAAACAATGGCCCAGTTGCAGCCAGCAGCCTCTGACAGGGTTAGCTCTACAGTCTCACACAGGGCCACTCTTACAACATTGGAGCTAATGGTCCACACAGGACTAACTGTGACTTGCAAACTTTTCTCACCAAGTGCCTAATGAAATGCTTAATACTATATTTGTATGAAATAAAACAAATGTATGGAATAGGGATCATGCTGCATTTCAAAATACAGCTATCACTGTATCAAATTGTTGAGTTTAGAATTAGAATTTTACAATTATTTTGAAAAGATGCCATAATACTCAATAGTAAAATTATCTTTATTTTTTACTCACAGTATAAAATGTAGTGGTAGTAAAACTAATGTGATAAAATGTGTGTAGAATCCCTCAGTTGTCCAGGTAGAATCCATGGCAAAAGGAGAAATTTAATTTGTCAACTGGACAGAGTTTATTTGGTCGAATACGTTTCGCAGCTCATCCAAGCTGCTTCTTCAGTTCTGGTCAGATGCTGGTGGACACTGCTTTATATCTGCTTGAAGGGAGGAGCTTAATTACAATGAAAATTACTCTGAGACAACACATATTTGTTTACAGTTTCTGTTAGGTGTGTCTATTCAATATGGAGTGTTTACAGTTTGTTAGTCAGGTGTGTCTATTCAATATGGAGTGGGAGTGGGGGAGTAGTTAGCATATCCATTCAGGGCCATGATGGTGTTTTCACACCTCTAGACATGACCTGGCTGGCCTGTTGTTTTCTCTGTTTGTTTAGATTTAGGTTTGAGGATAGAGTTATAGATGGGAGACAAATGACATCATTTGAGTAATTTCATTGTAATTAGCTCCTCCCTTCAGGCAGATATAAAGCAGTGTCCACCAGCATCTGACCATAACTGAGGAAGCAGCTTGGATGAGCTGCGAAACGTATTCAACCAAATAAACTCTGTCCAGTTGACAAATTAAATTTCTCCTTTGCCATGTTTTATATAGTTTCTTTATTTCGAGCTATGTCACAGCAGAACAAACAAAGTGGTACAGAGATGAATGTAACCTGTACTATTTGAGTCTAAGATTGACTCATACAAATGAAGATTGCTGCTTGAAATGGAGTGGGAAGAAGACTTAATACAAAATTAATATAATAACAATAACAATAACTGATTACTATTACTACTACTATTATTACTATTACTACTATTATTACTATTATTATTATTATTAACATCTTTATAATAATTATTCCCGAATATGGACTAAGTCAATTCAAATCAGGCTAAAACCAGGACTATGGCAAGACAGAAGTTACACTTCCAGGTACCACTACAAAGATCCCAAGGTACTGGTGGGTTGAGAACCACTGCTCTCATAACCCTGCTGTCACCCACACCCACTGAAAAATGCCTGTGTCAGGTTATATTGTCAAATTCAATATCACATTTCAAATTTGCATGTTGTCACAGATTTGTCCTTTTTGCTTAGGAAGGAGTTTCTGTGTCAAGCCTTTGCTGCTCCGTTAGCACATGAACTGATGCAGAGAGAGGCAAACTATAGCATATATAACAGTTTGAGGCCTGAAAACTATCCACATGCAGACAATTAAATCTGCTATTATAAACTACAGTATTTTTAGTCCCCACCGCACTCCCACACAAATACTTTGCCAATCAGATGGTGAAAAATTGCTCAAGTTGAGGAACATTTTAAATCAGATAAGCTATACAAGCTTTTGGACATTTTTTGGATGTCATTATTGACCTGAAGCTAGCAGTACAGAGATGTAGCTGAATCACCAGTCCTGTCCACTAAGGGCTGGACCAAGTTGAGTCAACAGCACTTGTGGGAATCTGCGCGCAAGAAGCACATAACATTTCATGTTTAATCAACTACTGACTATAAAAGTCTAGCCAAATATTTTCAAGGCAACTACAGAACAAATAAGAAAAGTAAGATTAAGATAATGGTAAATGGTCACATTTTTATATTGCATTTTTTCACCTTCAAGGCAATAAAAGCGCTTTACAATAAGGAACCACTCACCCATTCACACACCAGTGTACACAGACACTGGGGGTGAGGTAGGTTAAGTGTCTTACCCAAGGACACAACGGCAGCATTCTTCTGTGGGAACTGGAATCACACCAGCCAACCTGTGGGTCAGTGTATTTGGCCACTCAACCAATGATGTTTATGTCGAGCTACTAAATAATAATTTACCAAAAAATAAATTACCAAAATACCTACCTTTATTGCAGGCCACTGTGTCGTTAAAGCATTAGGCTACAGGCAGCAAACAACATTGTCATATGTGCCAAAGCTGAGATCTGCAGATGAATCAATTTGTACTAGTATAAACTGTATTTAGGCTTTTCATAGTGCCCCTTGTGCATAAAAATACAAATCAAAGTCCAATGAGAGTGTAAGCCCAGATGGCAGTAGAAATAAGTGTATTGTGTAATACCCATCTCACCAAGTGTTGGTATAGGATCAAAGTGGCAGATAAGCGTGTGTGTTTGCACTGGCAATGGGTGTAGTGAAAGGGGATCAGTCCATAGCAGTGTTCAGAGGCCCCAACACCTCTCTGGGGAAGAGCAGATCAATGCTATTGGACATGGGCCAGTCCTCAACCAAACTACACTGACCTCCATGTATACTGATAGCACAGATGGTGAAGTAGGCAACTTTGTGTTGTATTTTGGGTGGCTCTCTGCTCTTTCAGTACTCCATTAGTGTTCCATGAAATTTTTTTTTTTTTTTTTTAATTTAAATCTATAATTATTTTCCTAAGATGGTATTGGAACAAGATAGACACATGTCCTTTTCCAAACCTACTGTGCTCTGTTCTCCGAACCAAAAAGAAAAAAAGTGGAAATCTTAAAAGGAATGTTTCCACTTCCACCCAGTCGGTGCAGTGCACCAGCCACACACATTCAGATAGGACTAATCAGAAAAGACAGTGAAACTTAAATAGTCCCGATTATTATAGATTTTTTGAAATCTTTATATTTACTAAAAACAATACAAAATGTTTTCATGTGGAATACATAGAGTCAAACCTAAGATGCATTTAGATTTTCTCAAACAGGAGGTTTTTGATCAACATTTTGCACAAAGATGCTAAATTGTGACAATTTATATTGTCTTCATCATATCCTCATATTTGCCACGGTTGCCCACATCAGAGTGGGGTACAGTACATAAGCTCCTGGCAGTTTTCACAGCATGGAACTTTGAAAACTGGATTAAAAAGGTGCATTAAGTTGAAGGTAACTAGATACACATGTGTTTGGGCTAAAAGGATTTTGGTGCAGTGTCTGTGGTGTGTTTGCTGTCGTCATTGTACAGTGATTAGAGGGAGCTGGAGAGAGGCTGTCATGGTAGTATTCCCACAGCGGCCCCTCCCAAAGCCACAGGGAGAAAGAAGGGTTCCCCTAAAAAGCCGAGAGGGCCACATCAGGTACTACCGACAAGATACACAGAATATTAAAAACAGTATACAGTACATATGGTTCACCATAGTGGATAGGTCACTGCAGTTTGTTTTCAACTACAAAGCAACATTATCCAAAAAACAAGTCACAAAGCATGTCAGGGCTGAATATGCACATTTTATACCAATACAATAATTACAATTACAATACCCATATCCAATATTTCTCCAGTATGTCTCTCCATCATAATTTCCATTAAAAACAGTAAAAATCTGTTGAAAATTATGTCAGATATTACAGCTACCTGTAAATGAAAATATCCCCTGATATTACCAGTCCCAGCAATAGTGTATCACCCATCCCTAAATTGAACAATCATAATACAAAAGTTTCATAATAGCTCCCGATATCAGCCTGACAGTTACCTCATAGCAGCCTGGATAGTTCTCCAGCATTTGTCAAAATAAAGATTTGGGCTGTGTAATTGAAGAGACAGTATGGTTGATCTGGGTTTATCCCAGGTGAATAGAGACTAGACAGACACGGCACTGGGCACATGATACACAGCTCAGTGGCTCATCTCATTCAAGCACATCCAGGCACATGTGGTGCTCAGAGGGGACACAAACAGCAGATACTCAGCCAACCACAACTGTATTGTTTTGCCGCTTCAGTGTACCACATAGCAAACCCAATTCCGAGCCTGTTTGCCACATGTTACAAGATGGAGGAACAGCACACATGTAATATTCTGTCTCACCCATCAGATTGCCAGATGGAGAAGCGTGATTCGTCACTCCAGAGAACGTGTCTCCACTGCTCTAGAGTCCAGTGGTGGCGTGCTTTGCATTGCACTTGGAGATGTATCGCTTGGATGCAGCTACTCAGCTATGGAAACCCATTCCATGAAGCTCTATACGCACTGTTCTTGAGCTAATTTGAAGGCCACATGAAGTTTGGAGGTCTGTAGCGATTGACTCTGCAGAAAGTTGGCGACCTCTGCGCACTATGTACCTCAGCATCCGCTGACCCCGCCCCATCAGTTCACGTGGCCTACCACTTGGTGGCTGAGTTGTTGTCGCTTCCACTTTGTTATAATACCACTGACAGTTGACTGTGGAATATTTAGGAGCGAGGAAATTTCACGACTGGACTTGTTGCACAGGTGGCATCCTATCACAGTACCACGCTAGAAGTCACCGAGCTCCTGAGAGTGACCCTGCCTGCCTGCAACTGCTGCCCAGATCTCCCTGCACCGGTCCCCTATGGATCCTCTTGTGGGTGGTGGGTCCACGAGAGGACGGCCCTACGTCGCTCCTTCAGGCTGTGCCCGGCCGGGCCCCGTGGAAGAAGGCTCGGCCACCAGACGCTCGCTGTCAAGCATCCACCCCAGGCCTGGCTCCAGGGTGGGGCCCCGGTAACGCCAATCTGGGCGACATAACTGGCCTTGCTGTGTTCCTCATCATAAGGGCTTCTGAACTGCTCTTAGTTTGACCCGTCCCCCAGGACCTGTTTGCCTTGGGTGACCCTACCAGGGGCATGAAGCCCCCGACAACATAGCTCCTGTGATCATTCGGGCACTTCCTTGATTCCTTGAACCGCCACCTTAATGTGGTGGAGGGGTTTGAGTGCCAGAATAAATCAATCACCTTTTTGTGAAATATTAATATTGTAGTAACTGATACTGTATTGCAATTAAGATAAGTAACATGAAACGTGTCACATACTGTATTGGTATTAAAGAAAAATAATTTATATAATGCATACAAGATGAACTCATAGCATTATATTTGGTAGTTTAATTTAGTATTGCAATAATCATACACCACCAATATAATTATACACACTTAAATTGTGACCAGTAAAACCTATAAAGCTGTCAACAATAAATGATGTCACAGAGAGGACATAACTCTAATGGAAACATGTCATACTCTCTTATCATGGGAGTAGTCTCCAAGTTATGTAATCTCTGACTAGAAGGGCTGTCCCTGAGGGTAATGGCTCTCAGTATCAGAGCATCTTCATCTTGTTTGATTTTTTAAAAAGCTCTTGTACGTTGAAAGAATTTCTGCAGCTCTATTTCAGACGGCGGGAAATGGAAAGCTTGGACCAGCAGCTGTTTAAACCTCCCACACATGTCTGCTTCAGGAGAGCAGCAGGTGAGTTCAACACAGATGTGAGAAAATATACAAGCCTCAGTCACAGCCACAGTCTGCAATGGAAAATGTAACACTATTTGCAAATATAATCACTGAATCATTGAAGGAAACAAGGGCTGTATCAGATAAAGCTATAGTAAAATAAAAGGATATAGGAGTAGTGGTACAAAAGAGGTGTCTAGCTACATTTTACAAACTAAATACATACACTTTGATAACTGTAGTATCAAAAGTCATCTGTTACTTTGTGTGCCAACAATAAGGGTAATGCTACTATACAGAAATATAGCAAATGTTTAAACCAGACCTGGATATTGTACAGTTTCAGGGCCACATATGGCCCTTTGGTTGACTCTGACTGACCCGTTTAAGCTAATTTGGAAATTACAAAATAAACATTGTACTTTCTGCAATGTTTTACTTTTCAACAGGGGAGATACCAGCTTGGGTAGCAATAGAACAGGCGTCAATTTCACATATTTCCTTAAAATATTATCTATACTCTGCTGAACCTAAAATCTTAAAAAAATGCACTGAAAATCCCTTTCTGAGACATTCTATTGATATTTGGTACAAATCTCACAAACAAATAGGTGACACACCTTTACTTTCACGATTTTCTCCTGTATGGGGCAATACATCCTTCAAAGCTGGAAGAGCAGATGGAGGTTTTAAATTATGGTCACAGAAGGGTGTGAGTACTATAGGTGATTTGTATGCAAATGGTGAATTACTGGCATTTAATCAAATTTGTCAAAAATTCTCTATTCCCAAGAAACATTTTTTTAAGTTTCTTCAGTTGAAACATTTTATGTCATCAAAACTTAAAAACATTGCTTGTGAACCTCCTTTATCTAGTATAGAAGACATTATCTCCTCAAATCTAAATGGAAGGAAGCAGATCTCCTTGTTTTATAGGACCTTAATGTTACATGATAAAGAATCCAGTAAGGACAGACTAGCAGCATGGATTATGGACACTCAAGAAAACATTGAAATGGCTGATTGGGAAAAGGTCTGTCTTAAAGCTCAAAAACAAACCATTAATACCAGGATGCGGTTATTGCAATATAAATGGTTGATGAGAACCTATGTGACCCCTGCTAAATTGCATCAATGGTCCCCTGGCATTCCGGATGTTTGTAACAAATGTACAAGTGAAAGGGGTACTTTGTTTCATTGTTTGTGGGACTGCTCTAAAATGAAGGATTATTGGAAATCTGTAATCCAAAATATATCCCGTATAGTTGGTGCTGAGGTTCCTCAACGAGCAACGCTCTGTCTTCTGGGTCTGTATCCAAAGGAGTTTGTGGTCAATAGAAAGCAAGCCACTCTCATTGACTTTGGTCTCCTGCAGGCCAGGAGAACTATTGCCTTATTTTGGAAAAGTATGGATACACCTCCTATAAAACTATGGATAGCAGAAATGGCATCATGCGTTGTTTTGGAAAGACTGACATTTATTTCAAGAGGCAGGGCTGGAGACTTTGAGGAAATTTGGAGACCCTTAGTACAATTTTTGGAAAAGAAGTGACTCTTACCGCGACTTACATACAAATTAATGTTGGAGATTATTTTTTTATTGTCTGTGTGTTTTTTTTTTTTTTTTTTTTTTTTTTTTTTTATGTACGTTATGTATGTGTTGTATTATTTGTATTATTTATATTTGCTGTTTTTTTTCCTTTGTTAATATAAAAAATACCAATAAACATATTGTTTAAAAAAAAAACATTGTATAATTTTACCTCATGCATACTAAAGCTGCATTGCTTTAATTTTAAGTGTTTTTTAAATTTAATTTTTTGTAAGGCAACCTCACTTTTTCATAGTCCTAACATACTCTTACCAGCTTGTCTAAACAATGCTATTTACTGCTTTTTATAAAAAAATACAATATTATGCAGAATTGAGTTAAGCATTTTGGCCCAGCCCTCCACAATATTTTCTGTTTCTCACGTGGCCCCATGAAAAAAATAATTGCCCACCCCTGGTTTAAACCAACATCCATGTATGTCCTCCCAAATAGATGGACCACAGAGGAGCAGCTAAAGCAGGCAGTTGCTGGTTTGATGAATGCACGTCCTCTTAAATGCGGTGACCTTTGGCAAGGTCATGGCTCACCAGCAGCAGCATCAGTGCACTACTGTATGAATAAACGATTAATCATTTGTACTACCCCCATGACCCTTTTAATCATGTGTGCTAGTTCAACACTGCTACTGCAAGTGGCAACCAAAATCTTGCCCAAAACTGACCAAAATAAAAGCTGGTCCAAATTTCAGATTAAAACATTTATTCTAATAATAAAATGGTGTAAAAATGGGAATTCATGTCTCAGTTTTCAAGCATAGTGAAAGTAATTTGTCATTATTTTATAGATTTGTATGAAAGCGGTAGAATACAGCTGACAAAGGGGACAAGAGCCCTATTCTCAAGCACAATTTTGATTTGATCATGATTTATGCAGTTACTATATTGTCTTTAAGGAAAGAAAGTTCACACTACACTGTGATTAGTTAAATCCACTGGGCACTCACTCAGAGCATGACAGAGGATGACCACTAAGAGGAATTGGTGGGGAGTTGGTGTTTGTACATAGAACCTAATTCAAGAGAATTGGTTCACGTCATCACTATACCAAGCATACTGTCAGTGGAATGAGATCACAATTCAATTTTTCATTATACTGTCCAGCCCTACTTCATGAACACAATAGTAAACTAGCATCTGGGGTCATTCTTACCTGTGTCTTGCCGAAACTGGTGCATGGACTGCAGGTCTATGATGTAAGGGGAGAGCTGAGCATCCACCTGTCCCAGCACCACTGTCCCTCTGGCATCCCCCTTCAAAACATTCTCGATGTGGTGACACACAGCAGCACTGTAGGGTCTCCAGCGCCCATGTTCGTTCAGCCATTCCCAGACCACCACACGGGCCAGGTTCTGAGGGGGGTATCCCAGCCCGTTGAGCCCTGATCCGGGACGAGCCATCTTCTCGGTTGTGTGTGGTGTCTGCGCTTCAGCTGCTGGCTTAGTCCTGGCCTACTACACCACTGCAACTTCAATCAGCTCTCACTCGGAAACATGGTGTGTCAGTAACGGCAAACAAAAAGCTTCTGTCAGCTTCTAACAGTTGTAGTCCTCAGTCATCTCATACTGGTGTCAAAAAGGCTTTGTGACAGTGTAGGTCATATCGCAGTGGAGATGGAAGGGGCTTTCTTCTCTCTCCCTCAAGCCAAATTATGCTAGATCCACAGGACCTAGACACAATCTGGACAAAAAATAGACAGGATAAGAGTAATGAAAGACAATCCACAGGTGACACAAGCTAGATTTCCTAGCACTAATATTAGTTTTATCTAAGTAGGCATTTTCATGCACAAGTTGAGAATACATTTGGCAACTAGAGCTATTTAATCACATTATGATTATGAAAAATAAATCAGAAAGCTCGACACACTGACAATATTCTGTAGATATGAAAAAAAAATCGCTTCCGTTTTTCTCTGCTACTATTTTCAAGCAAAGTGTTCCTGGTCGAAAACGATGCTGGCGATTCAGACCTGTAGGCTGCAGCGGTGGTTGTCCACATCTGCCAGGTAAAGGCTGCATTTCAGATTCAAAGGCTGAAAAAGAGGGTGCACGTTTTAAAAGGCACATGTGCGATGTCTACTAGCCTATGGTTTGTGCTTTATATTTCTCTTTTTGCATACACACCTCCTTTAGCTCGAGTGGTCCGATACTGGCGCCGAAACGTCGTTTTTATTCCCGTGCCGAACACATCAGCTTGTTAGTCCGCTGTTGAAGTGAATGCATACCCCAGTTGCACTGTTTAAT
Organism: Taenioides sp. WSHXM2023; assembly: GCA_029959045.1. NCBI lineage: Eukaryota > Metazoa > Chordata > Actinopteri > Gobiiformes > Gobiidae > Taenioides > Taenioides sp. WSHXM2023. The sequence continues at coordinate 14,027,252 of CM057089.1, forward strand.
TAAACAGGATGCATAGGTAATCAGTTGTAGTCGCGCACTTTCCTCTGTGATGCTTACATCATGCATTCGTGAAGAAAATGCGCATTTCTTGTTGCTCACTATTACGCACGGCGGTCCAAGCGCACCTGTAAGGATAGCCTCTGATAGGGACCCCACACTATCAAGTGTAAGTAAAGTAAATGGCTTTTTCCGGAGTATTTTCAAATTAAAGGTCGAGTAAAAATTTAACAGGTACTAGGACTTCCTATCTCAATTTGATCATGTTATTGCTTGACATCATTGCGCAAAATTCATTTTAGAAGGAACAGGTTTTAGTTTCCACCATATTAACTAATTAAAATTTATTATGATAGATTTGTCAAGGTCTATTCTCACTTAAAGTAATGATTGAACACATTGTTAAATAAACAAATAAAAGTACTCATTGTTTATTTGAAATAACATTATATATGTTAAAGTATATATTTTCTGAATGTTTTCCAGGGTAACTGTTTGAAAAAATAAAATAAAATCAATCGAACACCAGCACCACCTACTGTTCATCACTAATACTTGGCTTGGCTTAATAAACCATAAAGGGGAGACCATAGACTGTATAAAGAACGATATACATTATTGATTAGCCATTATACATGACCCTAAAAGCTATATTTACAAGGTGCCCTTAAATCACATTATTGCCAACGACAAACCAAGATAATTTCTTTCCTATCAAAAACAGAATATTAACTTTTTTCCCCCGCCATAACTCAGGTTTCTTTAATTGTTTTTAAAAGAATGGTTTAATGGCAATACCTATGTCTATTTTTTATTTTGATTTTTTGTTATAAAGCCAACAGGCAAAAGAGTTGAGGTAGTCATAACTTAAACAACACCGCCCTCCGGTGGCCGTTGCTTATAATCAGTAATAACATGCATTTGGACCCCAAACTGTTTATTTTTCAAATCCAGGCATCACAGTCCATTTGCTAATTGCAAAAATGTGTAAAATATAAAATACTTTCAAATTAAAATATAGCGGAATCATGAAATAACCATTTTATCTTTTCATTACAAAATATGTACAAAATCATTACAAAATTATCAAATATAATACTTTAAATGGCAAATTGTTATATCATGTGAAAACTAAAATAAAGTTCCATACACAAGCTTTAAAAAAATCAGTCAATACGTATATTTTATGACTTGTTGTAAATTAGTCATTTAAGTTACAATGACAAATAAAGTATTTTTCACAGAATAATGTATATGAACAGGGCCATTATGGCGGCACTGATAAGTCCAGAAATGGGAACAGTAACAAACCACGCTATAAAAATATTCCTGAAAAGATGCCAGTCCACTGACTTCCTGGAGCGCAGCCATCCTACAGCTACCACGGATCCCACCTGTAAACACACATCTGTGATTAACTGCCAGTCGAGTTATTTATTTAGCTGGAAGCTACATATTTATACAGAAGACTCTAGCATTGAAAGTCACAATAAAATGCTTACAACAGACTAATAAACTCAAGTTATGACAAAATGGTGTAATTTTGAACCTATTTAGTTAACCTTAAGGTTACCTTGCAATGGGTTGTGCTTACAGGAAGACCAATATTTGATGCCAAAACAACAGTTAAGGCCGAGGCTAATTCAATGCTGAAACCACTGAAAGAAGACAAATAGCACTACATGTTAATATAGATGTCATACAAATAATGTACTAGTATATACTGTTATCAGATTATTAGCCAGTATAAGTACAGAATTCAAGCATAAACCACTGTTAAAAAAAAACAACAAAAACCTTGAAGGTGTAATTGGGGTCAGGTCCTTTCCCAAGGTCTGAATCACTCGTCGCCCCCAAATCCAAAGTCCAGTGCAGATTCCCACTGCTCCATATAACAACAGCCAGACGGGAGTGGGACTATTAGAAACCACTGAACCACTCTCATAGAGAAGCCACAGCGCAACCAATGGTCCGATTGCATTGCTAATAAAAAGATAACAGAGAGCATAAATCCATTAAAAACATATACCAAGGATTTTCTTGTAATTCTGAAGAATCATATTCATTTGATTTCACAAAATTATTTATTTAACCAACAGAAAGTTAGAAAATCAAACAATGAACCAGTCATTGGTGAATAAACGACAAGCAGATTAACCAATGGCAAGCAGATTAACTTTATTCAACAGACCAACACTATTCAGTCTAAACCAGGACTAATGTAGGTCTACTAAATCTAAATTGACACCTATGAAGTAATCAGCTTAGAAACCGCTCCCCTGCAGAATTCTACTCACCTGACATCGTTCCCTCCATGAGCAAAGGATCCAAAGCAAGCCGTTAGCACTTGTAGAAACTGGAACAGCAGTGAAACAGCAGGTTGGTCTATCTCCAGCTCGTCCTCCTCCTCTGTGGGTTCTTTCCCCGTGTCCACAGCTACATCTGGACCAACGCTGCCTGTGGTCACTGACGAGGTATAGCTACTATAACTGTCCACCCTGGATCTTCTCTTAAAACTCCCATCCACTGCATCCCTGTACTTGGGGTCGTCCTGAATGCCGTAAAGGGCCATAGTGTAGGAGGTGTAGCTGTTGTTTCTGCGGATAGGCCTCTCCTCTGTGTCACTGTCCCCAATGCACTCTCCCACTTTGGCCTTGTGCAGTTTGTGGAGCAGGTCTTTATATAGGCCAGAGTCTTTGCTGATGGTGTGAGAGCGACCGCTGTGAGGGTCAGTGAGCATCATCGGGCCAAGGGAGCCATTCAGCCCTAAAAAGTAAATGTATTATAGCAGACTTTCCATAACTAGTGTCCTAACAATAGTACTGTTAATATTACTGCCACTATTCATTCATACTGGTGCAGATTATTACCAATGCTACTATTAATACACTAATATAGAACACCAAGCACTGCAGGGTATGAGAAAACATTTGATAATTCATCTTAATATTGCAAAAAATATTTAAATGTGATATTTTAAAATACTGGTGTCTTGAATTCATTTAAAAAATAGTTACTAGTCATACTATATTAACTACAATAATACCAAGACTACATGAGGAATAAAACAAAAAGAAATGCGAAATTAGGGCGAATTTATTTATGAATTTTCATTTCAAGCTCTATAGGGAAAACAACAGGGAAATGGATGTTGTGTCATCTAATATTGTGATAATTATTCTGTGGTATATTGCACTGGCCTAAGTACTGTTTGTCACAAAGAGGTGTAATGTAAATGTGATTAAAATTATGTTAAAAAGTGTTACTATAATATAAGTAGTATATACATCAGTCTATAATTGCTGTGATAAATACTCACCACTGCTGATATCTGAATCCTTAGTCTCCACGCCAGTATAATCCAAATCTGTCTCTTCAGAGCCTCCTAGTTTGAATGATACTTTCTCGCTCTCGGCTGGTGGTGTTTTGGGAGGAGGTGCTTTGGGAACTGATGGAACTACCACTGGTTTACTAGGACTCTTCTCCATCAGCGGAGTCTCACAAGGTGCAGCTGCTGTTTCTCCTAAAAGATCAAAAATATTCAATGATATAAGAATGAAAAAAGCCTACACTACTTGATACAGCTGATGTAGAAATTGTCAATATCATTTTCAGTTTTGCAGTAAAACAAACTTTATTCAACTGGTTGTAACACAATACTCATTTAGGTAAATACTAGTACAATTATTAAGTAAATAGTTAAAAATGCAGTTTCAGATGGTGGAGTTTGTCAAGTGGAATATGTAAATAAATTAGATGTTTTAATAATAGTTTTATCATTTAAAGATTACATTTTTTGGACAATTCTAATAAAAATAATACAGCGCTTACGTCTTATTTTCTTCTTGAGCCGTGGACACACCACAAACCAAACTATGAGAGCTGTAACAATGGCACAGCCCAGTGAAATACAAGGGGTCCCCCACCATGGCACTCTGTCAAAACCCAGCACTGTACATAGGAAGATAAAGTGAATATTAACTTGGGGCTGTTAACATGGAATATACATATAATTAGGAAAATGCTGACATGAATATATTTTATTGCTGTTTTTTAAGATAACCTCTTTTACTATAGTGAGCTGTGGTCATGTGACTAAATCATACCCAAGTGTTAGCTTTAGTTCAGTTGGCTCGTCTGTATCAGTGGCAGTACACACTGCTCTTCTCAGATAGTACCCAACAGACAAGGCTTGTAGGGCAGAGATAAAAGCCACTAAAGGAACAGTTTGTTACTTAAAACTCTATCAACTATATCTGCTTTTTATATAGCCCTGGCATCTTACCTCAAGCCAAAATAGTAAAAGGGTTAAAATAAACATTGTTACTGTTGATGTAAGAAATCTGTTGCTATGACTGTTTTACAGACATAGCATACACCAGAAGCAGTTTTTCACTTTTTTGACTTCTTTACAATTAGGTGTTGACTACTGTCTCTGTTAAAAGACAAAAAGCATGTGGTGTTGTGATACTCACGTGGTGCTCCGGTAAACATGATGGAGAAGAGGTTAACACCCATGGTGATAGCATAGAAGATAGGCAGGGCTTTGAGGCCATTGGGAACAGGATCCTCCTGACAACGGGAGTGTGTGTCCAGTCAGAAACACAACGTCCAACTATAATGTTGTATCCAGATGTAAACAAAACTGGGGTCTTACTTTATTCAAAATGAATTTACGAACAAAATAGAAGAGTATGGCTGACATAATGCCTGAAAGCACGGGTGACAGGAACCAGGATGCCACTGGGAAAGTGAAAAACAAAAAGTTACTTATTTGTGCAAAATATTTGTGTTAGGATATTTACCTATTCGGAGCAGCTCCATCCATTTGACCCCTTGGTGACCTCTGGCCACCATGGAGAAGCCAATTGTGGCTCCAACAATGCAGTGTGTTCCAGAGATGGGGAGCTTCAGGAAAGATGCAGTCAGCTGCCACACAGCCGAGCCTGTGGGTCAAAAACATGAGAAAGACTACTAAATAAAAGACTTCTGATTATTGTAAATATGTTTGAAGAGTACAAATACACATACCAAACATAGCACTTATAGATCCTGCCATCAAAACATGTTCAGAGCCATTGTACATTTGGACATCTATAATGCCCTTTCGGATGGTCTCACTGACTTTGGCCCCCAGCAGCACTGAGCCCACAGTCTCAAAGATGGTGGCCAGGATACAGGCCTGTTTCAGGGAGACCACACCCGAGCCCACTGCTGTACCAAAAGAGTTGGCTACATCGTTGGCTCCAACAGAAAACGCCAGGACAAACGCAATGATGAAGCCCAATATCAACAGCCATAGGTAGCCTGACATGTCAGACTGTGTGGCCAGTGCTACAGTTGTGACTGTGGCAAAGGCTGCTAATGTAGTGGAATCCATTCTTAAGAATAGTTTTATTTAAAAAAAAAAAAAACAGGAAAAAAATGAAATACTATGAGGTAATGTGTGTGTGAATAAATAGCAATAGAATACAATAAAAATATATAAGTGCAATTGTTTTATATAGATTTGATGCTACGTAGATAAACATGGTTTATGTGTGGGCTTCATTATAACATTACAAAGTCTAATGGCAGGAACTATTTCCATGGTGTCAATGGGCTTTAGCGATGAATGCTGTAAAAAAAGAGGCAAACAGTAATTGTGATTAGCAATGTCAGTTCAGACAGGTTTTATTATAGCAATGGAGGTGTAAACTCATATTTTCTTAAACAAACACAATAACTGCAGCATCCAATTGATTTAGTACAGGGAAGTGCATATTAGAGTCACACGCCTTTTTGGTAAATGCCAACTACTCTACAATAGAATTAAAATTTCATCTATGTGAGGTTTATTATATGAAAACAGTGTCCAACTGAATAAATAATGAATCTTCAAATTGGCCAAATAATTATAAATAAAAGTAAAAAAGTAAAAAGTCACACATCTTTGACTTTTCAGAAGTCTTACAGTGTGTAGCCATCTATGTTAAACCTATTAAAAGGTGTGAATACACAGCTGTGTTACATAATTCTACTTCTACTGGGCCTAATTCTTTCAAATCAGAGATGAATCCACTTAAACTTCAAAAGAGTCTCCAGAGCTGAAAATAATTACACATTTGTTCTCAAACTGACTCTGTATAGAAAATAGCGGTATGTTAATCTTCTTACGGTCTTGCTTAATTTAAATGTTGACCAGAAAATATCAACAGGTGAAACTAAAGAACAAAACAGTGCAATAAAACAAAGTTTTTACTCACGTGGGCCACAGCAGATCAGTCTGATTGTGTCCGGATATCTTGATAAAAAACACTTTTAAAGATCTATGCAAAATAAAGGGATCTGCCACCCGCGGACAGAGGAGGCGAGGCCAGCGCACGGACTTCAGAGGCTGTGGTGAGTTCACGGTTTATATATTAGGCCGCTTTGTACACGCCTTTCCAGTTTGGTCATGAGACCACTGCTGCTAAAGCTAATGTTTAGCTTGTTTGTTGACACATGGATAATTATAGTAGCCTATGTTATTATGGTAGGAGGGAAAATCCCTCAAATTCACTAAATTGGCCCCACAGTGAAACAATGGTTGGTTGTCTATTTTTAAAGAATCTAAAAGTTGACAAGGACGCCAACAGTAGCCTTCATGTAATAACCAACATTAAACAAAGACATTTGCTATTTCTACTTTTATCCTATGCTAATGAAAGGGCCTGAAGAGGGCTCTGACGGCAATTTAATAAACTTTGCTCTGGCGCCATCTAGTGGCCACATTTATACATGTGCTTAATTCCATTTGACCGGAAGGTCATTCATACATAGATACACACACACACACACACACACACACACACACACACACACACACACACACACACGCACGCACGCACGCACGCACGCACGCACGCACGCACGCACGCACACGCACACGCGCACACGCACGCGCACGCACACACACACACACACACACGCACACACACTGCTTAAATTAAACATTACACATTTTGCCAAAAAATGTTTTACTCACAATGCATCGCTCTGTGGAAAGTGAGGCAACAGGTGATGTTACTTATCAACCCATCAGTAGCCATTTTTACTGACAAACTGGAGCTATAGTGAGAGTCAGCATAATTTGTCTTTTGAAATGCTACAGTGCTCCCAAATGTGCTGATGTCTTCCTCCTCATTACTTATTATTAATGCTTGCCACATGCCCTTCAGTCATACTTGCTGCACATTATTTGGTGGCCTATTAAATGCAACCTTTGTGGAACATTTTGACCCCCTTCTCTAAAACCTATGACCATTTTGCTTCAAACTATGGCAACAATGAAGAACATGAATTAGAAATAATTGTATTTCTAATGTAGTTTATCCAAGACTGTTATAGGATATAGTAAAACTCTCTTCATATTATCCCAAACTTTAACAAAACAACTAAAGACATTACCCTTTTGTTTGACAAAGTAATTACAATATTGTAAGCTTTGAACTGATTTCTATTGTGTCACTTAAGAACGGTTGTTGCAATTTTTTTCAATACAGAGACTGTTGTTTAGTGCAATCATGTTCTCAGGAGATTAAAGGTGTATAGTGAACATTTACAAAGCGCGTCTTTGTTTGTTTATGGGGATTTATCTTTTGAAGGATCAGACCAACTGGAAACACTTTCCCAGAAGGCTTGGCCAACGATGCACCTTCTGATGCATACTTAATTATAACTGCCACTATGAAGCAAGTTAAATGTTGTTTTCTCTTTGAGGTTGTTGTCATTATTATCTGCTATAACTGTGTTACAAAGGCCATTTGTTCAGTTACCACGTGGGAATACACTGCCATAATATTCCCAGTATATCCTAACTGTCCCTACACCAAACTTAAAAAACTATATTAGAGCAATAGTCAGTTGGGTGATGGGGTTTCTTGTGTTTCTTAAGCGTATTTTGCTGTTAAAATCCAGATATTTACAGAAATTTTATGCTTATTTTTGTCCTGGATTGGTTGGCCTGATATAGACTTTTCAAAATGTACTCCTGTTTTTCCTATAGTTTGCATTTGTCTTGTTTTATTTCTGATTAAAAACATGTTTTAATGTGGTTTTCTCTGTATTGTACCTTAGATTTAACCTTAGAGCTTGGTAAACTCACAATTTGTTGGTGAGAAAAGTCTGAAAATCGGTGCTTAAGTCGTTCAAATAACTGTGGACTGAAGTAACCTTTTCTCGGTGCAAACTTAGAAACACTCTGTCCAGTATCCATTGGTATGCTAAGTATGAGCACCCACACCGCCTCTGGACCTGTGATTTTAGCTGCTGGTGTCCCAAGCAACCTGACACTGTTTTTAACAATGGTCCCTATTTACCAGGCTCACCCAAGGGCCTCTAGATGGCACCGGTGCCCCTGTTCAGGTTGCACCGTGTAAGTGGATGATGAATGCACTCCATATATGTGGAAATACCAGTTTCACAGAGGGAAAATTAGATTCAGCAGTTTGATCAGTTATAGCTGTATGCACAGGCTTGTTGAAACATTTGTTTGATGTCAACACAAAGCTGTCTCCTTGTCTCTTTTTAATTGCATTTTTCCATTTGATATTGACTTGTTCTGTTAGTTTATTATCCTCTATCATTAAGTCAGTGTAAAGTTGATCTACTGTAGGCCTTCTGTAAAGCACATTTTGTTAGAGTCTCATGGAATTATCTTAACCCATTTCATTTTGATTGTAGCCCATCAGAAACAAACCTCCACAATGTCAACATGTTTTCTATAAATTCTATAGCAATTATATCATTTAAAGTTTGGGATTTGTATGTGTTCTTTTATATTTAAAAGTCGACATGATAGGGCATGCAAATAAGTAACTGAAAAGCTTGACTAGTTCTCATGCTCAGGCCCATATTAGCCCAACCCTTGCTTTCCCTCTTCCCTCCCTCCAATCCCTTGCCAAACAGGATCTGTAGGATCTTACAGTCATTTTCTCAGGAGACAGGAATGTCAGAACACAGGGCCTAGTGCCTGCTCAAACCTGTAGCCCACATTCCCGCAAATTACCAAGAAAAAAGCCCCAAACGAGTTGCTCATGCATCTATATTTTTTATTACTTAAGATGCACCAGACAAGTCCCAGACACCAAATGACACAACAGTGAATTGAGGTCATACTTTCTGCTGGGTCTAGTAAAAAAGTATGTGACCTTCAGAATATTTGTAATGGTTTGGTCTATTATAATAACTGTACTGTGTGTGATAGCCTTATGTAGGTTTGGATTGAAAAACAATCAGCAAACTAATATGTTAAATTTTTTTTTATTATTATTATTTATACTACATTTTGTTTACAGTAGCCTATTTACACAGCAAATGTTTTGGAAGAGGCCCCACTTTATAAATAACAAACAGTACAATAAATCTGTGTCACTCCCACAGTTATTATTATTATAACAATTATTATTTTAACAAAGAAATGCAAAAGGATTTCATCAGACTCAACAGCACAAACATAGGAATTCACATAAAATTTACACAACATTGAAATTTTTGGTGCATTTGGCCAGTAGGCAGGTAACAGTATAAACTCTGTTTGATTATATCATGATATTGTCTTTCCTTATGGCATGTAGTTTCCTATATAATAGCAAATGCCAAGGAACCACAGTTTTTTAAGGTGATAGTAATTTTGTGATGCCATTTGGATAAAACCATTGCTTGACAATTAGAGTTGCATTGAAATGTTCAGAGTCCCAAAAGTCTTTTGTCCTTATCTGCCTTAGTGAATGGACCAGCGGTTGGAGCTTGTGGGCTCTCTGTATGGGCTGCTGCTGTATGTGGGTGAGTGGGTGACGCTGGGGCTGCTGGGAGGTGTGGAGGAACAGGACGAAGATTTACATTTGATCTGCTGCCACTTGTCTCCCAGGGCTTTGGCGAAATGGTCATCTACAGAAACGCTGATGGAGAGCTGCTGCTGGGACTGGACCACTTTCTGGTACCTTTTGCCCAGGCTCCTCTGGAAGTGCTCGTCTACAACACGGTCACAGTGGCTTTGGGAAACTGCAGGAGAAAGGTGGACATGACGAGCATAAGTTACACACCTTACTATCATTGGTGAGTCAGGAAAAAGTGAGTGTATGTCTGCGCTCATATCCGGGAAAGGGAGAAGCTGTCCTCAAACTACTCACTGACCTGACAACATGGGCTTGTGGATGTCAGGCCTGCTGGTTGGGCTTCTTAAAGAGGACACACAGGTTATCACAGAGGGCCGCATCTAGATACACAAGATTAAGGTTGTGGTTAAAATTACATTTATTTAAATGAAACATGCAAACAGGACCTTGTCACAGGATGGTGACTACATTGAGTCCAATGACTCTTCAGCTCTGAGACACACTATAGTACTTTAAAATCAGCTCTAACTGTGTATAATAAAAGTGATTAAACTGGTTGGGCTGCCCCCTTCACAGACATAGGTCAAAGCTGTCTGTTTGGTCTTGTTGATGACATTCCTCCCTCCATTGCTCACATTTTCTACCTGAATCCAGCTGGATTGCATTGCTAGAACAAGCATGGGCCTGCGCTAGCTCACTCTGTGTAGATGGGAGATGTACTATCAAGTTCCCTTGAGCTACACTTGTATAGGTTACACAGAAAACATTATGTCCCAGGCACACCTGACAGTTATACTTTGAAAAGTGTGTTCAAAGTACCTGGATTTGGTTGGTACTTTTGGGCTTCTCTTGTGTGATTTCTGGATCCTTTCTGGGTTTCTTGATAAGGGCAAGTGGTTCATCCATGATGGGTGCGTAGTAGACATGAGGAGGAACAGGGCTGGTAGGGCTGCAAGATGGACTCCAAGAGGAAGTTGAGCTTTGTGGACTGTGCGACGCAGATGCGACTTGTGACTCTCTTTCTGCTGCTTTGGCAAGACTTCTGCTCAGCGCCCGCTCCCGTCTGTTACATAGATAATAAATAAACAGTTAAAAATCACGTTTGCCCTTCACATAAATATTAAAAAAATAAATAAAAGTATACCAACCTTTCCTCTAAGGTCAGGCCTCGCTCGAAATTGCGCTTGCGTTTTAGAGGATTTCCACTTGGAGTTCGTTGTGGTTCAGTTTGGATGTGCCTAAATCGGTCTTCGCTTCTGTGATGTGGCTGACCTATAAAACAAATAAAAAGTAGCACTATTAATATTGCTTGTGTACCACAGATGCAATACACCAGTTAAATACTGTATTATATACAGTATATAATACACACACATTTAAAACCACACTGATACATATAGCAGTGTGGTTTTAAATGATAATTTGATATGGCCATAATATTGATTGACATGTACTGACAGCTAACTGCTTGTTTTGATCTATGAAAACCATTGTGCCTGACTAGTATTCGTGGGAATCACATTTGTCACCGTTAATTATAAACTCCGTTAAGCTGTAGAACTAGATTTACCAGATCAGTGAGGGTTACAAAATGACACAGCTGATTCAATGTTAACGGTAAGAGTTGTTTTTGTGGCTGATGTTCACACCAAACCTTGTCAATGAAGCAATCAACTACTGCTTTTTTTTTTTTTTTTCAGTCTCATTGCATTCATGTAATAAAGTGATAAAAAGACAAGGAACAATATGGTTGGTCAACTGCTGTTATCAGTGAAAGAAATTTAATATAAAAACATAGTCATATAATTAAATATAATCTATTATTTATTATCAGTTTTAGCAATTTAGCTTTTAACATGGACTATGTTGAAATATGATATATTTTATTTATTTATTTTTATTTTTTGGTGAAGCATGCTCCTTCCTCTAGTGGAAATGTAAATAAATGTAACGACTCATGAAAACACATCCAAAATATCAACTTTGTTTTCTGTCATTTATAATTAACAAGTTCAAGAGCTTTGTTAAAGTTGAATAGTGTACATTGGCAGAACTGCTGCTATTCAAAGTCAGTGTCAAAGCTTACTATATTTAAATTGCATTACTAAAGTGCCGTCTGTCATTAACATACACAGTTAAGACAAATGTTTGAGTGAGGCATTTCCATTCTTATTCAAAAGAGCCACTATACTCAAATATACACCTCAATCCACATTTCCTATTCAGCTCTACAGTCCAACACCTGTGAATGAGCGCTTCAGAGAGAGAGCCATTGTGGCAGAGGGAGGGGGCAGGTATAACCACACCCATGCTGATTTTCTACTGCCCCAGGCATAGTTATTTCTTCCTTATTAGCAGCCAGTAATATACGACCTGACCTTCTACCTTGTGCTTTATCAGATTTTTTGCACAAATACACTTTGACAATAGCATAATGTTATGTGTTAATAATACAAAATAGAAATACTTTAAAAACATAATACATATTTATTATGCATCCATAATAGTTAAGGGATTTGAAATCTGAAGAGCACAGCTAATTTTAAACATTTGTGACAAGTTGGTGTGATATAATTCTTCAGGTGATTTTTTTAAGTATACACCCACAAAAAAATGTAAACATAACCAACTTTACAACTGTTATCTATACAGTGTTGGTACTTTAAACAAAATAGAATGAAAAAATAAATATCTAACTTACCCTCTAAAATGTAGACCTTGAATCCACTGCTCATTCGAGTTATATACTGAAAGTTTGCCACGGCCATTGCTCCTCACTGCTCTTGAAGACACCTTTACTGTTGGATCTCCAAGTACACAATGCGTGTCAGTCGCTCTGGCTGTAAAGGGAAGGTAATGGTACGCCTTCACTGCAGTCAGGCAGGTAATGTATCAGGTGAGTGCAGGTAGGAGCTTCCATGTGATACAATGCTGCCTCCGGATTGGTTCATTTTTGACCAATCAAATTCTCACCATGAAGCTCAGCATTGTTATTGTTCTTGCAGGCGGAATGTGCTTCCAGGTAGGAAAGTTTCAAAGATACAAAGTTGACTACATTTTGACATAAAAGTAATAACAATATAACATAAGTTTTAATATACAGGCAAAATACCATCATATTTTTTTAACCTGAACAAATTGATGTGTACCCCCACTCCTTCAACACCATCACCACCTGTCTACCCCCCACCTGCAAACTTGCCAAACTACATTTTTTAGAGTGCTTAGCCCACCAGAGCTCCAGTCATTCCTCTGGCCTGCCCATACATGCAGGCAACTGCAGCGTGAGCCTGCCTCACCAGTAATCCACAAGCTTTTGTTGATGACCTGACAAAGACATATAAGTCGTGTTAATGCCACAACCGTGAGAGCGATCTACTTTAGACACTCTGAGATATCTGAAGTCCCAAACAATGTTACTTGAAGGCTTTATAAAAATAGCAGATGTATTATAACCATGTCTTTTGGAAGCTATAATCTTTTTAAATTAATTTGCTTCGTGGCCATTCATTCAGGTGATAATTTTCAAAAAGTGATAGTGACATTACATATGGTGTTGAATAACAAGAAGAAAATGTGTCTTTCAAGTTATGTTCACATTACTTGTTTCAAGTTCATATCATCAATATAAATTAACGTTTCTCGTTGTTTTGTTTTTTAAAACATTTGAGCAATTTGAAAAATCTGAAATAAAATTTCTAGGAATTCAGAAACAGACGTTTTTCGAGTTTTTACAGGAATTACACATAAATGGATTCTTAGAGCTGAGGAGACCACACCATACAAAAATCAGTTGGATTGAAGCAGTTAGCCCCTTGATTCCAGTGCTATTTTATTTATTATGAAGGGCTTTTTGTAACTTTGTAATGTTCGCAGTGACTTTTCCTGATGGTTGGTTCAGTCTAATAGCACTCTAAAACAGACTTAGCCTGTCATTGTTGAAAGATTACACTTCATGTTAATTTTTCTTATTGCTAGGTTTCTTTTTTTTTTTTTTATCTTTGCAACTTTTCTTAGAGACAGTATGTTTGATAATCTAATTTTGCATGTTTTCCAAACAACTATTTTCTTGTAAATAATTGATAAAAAATGTATATCTTTCTATTTGTAATAGGCTATTTTCTTGATGAGAATTCAGACAATATCATGGAAATGTATTACCCTGTTAAACGGCTGAGAAGCAAGTATTGTTGTATAATAAATTGAAGTAGTTGAGAGTTGAAGAGACGAGACATGGAGGCTGGAGTTCTAACTCAGAAGTTTATTTACTATCAGTATGGAACATGAACACTCAAGACATTGTCTTGTGTTGTCCATTCCAGTCTAGTTCAGTCTGGTTACAGTCTAACTTCTTGGGTTCTTTTTTTTAAGACAATACAGTAAAGTGCATTTACCTTATGTATTGTCTTTGGTCACAGTCTTGTCTAGTCTGGCTATGCTTCTTTTGTAGGGAATGTTGTACCTCTGATGATGCTGGCCAAGATAACAAGAACTGAGCTGGCAGTGAGTGCGCTCGGTATAATTCAAAAATGGAATTTCTCGAACAAGTATCGTACAAGTACAGAAATATCACTGTATGCTCTGTATACATACCTTATCTCCAACAACAGTAACATGTTTTCTCTATGTTGTTAATTAGCCTCAGAGTGTATGTATGAATGCAGAGTTACACCTTACCTGACTTCCAGGAACATGATTTACAAACAAAGGCCTATACATAGCTGACATGGTGGCCTTGTCAGACAGTGTTAATGCAATGTATGTCTGTAAACTACTTTCTACTCAGTTTGCAATCAATCCATAACTACACTAGAGGCCTAGTATCAGCCTAGGATATTCTCAACTGGTTAATTTGGGCTAGAATACACTTCTTTGAAGATTTTGTGCATTTTTGTACATTCAGATTTATCTGTGAATAAACTAGTCTACACTAATAAACTAAATTAGCCTTCAAGGTAAATTTGGCCTACCACTGTAAATACTGTAGAATCAAAATGACACAGTTCTTTTAGAATCAAATGCATAGGCAATTTGATATAACCTTCCCTTCCCTAACGCTGACTCCGTACAGTTTCCATAGCAGAGGCCCAGACTCTCATGTCGTTGTCACGGCTTGAAGTGAGTCAGGCCTATCATAAACGCTATAGTATTGCGGTGCGTAAAGGAGAAAAACCTCGCTCGCATCCTCAGCCCCTCTGTGATGGAGACGTCCTTGCGTTACCCTACTCTCCTCAGCACCACCCATCATCCGAGACTGGTCAAGTCAGAGTAAATTACTCCCAGAACAGGAAGTAAGCTACACAAAAAACAGTAGATTAGAGGCAAACTAGATTTGTTTTACAATATTTTAGTTTTTTGTTATTTTACAGTAAATGGTGATAAAATACCCTGCTTATGCTTATTGCCTAGGGCCCCAGGCTGTACTCATAAGGGTAAAGTCATTAAGTCCGCAAATTAGACCTTTATTTTGTAACATCACAAACGGGAAGTTGTAACAAGTGCGTAAATGTGACTTGACACACGTTCCAGCCTGCCTCCCTCAGGATGCCTGGGAGTGACGCAGGGTAGATGGAAAAAACTGGGGCTGCTCCGTGAATGAAAGACCCAGAAACACGCTGTAGTTTAAACTGAAATGGTCCACACCCCACACCTCTCCTGTCCTCACACAGACAGGCCTGTCAGTCCCGTGTAGCTGGAGGCGTATTCTGTCACATCAAGCCGCGTGTCCGCTGATCCTCGGACACTCCATTTGGGATCGTTTCTAAGGTACGTTTTACCATTAATACAAGAAGCAGAGCACACTTCTAGTGAAGCTGCTGCTGTCATTTATTTTTGCATTAGCAATAGCGCCCAGACTTATTTGGAATCATACATAAGCGTGTTAGTGATTTTACTACCTCCTTCATGCACCTAAGTGCCTGTCTCAAACGCAGTCACGACATGTATGTATTGTTGAGCAAACTCATGTTTAAAACATGTTTCCTCTTTAGGTGATCAATAACCTTCACAGGTGTTGGCTTTTCTTCCGTTTTACTGCCTGGACACCTCCAAGAAGACTTTTGCACTCGCCATTCTATCATAACAAGTCGCCACCATGAATTACCTTCGTCGTCGACTCTCTGATAGTAATTTTATTTCCAACCTGCCCAATGGCTATATGACGGATCTACAGCGGCCCGAGCCTCCACAGCAGACCCCCGCAGTGTCTCCTGGCTCAGAGAGGCGCCAGGTCGGCAGCCAGCTGCAGACTGGGCCAGCGACAGGAGGAGGACCCACGGGGTTCTTCTCATCCATATCCAATGCTGTCAAACAAACCACCGCAGCCGCTGCTGCGACCCTGTCAGAGGCTGCAGACCGGGCTGGCGTCTCCAGCAACGCCAAGATCCTCCTGGTCATTGATGATCAGCAGACTGACTGGTAGGAAGGCACATTCACACAGGTGCTAGAGTAGCATTTGGATACAGTCAGGCCCTGAGGCATTGACTTGGCCAGTAGAGGTCATATGATTTATTCAGTGGCCAGCAATGCTATAGGCCTTCCAATATAATCTTGGTTTTACTGCACATTGTGGGCCCTATTTGTGCATTAGAATACTGTCTTACTTATTGTTGTTGTTGTGCAGGGTGAAGGTTTTCAGGGGAAGAAAGGTCCATGGTGAATCTGACATCAAAGTAGAACAGGTTTGTTCTATAAGTCATATATATATATATATATATATATATATATATATATATATATATATATATATATATATATATATATATATATATATATATATATAATGTATATGACTATTGTTTCTCTCTTGGCACAAACTCGAAATAAATACAAATTTATTGACCATTTTATTGTCTTTTAGGCTGAATTTTCTGAAATCAATCTGGTTGCAAATGCAATGGGTGTTTACAGTGTCAACATAGATGCCATCAGGGGTGGACATAAAGTTAATAAGTATGTATTCAGACAAGCACATTATGGTCATACGTGTGTTACTGTGGAGCTTTCCCCACCATGTTAATATTTTCTTATGCTCTTGTTCCAGGACTATTAAGCCAGATTTTGTGCTGATTCGACAACATGCCTTCAGCATGGACAAGAACGGGGACCATCGCAGTATAGTGATAGGTTTACAATATGCCGGGCTGCCAAGTGTCAACTCTGTACACTCTGTTTATAATTTTTGTGACAAACCGTGGGTGGTAAGTATTCACTTTTCCTCAGTCAAAATATAATGACATGTAAGAATATCATAACTACCAATAAGCAATGGAAACATTTAGCCATAAGAATTAAAGGCCAGTTTCTTCTTTGCACCAGTCCTCAACCAATACTGTTTTTTTCACTATTAAAAAAAGGGCCATTCAAAAGATTTCGCTTACTGCTTGTCGCTAACCACTTACTGCTGTGTTTTCCTTCACATACATAGCTTATATTTATCCTACTTTTTACAAACTTGAAACATCTGGTGGTAAATGTGTAGCACCTTCACAGGCAAGCAGCCAAAAGTACTGCTATTTCAAGTTTTTCCATAACTCACCAATGATTTTTTCTGTTACTAAGCTAATATGATACATACTGACATATTTTTCAGTTTGCTCAGATGTCCAAATTACATAAGGAGTTCGGTCCAGAAGAGTTTCCATTAATAGAGCAGGTTTATTATCCCAATCACAAAGAAATGGTAAGCCCCCTGACTTCGTCCACCTCTTTTCTTCCTTTCCTCTCTGTCACTCTGCTAAACAGCCCTTCAGGGCACAAAAGGCTTTCCTCTCTGAATGTTCTCATATTAGCTGACTAATCCAATTCCTTGTCAATATCCTATACCATATAGCAGCTGGGGTCAGCTTAATTAACATTGGGTTGGGTGCAGGTCGTGGTTCTCCTTTTGCTCATTAGATTGTTTTAACCCGCAATGTAAATAAAGATAACCTGACTAATAAACAATATACTTTGTTATAGATCTCTTCTCCACATTTCCCTGTTGTGGTGAAGATGGGCCATGCCCACTCAGGAATGGGAAAGGTATTCTTATATAACTTCATGCTTGTGTGTTATCTTTACATATTAAGACTCAAAAGTGATTTTTTCTTTCTTTTTTACAGGTCAAAGTTGACAATCAATATGATTTTCAAGACATTGCCAGCATTGTAGCATTAACCAAGACCTATGCCACATCTGAACCCTTCATTGATGCAAAATATGATGTCAGAATTCAAAAAATTGGCAACAATTACAAAGCATACATGTCAGTAAAGACAAACCCTTATTCTGGTACAAATGAATAACCTTTTTACAACCAATTACAACCAGTTAGTAAAACCTTTATTGCATTTTTGGACAGGAGAACATCGATTTCTGGTAACTGGAAAACCAACACTGGCTCTTCAATGTTGGAGCAGGTGGCTATGTCAGACAAGTAAGTGCTTACAGAGGCATAATGCATGGTACACCAGTGTTGTTGTCTTGTGTTATTTATGTGTTTTAAAACATATTTTTTCAGGTACAAAATGTGGGTTGATTCATGTGCAGATATATTTGGAGGCTTAGATATTTGTGCAGTTGAAGCTCTACATGGGAAAGATGGGAAAGACTACATAATTGAGGTAACAAAATTTTATAGTGACCACTGTACCATAAAAGAAGAGTGGTGCAATTAAAATTATGCTGTCTTCTCAGGTAGATGACTGTTCAATGCCACTGATTGGGGATCAACAGGATGAAGATCGGGTTCAGATTGCAGAACTTGTGATTTCAAAAATGAGTCAGTGTGTCACTCGAAGCTCCTCTACAGTGCGTGGCCTATGACTATTAATTAATATTTTCTAACTGTTAACCAGTAACTAACACTAACAATTATCTAACTGTGTCACCATATTGTAACTCACCCTCATTCTTCTTTATCTGTAGAAAGCATCTTCGCCCCAACCAGTGTCACAGGCCAGAGAACCACAGTCACAACAGCGTCCATCTCCTCAAGGTAATCTTATCTATTTATGTTCAAGTTCAAATTTGTGAGTTACTCCATAAATTCAAACCTAAAAAAAATGAAATTTCCCTCTGTAGGTGGTCCTCAGCAGAGCCCGCCCTCTCAGCAGCGACCATCACCTCAAGGCCAGCCTCCAGCCCAGTCTGCTGCCCCTGAGCCCAGTCCTCCCAAAATCAGCCCTGGTGTGGCCCAGCAGAGGCCTGTGGGACAGGGGGGTGCTCAGAGACAGGGCTCTGTGTCACAGCAGCAGAAGCCTGCTCCAGGTGCACAGAGGCCTGCGCAGCCCCCCAGGCAGCAGTCACAAAGTGGTGTGCAGCCAAAAGGTCCAGGGCAGCAGCAGCAGCAGCAGCAGCCAGCTCGTCCTGGGCCTCAAGGGCAGGGAGGACGACCCCCAGTGCAACAGAAGCCTCAGTCACCTCAGAAGCCAAACCAGGACAGCCCTGCACCGGGCAGCTCTCCACAAATAAAGTAAGTACCATCAAACATATCAGTTTCTTACAAAGTGACCCCTACAGCTTAAGAGGGCGTTCCTTTTGTCTGCATAGGGACAAGCATGCCTCTTAAAAAACAAGGCATGCTCCATCCTGACACATGAGCCACATGTGATTTACTGACGCTTTCAGGCCTTTCACTCATTCAGATCAAATTTCATGAGTGAAACAAATTGAAAGTAGTAGCACATGGGAGTTAAACATAACATATCGTAAATGTGGTCGACCTTGTTTCACTACCTGCATTTGTAATGCAATCCTTTTTGGTAAAGAACAAAAGAGAACAGAAATCTATACTGTGAACAAGTTGTACAAGTTATGGACTTTGTGTATTATACTAGTATATTTGTATGTCTATATCTTATCAGTGCCATATGTGATTAGCAGTAATTAGCCTTATTACAATAATATAGGCATGGTTCTGTATAAAGAGAAGTCAAGCATGCATATCATAAGATAAATGATATAAGAGGCATTGTGGTTCAGTGAGTGACTAACAATGCACTTTTTGTCATTTTGGAAAGCTGTCTCTTGCTTCATTTCATTTCATGGATTTGCTGCATGACTTTAATGCCTGTTCCCTCTCTATCACCGTTCTCTCCTTGTAGCAAGTCCAAGTCTCTTACCAATACCTTCAACATTCCAGAAACCCCAGTGCCACCAGCTCCCAGCCATAACCAGGAAGAGGAGAAGGCTGAGACCATTCGCAATCTACGCAAGTCCTTCGTCAGTCTATTCTCAGACTGAATCTACATGAGCCCAACTTCAGTTATAACCAGAAAAGATGGATAAGGTATATAAGATGGATTTCAGCAAGCCAGGGCCATCTTTAAATGTACTGCCAAAAAATACAATTTGTCCTAATTAAGTTGAAGGTGTAGTAAAAGTAGGCATTTATCTAACATTCCTTGCATCACAAAAAGTCACTCACCATTATTTGAAAGTAGGTCCACACATGCCGCACAAACATGTATATGCATGACTTGTCACTACTGCCCCCTATTGTTAGTTCTGTGCCACCATTGTGACCTTAATTAAGTTTCCATTTTACAAATAGTGCATTTGAATGTTCAGTCAGTGCTTGAATTGTTTCAGCTTTTGAGCTATGATGTTGTAACTGCATGTCGACCAGAGGCAAATTACCAAACTTCCCAACATGGCTGCTTGTAACTGTGTTGTCATATGTAGTTAAATCAGTACTAGCTTAGTAATAGATGTTGTGAGAGTGTTGTTGCTGCCTTCTTCCAGCTGTTTATGTCCCTCATGTTCTCCGTCTTCCCAAAAGCATGCCTTACATGGAAAAGGAAATTAACTGGAGTTGTCTCAGGGAAGTCAACTAGATTGTGATACTTTGTGATTGTGTATGGATGAGGGTCTTCAGTGCAGTGGTCATTGTAAGACGTACTTAATAATAACAATAATGCAGCCGTTTTTTGTGTCTATTATTGTATTATTACAAAGACACATTTGCACAGTGAATAATGTTGATACTTGAACAAATGATTATAGCAAATCATCATTCTGTGATCCTCTAATGGACACTGTTGCTATTATTGTGACATAGGTATCATGGGTTGTTTATGGTACCATTTCAATTAGCAGTCTTTAAGTCCCTTATCTTCAAAGTGATGTAGTAATAATTCAAAAGACAGGAAGGTTATACAATGGATGCATGTGATGTCTTAGATTTTTGTGTTAACAGAAAATGTGGTTAATTTTCAAAAGGCTTTCTTGATACATAGAGACCATTTTCCAAAATATGTCGATTTATTCCGTCATTTTCCAAGATGTACACAGCCAAGGAATGCAGTGAATCACTCATTTATAGATATGAAGTAATAACAAGCTTTATGGATGCATTAGTAATCATTTTAGCATATGACATGTAAGTTTTTGCACAGAACACATAGTTCTGTTGCCACGCATCAAAAATGTCTTCCAAAAATTGCTTTCTGTTTGAGAGTTGATGGCAATATCATGCTTTTATAGTGAAGACCCGATAGCCATAAGGTTATACAGTCCCTGCAGAGTTCTTCACGCTGCCTGTGTTTTTCAGTGCAGGTTGTGTAGCCACAGTGACCCCTAGTGCTCAATGGTGTGGATGTCGTGTTACAGGTTAAATACAGTTAGAAAATAATTATATCTTGGAGTTATGCAAACTGTCACTTGCTGCTATCTGTGATGTTTAGTGAATTTATTTATTTATTTAAGATCATGTGTCTATTTTTTATTTTCATGAGTGCATTTTTATTGAATGTATTTACTGAGGTTGCAAACTTTTTTGGATAAAACTCACAAACTTCAAAGTGGTTGTCCCTTATGGTTAAGGTCGTCCATGATGCCTCTGATTGTGTAAACTGTGAAGCAAAAGAAACTATTGTTACTTACTTTATATTATATTTTTTGCATTATTTTAGCTGAATGTATTTTTTTGTCTTTGCCTTTTAGTTTATAAATGTAATCGGGAAAGTTGGAGCTAATTACATGCCTGTCACTTATAAGAATATAGGTCCATTTTATTGTAAAAGTACACAGTCAAATCATAAGACAAATTATGGTGGATTTATAATTTAAATGGTGTTATATGCAATGTAGCTCTATAACATACAAAACATGCACATGTCTAATAAAGTCTATTAAAGTCACTGTTTTAGATTTGAAATGTTGAATTTGTAGATGCCCTCACACAACCCTCCCCATTCAGGCCGATGGAACAAGACCGAGTAGCCTTATATACTTGTGATTACAAATAGGAGTGACATGGTGACAATCGTTGAAAACTCCAGTGTTGTGCTTCAGTGATGCACCCCAAACACACTGCTGCAAATGCATTTCCATGGTGACAGTTTTTCAAAAAGTAGTAATCAACTTTGACCAGCAGGGGGAGTGTGTCTTCTGTTAAAGGTGAATCAGGGTCACATTTTATGGACGTTTTACTGATTTTACAGCTCTCCATCTAGATTCCGCTGTTGGCCACAGAGTTGGAACATTATTTAGAATTCTTCGACTGTACAACACTTGTATATCTCTGTTGTTTAAGAACAATGTATTCTGAATATGTGATGTAGTCACTAGTTAGTGACAAACAAACGTTATGGGAGTGAGATACAAGGCCGCATTGTGAGTGCCTTCTGAAACATCCATTTTAATTAAACAGCCTCGTACCATCGTGTGCATAATCCCTTCACTAAATACAACTAAGCAGCTACACAACAGGAAACAAAGGGCTCGTCTCCTACATTGACACTTATAGTTCACTCTTCTCAATAAGAGTCTAATTTGTACTGATAAGAGGAGCCTTTTAGTGCTGTGTCATTATGGGATGCACAGCTGCTTTACAGAAGGGTGCTGTCTCTTATTCTGAAAAAAAAATAAAATAAAAAAAAATACACCTTCGCCAGATAAATTATATAGTGCACTTTTAATTAACAATATATGAATACTGTGAGTATTTATGCATTTACATTTACAATATTTTTTCTTTTCCTCATTTTGTTGACACAAATAGCTGCTGTGTTAGAAATCCCATTAGTGTCAATGGTATGCAGTCTCTTCTTCACTAAAGGTCAGTTTGATTTGTCAAAGCCCCAGGTGTCCTGTCTCCTTTCCCATCCACAGCTACAGTGTAAACAGCTCATTCAATTTCTCCTTCACCTCCTTTTTCCAGCAAAGCCTTGTTTTCATCTCACCAGGAGGCACACTGGAAAGAAATTACTTCGGCCTGTAATGTTTGTACAATGGAGCACTTGATATTGTGATCCCACTGTAGTAACCCAGTGGCTGGTATGATAACACAAAGCAGCAGGAGGTGACTTCATGTCCTGCATCATTATCTGAAATCAATGATATGAAACATGCTTAACCACTCGACAGAACAACATTGTGTGCTGCTATAGCCAGGCAGCCGGGATGTTATGCAAGCACTGGAATACAACATTTATGACTTTGCACGCTACAAATAAGGGATTCAAGGATGTCGAACCAGTAACAGTGATGCTGTTGGAGCCAGGGGAATACACAAGAGGAGGAGGTCTACACTGAGCATAGATATTTCTGGAGCTGACCCATTTAACTGTACAGTGAGCAGGTGCATCTGGCAGCAGCATGCACTATGTAATTATAAAGAACTGAAATGATGTGTCATAGTGGATTTGACTTAAGGGAAGTCTCCTATACAAACATATACAAGTCATATACAAAACGAAATGTAATAGTGATTAGTCTCCCATTATACATGCCCAATGGCATTAGACAATGAGGGCTACTCACTGCTGCTTTCCATTGTACTGTTCGAGACTGGGATTTCATTTATAAAAGGGCTGCTTTGATTCCTACAGAACTGTGGCACAAAAGGTTCCCTGTCTACTCAAATTTGGAAAAGTGGCTCCTCTTTACAATGTTTTTCTAACATCTATTTCAAAAACTATTTATTTTTTCTCTGTGTATACAATAAGTCTATCTGCCTGGGTCTGGTTACATAACAATATAAGACTTTGGGAAAGCAAGGGGTCCAGCTCAAGCTCTGAATGTGTGTCCCCTTTAAAAAATGTGCATGCTTCAGTGAGTGATTTCTGAGCCAAAATGGCAGATGATGAAGGATGAGAGGAGAGAGTGATTTAATTAAACTGTGCCATGGGATGTCTTACTCCAACTCTCCAGGCAGAAGAGTTTGTGTTTCCAGTGTGCATCTGTGAATATTCGACAGGATTTGTACATGGAACAAGATGTAACTGATACAAACAAAACAGACAAAACATTATAGCCTATGAAAAGTGAAGAATATAAATGTCTACATATATCTAGGCGCAATGCAGCTAATCTTTTAATTTGAAGAAGAATCTCCATTTTAAAGCCACAGTATGTAACTTTGTGTTTTTTTGCACTGAAAAATTTGGTATAAAATATATCTCCATGGAGATTGTCCTGAAGTATATATATATAGAAGCTGGCGAAATGATGCTCCTAGTGGGCAAGAAGTGAAAGGACGTGCCGTGACTCGCCCGTACTGACCAGGAACCCTTGCCATGACTTAGAAATGTGCCAGAGCTTTCCGAAAATGTATAGTTTGTTAGCCAAAAAAAGCGGAACATTGTTCTCGCATCGGAATATTCTTCTTTCTTTCTTATTATTTATTTTCCTAACCAACTCACCCATTTTTCACCCACTGTTAAAACTTGCGCTTCTCTAACTTTTGGCTATTTCCATTTTCTGAAAATAAATAAAATGGCACGTCAACGCCCCCAAACAACTCAAAAATGCATTAAGGTATACGAATGAGGGCAAAAAATTTGACACAGAAGTAGATCATGACAAGACAAGGAAAAAATATTATTACACCAACGCCGTGGGGGTCAACAATATTGGTTTAAAGTTTGCTAAGCATGAGTCAGCATTTTTTGTAAACTTCATACTTTTATGATCTCCTTCTAGGGCGTTCACCCGAATGGGCTCAAATTTGGTACACATTATCTCAAGGATGGGACATGAAAAGTTACTCCAAATTTTTGACACACGTCTTATGGTCTCTGAGTAGTGAAGCGACAAAAAATGCACACAATTTTGGATATTTTGGATATTTACAAATTGCTCCCATTTGCACAAACGAACTAAAAAAAATATTGAATTTGGTGCGTTAACCCCCCCTACAGATGAAATTAAATTTAATATGGAGGAAAAAAATTTAGTTTTTCAAAAATTTCTGCAATGTTGCACAACATTCCATTTTGCCATCCTGATCCAAAAAGTCAATGATACCCATGCCATATTTTTTACGGCATTGCCATAGCAAGGACATAAACTCTCCATGTTATTCTAATGGTAAAATAATCAAACTGCACAAACTTTCACTCAAATTTAATTGTGGGTGCACACCCCGATCCTGAACAGATTGATTCATATAAGAAAATACAAAAATGGGGGTAACAGTGCCCCCTAGACAATTTGTATGGAGCAATAACGTTTTATTTGTCATAGAGACATTATATTTGGTACGCATATTTGTGACATGGTCTTGATTAAAAAACTTAATGACGCCCACACCCCATTTACATTGTGTTGCCATGGCGACAAGCCAAAAATCTGTCCTTGCCGATGGGAAAAAAATTTATATTGTGATCATGCCCCTGTACAAACCTTTACAAGTCCGGCATCTTAGATTTAAAAAAAAAAAAATTAACACACGCAAAAATTAAGAGAAATGGCAGGGTTAGGAGTTAGGATTAGGATAAGGGCTAGGGTTAGGATTGGGGCTATGGTTAGAGTTATGACTAGGGTAAAGTGTTTAAGCTTAGGGTTTCGTTTAGGATTAGGCCTAGCGTTAGGGGCTGGGGGTTAGAGTCATGGTTGGGGTTTATGGTTATTAGGGTTAGTGTGGGGCACTGCGTTTGCGAGGAGCGGCGTAGGCACACGCAAGGGCCGATCATTGCAGCTTGCGGCTATATTATTATCTTTCTATTTCAATTGAATAATGCAGGTGAGTGCCACCTCCAGAAAGTTACATACTGTATAACTGTAATGAATTTAATACATTGTGATTTTTAAAGCTATACTTACTGTTTTTTTAGGGAATATAAAATTGAACAGATAATGCAAGACAACATGCAGAGTTTTTTTTTTTTTTAAGGACTGCAAATTACTTTAAAGGCAGGTGGTCTTAATGTATTACCTAATTGCTGTTATACCCACAAGAGTAAAGAGTACCTGTTTTTTTCAAGGCATCATCATGTTTTACTTTTATAGTTGTGCTGCCGGAGGGCTCCTCATATAGAGGACAGTAAATTGTCAGTCTATACTTAACTGAGAATAACTGTGAGGCACTAAAAGACATCCTCCACCTTCACAATCCTGCTGAAAGTACAGTTCAAATGATATACTACAGATGCACGCTGCTGAATTGGCCCATTTGGAGATTATTATGGTATGACAAACAATTTTGTACCTTTTGCTGTTTTTTGAGTCATGACATATATATTTTAACCGCCTCAAAGGAAGACTCCTATCACTTTTTTTCACACTTTTCTTTGAAATCATCAGCTCCCTCTCTTTTTGCTCCTACTCACCATGCGTTACCATGGTGACAGTTCCCAAATGGTTTCAGCTTGCATGTGAATTTGTTTATTTGTAATTCTTGGAGTGGATGGGAATGTTCTTTTTGTTATACAGCCAAAATAATCACAAATGGATAATAATTAGGCAGAGTCAGGCTTACGCAGAAATAATATAATAGTTACTCAATGCTCCAAATCCTATGTTTGTAAATATTTTGTGAAGAATTTGTGGTAAGAACTATGAGCTCAAATGTAAATAAGATGGACTACATGGGTAAATTGACAACAACTACAAACAATTACAAATATAATAGTAACACAATGAAACATAACCAATACATAAAGCAGTCTGTTGAAAATCTTGGGAAAGAATCTTACATTAAATAATAAAAGCTAACTTTAAAATTGATTGGCACATCTGAAAAAGGCGCAATACTTAAAATGAATACAACTTATAAATCTATGGTCAATATCAACAAGATGTGTTGGTATTCATTTAGTATTGCCCTTGATGTTCAGAAATGCTCTTTAGGGTGTAGTGTTTCATAACATTTAGAACATTTGTAACTGAGAGGGTTTGTATGAGTCATTTTATCTTCTAAAGGGCCCTCTTTGCTGTAGTTTGATCCTTCTGTAGATCACCACTGCTGCAATGCAACTCCACCCCTTACATCTATGGCCCCCCAAAGATTCACAAACAGGGAGTACCACTCAGAACCATTGTATGTAGCACAGACTCCATCACGTACAATGTGGCCAAACACTAAAAACCATCTTGGCTCCTCTGGTGGGTAACACGGAGCACCACATTGAGAACACAGCCGAATTTGTGAACAAGACAATGGTTTCCTTTGACGTGACCTCTCTTTTCACTTGTATCCCTACATCAGTAGCGATGGAGGCAGCAAGAAGGAAACTACTAGATACGAAGCTAGAAGAGAGAAGGGAAAGGAGAAAGAAGAACAACATGTACAGAAAGCTCTCTCCATTTATGGCTATCCAAAATGGGCTTTCAATAAAACCAAGAGAGCTAAAAAACAAGACAACAGAGAATCAGAACCCAGGAGAAAGGGTGTAACTATTCCTTACCTGGCTGGATTTTCAGACAACATGAAATCCCAGTCTATTTCAAACCCACAAACACTTGTAGGAAATTGGTCCACCCAAAGGCCAAAACACTGAGCCACAAACAAAGCAATGTGGTCTACTCCATTCAGTGTAGTGAAGACTGCAGTGAGCGCTACAATGGAGGAGCAAAACAGCCACTTCACAAGAGGATGTACCAACACAGACGAGAGAGCCAGAGTGGACCTCAGTCTGCCGTACATCTCCACCCAAAAGCCACGGGCCACTCCTTTGAGGACAGTGAGGTCCAGATCCTGGCAGGAGAAAAGAACTGGTTTGAGAGGGGAGTTAAAGAAGCTATTTTTGTCAAGAAAGAGAATCCTTCCTCGAACAGAAATGGAGGTCGCCTGTCTCCCATTTATAACTCTAACCTCAAACCAAAATCAAAACAAACAAAGAAAACAATAGGAATGGTTCTGCTAACAAGACCCCACACTCACTGCGTATGCAGTGGGCTTAGCTAACTAACAGAAACTGTAAACAAATAGGTGTGGAAGTCTCAGAGTAATTTCATTGTAGTTAGCTCCTCCCTTCAGGCAGATATAAGGCAGTGTCCACCAGCCTACTGGACAAAAGTTTATTTGGTCCATTTTGACCAAATAAACTTTTGTCCAGTAGGCAAAGTGAATTTTTCCTTTTGCTATGGATTCTACCTGGACGACTGAGGGATTTTACACACACGAATCTGCTTTCAGTTACAATTTTTCACCCAAAATTCCTTCATATTTCAAAATGGTTTGAAAATAAAAATATCATATATTTCTGGGCTTGAAACCTGCATATTCAAATCTGCAGTAAATAGCAGTAAGTGAAAAATGAATTATGTAAAAAAAAATGTCTCTAGAGAGGTCCTTTGTCTCACTGTGGTTGATATGTTTTTCTTGTTGAATGCTCTCACAATTCAAAATGGCTGAAGCTAAAAGATGCTTTTGAACTAATCTGCCACAATGGCTATCTTGGGTTTGTGAGTCTGGCAGTGTGCCCTTTTCACTTCCCTTATGTAACTCGCTCCAACAGAAACACTTATATCACATAAATCAAAAGGAATGCTCGCTGAGATGAGAGAAACTTCATAAAGTTTATTGGAAATTGTTTTAGTGAAGGAACATTGTCTGGTCAAGTTGAAATTTAAAAAGAAAATATGGCTTTGATTTTAAGTCCAGTCTTTTTTCCCCATTTGTGAGACTACAGAAGATTTCACTTCCTATAGGTCCTTTGAGTTCTAATGTAATCACTACAAAACCCCTCTTGGATTACATGCCAAACCACAATTGAGGGCAGTAGTCACAAGTCTGTACATTCTGATTAGGATTTCTTCCTCAAATAATTCTGTTTGTTCCAACTATCTATTGCTGTTTGATATAGCTCTGCATGGGGAATGTATAGGAACTATACTAATGGTTCTGAGAATTGAGTTAGTAGCCATATAAGTAAGACCAAACAAGAAATGAATAATACTTGGTGTAAACAGTGAGAATGCACAGAGGTAGGTCATTCTTTTACAGTTGAAATATACTTCAGTTATTACTGTTTTTTACAACACTGGCATCTACATTTGAGCAGCCTGAAATCATGCCTGGCTGTTGCAGATTTTAGTGTTGTACTGGTGATGTAATCCCGTGGTGTGGTGAGCCTGATTGATCCTTGTCAAAGAAGTCTTTACTCAACACAAATGTCATTAATTTTGCGTTGGTAGGGCCTGTGAGGTGTCCCAAACACCTGCTAGCAGCCAGCTGACACACACTTGTTCAGCCTACAACCCAACAGCTGACATGAAGTGACGCCAAAGCACTGTGCTAGAGGAGAGAAAGGGGTGAGTCACACATGTACACGCTTACATCGACATACAGCACCATGTCACATCTACTGTTCAGGGATTTATGAATCATTATGTGTTAATGCACATATGGGATCAGGGAATCTTTTATGTGAGAACTGTCAGTGAGAACTATTGATGGCAAGCACCAGAATATATAATCATTTATCAGCAAAACTAGAGTAAACCAGAAATAATAGGATCAAAAGAATACCTGTAGTAAAGACTAAAATAGGCTAAAGCAGGACCAAATTAGGACCAGTCCAGGACTAAACGTGTTTTAAAACCTGTTGTAAACTTAAACAAAATATCAGCCGTATATAATTGCTCATACACTAAGACTGTACCACCAACAGTACCAGAATTTGAGATCCCATCTAGAGGCCAAAAACTCATCATCATTGTAATGAAGTCAATTCAGTAAAAAGTCTCCTCTGCTTTGTAATGGTCTTGGTAATAGAGCCAAGTCGTGTCTTAGGGTCAAGCCGTATCAGCACACGTAGTCTATGGTTATTTCTATCTGAACTCAAAGTGCTGCTTTAAGCACTTTTCCCACAGTCACATGCTCAGATCTGGGCTCACAGCCAGCTCTCTATGTCATAAATTCAGACAACACATAGTTGTCACTGAGGCCAGGTGACACAACTGTGGAATAAAAAGAGGACATGCTTCTGTCACAACTAGAAACAATTATGAAGTTAATTTAACTCATCTTCTGGCTGTAGATTTCATTAGCTTTATTTAATTGGCTTGCATCACTATGGCATGGTAAATTAGCTCAAAGAAAGTCAAATTGTTGTAGCTGAAGTAGGGGCAGTAAGTATTACTACTTCTGTCTCATATTCTGGGACAGGTCTGGGCCTGAATGAGTAGTGCTGTTAAAAGGATTCTGGGACTATGGCTTTAAACTCGCAAGGGACATATGGTCCAATATGCATATCTTCATGTCCCTTGACCTTCATATTTACATAATTGTTAAATGTATGAGACAGACTTGTCTTTGTCATGGAGGTCATTCTGACTTCATACAAATATTCATAGCCTACTTCTTTTCAGCAGATGTAAGACTCTATAGGCTATGGTTAAAGGCTACTACAGGTGGTTTAGCTACATCACCAACTTAGTTATTATATCATTCTTGGATGCTGTAGAAAGTCCTCCAATAGGCTACCTCCATTTTAGCTGGATGCTGGAAAACGCTGATCACAAAATGCAACAGCAGATAATACCGGAAATAGCATAAACCGTTGTCCTTAAGGCTCTATATTGGGAAATGAGCGGATAGACTGCATTGCTGCTTCCATCCAGCCTCAGTACCCCCTCCGCGGCGTACTGCACATAAACACGCACGACCACGCCTCCAGAGACGCTGGCAGAGGCGCAGACTCAAGACACACCTCCTCTTTTCTCTCTATCTCCATCCACTTACCGAATAGGTGCACATTACACCACAGCCGCATCTTGAGACGAGGAACAAAATGTGAAACGCCATGAGGGGCATTTTTCTCTGTAGCAGGTGCAGTGAAGGATGTGCCCCTGCTTCGATAGCCTCCTACTCAGCCGACCATAGGCTGCTCCTGGTGCTTCTGCCATAACACCGCGTCCGATCTACTCACCGGCCTCACTCAGTAAGGCGCTCTAATCTTCTATCTCCAAACTTTGTGAAACTCGTACCTGTTTCTTCTGTGATCTGACCTGGTTTGAACCTCTCCTCTGCGTCTTTATGCCTCGGAACATGATGTCATTCCCGCCTCAAAGGCATCAGGTCAGTCTCAGCTGAGAGATGATGGCCGTCTGCGCTGCATCACCAAAATATAGGGTGGCCATGTATTTGATACCTTATAGTACACCCACATTTAGGAAACCTTTTGTAATTGTAACATTAGTGCATTCTGTGTGTTTAAAAAATAACCAAAAAGCAACAGGCCACGGGCCATTTGGAAAATTGTCACGCGTAATAAAGTTAGCTATGTGCGTAATAGTGGGACGTCTTTCGCAGATTCAACTAATTTGTGGTGTTGATTGCGGTTCGTTTTTTTGCAAGCACAGATTTTGCCCCCTGCAACTCCGACTGCTTCGTGCCTTCTTTTCTGTGTGCTGTAGCCATGGAGACAGTATGTGGCATGTGGTTAAATGCTTTTGCTATAAAAGTGTAGGTCATTATTCAGCACAGAGCTGCTAAGGAAAAACACCACTTCCTATGACATGTATCTAAATCAGTTAATTTTTTTTATTATTTGTTACCTGAGATGGATATAGGTAATCTTACAAAAAAAATCAAAATCATGTTCATATTTCTCCAGATATTTTAATTCAATTTAGTTTCAGTTGTATCGGTCTCTTAGTTATTATATCACGTCTACAGCAACAAAACCAACTAAATCAATCGGGGATGAGTCTAAACTAAACAGTGATAAAACTAGCTATATATATAATTAGGATGTTACTAGGTCCAAATCAGCCTCAACCACAATAAACCTCAAACAAAACAAATATCTGCTATTAGCTACTAAGACTGTTACCTCTTAATACTGTAAAACTACAGTTTTGGTCTACTGTTTGACCATGCCATTACTAGTAAATACATTCTGATTCTGAATGGTTGATGTCAGTTATATATAAACAGCTGATATTAATGATTAAAGACAGTGGTTTATAGGTGTAGTTTCTGCAGTGTTACTAAACCAGGTCAATAAAAAGCCTTGTGAAGAGGTGTGACACTTAGGTGGTAAGACCTGACAGTGAAACGGCTGGTCAGTGCTTTCTCATCCACATGAACAGATGGTCACTCAGGGTTAGCCATAGGTGAGTGCCAACAAGAAGGGTCTATGGAAATCCATGCTGCCGGAAGAATTCTTCTGTCACTATAACAAGCTTAAACAATTGGAAAACACACAATGTTTTCAAAGAAATTAATGAAAATGTGTTGCCCTCTTAAATCAGACTCTAAACAGTGTATCCTTTTACCAGTACTTTTTGGCCTTTGTGATCAGAACCCCAGTCCAGTGTGCTGGGACAAATTAACTATGTTGTGTCACATAATGCTACAGCCATCCACAATTTGTAAATACAGAATATGAATGAATCAGTCTATTTAGCAAGCAGCTCAAGAGCTGACATTGACAATGACCACAGTTTCAGAGTGGCTGCAGAGGTCCCAACTGGTCCTCAATGTATCTAAAATGGTCAGTATGTTTTTTTCTAAAAACTCTGTTGCAGAAGATAACCCCCTTGTACTGATAGAAGGAACACCTATTGAGACAGTTAGTGAATTTAAATATCTAGGAGTCATGGTTGATTCCAAACTCAACTTCAAACAGCAAGTAAAAAAGGTAGTAAACAAAATTAAGTTCAAATTCAAACACATAAGAGACAATTGGTGATTGTTTCTCACATGACATATTGCTTAACAAGCTGGGCCTCAGCATGCAAGACCACTTTGAAATCAGTTGAAATAGTATATAAACAAGCTCTTAAAATTTTAGACAAAAAAAAACAAAGACCCACCATCACTGCATTATTCTGAAGAAACACAACATATTAGGCTGAGATAACGTGATCAAATTTGATTTGATTCTTGTGTACAACATTTTACATGGTCTGGCCCCTATCCCACTACAAGAATTTGTGAAAAAAAAAAAAAATCAGAACAGATCAACAAGAGCAAGCTCCAGAGGTGACTGTATAATGCCATCAAGGAAAAGTACCTTTGGACCTCTCAAACCTGGAACACCATCCCAGTGACATGAGCTGTCTACACTCAGCTCCTTCTCTGATCAACTTAAATCGTGGCTATTGAACAGTCAGATCTGTCCTCACATTTGTATATAGACCTGTAAATAGATGTTAATGCTGTGCTTGTGTAAGTAGTGTACATGTCTAAGTACATTTTAATACTAATGTCGTATGAGAGTGTTTTATAGTGTATGAGTGAGAGGTGCATGTGGGAGTGGCTATTGTAGGCTTTTGTCATGTTTTATGAATTGTGCGGAAATGTGGCTGGGCTTGGTCCAGCAGGGGACTAAGGATGGAAATTAGCTTTGGCTACAATCCTACATATTTACAAATACATGTTTGTCTCTTACATTATCTTGTCTTTTAATATGCACTGTCCCTTTAATAAATAAATACAAAATACGAAAATGTATTTCTGTTGGTTATGACTCTAAGCATTAAAGTGTTTAAAACCACCTCATCACACAGTTTAGCAAAACACTGACACAGCAGTGGCTGGCATTCATGCTTCACAGCAAAAAGGTTGTGATGATTCCTGGGCCTTTTGGTGCATGGTTCTCTGGTTTCCTTCGGGCACTCTGGTGGTCCCCATTAACTCAAAACATGCACAATAGGTAAAATCCTTCAACTAAGATTGTCCTGACCAAATCGAGCTCAAGATCTGGAAATGGGTCCCTGGGGTCTGTGCTTGGGTCACCCACTACTCTTGTCTGTGGCAATGAAGGATGGGCCAAATTCAGAGAATGACTTTCCCTCACGAGGGATGAATAAAATCTAATAATAATAAAAGTAATAATAAACTAACTACATTAAGGTGATAAACCACAGGCAAAACTCTTTTGATTTTTGGTCAGTTTGGGTTTAATATTTAATTTAATCAACTTGCGTCCATAAAGTTATAAGGAACATTGTAAATTCAAAGGTTGTTTTCTCCAAATGCATTTCCCCCCATAGTGACATAAGGACCACCCCTAAAAGCAGTACCTACGTAATCTTCCCAATCATGTATTTAACAGGATTTTCACAAAACATACAGAAGGATTTTTTGATATCTAATTTCAAGTTTGCTTTATTAAAATTGTAACAATTTTTTTGTGAAATTATAATTGTGTGGCAAATTTTCAGTCAAAACTAGTTTGCTCAAATATTAAATAAGATATCCAAAATCCCCTCAATCAGTTTTTTAGTATTTAATATGTCAACAAAAAGAAGTAAGACTTTTAAACCTGGGACTTCTGCATTTTCACGTTTCTGTTTTGAATGTCACAAAAATGGACAGTTTTGGACATTTTTACACATAAAACATCTTATTTTTTTTTATATGAAAACAATGTGTGATTAAAAACATTTTTTCTTACATTTGTGGAAGTAAAGTACAGAAGAAGTTTCCAATTTGTTTTAGCTTATAATTGATTGACTGTCTGCTGAATTTTTTACTTAAGCATATCTGTCTCTCTTCCAGGTTGGTGTTGATCATGAATTTGGCTGAAGGGCACTGAAGGTCCTTTAAAATGACCCGGACCCATCCTCCTGATATACTGGCATCAACTCTATATCGGGACATCACTGTTAATCTCATCACTCATCACCCCATTCTCCACGCCTCTCCACAATGTGACCTGAAAATGATTGACAAACCAGAGATCATTAACAAAAGACATTGTCGTAGCTTTGACTTTATTGAGTCACTGGACGACCCGCAAGCTCTATCCTCCTCAGTTGAGTATCCTTATAAGAGATCTGCGCATTTGGCTTTCAACAAAAACGTGATGTGGAATGGATTAGATCAACCGGGACATCTTCGCTTTTCATCTCCAGATCTTTTTAACACCAGACTCCTTCAGCAGCAGCAGCAGCAGCAGCAGCAGCAGCAGCAGCAGCAGCAGCAAGACAAAACCAGCCATCTATTGTGGTCTGATACTAAAAAAAGAGCAAGATCGAAAAGTACACCACGTATTAAGGCCACATTCACTCCGGTGCCAATTTCTGTGTCTCCTCCAAGCACAGGCAAAGGCAGGGACGCTCAGGCAGCTCAGGATGCACAAAAGGAAACTTATTCATCAAACAGGGCTTTTTTAAATGAAGTACATCCTATTAAACTGCAACCACACACCCCGCTCTATGTCTCTGACTGTTTTGAAGAAGACAAACCAGACAAGCCAGCCACTACGCCTCATGTTAGGTGCCGTGTGGACATTAAACCAGATGCCGCGGTTCTCCAGCAAACAAGCCACAATCTACGGGGCGATAATCAGTGGCAGAGATATTCACAGGCCGGTAGTAGCCGAGGTTTGTATGTACAACCACCACCGCGACAGATTGGCTCCTCACCGACGCCCACTCCCAGTGAATGCTACAGCGGGGATTTTAGACAAGGATACCACTATACTACCAGCATGTCCCCCATCTCCTACCAGCATTTAGACTTCAGAATGCCATCACCAACACCTCCATACCTAACTGCAGAACAAAGAGCATACTCAAATCCCAACATACCCACTAAGTTCTTTTATACAGAAGACCCCGTCCGATTTCCCATCCATCCCTTCTCTAGACCGTACTTTCAGGATGATCGGTCAAGTATTACCAGCCATGCTAGTACTTTAACCAGTCACTATGACCCAAGGACTAGATGGGTACACACACTTCCTCCTCGTTCATACTACACTGATCGGGACCCTCTGCATAGTGTTTATAGTAGACCATACTCTACAAGTGAGACTGGGTCTTACGTGTCCCATGGACCACTTTCCAGACCTTATTTTGGAGATGAAAGCCGCTATAACACATATCACCCAACCAGTTCAGGGCTCTTTTATTCCAAACCGTATGTCGCTTCCACAGAAACATACATTCCCACAACAAGACTTTATCACACAGAAGGCCGTCGGAGACAATCTGAAGGTCTGTCTAATGACTGGTATCGGTCCAGTATATCTGGTTACTCTAGCCAGTCCTTCCAACACACACATCCCAGGTTAAGAGAGACAGGTATACCCTCATGGTTTGGGAGTGTGGACACCACTCGTCTTGGAGAAGAAGCTAAAAATCACTCAAAATCTTTTGACAATATTATGTATCCCCATCTGGACAGAGGTCAGTCCGTGCCTCGTGGTCGAAGTTATGAGAATCTGTTTCACCAACCTCGACATGGAGCATCTACTGATGTTACCTCTCAGCCTGTTATACTAAATCTCTCAAGCTCACCCAGGCGCTATGCAGCACTGTCTCTATCAGAAAACTCCTTGGACAAGGGGTCAAGTAACCCTTGGAGGAATACAAAAGGTGGCCAGTGGTTTGTAACACCTGAGATCACAATCACAGACAATGACTTATGTGCAGGAAATAACAAGAGGCGTGAAGTGCACTCGGTCAGCTGGGATGTAATGGACAGTGAAAAGAGATCCACTCCGAGGGTGATGCCTCAGAAGCAAGAATCTCTCACAGCAGATTTGACCAAAGACAGGAAACATAACAACTTTTCCCTACAACAAAGTCTGGAGCAGCTGGACAGGCTGTTAGCTGATCTTGTTGTAGACTACAAGCCACCTACAAGCAGGAAGTCGAGTGATGACCTCTTGGATCAACTAAAGCAACTCATAAATGTCGATGATAAGGACCAATGCACCTCTGCGGTGGAAAACCGTCTGAGTTCTGATACACAGCTCACATCCAGTAAATCCAGCCCCGACACAAATAAGGAAGCTGATAGTGGCTGTGATGCTTTTCAAAGGAGTGCAGAGGAGTGCTCACCTGACCATAGCACAGATGAGGATGACAACCTGGTGTGTGCTAATAAAAAGTGCAATAGGGCTGAAAGTATGTTCAATGCATGTTTGTACTTTAAATCATGCCACAGTTGCTACACATTTTACTGCTCACGAACCTGCAGGAGGGATGACTGGGAAATTCATAAGGAGACTTGTTTATATGGCAAAGTCAGTAGTGTGTGCCGTCATACACTTAAGTTTTGCAGAGAGAATGCAGACATCCATAAAGCTTTCTCACGTGTTGCTAAAGCAGGCTATCTTTCGCGAGGGAGAGGGGTGCTCTTCCTGGGCTTTGCTAATCCGGACACAGCTAACAACTTCCTGCAGGTGGGCCTGGAGAGCCTTCTCATGTCTCCTACATACTTATCACTCAGAGAGCTAGACGGCTTCAAAGACAATCTAGGCGAATACTGCAAAGAACTACAACAGGCAGGAAATGAGTATGACCCCAGTGAATGTTTCCTCCTGAATGTATCCATAGCTGTTGGTGAACTGGTGCCTAACAGACCATCTCCAAGGATCCAAGCTCCAACGGTGCGCAAATATGCAAAAGTGTCCCTGGCATCGTCTAGTCCAGATAAAAAAGTACTCAAGCAGGAAAATGAAATGGAAACTCTAATCTTAACTCCACCACCTGGGACACCAGACATAGATCAGGAAGGGGAGGAGGGAAGGAAAGCACGGGAGATCTGCTTTGTCAATATTCAGCGTGAACTCAGGACAAGGGGTGTCTTCCTCCGACACGAGTATCCCAAAATTTATAACCACCTTTGTGAGTTTGTGGAGAACAATATACGGTTCACACCAACCACGATTTACCCCATAGATAAGAGAACAGGGAAACAGTTTATGTGTATGATCATGGCGGCATCAGAGCCAAGGACATTGGATTGGGTGGGCACACCTCATCTGTTGGATGATATTATTTAGTAAAGCACTAAAATGTCAGTTAAATATGTATATTGTGTAAATACATGGGATGTCTTAGGGTATTATGGACGTTAGAGAATGCGTGACAAAATCTGGCTATTCGGTGTATTTTTAGCTATTATATGTTTGCACACATGCACAAACTAAACTGCACTTACTCAATATACAAATAATACTATAGCTGTTTTTTTTCTGGCTTGTTGCACTCAGATGAATAATGCCTGCATGTAGTCCACAGGCACAACCCCAAGTGTTGGGTGTTAAAGATGTTAATGTGATGTGCGGTATGTACAAAACATGTATAAAGCACACTATATTTATATTATTACCTCCACAAAACTGGAGTGGATAACCACTACCATCTCCAAATTACACACCTGAGCTGACTTTTTACACAGTGTTCCATCATTTGATAATTGATCAGTAACCCAAGCTATGTGGTTAATTTTAAAATACTACTTGAGATTATGTTTAAAGTACAATCAAACAAATGCTTTCCCACAAAAAAATATATATTTATGTTTATTTCATATTGTAAAGAAAAAACTTGATGTCGTTCTTCAACAGCTTTGTTTGGAAGTGGCCTTCTGTAATAATGCATTTGACACAAAGCAATGTAAAGAGTGATGAGTTTATAAAAGCTTGACAGCTTTCAACTTAGGTTTACTGAACTAATGTTGTAAATTAACACTTATTTTGCTTAAAGCATGCTATTTATATTCAGGTCTTTTAATATTAGCATTGCATAATTTACATTATTATGATGATGAAATAGGGTTTTATGCTTAAAAATGTAAGAGGTATATATAATAGATATCTATATTGAATATCAGATTATTTCGGCTACATGACCTTGAGACCTGATTGTGGGTGATACCATATGCAATAAAAGAGCAACCTTATTATTTATCACTAAATTCTATTTTATTATAGAGCAAATAATGATTTATTACTAAACCTGCAAAAAGTCTGTTTGCACTAAACTATAAATTATAGCCTACATAAGCCTATTATGCTTATGCTATAATAGCAGCACTGAAAGCCTCCATTTAATATGGTCATAGCTAAGGTTGCTCTTTTACCTGATTGAATATCTTTGTGACCTTCCTTAACTTTATATTTTGTGATGTTTATAACCTAAATACATGATTGATATGACATATTAAAGGAGTGAACAAACCATGATGGGTTTTATTATAAATCTTTAGTGACAAAAAAAAAAAAAAGGATTGGTGAAACAATCCCATTAGGCTAATAATGTTATTCTCAGTTAAAATTCAATCCAGTGCTTTGCCTTCCACTGCTTTGATAGCATTTACTGCTTGGCTCGTCAGAGCACTATTTTTAGCACAAAGCGATGCAGATGGGGATCCCTGTAGTCCAGAGCACTTATGTCCCTCTGCCATCTAGTGGAGATGTTCGGCACTTCTTTGCGCAGCCGGTGCCTACGTCATATTAGCTAAGACTGTGTTTTCGCCTACTTTTTATTTGTAGTTTGAAGTGTTAGTCTTTTACTTGCATTATGGCTGCTCTAATATTTGTATCTATATTTTCGAATATAGTAGAAGGTTTACGTGTTTCCAGACTAAACCAAAACACTGAATGAAACATTACAGCTGTAATATTTGGTGCGGTCACGCATGCGCAGGTGGTAGTTTTCCTCGTGATGACAGCAAATGACAGCAGCGGTGTTCTTCTGCAGAAGCCACTGTAGACGCTAACCATCTAAATATTCTCTCAGATCAGATTCATTAAACCTTTTCATCGCTGTTGTTTATAAAGCACTCAATCGCCCCATAGCGCAAACGTACATTTGGTAAGTACTCTTCGTAAACATTTTATTACAAATGCTCTCATAATAGCTAGTAACTTGCAGTCAATGCTAAGCTAACTTAGCTAGCTAGCTCGTCTAGGCTAACCTCTGTTTGCTGAATTTACCCCTTAGCTGTTAGGTAAAGATTGTGGTTACCATTTCATGTGTTTTCCTGCAATAATTCTGTATAATCAGTCACAGTTGGTCACTGTTTCGTCCATACGCTATTTGTGCCATTTTACCTGGCCCAAATAGCTTTTAGCTGACATAATATTACTTAAAGCTGACGAGTGATTAGCTTTCAATTTTCAATTTAGAGCCAACTCCTAACAGCTATCACTACAAATTTGCCACCCTTAGTGCTTCACATCATCTCTAAATGAGTAGTCTCATTTGGCTTTCATCAAGATCAACCATACACAAATCAGTGCCAAATCCTGTCCCAACAGTGACCCTTGTCCCCATTTCCGGGTTATTTGAGGCAAATAGTCATTTCAGGCCAGTTTTTTAATGTCTTAATTGTGCAATCTTGAGTTGTCTACCTCAACTGTATCTAAACCTGTTGTCTACAATGTCAGTATCATAAATAGTGAGTACGTGTGTCTGTTCATTAGGTCATTGCCGCTCTTTTGTATGCCAGAAATGTTTTGCTAGTAGTATTGTATTGCAAACATTAGGATAATTGCACATGATCTGTTTATTTTGATTCTTTGTGCTACTTAGCTGGACTCTTTCACAGCAAAAACAGTAAAGGGCCTTCTTATATACTTGCAGTATGTGTCATAGATGGGAATGTGCTCAGTCTGCTCTTTACTCTTTATGTGTATTGTGACCAAGGATCTTTTCCTGTTAGAGGTACATCCTGCAAGCTACTGGCTTATTCCAAAACTAAAATATTTTGTTTGTCCACTTGATTTATCACCCGGAAATTAGCCAAGGCCATTAGCCAACACTGCAGGTCAGGAGTACTGTTCTGTGCTGTATTCTTTCATATACTAATGCTCAACTTAATTTTACTTATAGGCATGATTAAACTTGAGTTTGTCCAGAAGGTAATGGTATAGCTGGATCAAACAGATCCATAAACCTCTCTGTAATAGTCTTAATTAATACTCAGTAAAATATTTTATTGGATGTGTAAGAAATTATCTGAAAGGGAAGTGTGAATGGGATGTTGGTAGTAGAAAGTGAAAACGTATCAGGTTGCAGGCAACCAGCTTACCACTCCAGCTCTATGCTAATGCTTTCAAACACTACTGTTGACTTTTTTTTTTTTTTTTAATCTTTATCGGCTTAATACATGACACACTGTTCAGATTCTCACTGATGATGTCTGCTGTAGTATATCTCTCTCTTCTGATTTAGACTTACTCTGTCCGGTCCAAAATGACTCACCTGGTAGCTTTGTGTGGTAGAATATTGCAGACACCAGCCACGGCTGTGACTAATAGCCGCTAGCCTCCTCACTTGACATGTTGTGGCCTAGTTGCCTTTTCATTTCCATTCAAGTATCTGTGGAATGTGTGTATTTGAGAACATATGGAAGTGGGGCCTTAGGATGCTTGGCTGGCAACATGTCTTAAATTACAAAGTAATCATTGTCTATTTTTCTTAGAAACTGGCTCAGTGAATAGTTAGTAGTATTGTTTTGTAGATTTCAAATATAGAGAATTTGGTCAAAATTTGAGCCTGTAGTATTTGTTACTAGCTACATTTAAACACTTAAAACCACTTCTTTCATAAAGTTTCATATGCCTTCTATCTCTGTGTGGATGATATTGACAACAATAATTATGCAGCTTTTTTAAACATCTTAAAAATACTTGATATTCTAACTAATCTAATTCTAGCATATCACCAAAATGAGGCCTGTTGCAATAACACTTTTTTTAAAGTGTGATATTGATATATTGCTGAAGAAAATCTAGACAATAAACATAATGAAACTGATTTGAAACACAGCTCAAATCCTATCGTAGAGAAAAATAACAAAAAGTACCTCACAATGTAAAGAAAAAGTACCTATGAGAAATATTAATCCCAAAAATGATTATTCCATATATCGTTAATGGAACGAGGAGATGATATAATAATTGTTGTGATAAGCCCATAGATCTGTTGGTCTCCCCAGCTCAGCTGTTGTGGCTTCTATTACGTTTGGGGGCACTGGCACTTCTTGCAGTAATTCTTGTCTCAGGCAGTTTTCAGTCATATTCTCCCTGTGGCATTTGTTGTATGCCGCAGCAAATTCTGCGTTTGCTTTGTTTGCATACTGCCACAAAGAGGCTTTGTTCAACACATTTGACACAAATCATTGAAATTTCATGCTCCGAGCTGAGTGTGTATGTCTTGGCTGTGTATGTAAAGAGAGTGAGTCATTTGCATATTCTCCTCTTGAGTATTGCCAAAAGCTTGTGAAAATGCATGCTTTCTCTGCTGTTGATGAGCCAGCATACTGGCTGCAAATTATTACCTGCCTTGCGTGACAGATAATCAGTTTTATATCAACTCGAAGCAAACATTATTTCCCTATTTCTATGGCTGTTTTATGGTTCTCTTATGGTTGTAATATTTCTGTTACTACAGAGTTGGACAGTCCTGTACATCTACAAGGATATTTATTATTGATTAACCCTTAGTAATTTTGAGTTTTTTTCAGTCCGTAACTCTCTCCGTGTGTGAGCTGGCGAAGATGGTGAAGCCAGACATCCACACTCTGGCCCATCACCTGAAGCAGGAGCGTCTGTATGTGGCCTCAGAGAAGCAGCTCATCCAGAGGCTCAACAGTGATGTGTTGAAGACTGCAGAGAGGCT
Organism: Taenioides sp. WSHXM2023; assembly: GCA_029959045.1. Classification (NCBI taxonomy): domain Eukaryota; kingdom Metazoa; phylum Chordata; class Actinopteri; order Gobiiformes; family Gobiidae; genus Taenioides; species Taenioides sp. WSHXM2023. The sequence continues at coordinate 14,069,632 of CM057089.1, forward strand.
GTACCGGGCCGCCTGGATTGCCAAACAACAGAGGATCAACCTCGACCGCCTCATTCTCACCAGGTTCTAATTTTGTGTGTCTATGTTAGACTAATGGACTCATTAAAGCTATGAGAAATTAAAAAAAAAATAATTCTATTGGAGCTAAATATTGCAGTGGAAGTGATACATTTTTAATAAATTGCCTGTTAGTAATTGTATTAAAACTGTTGGCTACAGTGTGGAGGCCTCCCCGGCAGAATGCTGCCAACATGCCAAAATGCTGGAGGATACCCAGTTTGTGGATGGCTACAAGATTCTTGGTTTCCAAGAGACAATCTATGGGGAGTTCTTGGCCCGGCTCAGAGAGAACCCCAGACTTGTGGCATCGTGCTTAGTCGCGGGTGAGAGACTGAACCAAGAGCACACCCAGGGTGTCATCCATACTGTCTTTACTTCACTGTACGGAAACTGCATCATGCAAGAAGATGAGAGCTACCTGCTTCAGGTATAGTCTTTTGAAGACTATTGCCATAATGTTTTCAAAGGCTAACAGATCTTTTTATTTAGGTGTTGAGATATCTAGTTGAGTTTGAGCTGAAGGAGAATGAAAACCCTCGGCGTCTTCTGCGCAGAGGGACCTGTGCATTCAGCATCCTGTTTAAGCTCTTCTCTGAGGGGCTGTACTCGGCCAAGCTCTTCCTCACAGCCACTCTTCATGAGCCCATCATGCAGCTGCTGGTGGAGGACGAGGACCATTTAGAAACAGACCCAGCTAAAGTCACTGAGCGCCTGACTCCAGCTCAGCAGGAGCGCTTTGGGGAGAAGGGGTCAGAGGATTACAAACAGAGGGTGCAGGCTGCTGTGGAGGCCAATGAGGCCAAACTCGTAGCACTAGTCAACAAATTTATCGGTTACCTGAAGCAGAACACGTACTGCTTTCCTCATAGTCTTCGTTGGATAGTCTCTCAGATGTACAAAACGCTGTCGTGTGTGGAGCGTCTTGAAGTGGGAGAGGTTCGGACCATGTGCACAGACCTGCTTCTGACGTGCTTCATCTGCCCTGCCATAGTCAACCCTGAGCAGTATGGCATTATTTCAGATGCCCCCATCAATGAAGTGGCCCGTTTTAATCTAATGCAGGTGTGTACTATTCCAAGGTTATTATTTACTGTCCTAATAAGTGTATATGACAGAGTTTGTATTTTTCTCCCTCAGGTGGGACAACTACTGCAGCAATTGGCAATGGCAGATGATGATGCAGACCCTAGACGGAAAAGTAGTTTATCTAAATTTGATAAAGTATGTGCTAAGGCAATTGTCTTTACCTTCTGTGTATTTTAATTATTTTGACATATTAACATATTATTGAGTCTATATGTTAAATATATTAAACGTTGATTTTTACAGAGTTGTGTGGCAGCGTTTTTGGATGTTGTGATTGGAGGAAGAGCAGTTGAGACCCCACCAATGTCTTCAATGAACTTACTGGAAGGCCTCAGCAGGACAGCAGTTTACATAACACATAATCAGCTACTGGCTCTGGTTTGTACCCACAATAATGTTTAATTTTGTGTATAATTTGAAAACTGCAGAACATGCAAATGTTCCACCCCTGCTACCTATAATGAATACAATTTAGGTAGCAACAATCTGATGTTTGTTCATTTATTTCTACTATGGGATGTTAGAAGTATTAAATGTTACAGTGTACTAACTTCTAAGACAGTTCAATCTGTTTTCCAAACTGGATCTAAATCACTTGTGTCTTCAGGTGGATTTTGTGCGGAGTGTGACGGCAGGGGACCATCTCAGAGAGGAGGAACACATGGCATTGGAGACCCTGCTTGCCAATGTCCCTCAGTCCAGAGCCGTAAAGAGCAACAGTCTGGAGCTGACTCCCTCCAATACCCCACAGCTATCCCCAGCCACCACTCCCGCCAACAAGAAGAACCGTCTCCCTATAGGTACCCATCCAAACTTTGACCTGCCCTTTGACTACTTTTGGTAATCAGTCAGACTTTTTCTGATTTGCAGGAATTATACATAAAACCAAAAACACAATTGTTTGGAATAATTTTGCTTAATGAGAAGTAACATAAACAAGTTGAGCGCTAATGGCTAGTGAAAGCCTTGTGTTTTATGCAAAAGCTAATGAGCTTCTTCTAGGCTTGTTATAAAGATAATTAGCACGGCCTGGATCGAGGCTCAATTATAGAAATGACAACCAATTAAATTACCAAATATAAATTAACTCATTTTAATTGGAATAGATGGAAAGATGCATAGGCTTCCTTCATTAGCATTTTAAAGACAAATGATAGCATGGCGACTCCCTCTTAATTAGGAATAAACCGCTTGTGCCTGCTTTGACATATGAATTTTATAAACACAATCTTGACATGATGTTTAAAAATGGCTATACTTGGAGATCTCAAATGTAATTTATATATATTTTTTTTCCTCAAATCCCCCAACTTTTCCTTTTCCTCTTACTGCTACTGAATGACCAGGACAACACTTAGCTGCTATAACATCTTGGGATCCAACTTCCACTTCTTTGTCCGCTCACATTCCTTTAGTAACCCCTTTTGGTGGGTAGCCTCCTGTCAGTTGTATAAAAGCTTGCTGTGGCCTCATCTGCTGCTTTGCTGCTTTGTGTTTGATCAAATTCATGCAGTACTAGTTCAAGCTCTACCCTTCTACCCTCTAGAGTTTTAACCCTGTCTTCCACTTTAGCACCTAGAAGCACTGCTTTGGTTGTTGTGCACTAGCTATACATGCTCTAGCTTTGTACTGTGCTTTGGCTATTTATTACAGCTGCAAACTACTGCTTTATCTAAATTTCTATAATTTTTGCTTTCCCATCCAGTGGAGTTTGGCTGTGCATTACCAGGTAGAGTGGCGAAATATTTTCAGCTTGATAGTTTCCCCACCAACACTTTTACATCTTCCTTTGTTTATTTGAAAAAGTTTAAACAAGCTAAACACAAAAATGTTCACATTCAATTAAAAGTTTGATATCATCTTTAAAGATTGTTAGATTTAAAGATTGATAATTTTCATTGTAATTTTTTTTTTAGATTTAGCCACAAACAATTCTGAAAACAAAACCTAAATCAATGAATGATAGGTGTAGGTAACTTAAACATTCCAGGTGAATCCTGTCAGCTTTCCGCTTTGGTTAATTTATGGCAATCCACAACCATGCTTACTTTTGCTTTCCTAACACATATACCCACTAACATATTGGCCTCTCATATTTTAACACAGCTGAATTGCATAAGTAAAAGCCCGTAACTAACTCTTGTTGATTTGACTAATTCCCCTAAACCAGCAGCTGCCCGTAGCCGCAGTCGTACCAACATCGCCCAGGAGGGGGAGGCAGAGGCTAGCTCCCAAGAGTCCCTCCAAGAGCTGGCGCCAGAGGAGGTGCTGGTGATTTCTATTGGAACCGGACCCCAGAATGTCCCCGGAATGATGTCAGAAAATGAGGTAATGTGACTTGAATTTATGTGGTCATTTGGTGAGAAGGCAGCTATGGTGTTAATTCAGTTTTATTCCTGCCACAATTCGAAGTCTGAAGATGCAATATTATTGTAGACCACCAATATACAATGTATAATTTGCACTGTGTTAAGGGAGTCATAATTTGCCCATAGTACCACATAATGAATTAATATAAAGTATTAGTAGATCAGATTTGTGGGGATGTTGTATAAAGCAATGTTCCTCTCTGAGTTGTTTTAAATGGTTGAAATCATCATCAGTCATAAACTATATTATACACTACTTCTAATATATTATTACAGCTTACTTTATTGTTTAACAATTGTATTTAAAAAAAAAAACAAACAAAAAAAACACAGTGTATTTTGTTGTACAATCATGTAATTAATTCTGAATATATCTGATTGCCGTTTAGGTTTTGAACTTGCAGATGAGTGATGGCCCTCAGGGAGATGGTCCCACTGATGAATCTAAACTTCATGGAAAACCAGACAAGACCCTGAGGTTCTCCCTTTGTAGTGACAACTTGGAAGGCATCTCAGAAGGTCAGTCAGCACTTCAATTCAAATGATGAGTTTGGTGGGTCTACATGTTGCACATAATCAGATGTTCACTGTGAGAACAGTGAGATACTAAAATCATTGTTTTTTGTGTGTTTTGTCTAGGTCCGTCCAATCGCTCTAACTCTGTGTCCTCACTGGACTTGGAGGGAGAATCTGTGTCTGAGCTTGGAGCTGGGCCATCAGGAAGCAATGGGGTGGAGGCTTTACAGCTTTTAGAGCATGAACAGGGTAAGCTTATTTTTTTTTTTTTAGTTTGGTTGTAGTGTATATTTAAAATCATGCTGTGTTTCCTTTACAGCTACCACTCAGGACAACTTAGATGATAAATTGCGGAAGTTTGAAATCCGAGACATGATGGGCCTAACTGAAGACAGAGACATCTCTGAGACTGTGAGTGAAACCTGGAGCACAGATGTACTCGGCAGTGACTTCGATCCCAACATGGACGAAGACCGATTACAGGAAATAGCAGGTGGGAAAGTTGTTTTACTAATAACTTCATGGAAGACTTGGCCTCTCTCTTTTTGATATCTAGTTACCTCCGCCAAGGAGGTTATGTTTTCGCCTGAGTCTGTCTGTTTGTTTGTTTGTTTGTTTGTTTGTTTGTTAGTTAGCAAGATAACTCAAAAAGTTATGGACGGATCTTGATGAAATTTTCAGGAAATGTTCCTAATGGTAAATCCAACAGGTGATTAAATTTTGGTGATGATCCAGAAGAAATCCTGGATTCTGGATCACTTTGAAAATTTCGTTAGCATTGCTTTAAATGGGGCTTGGCGGAGGTCTGCGCTCTCTGAGTGCTTTTGTAGTTCTATATGCTTCTTTTTATCCAGGGAAATGTCATCACCTTGTGGTCTGAAGGTGAATAGCACTCCAGGCTATCCAACCAATAGTCAACTTGCAATAATGCATACTAATCCTTAAGCAATATAGGTCATGTTAACCTTTTAAAACTTAACACACAGTAACATGTTAAGTGTATCTATAATTTCCAACACTGTATTAAGATGGTCTAATCAGAAAATGCAAATGTACTACCGCACAATGAAACTTGGAACACCAAACATTAGCTGTAATATTTAGAAAGTGGATAGTAATAACCATTAATATCCAATAACATCTTCTAATGTTAAAATGTTTCTGATGTACTTGTACTTGTCTGTCTTCTTTCTTCACCCCAATGCCGATCTCTTTCTCTCCTCCTTCTCTATCGCTCTCTCTGACATTCACTCAGTCCCTGCTGTCTTATTGACCTTGGTTCCTTCTCATTTGCATCCACCATTTTTCATTCTTCGGAATATGGCGTTGGGGGACTTTTCCATCATTAAGTGAATTTACAGCGATTTCCTTATGTGTTTTCTCCGAGGGATTGGGTTATGAGATGCACATTAAATATCCATTAATACCTCATTATCCCACTGATAAGATTACCATGATAATGAGGCAGAAATTCTAATTGTTTCACTTCTTGTTGTGCCACTCATTTAATCATCCACCTGAAAGACATGTACTCTGCGCCCCTACCTTGAAGACTGTAAACATGGACAGCGGGGTAGAGCTCTCCCACAGCCGCCCAGAGCCTTGCCCCGCCAACAACACCACACACAGTTGCCTGGGTGCTGGCATGCTCATTCATTCATACTGCCTGTGTTCTATGGAGTGGAAGCATGACGTACTAGGAGGTGCAGGGGCCATCAGAGGTCTTGGTCTTGAGCCCTCACCCACTCACACCTGCTTGCTCAATTCCCGCCTCGGCACATTCTTCTGCCTTGTTAAGCTCTGGCTCTTCCAAATGGAGGGACACGGTGCGGCGGACGTTGTGGGAGGGCGAGCTAAGTGGTAATTTGGTTGTGAGTAATGCTAGGTTTAATCAACAGCTCAAAGTCATGGCTCTGGAGGCCAAGGCGGGGTGAGATATTACCATTAACCTTTGAACTTTGGCCCTGTGGTATCTGCGCCTGTAGGGCCCAGCAGGAAATGCATGTGACCTCCAGCTCTTACTGCCTTTCACACTGTGATTTAACTACATTCTTAAAAAACGACAGTCAGCATAGTTGCTTTAGTTAATTTTTGTTTATTTTAGGTCTATCACAAATGAGCCAACAAAAAAAAGCAAGGTTACTGAGCCTAGTTGTTCATAGATAAGTACTAGAAAATTGTGCACATCTGGTAACAACTGGTCTGTTTCCCCTGCATTCACATTACTTTATATCACCTGTATTTTACTAACGGCTTGTCCTTAGAAGAATCTTCATGCACCACCTTTCCCACATTGCTCATTTAAAAAAGCCTGAATTATTGATAATAACTAATTACAGAAAATAAATCAACCTTAGTGCCTTAACAAGCTCTGCACAGAGGTAAAATGTGTCTTTAAGATGACTTTGGGGCCACAGAGGAGACTTCTTACTGCTCTTACGCTATCCTAAAATCAGTGCCTTTCTGTGGATGTTGCTTTACTCTTTGTGTCTGCCCTGCTTTGTGTTCAGGGGCAGCTGCAGAGAGCATGCTCGGCAGCCTGTTGTGTCTGCCTGGCTCTGGTTCAGTTCTGCTGGACCCCTATGGATCCACTATATCAGAAACCACCAGTGAGGCCTGGAGTGTGGAGGTTCTGCCCAGTGACTCAGGTAGGTTGATTTTTGGATATGAAACACTTTTTACTATGTTATTTTTGTATTTACACTCTAATTTCTGTGTTTGCATGGGTGATCTTTATGTTTGTTTAGTATCGGGGGTGGGCACACCCAAAATGTGCACAGCACCTGTCAACATTGGTGTGTTCTTTGCTGTCTTTCAGAACAAATATGTGTGTGTACTGTGTAGTAAAAGGCAGCTTAAGTCTTTCTTCGACAGACCACCAGGTGTGTCTGCACCTGTGGTGGAGCAGTGAGGAGAAGCACACAAGGACAGCAGCTGTCCCCAGTCAGTTAGTTTACAGTGTCAGTTCTGTATGTGGCTCATCTTAACAGTGCAGTGCAAATTCAGACCTAAAGCATGATTTCTGTAAGTACAATGAAAAGGGGAACACAAAATGTCTTGATTGTTTTTTGTTCCGTTTTGCTTTCTCATTCTGCTCCGTAATCACACAGTCGGAGAACTGATCCGGCTAGAGCGCTTGTTTCATGGTTAGGCACCAGAAAACTACACTCTGAAGAGCACTTCACCAACACATTATTACTAACGAGCATGCAAATGAGCACCGCTGTTACTATGGAACCTCTGGGTTCAGCCCAACAGCTCCACTGGGTCACCAAAGAATTGGCCATACTAGTTTAATGGTTCAGTTTGGCCGCTACAACACATGATAATATATTTCATGTTTGATTTTGTGCATATGTGAACACTTGGTTTCACAATAACCAACAAAAAGGGTGGAGAGGGCCACCAGCTGTGGATCAGACGTTGTTAAATACTTTAGGTGTTGTTGTTTTTAATTTCATCACTAAAATCAAAAGCCCAAATAAACCTTAATATTTGTGTTGTCTTAGAAGCGCCTGACCTGAAACAGGAGGAGCGTCTGCAGGAGCTGGAGAGCTGCTCGGGAGTGGGCAGCACCTCTGATGACACGGAGGTCCGAGAGGTCAGCTCCAGACCCAGCACTCCAGGACTCAGCGTGGTTTCAGGTACGAATCTGTGCGTTGCATTTACTTGTTTACTCCCCTTTATGGGATACCTTTTACCTTTGTCAAAACATTAGTCATTCACCGAACCACTATACTTGTTAACATCTAGGTTAAAAACTTTGTTTTGAGCTGTCCTTGCTTTTGTGTTGACCGGTCATATTGCTGGCAGGCCTGTTAACCCAGGTAGAGGGGTCATGTACATTTTTCCACGTGATACAGAGGTTAATGCTGCCTGTGTTTTCCCTGGGCTCAGGTGGACATGCATGTTGACAAGCATGAAGTAGTATCGTAGATTAAGAAGCTAGTCATGACGTCCACGGCTCTGCTCTCCGGGGACCCTTCCCCCAGGGATCAGGCCGATGGATAGTCTGCATCCGATGATCACTCTTATCTGTGTCTGTCTCCAAACCCAAGGGAGCTTACTCTACCAATTTAGTGGTCCCAGTTGGTTTCCAACTGAGCAAGTCTGTACTGCATAGTCTAGAGAGAGAAATATCCCCTTTTGTATGAATAGTTCCCCTTTACCTAGAATTTGATTTCATTGTTAAGGTGATATTGAGTTGTTTTTGGTGTGAATGTCAAAGCTGTTTTTGTCTATGCCCCAGGTATTAGTGCAACATCAGAAGACATCCCCAACAAGATCGAGGACCTGCGGTCAGAGTGCAGCTCTGATTTTGGAGGGAAGGACTCTGTGACCAGTCCAGATGGGGAAGAGGCTGGCCACGGTAGGACAGAGTCACATTCCCACCAGGACTTGTACAGTGTGTATGTGGTCCAAACAGCATTAGTCAGATCCATCAATCCCTGTCTACTCAACAGCTGCCACTAAGTTTAATCACCTATTTACAATGTTAATGACACTTAAGTTACTAAGGAGAACACAATCTCGAGCAGAGTTGAAAGCATGCATTATTTTAGGACTTATGTAGTCCCCAAATCCTAAAAATAGTGAAAGACTAAAGTGAGTTTATCCACACCTGGAAAAGACTTGCTTTCATCTAATTGTTTATGCAAACGCTCTTCTCGGATCCAAACTTGTTCAAATTTTATACAGTTTTGTTACACAACTATTGATAAGAGTTAATAGTAGAGTTCTGTATTAAAAGTGTGTTCAGCTGGGAATAGAACAGAATGTATAAGGTTTGTTTCACTTTCCAGTTTGTGGAAAACCAAGTTATAGTTATTATGGGGTGACAGTAGCTCAGTCGGTCGAGCATTTGTCCACTGATCCGAAGGTTTGTGTTTCGAGTCCTGCTCTCGACATAAACATCATTGGTTGAGCGGTCAAATCCACTGACCCACAGGTTGGCTGGTGTGATTCCAGCTCCCACAGATGAATGCTGTCGTCGTCCTTGGGCATGACACCTAACCTACCTCACCCCTAGTGTCTGTGTACACTGGTGTATGAATGTGTGTGTGAATGGGTGAGTGGTTCATTGTTGTAAACATATTTGAGTAATAGAACATGTTTTTTGTTTGTGTGTGTATTGTGTTTGTGCATTGTGTCATGATTGGCTGTCATCTTTTTAGGAACACACCACCTGACGACCCCACCATCACAAGCGGACTCGTTATTGGCTATGTTTGATCCTCTCTCCACTGGTGAAGGTAACTGCTCTGACAGACTGTGTACAATCTTTGCCATTAAACTCTCCAAAAGTCACCAAATTAACTTTATTTATTGCATTATTGCAAAATAATACATAATAAAGGTGTTACCGGAATGTCATTGACTTTGCCTTTTGCGAAATATTATATTTGGGTCTCTGTTCCTCTGAGCACATTTAGTTTGAGTGCTGGTGGAAATGAGAAAGAAATGATAGTGCAGTGTGTCTGTGGCAAGGTGAAGGGCTGACAGGTTGAGAGCCCTCACCCCAGGCTCTTTGGCACTGTCCTCTTGCCCCACTGTGCTCATGGCACCAGGCTGCCATTGGAACCCTTTCAGCAGAGTGTCTACCCTTGGAACAGGTGGCCTACCTACACTAGGGCTCGTCTCTCACTAACATCTCTCTTTAGCACTCCTCTGTTGTTTTGTAAAAGACTTTTTATACACTTAACATCTTCTACTACAGGGAGGAACCATTATTGCGCATAGACTAAAAATGCACTATTCCTTTTTCAGGTTCGTCAACTGGAACAATTGTAAGACCCAAAGTGCACTATGCCAGACCTGCCCATCCCCCTCCTGACCCCCCAATTCCTGAAGCCAGTGCCCTGGGACATGAGGCACGTCACTCCATGTTCACCCCCCACTGCTTGGCCCAGGTGGAGCAGAGACACTCGTTCCCCGACAGACTGGTCCGCAGTCGCAGCTCAGACATTGTGTGTCCTGGCCGCCGTCCCACCAGTGACCCTGGTCTGAACCGCAGGGTCGCTGTGGAGGAGCGAGAGTCAGGGGTCTTTGCTTCAGTACCTTCCTCTTCACCCAGCAAGGATTCCCTTAAAGGAGAGGTATCTTCAATTCACTGAAATTAAACCAGACACAACTGCTTTCACTGCTCAAAACTGTACTTAATGTGTACCCACTTTTTTCTAGCCTGAAGAGAGAAAAGACAGTGATGATGAGAAGTCTGATCGTAACAGACCATGGTGGAAAAAGCGCTTTGTGTCTGCCATTCCTAAAGGTCAGTCAACCAATCACTTGGTCATTTTGAGCTTGTCTTCTTTCACAAACTGACAAATGTATGTCTGTACATTGAAAAGTGATCTGTTTCATTGCAACACTCCTTTATTTTTTATTGTGGCAAAAGTTCTCTTAATCACAACTGACAGAAAATATCACACTTTAAAGAGCAGAGCGAAAGCCAATTTATAATGTGAGAAAGAGAATGATGATCCATGTTGTCCACTCCATTGCTGATGTTCCACTTGGAAAATGATGTTTCTTGTTTGAAGTTACTCTAGAGACATGTCCAGTTCTTTTTCTCTCTCGTCTCACTGGCTGCAGATTTATATAGACTTTTCAAAGCTAATCAGTCATCAGAGAAGCTTTAGCTGTGTAAATTGTATGGCTGTAGCCCTCCCAGCAGTGCTGTCAGCCAGCGGCTAATGGTCATTAGATAGACCTCTCTGTCACAAGCTCTGATAGATGACACATCTCTTGTTGCAGTTCTACTCTACAATCATCTCTCATACATCTGTCTGCAAAATAATGAGCTGTGCTTACATGAAATGCCTGCTTATTACTCTTGGGGATAATGATCTTTCTTAAGTAAACATTAAATTCATATTCACAATATACAGCCTGGGAAAAGTACAGGGACCGACAGAAAAATGTGCAGATCTACCATGATGAAGTATCCCAAATCAATAAAACTCTGCATGTAGTTATTTCAATAATACAAATGTAGATAACCATATTTTTTTATTTACTCGTAAAACTTCCCATTACAAATAACAGTGGTTACTATTGTTTGTGTATTAAATGTGTTAAACCTCAGCATGCCCTTCTCATAAAAGGCAGTGGGTCCTCCTTAACCTTTAGTGTCAGTAGTGTGTTTTGTTTCCTGAGTTTTTGAGGACCAGACAGTTGTCCCACAGAGAGACCGTCTGTGTGTGAAAGGTCAGCCCTGTGTGTTATGTCCCTCACAGTGCTGTATTGGAAGGCTGAGGAGGAGGAGGAGGAGGTCCCAGGTAATGGTTTCCTGCCGAAGTCACCCTCCACTGCTGTGCTTCTTTTGTAGTTGTGATGCTAGAGCTGTAGACCTGTGATGTGACAGAAATCGTATGAGACACAAATACGTCAGCATTCCCCTGTAAATAGTGGCCAATATGGTTTGATTGTTATTGCAAAGACAAAACTGGAGAGTAACGGCTTCTTGATGAAGGTTGTGTCTCCTTGATGAAGGTCGTGATGAAGGTTGAGGTTCTTTCATCTTGTTTGTAGCATTTAAAGTTGTGGTGTGTCCCATTTGTGAATCCTCTTACTTTAGCCACAAAAGTCTCCCCACTGTTCACTGCACTTATGGCTGTATGTTCCAGCTCCAATAGCAGCCTTTCGTAAAAGAGACAAGCAGGAGAAGGATGACATATCACAGGAGCGCATCCCTCAAGGTTTTAACAGTTTTAAAAATTACTATGACAGTATTTCCTCTGTCAGAACGTTTTTTACTGACATGTTTTTGATTGAACTTTCAGATGACCCATTGCCCAGACAAAACTCTCAAGCCCAGGCAGCTGAGGACATTCTGGACAAGTATAGAAACATAAAGAGGATAAGTCCAAGTGACGGAGCTACAGGGGGAGCCTCGTATGATGGAACAGGAGGTCTGTATAACAAAACTGACGCACAGTATTGCATGTATTAATTATTAATGGGTAAAAACTGGGTATTATAGATCTGTGTGTCGAGGACCACGTCCATGACTCTTCAAGAGAGGACGTGCTGCAAAATATATCCACAGATGACCTTCCAGATTCAGCCAGCCAGACAGCACAACAGCATGACACCAAGTTCTCCTTTAGGTGGCCACTCAATATTTGAATGATCGGGTTGTTCCCTTGGATTTTTTTGGGTGGTTTGTATTTACTAAATCTATTCACTAGTGATGCCAAGAAGAAACTGAGGTTGGCATTGTGCTCGGCAGACTCCATAGCTCTGCCCATCATGGCTCCTGCAACCACAAGAAATGGGCTCCCTGACCACATGGATCCTGAAGGTGGGTGCCTGAGACAATATTTACTTTTTAAAGTCAATGTTCAAGGCAGGTCCATGAAAATCTCTCCTTCTGGCGAAATTCACCGTTTTGAAGCCAAAACAGGTGACCTACATGAATCGTGTAGATTTGAAAATTTTATTATAGCACAGGCAACATAATGTGTGGATATTTTCTTTATTTCTAAAGTAAATTGTGTGCCACTATTTTTTTGTTATTGTTTGTTTATTTTTTTTAAATTTGCTATTTATTCAGTGCATTTTTTTCCTCCACATAAGTCATAGTATATATGCAGTTTTTTTCCACACATAAAATTGATAACAATGTAAAGATGCATTAAATAAATAAATAAATAAATAAATAAATAATGGCAGTGGCAGGATTTTCAGGATTTCAATAGTTTGCTTTTTGAAGTAGAAAACCACTGAAATCATTTACATTTTGCATTATAGTTGCTCCACACTTGATCTTTGACTTTGATCTTTGACTTTGATCTGACGTATTAAAAGACATCCGTTCGTAAGAGGCTACTTTAGCCAGTTTTGTGAACTGCTCATGGAACCTTGGCTCCTCTGAGTCTTTCCAATGTCTCATTATTATTTGTTTGCCAATCATAGTACTAGTTTGAATAAATTCTGATGATGAACATCGAGTGGTCATTTTTGGATCACTCAAAACATATAGCTGAGGGATGAATTCAAAATTGTTTTGAGTGATTTTTTTTTTTTATACACCCGTTAATCTTCCTCCAATAGCTTTGAATCACGGGATATTCCCAGAGGAGATGAGTTCCTTTGGCTTGGCATTTCCGTAAGCTTGAGTCTGAATAACCATGATGGAGTCCAGTAGTATCGATTCAGAATTTTAAAGTTAATTAGCTTGATTTTTACATCTCTTGACAGCTTATTTGTGTTTTCACATATTTTATTCCAGTCATCATTTGTCAGGTTGATGTTGAGATCTGATGACCAGATTGATTTCAATGTGCAGAGCATCGGGTGTTTATTTTGAAAAATCACACCATAATAAAAAGATGCCTCATGTCCCGATCCCATTTTTTGAATTATTTGTGATAGAAGAATTGACTGTTGTGTGGAAGAGTCTTTTCCCAAAACTGTATTGAGTAGACTTCGAAGTTGCAGATACTTCCAGAAATTGTTTTTTGGCAAATTATATTCAAGTGTCAGTTTTTCAAATGATTTCAGTGCGTTTTCCTCATACAAATCTGCAAGTTTAGCAATTCCCCTAATGAGCCAGTCCTTCCACACAACACACTGTTTATCTATTAGAAGCTTTGGATAGTTCCAGATACAGGCTTCGGTATTAAGATGTACATTTCAATTAAATATATGCGAAATGTTTCTCCATACATTAAGAAATGCTATAATGGGATCGGACTTTATCTGAGAGGTCATCTTAGTTGCCAGAGCATCTATTGGGCTGAGTGAAGAGAACAGTTTGGACAGTTTCCATCCACAGAGGGGCTCATTCAGGTGGCAGTGCCCAATGAGCAATGTATCTCAGACAGAAATCATAGTGATAAAGAATGAATTTAGGGAGACCCAAACCTCCTTTCTTTACTTGCATTTGCATTTTAGTCAGTTTTATTCTGGGACGTTTCCCATTCCAAAAAAACTGCTTGCAAATGCAATCAAATTTATCCAAGTATTTTTGGGGTATAGTGATTGGTAATCATTGCAATAGATACACAGTTCATCTTTAAAACATTAACTTTACCCCACAGTGATGGGGTTAATGATGACCATCTTTGTGTGTCTAAGGTGATTTTTTTTTTTTTTTTTTAGTATTGGTTCAATGTTTTTTTCACTTATTTTTTTGACATTTTGGAGGATTAGAATTCCCAGATATTTTATGCCTTCTGTCGGCCATTGAAATGAGCTTTCTTGAAATAGGTTCTTCAGGCAATATGAAGTTAATTGTAAGGCTTTTTTTTGTTATTGTTTACCTCCTCAGCTGATCGCCCCGTCAGCTGAGGCGGGCCTACCTTATAGTATATATGGGTGCACATGTGAGCGCGTGCACGCTGCCCAGACTTACCGCTGTGCCGCTGGCACTTAACCTAAGGTCCTAAGGTCCTAAGGTCTTTCCCACGGACTAGTACCCGAGTGTGGAGCAGGTACCGACCTCATTGCGAAATGGACCGACAGGACCCAGCTCATCAGGCCCGGTGAGACCGATCCATGTACTCTTTCTTTAGCGCGGTTGTCAAGGTACGAGCCTGCATGGGAACGCGCTCCTCTGCTGCATCCCCACGGGTATAATTTTTTGAGATCCCTAATGGCGATTTAAAAGACAATTTTTTTTTGATCTATTGCGGGATTCTGACCGTTTTACGGAGGTCAATGGACTAAATGATGCCTATGGATAAAAACTATGGTGGGGCGCACACATGGACAATGAACATTAAAGGGGAGGTGTTTGTAATTTTTGGGGTTTGTAATTTATATTTCATTAAGTGGCCTAATATAATGTAAGGTTAAAGCAGCCTTTGCCTTTGTTTTGTTTTATTTAATACAAGCAGACATATGGGCAATAGTATTTATACTGAACAATCATTTACCCAGTTTATACATACAGTATTTTTGATTGGTAAACACTTGCATTCTGTGTGGGTGTTACAATATTAACAGACTCTTATACGAGGAGACAGAGCACGTGAGAAATCGTCCATTGAAATGTACAGGGACGCTTTGTAACAGCAATATGGCGAGTGTCAGCAAATATCCTGCTGTTCTGCTGCCAAGAGCCAATCATATGCTGAACTGTACAAGCGGCATTCCAATCATGTTGCAGCTTCGTGCTCCGTGCTTCTCGTGCCGTTAGTGAAGTAATGTCAAAATAACCCATGAGAAAAGTGACTTTTAAAGCTTTATTTTTATACAAAGCAGCCAACCTTTGAAGCCATTATAATTACGTTTTCGCTGTGATTTCAACCATAGGGTTTTCATTTCGGAGAGTGCATATACTGGTGAATCACCATTCATTTAGATAGAGCCTGGTCTTATGTTATTTGATATCATTTCCCCCATGTGCACCCAGTTTACAAAAAAAAAAAAAAAAAAAAAATGCACACCAGAAGCCACGTTGCCCCTCGCACACCCATTTTTCACCCCTGTCCCATTTTCAGGCCTGAGTTTTACTACAAAGGTAACAAGCTATCAACCTTAAATGTTGGCGAATGTCCCAAGTAATTAAAATGTCCCAAAGCAAGAGACTCTAAACCTTCGCCTTCTGACTTCCTTTATGCCAACTCGTGAAAAAGGCAGGTGGTTGAGAATTTCCAAATGTTAAAAAAAAAAATTGGGCCCCTCAACCTCTTTAGTCATAGTTGTATCTATAGTAATTATCCAATCTTTCCACTTTCCCCATATTTTAAAGATTTATTGTAGAGATCAGGTATAAATGATCAACTAATATAACAGATTGGCTTTTTTAGCAGTCTTATTCAGTTCTCTTATCATCCATTTCAGACAATGAGATCGTCTGCTTCCTGAAAGTGCAGCTTGCGGAGGCCATAAACCTGCAGGACAGAGACCAGATGGCTCAGATCCAGGAGACCACGCGCTGTGTCAGCCGCTTTGATGCACGCACTTGCAGAAAACTACTGGCCGCCATTGCTGAGGACTACAGGTAAGTGTAGGTCTACAATGGGGTGATCATCAACAGAAATTTAAGTCTAGAGTCCATTTCACTTCATCAGATCATAATAAATATAATTCCTTTTTTTTCCGTTTTTTGCCTAGAAAACGTGCACCGTACATAGCTTATCTGACCCGATGTCGACAAGGTCTGCAGACCTCACAGGCACATCTGGAGAGGCTGCTTCAGAGGGTGCTTCGAGACAAGGACGTTGCTAACCGCTACTTCACCACTGTCTGTGTCCGCCTCCTCCTGGAGCACATGGAGTCCAAGATGCTCGACTTCATCAAAGGTATCTGTCATTGTTTTCCCTTTATCTGTTTAGAACCATTTTATAACAGCTGTAGTGTTGTTCTCTTAACTGTTGCATTTGTTGTTAGCGTTCCAGAGCTGCACAGCTGCTGATGACAAGACCGCATCAGTGGAGGATTTTCTGCGCTACTTGTACGGCGCCATGGCCCGAGATGCCATTTGGCAGTATGCAAGCGAGGACCAGCTGCAGGATGCCCAAATGGCTATCGAGCGCAGTGTTATGAACCGAATCTTCAAACTGGCCTTTTATCCAAACCAGGATGGAGATATTCTGAGAGACCAGTAAGTAGTGTCATTTGAAAGCTGTATTTTCTCCAATAGTTTTCATCCACAACATTTTTATCAAATAACTTTGATTGCAGACTTTTCCATGAACATATCCAAAGGCTGTCAAAAGTTGTGACTGCAAACCACAGAGCTCTTCAAATCCCAGAAGTATGTTAATTTGTTCATATGTTAATTTTTCAGTCATTACAGCATAAAGAACTTCACATTCAAAGTCATCTTTTGTTTCAGGTTTATCTAAAAGAGGCTCCTTGGCCTTCAGCTCAGTCTGAGATCAGAAGCATCAATGCCTACAAGACTCCCCGAGACAAAGTGCAGTGTATCCTGCGCATGTGTTCCACCATCATGAACCTGCTCAGTCTGGCCAATGAGGACTCAGTGCCTGGAGCCGATGACTTTGTCCCTGTGCTGGTCTTCGTACTTATAAGGGTGAGTCCACTATCAGTGTTAAACAAATTAAGTTAAACTCACACTTTATGAAGCATTTTCCAAGTTCTCCTCATGTCATAGAAGCTAAATATTTTCAGTAACTCATTGCAAGCAGTAGTGGTAGAACAGGTGAATAAATAGTAATATAATGTCCTGTTGGCAGTTGTAACTAAACATGCTGCATTTATAAACTTTTTACACAATTCTTTTATAACTTACTCTTACCTAACAACTATTTGTCAACTACAGATTGACAGTTCTTCTTCCCCTTAGCTTGACTCCACATGTAATTGCTTAAGTAGACACTATTTAATGCACCATAAACAGCAGTGCAGATACCTTTTTACATGTGTCCATTTTTAAGACCATAATGTGTATAGCAATGTGCGTGTGCCGTTCTTCTCGGCTGCTAATGCTGGCCCATCCCCATGTCTCCTCCCCTCCAGGCAAACCCGCCCTGCCTGCTGTCCACCGTTCAGTACATCAATAATTTCTACGCCAGCCGGCTGAGTGGGGAGGAGTGCTATTGGTGGATGCAGTTCACCGCGGCACTGGAATTCATTAAGACCATCGACGATCGCAAGTGAAGCAGAACAGCCACCTGTATGGGCAGACTGCGGGGGAAGGAGCCGGGAGACTGAGAGACTTCCCAACCAACTGCTCCCTCTGCACAGCTAATAAACCCTGGCCCACTGCCTGCTCTTTATTTGTATAGCTTTGTACATAGCCAGAGACTTTGAGAGACTACAAAAATATATGTGGACAAATCCAGGTTTTAGCCGTAGAATAATGGCTGGGGAAATAATTGGCAAAATATTAATCTTTATTTTTCATTTTATCTTTGTCTTGTTTCACGTTTGGAGTCGGTAATAGAAATATTTTATATAGAAAATTACCAATATGATATTAAATCAAAACAAAAGCTAATCGTATTGAAAGGGACCAGACTTCCTTGATGTAATCACTGATCTTTATTTTCCCCTGAGTGAGAGGGAAGGGCTTCCAATTAAATTACAATTTAATGTTCATTAAATGCATTGTAACATAGGGATTTACAGTGCATGATGGTTACTGATGAGATCTAGTCCCTAATAAATTCAATATAATGCAGTACACACACAAGGCTAGCTATCATACAGGAGGGAAGCTTTTCTACATAACTTCATTAAATTCCTTAAAAATACTGTCATGACAATTTGGACAAAAGGGCCCACATATTTATACAAAAAGTGTATTTATTTCTAATTCTATTTATACTTTGTTTCATTTCAACAAAGAAAACTCATATCATGCCCATTTGATGATGTCTGAGGCAAGTCTCATTGATAACTTGCTAAAGATGAAATAGGAAGGCACCTTAGTTAGTTAGTACAGTCCTTAGTTGGGTTGGTGGGCAAATTAGACACAGGGTTGACTGCCAAAACTGGCATTTATGGAAATAATGAATACAGTGCCTTTAATCTGGGGCGCTTTGTACAGGTAGAGGTTTGGGATTTATTTTTCTTCCTTTAGTTTTTTTTTAACCAGCAAAGTCTGATAGGCATTATCCCCAACCCTACACTCCAATGGCCCAAACTTATTTTACTTAAAAGCTGAGAAACTCTACTCATCCTTTAATAGAGCTTCTGTACAGTAGTGATTGTCATGGTTCAGTCCCTTTAATGCACTTGCGGTACTGAGATTGAACAAATTTCCCCTTTGGTATTTCTGATCCTACCTCAACAGTTGTGGCCAATTTGACTGATGCCCCACATTGGTCTACAGCAGAGTCATGGATCTCTATATTGCACTGGTTGAGGGTCTTCTTGTGATTTTTAAATGTAGAGCCTTTTTATAATAACTACAGTGGAGTCTAGTTAGGAAAGTTGGTGAAATGTTGTGATGCTTGTTCTAGTCACATCACTCACCCTTGATTCACACAAGCCTTTGTTATAGAACAATATAAATGTTAGGAATCGTTTTCTGATATTTGTACATGAGATGCCACACGTCCGCATGGGCAAAACATTGGATTTTAGCTTTCTACCTCCTTATGCATTCATTAAAGGGACTCGTTATGTGCACTTATTTCTGTTATTCTGTTATCGGTGCGTGGTATCCCAGTATCATTGTACTACTTAATTATAATCCAAGCATGTATGATTAATTGACAAAGTCTAATTTTCTCTTGAAATCTTCCAGTTCATTTTGTATTATAGCTTTGTTAATCTATATCTTTTCATAATAATTTAATAGACAGCACAATATTTAAACACTTATTACTGACTTCATAGTTTGCATAGGACATGGGCTAATAAGAGTGTGAGAAAATGTCTAGAGTCTGCCTCTTCTTGTAAAAAGTCACTGGTAACTTTCCATTGTGCTGAAACACTATTGGTGGGTACGTCAGACCTATGAAAGGCATTTCGTCGTCCATGGATTTGCATATCAAACCAATTTATTTTGCATAGAGATGTCTTTTCTTAAATATTTGACAGGGAGCAGTGTACTTTTAAAACACCATCATTATGTATAGCCTTTAAAGCAACATTTGTTAAAACTAACCGTGGTGTAATTAAGCTAGTTATTGAGTGCAAAGTTAAGGACTAGACTGTTACTCTTCAAAGCTGAACATTCACGTTTTATGGACAACAGTTAAACAGATGCATTTTATAGCCCTCTATAGCAGCAGCAGTGCCATGTGTATGTAATATCCCTCCCAGAGTGTAATCAATTTGATGAGAAAACCATGCACTGGAAAATCAAGTTGCAGGTTGCATCTATACTAATTAGGTTTATGTGATGTCACTTTAATTGGAAATGCATACTGCACAGATCTGATGAAATTATTTGGATCTGGCTTACGTTACTGTGTTTCCTCATATAACCTTTTACACTGACACATGCCCCAACTCTAAATTATACCCTTTATTTTATATATAAAGAAATTGTATTTGTGAAGTGAGTGCAGTTTCAAGCTCTTTGTATGCAAACCTATGACCAGTGGTGTCAAGTTATAATGATGATAAAAAAAAAAGGTTTCCAAAGCTTTACATTCTGCTCCCTGTACATCTGATGCTCAAAGAGAGGGTGGAGGAAGTCATCTATGTAATTTTAATTGTAAGCTTGCACAACTATGACATAGCGGGGAAAGCCGGTTTGTCTTTACTGTGATTAATGCATTATGTAATTCTTTAAAAACAATAAAATAAGCAGACATTTTCCTCTTTTTAATTTTTATTTGCGATGCATGTTTTAAATCTTTGCATATAAGTTACAGTGGAACATGCCAACGCTTCAGGCACGATAAGGTTTCGATTATCCTTGGCCTCTTGCACACTGTAGGTATATCCAAAGCCCAATACAAAAGACATCATTGTAGGAAAATTTATGCAAGGAATATAATTGTTGGTGGGGGCAGTGGAGCAGCATCATCCAGTCGAGCAGAGCCACAAATAGCGAGCTCTCTGCAAACATTTCATTACTGCTGACAAGTGTAAGCACAATTGTAATTGGAGATATCCCCCTCATCTGAAAGCCCTCCTTACTTCACCAATTGCCTGCTCTAATACTCCTTTTTTTCATCATAAACTTCTTCGTGGGGAGCTTTTGTCCCCCGATGTTATCTCGCAATTGTTAATTTAAATTCAAATTTTGATGTGTGAAGTTAATTAGTTGCAGGAGCCAAAAGCCAGATAGGACTGACTTTCTGAGATGAGATCTTCTGACTGGGTGCACTTAACTGATTTTAGATACTCGCAGGGTTTTGTTTAGTTGTAAATGAGCCTTGCAAACTGTTTTTTTTACTTGTTCAAGTGGCATGATCATGCACATAGATGTTTACTGAATTGAGAATTTGAATAGGCATCATAACAGAAAATGCAGAAAATGAGAGCTGCTTCTCATGCTGTTGAAGCTTTCTTCTCAAAACCAAGCCACACATATTTGCATTGAATTGTTTCATTACATGTAGATATTGACCTAATAAAACAAATGTAGATTTTAATAATTGTTCATCTTTATTTTATATATTATATTATTTATTATTTATTATTATTATATATATACTACTTCCCCTGCACTATGCACACTGGGGGACAAATATAAGGTTCTCATGTTTAAACAAATCAAGACAAATCAACATGTCATAGAAAGTAAGTAAAAAATAGGGAAAGAAAACAGAAATTTATAATATTTATAACACTCATTTTACATATCTTAAAAAATATTTTATTATTAGGCTATATAAATAAAATACATGCTCACAAATATGCTCCGTGCTAATTGTACTCACTGAAGAGTCACACTTATAATATGAAGAAACTGGGCTCGTTTTAGCCCAGCCCTAGACCCTTGCCTGCTCTAGTAAACACGACATTATCATCATACTCAACGAACCACACGTAAATGGATAAAAGGGTGCAGTGCCTCTGACGCACTGCAGATGGCAGACGCGCCATTCCCCTGGACGCACTGGCCCCTCTGAGCTGAGCGCGGCGCAGACAAAGACCACGGGGCCACCGCGCTTTTCTCCAAATAAAACTATCACTAAGTCTGCTATTCACATCTAACACAGGTAACTATAACCGTTTTTACTATGCTTACACAGGCTTATCTAACAGTTGTGAAGGAGTAAACACAACTATACGCTTTTAACGCATTCAAAAATGAAACAGCCTTATGTTAAATGTTAAATACAGTAGAGTGAACACATGACCATGGCGAGATCCGCTCACTAAGGACAAAACAAACAGCACAAGGCAGCAACACGTCAATTAAATTATAAGGTGAGGGACGAAGAAGGCTGGGAGGAGCACAAATGAAGAAAATGTCAAATACACATATTAAAACTTAAATGAAATAGCCGCAAGGACTGAGACAGACGAAGAGATTAAAACTCAAAGGGATACCATGTCTCCATGCCCGCAGGTGCCGATACTGTAAGATGCAAATGGGAAAAAATACGGTGCCATTCGCTGTAATCATTTGTGCTTCAACTACAAAGACACACAACTGAAAAGACGATTTAGTTTGTCCGACAAATCAGAGCATAACTTGGGATATTAAAGTGCGCATTTTTTCGCACTTGGATTTGAATAGCTTCGACACTCAAGGTCTAAATTACAGCCGCCATATTGTCTTTACAGTGCACTGTAAAGCACGTCAATTAGGCCGGGCGTCAATTACAACTGCGCTCCTTGTGATACCGCTATTTCTTTCCCATATTGGGCGCGTATTATTAGAAAAAAAGCACAATTTTCCCAAGTACCACAGCTAATCACCAAGAGGAGTGGGTGGTGGTGACATCAAATTGAACTATGGAAAATGGAACAGGAATTAGATGCACTTAGCCATCACATGTTAATGGCAGCAATCAACAGCCAATTACCGTGCAGTAGTTGAGTACCTTGACAAGTGCAGGTGTAGCCTACAAGTAACACGCACATGGGCCTCGGCTGCTCGTGCATTTCCATAAATTCAGACCGTAAACTCCCATACACGCTCTGATTGCATGTTTTATCGAGTTTGCAATTAAGCAATATTGTTAGGGAAGTGTCAAGTGTAGTGAAATGAGGCTGTGAGGGGAAAATTGCTTAAGGGCAACAATTATATTTATTTTATGTTGCATGTAAACCAATAGCGCTGAAGTATTATGATGTGCCTTTGAAAAACACGCACTATAAAGCTGCACAACAGGAAAAGTCATGCTATGTGTGATAACGATGTTGAATATGTGCAACATTATAAGCCTTTGTATCACTCAAACTAATGGCAAAAGTTAAAAATAAGACTAACAGAGAAAAAAAACAACTTTGAGTTTCAAATGCAACTATAAATTTATTAATCACATTTGAAATCATTTTGAACTTATTGTTGATTGCAAAGGCTGTTTTTATTAAGATGTTATAATGTCCTGTTATGCAAAATATCTTATTATTTATAAAATCTTCTTACCCTGTCGTTTAGATTTTTACTAAGATTTTCTGAAATGCATGTGATTCGTATTAGTTTAACAGTTCTTCTGTCCTCTCTCAAACGTTAATGTGCCAGCCTGGTAGTGTTTAAAAAAACGCAGTGCCAGTTGAATCTCCATTTTAAACCTATATTGATATTTGCATTGATATAATGGGGCTTTACATACACCATGCATCCATGGTTTCAAGACCCTGTTCTTTCATGCTGGGCAGCTGTTGTCTGTGGGGTCAGAGCTGTGGTGTGGGTGCCTGGCATGGCCTTCATTGTGAACATGATCTGGGCTGATGTTGCCTCTGATGCTGATGATCTCTGTCACAGGACACTCCGGCTGCTGCGCTGACAAATCTGGAAAAAGCACACTCGAGTCGCAATGGGAGGAACACGCCACGAGCAGGGGTGAGTAGCCTCAAATTGTACTCAAATAACCTCAAGCAAGCGTGTTACTAGTAAAAGTAAAAGTATAATTTAAAAAAAAAAAAAAAACTGCAAGTAAAAACAGAAAGCTATTTGAAGTGTTTCCATAATTAACACAAACTGCTTTATAAATGATAAAGTGATAGACAAAATTGATTTTGTTTGAGAAAAATAAATGTAATCAATCATTTTTCTCGAAGATATTAAGCCCGACTAGTCTTATAGCACTAGTTTTGTAAGTTTATTGCATTGGATCTAGTGCCCTTCCCGGGATACATTTAATTTGAGTGGCCAAAAACATAACAGCATACTCAGCATTGTTACTTCAAAATATTATTACCCACATAAAAGTCAAAATATGTGGAGGATAAACTTAAAATGATACTCAAGCAAGTACTTGTAAATCATTATTACCTATTAGTAATTCTAGGGCCAGTCTGTGTCCCTGTTTGACCTACTTTGACGATCCTGTCCTTCAGCTACAGGTGAAGAGGAGAGAGAGAGGGGGGCTTCCCTGGGTGTCGTCTGTGTCATTGGCCCCTGTTCAGACGCAGTGCTCTGGACCCGGGCAGAGGGGCTGGCAACATGCCCAATCTACTACAAGTGAGCTGTCCTATCTCTGACATCAAGTAAGCCCCAAGATGTCATGTCTTCATCTTGTGAGGTTCAATTCTGCTCAGGGTGGATCAGGCTGTGTCTGTGAGAGGCGAGCGCTGGGTCATACAGTAGTGTATATGGGTCATACAAATGCTTGATAAGGATATGAGTCCAGTGGGTCAAATTTTGGGGAAATCTAAATGTATGGCACATTTTTTACAATTTAGTTTTAAAAACTAGCGTTTGATATCAACTACAGTTTGTGTAGTGGGCAGAAACAAGCTCCAGCATCTGTAACACACAGTTAATCTTAGCAGCACACACTAGAAAAAATGTGGTAGCAACAGTGATGTACATAAAAATTTTGGCTTGGCGATATGGGAAAAAAAAAAAAAAAAAAAAAAATATATATATATATATATATTTTTTTTTTTTTGTTGATTGTTCTCAATTTTCGATCCAATGTTATTTTTTAATACAATAAAAATAAATATTAAACAAAATAAATAATTAAAGCTAAGTAAGCTAAGCTGATTATTGATTTCATGAACATAAACAAAAAAGCCACATTTCTTCCTTCAAAATGTGAACTCCTCCTGAACCTCCTGATTCAAAAACCCCAAACCATGTCATTAACAATTAGACATGACTGAATCTCGATCTTGATTAAAATTCGATTAATTGCCCCGCCTTAATTAAAATAGTATTTTTTGACACTGAATACTGCTACCAGATTTTAAATATGTGAACTGTAGGTAGCTACAGAAACATGTATGCATGTGGCAGAATTTGAAGTTGTGCAAAGATTAGTGTGCTACATTTTTGCATTTTTGAAGTTTTCAATATGTTTTCCTTTGCTATTTTTAGGCAGACTCTTTACAGCTCCATCTTTGTGCCTACAGTGCGTCTTGTGGTGAGTAAACAGAAGAACCACATGTGGTAGCAACAATAATCTAAATGAAATAAATGATAAGAAGAAGTACTGCTCACAGATTGCAGAACATTAACATTATTCTAAATTCATTTATTTGGAGACTAAGCGCTGTTATTTTTTATGTAAAATAATGGACATCACATAAATTATGGTGCTGCCTTTACATGAGGGAAACATATTTTATCATATCTGATATATTACAATATAACCATTGACAGACCATTAGCTTTTAAGAATGACCTGTTCGTTTCCTCTGTTCCCTCCCTCTCTCTGCCCTCAAGCTACTTGACTTGTTCTACTTGACTCCTGAACCATTTTAATATCAGGCTGCCACGGGTTTCCTTCCTGTAAGTCAGTGCCTTTATATTTCTGTTTCTGCCCTCCCTGAGTCGCAGACAAACCTTAAGGGATGTTAAAACACTGTGTACTGTTAATGACCCTTTAAACATTGCCATGAATGAGCAAATATTTGGGATAGTTCCGGCTTTTATGTGTGTAAACCTCAACATGCCTGTACCATGCTTTAACAATACTTTCTAAGATACTGGTGGTTTTCAGATTCACAGTGTGATAGTGTCATACTTCCAGATGGAGGGCAAGAGCAAGAACATTTTTCCTATTAATTACATTGTACCTTGTTATGAAATATCAGAAAGGTAAATTAAAAAATATATGGAACCTGATTATTTCAATTATTCACTAGACCCAAGATCATGCTATATTACAACAGAAATCTGCTGTTGAACAATATTAATTTTAGCCAAACCGTGTCTGTTTTAAATAATATTGGCCTGTAGAATGATGTGATGTCATCTGAAACCCAGCAATAGCCGTAAAATAAAATTACTGTCATGTCTAACCTTGTGATACTATAAGCAACATTAATTTAAGACACAACATTTTAGTGTGAGTCAAATCAAAGTAAAAGTGACCTATTTTTAATGCCTACCTATTGCCAGTGTTATTTTGAATTATATCACATTTTCATATTACGGTTGTCCAGCGCTTGTTTTTATGGACATGTACAACACTAGCTTGTCGTTTTAGTGCTAAATACAACAGCTAGTTAACAATTCATATTAATCACTTTTGATATTACATCAATAAAGCAGCCCAACGGAAAAATGGCAATTAAGCTTTTATTGGCCAAACGTGATCAGTGTTGTCAGAGGTCACGCTCAGACATCAATGATCGGCTGTGGGTGTATTAGCATGGACACACATGCTCAGTTTGCATTCAAGTGAAATCCAACTTGTGATAAACAGCCACTATAAAAGATGCAGTAAACCTCTTCCAGCACACACTCTTCACTGCTTACTCACCGAGGAGGACCTTACAATGCTATATATTAATTAAGGGTCTCAGAAACAATAATGGCGACGATAAAGTCCTCCCTCTTTGTCCGAGATATTCTGCCGTCACATGACATTAGGAGGTAGGAGGCATGTGCGAGGAGATAGGAAAGGAGGAATGAGGAGGAGGAGGAGGAGGGGATGAGGACAGATAGAGCTTCCTTCTGCCTGGAATGTAATCTCCCTGATGTTACATGGTGCAGCCTAAACTGATAAATTGCAGATTAAATGGCGGCCACACTCTACTTCACCCTACAGCCTACACCACACCCCCTTAGTTCCACGCGTTTCTGCTATTCACTGCCTTCTTGGCCTGTCAATTCTGCCTAATCGTGAGAGGCACTAAAACACCAGGTCTTGACAGAGCCAGATCAAGAATGATGAACATCTCTCAATGGCAAAAGACTTGTGCTCCTAACTCTACTAGAAGGCGTGCATCACTTATGCAGAAATCAGCAGCGCTCCGGCATCTAGGAATTATGCGCGCTGACAGGAGATGCATGAGGTACGCATTGTGCGGTTAGAGCAGCCTTGACAAGTTATAGTTAACTGCAGCAGCCGCGACCCCGAACACAAAGGATGCACAGGCTTATTAATGAGAGAGCATCCATGTCAATAATCTTGGCTTTTGGGTCCTGTCCAGAGACATGCATCTCGCCACACGCACTGAATACATATTGCATATACACAGGTCAAGGGACACAGGGAAGAAAGACGTATATCATATTGACAAAGGTTATCTTTTGGTTTGTTTTTTGTTTTTAATCAGATTATTGTATTTATTTGGCTCGCTTGCACCGGTACAGATAAATTGTAAAACCAATTTTTAGGGTTAAAAGTGCTTTTATCGGCGAACCAGGAAGTAACAGACTTACATACTAGTTGTTGCTAGAAGTGGCGGGAAACTCTGCTCTGAGCTCTAAGTTTGGTGAATAACTAGGAGGCTATGCAAAGTGGGTGAGTTTAAACTAGTTCTGTTTTTAATGTTTTTAGTGTGTGCAGAAGCTACACTTTTCACCATAGCATACAACAAATTGGTCACTTTTGATTTGTTTTGCCTGTACTGTGTCTGATGCTATAAATCAGAAAGTTCTTTTCCTTTAATAAAGCTGTAAGAAATGAAATATAAATAGCATATATCTATGTTTAATAATTTATTTGTTGTTTTTTAAGTCTACCAGGGGAGGGCTCTCTTTCATCTAAGCACACGTACAAAGAAATCAGTCATTAAATGCCTAACTGTATGTTGCTGATGTTGTCTATGGAAATATTTGTAATGTATATTCTAATTTTTCAGAATAAATTAGGCAGAGATGCATTTCCATGTAAATTTATTCAAGGCAAAAGGAAAGAGAAGTGTGGGGGGCGCGGTAAGAACTGCCAGATTATGCATAATTGTAGTATTGTAGACCTCATTTCTACATCTAGCTCCGTATTGTGTGGTCATTAAAATCTAAAATAATGGCAACCTCACAGCTTCTCTGTTCTAATTGCCCCCTTCCATACAATTGGCTTCTCCAGACAATATGATGAAGTGTGCAGTAGGATGTGTTAATAAGATGGCCTTTCAAAGTGAGGACGATAGTCATTTGGTAGTTGCACAGGCGCTGTACACAACCCAGACTGACTCGGCTCACTCACTGTCTTGTCTTAAACGTTCACCTTTTTGCGGTTTGATGTCTTTGAGGACACGGCGCTGACATATCTGGAGAAAACTGGGATTTCAGCTTGTCTCAGCTCATCTCGATGTGCGCTGAAATCAAAGAGCGAAAAAAAGCCTCATTAATAAAGAGACATGCCTCTAATCCACTCAGCGGTTGGGGAGAAAATTTTTAATCAAATGCAACACGTTATTTAATTGCGTTCCTGCATCTGGAGTACGGTGTACAGTTCTAGGCAAGTCAGGGTTCTAAGACTATAAACATAATTTTGCATTAAGTTATGTATCCAAGAGTACATTTTCTTCAATCACTTCTTAATTACGATATTCAAATAAATTATATATTAGATTTATTGTGTACTATATTCATTGATATTTTTTGTCAGATTATCTTAAAACATTTTCTTTTACAGTAATCCGCATCCTCATAAAAATCAATTTGGCCTTTCCCACTGACCTTTTTCCTAAAAAAATCATAACATTTTCGGTCCATCTTTTGCACGGTTGTATACGTTTGAAAGGAGCTTGTGATGCGTCGCAAAAACTGTGAATTGAGAGCAGAAAGCAGCACACGAGCCGAGGCAGAGGGGAGATCAATCTTTGTGATGATGTGTGAAAAGGCCAAGCTCCGCGCCCAGCATGTACTCTTCCTCATTACCTTTCATTTGGCACCGGAGCATCTTCAGCTCGATACAGAATAAACAGTGAGTACAGTGAGCCCCTGGACGTATTTACAAAATCCGCACCAACTTACACCAGCATTACACCCAGTTATTATAAAGTGCCCCCCCTGTGGACGTTTGGAGCACATTAAGACCTGGTGCTTGGACTCATCATTGGTGGGATTTTCCGCTCCCCTTTCTATCCCATGGCGCTTTGTCCCACCCAAAACCTCCACTCTCAATGTTTAGCCGTGCTCCATCTCCACATCCTTAAAAGCAAGAAATTAATGACAAGCACAAAGCAGCTCATTTATAATTGCTTCATTATACTGTTATGTTCTCCTGACAATAATGGTGCTGCTGGTGTTTTTCTAATTATATGGCGCTTTTTTTCTTTGCTCGTTATCAAGGACTTCAGGTAATTGTGGGGAAAATAATGACTGCCTGGCCGTTCTCTCATGGATAGCACATCACAACAGTCTGGCAGTGCAGCCCAGAGCCCTATCAAGGAGGCTGCGAGCTTGTGTTTTCAAGCTGACTCCGTTTACACTGCAGCGGCCCAGTGGCTCAAGCATCTCTAATGAGCAGCTTGTATTCAGTGCAGTTTTATGACAATACAGTTTGGCTGCAGAGGACCAGGACTGACACAAAATGAGGAAATGCTCTAAGCGAGACACTAAACAAGCACTAAAAAGATCAAAATGTGGGTTAAATATTACCAATTGGGTTTGTGCATGTTTTCTAGCATATACTTTAATTTTTTATTTTCGTTGTTTTTTCTTAGCTGTGTGGCAAATACTACAATTTTTACTCTGTTTTTCTAGGTAACAGTAATGATTTCTTAGTAGCTTTCACTCGCGTTTTACGTTGTTATATTTTACCAGGTACATAAAAGAGTGTATGTTTTATTATGAAGTTGAAGTTGAATATACTTTGTTGGATGTCTAAATGTAAAAACATCTAATTTCTGTTGTGACCCCTAATGATTTCACAAGATAGTTTTCTGCACATAGTTTGACTGTTAGAGGGCAGGGCTGCAGTGTCGATGAACATATTAAATGTCAGACGATGTGAAACATGGAGCCCATGCATCACACCATGTTGTGTACGTCTCATATGAGGAGTGTGCCATTTGATTTGCAGTTGGGACGATAACATCACTAATAATGCTGTCTGTGTGCTGAGATTTCATTCAACTGCAGGGAGATTAGTGATTTGCATTTAATACCCGGTGCGCTCTGCTGTTCCCCTTTCATACAACGGTGCTGGATATGGATGATGACATTATATTAATTAAAGCACATTATGGACAGAGGACACCATGCTATTTGCTAGCATGTGTAATGGCGGCCAACACTGTTATTTCTATTTGAAGAATGCATCCGAGTGTGAAATAATAATACTCCCTCCAGGAATACCATTGTCGTATTTTACCCAACAGTATAAAGAGAGGAAACATAATAAAAATGAACTCTCACTCTTCATTTCCATCTTCTCCTTTTGTTTTTTTTTTTTATTTAATTC
Source organism: Taenioides sp. WSHXM2023 (assembly GCA_029959045.1). NCBI lineage: Eukaryota > Metazoa > Chordata > Actinopteri > Gobiiformes > Gobiidae > Taenioides > Taenioides sp. WSHXM2023. Next base: position 14,099,747 of record CM057089.1, read on the forward strand.
TGCTATTGCAGCATCCAACACCATTGCTGTCTGAAAACCTCAGAGGCGGACTTAATTAGTCGCTAAGAGAAAGCTGCCAGTGGTGGGGTGCTAAGAGAGTGGGGCACATTTGAGTTTGCTCTGAACTTTGCTAATTATCAGGTAGGATGTAATTTTCTCCATTCCCACGAGGCACCACACAGAGCTGCACCAACTAAAAGGAAAGAAACAAAGCTAAGCCCAGGAAAAGTATGAAATCCCTTTGTTACAATTTCTGCGTCCAGATCTCCAAGAGTTATTTTTTCCTGCCGCTCCTGGAGGTGTGATTATAGTCTAACGCGGTGACACAATGCTACCTGAGAGAATGTGGAGGAGCGCATTTGTGATGGCGGACAGGTGGAAACCATGCACTATAGATAGAAAGGCCACAATGCCCGTAACATTCATTTAAGAATAGTCTATTTTTTACATTGTCAATTTACACATACGTGATATCATATGGAGCTCTGCAGTGGATCCCAGCAGTGAAGCCCACCCATTGGCTGTCTGATTGGGTTACTTCCTGTTACTCCGTCAAATGAACAGCTAGTCTCAGTTCGTCAAAATAGCTGTCAATTATTGATCTATTTTGGGGGGGAAAGGTTAACGATGGGTACTGTGGTAAAAATGACAGCTCCTGCTAAGAACATTGCATAGAGTGCATTATATGTATGTAACAGTACTGTTTTATACTTTACCAATCCCAAGCCCGGATAAATCCACTGTCAAGACTATACAAAATCAATTGTGTGAATTGATGGTTAGCTCTATGGACCCTTGAGAAAAGACTGCTGATGAAAGCGACTTTGTTTATGATCACAGGTCACCATATTGGCCTCTATGGGATGTTTAGTCTCTGAGGGAAAAATAAGAGGACTCTGATGTGAACTGTACCCATAAAGTTGGGTGATGGAGTTTGCCTCATATTGCAAACTTGATGCAATGTCTCTTTGTGTGCCTCTGTAACACTATAGAAGAGCAGTGCACTGGTAAAGGGGGCATCATTTATATCCAGTGATGTGTGAGCAGTGACAGCCACTGTGTTTAGCAGGTTCCTATCCCACATGCATCACATTATGATCCTGAAGTGGCTGAGACGAAGGAGGAGGTGGAATTGCCGTTGACCTGAGTGAGCTAAAATGACACAGATTCAGACAAATAGAGCAGGAGCTCAGCGCAAAAGCAAGATGGATGTGTAGTGGCAGCACATCTGCACATGCTCTGCCTCTCTCCTCCTCACTGGGAGCTTTTGCTTAAAAACTTCTCCCATTGCTTCTGAAGCCGTCTTCCATACACCATTTTAAAAAAATTACGCAACTGCTTGAAAACCCAGAGATACACTGAAGTTTCTTTAACTGCAAACAACTCACTATTAAGTTCAGGGAATGCTTGCAGAGATCTCTCCTTGTTGTGAAATGTCAGTATGAAGTTTTCAGAGCAGCTTTTACAAGGTCCCTGTCCTGTGTGTGTGTGTGTGTGTGTATGCTTCTGCTTGTGAGAGCATCTCCATGGTTGCAGCGTCTAATATGCACGCCCCAGTGCATTGAGAAAAGAAACCAGTTCTTCCTCACTTGGTTTAATTGTCCCTCAGAGACCTGTGCAATTGGAATCTAAGTGGAATACCAGTCTATTCTGCACAGCCCCTACACCCTCATTGTGCTCTCTACAGAGCGGCCGTTTTCGGAGACTCTTGATTTGGCCCTGTCTTTATTTCATCAGGCGTCTTATGGGCGCGCTCCTTTCGCCTTGCTCGCTGTTGCTCCAGCAGCAGAGCGTTCGGCTTTATTAACCCCCCTAAGCAAGGAGTACCTAAGGGAGGTCAAAGACTGGTCGTTAAAAATCTATTGTGACTTGTCTGAAAAATGAATAAATGAGCACATTATTCCGAGCTGGCTGTGCTGTTTGTCTAATCAACTGTAGGAGCGGGCAAAGTCAACCAGGGTTGACATGCACATTTTATTTAAGTTTTTGTCTGTCAGAGGAGTTTAGACGTGTAATGAACAAAGGAGTGGTGATTTGAAATATAATCCCATTACACTGATGAAATTACAACGACGACAAGAGTTCACAAATCACACTCATTGTTTTCTATCATGAGCGATGCCCCTGTTGAGGTTGTGGCGAGAGTAGGAAGGGCAGAGTGTGAATGAATAGTGACAGCACTGTAAAGGGAATTGGGATGCAGCACAGTCTCAGCACCAGTGCACTTGTGACTAAAGCAACCAGGAGGTGCACTGTTTGTAAAAGGGCTTTGGACAGTCTCCTGCTGCAGATAAGGAACAAGCCTCAACACAGACCTCAAAAAGTACTTCTCTATGTGATTTGTATATGTATACCGGATAAGGTAATAATTGCTAATAGTTGTGGTGAAAGAACAGACTATTGTTATACTGTATAGTAAAATGAGATGGTGATTCAACTTTGTAATTTCTTACAAATTTCACATTTGTCCTTCAGGACGGTTTGAAGAATGTGAAATATTGACATGAATTTATGTTTTAGTCCTGCCAGCAAGATCTATCTTTGTGGTTCATAAATTGCACAGTATACAAAAGCTGCAGCCCTTTGATAAGGAGGGCACTAACAGTCAGACCTGTGGCTTCAAAAAAGTTGCAACTAACTTGATGTAAAAAAAAAAAAAAAAAATATATATATATATATATATATATATATATATATATATATATATATATATATATACATATATTGCAGAAACTTCTTTTTTAGTTTTCTACAGCTTTAATTGGAAGCCTCACATGCCCCTTAAACAACATCATCTGAAGCTAATAAGACTTAAAAAGTACATCTGGCTTGAAAATGCTTACCATTTTTAACACTAATGAACTGAGGCATGCAGTGGAGATGGCCAAGCAGCAGGGAGATGTACGGTATATTCTGGAGAATTCCCCCGCTGCTCAGGAGCCCATAAAACACATCCACGGACAGGAACTTGTATCTGGTTATTCCTGTTTAATTGGAGGCACTGAGTGATGCAAACTAGATTTTAATGCCCTCCCCTGCTGCCTAACTACAAGTAGCATCAGTGTTGCCACCACTTCTACTCCATCCATCCTTACTGAAATGACCAAACAGACTGCTAATAATGTCGAACAAAACTCCCTGCTAAATGCACCTACAAAACATGCTGTTACTGAATGCTAAATGAACAGTGTTCACAGTATGAACTACCGGCACAGTAGAGAATTTTGAATCTTTTATATGAATCCAACTAACCCATTCTGAAAATGTCAGCAATCCCTTTATTATTTTTGAGTGATACTGAGTTATGTATTACATAAACCAAAAAAACATTAGATTGCCCAACTCTTGAAAAATGATTGAGCTTCCATTTTTTGTTCTTTGAAATGGTTTACTCTTGTCTTATATTATATTATAATATATTTTTCCTGTAAACATTCAAACAGATTGAATAAAGAGCACTTTTCTTTCTCTTGGCCACAGAAAACAGGTCTGTCATGTGCTGTCCACGCTGATCTGGACCAGAGGCTGGTCTTGGCGCCTTTATTCAATGTGACAGAGCTGAAGCCGGGACTCTCTCTCCTGGCACCCCAGTCCACACCACTCTGACACTCTGCTCTGAAGTGCCACATTAATTCTAATAAAGCACTGCCGTACCAGGGCAGAGCCGACCGGGGGAGGGCTTAATGAAGGCAGGCAGTGGTGGCGCAGGTGCTGTGGCTGGGCAGGTGGCACCTCTCGCCCCCAGGCCCCTGGGTGCGCCCGCTGCCTCTGCAACTCCAGGGGCCACAGCAGCCGAGATTGCATTTTAATTATCAGGTCCACCTCGTCCTCCTGATGGTCAGCGCCTTAGTGAGAGTCAGTGTGCACATGTGTCCTACGCTGGCATCACAAACATGCCTTGACTTCTACTGGATGTTCTGCCACGTGTTCTCAGCCATGTAACATTTATGCCAGTCACAAATACCATGTCTTACCTGCAGTGTGTCTATGTGCTGGAATTATACTTCACAATTATTAGGACCATAACAGCTAGAAAAGTATTTTACTGTTATAATTAGTTATCAACATCCAATAACTTTTACTTTTACTATGACTAAATGGAGATTCTAATTGGATATTAACTGAATTCATTCTCCTTGCCTCACATTAACAGTTATTTTGCAAATTAGTAAACCTGTGTTTTATTTTCTTTTAACTGTCTTTTCGGTGGATTCAAAATAATTTTGTGAATAATTTTTTTGCTAAATTTTAATTTGCGTTGTTGCATCCCCAAAGTCGTACCAATATTTTATTTACTATTCAGCTTCACTGATTCACTGGGTTTGCTCCTCTGAACAGAAAGCAAAACAACACTGGTGTCATTGTGTCCCTGGGCAAGACACTCCAGCCACATTTCCTGCTCCTTAGACTTAGACTTAGACAAACTTTATTGATCCACAAGGGAAATTATTTATTATTCTCCTGTCACAGTATATGCAACAGAAAGGAATCTGAAATACTAAATACATTTTTGTTTAGTGTCACGCCAGATTCTAGGATCACATTGTCTAATGGTCCTATACTGTTGGGCTCTTAAGTACTTTTGATCTCACTGTGTATAAAAATAAATGAAGCTTCATGCTTGGCCTGTCTCCACTCAACATAACTAATTCTGCGTATAGACGTGTGCAGCATCCCTCTTGAATTTTGCACTCCTCTGTGGTTTTGGGGAGGCATCCATCCAGTTCCAGTCATCGCTAACCCTCCCCTTGAGGAGCTCTATCCACAGGGAGGTCCACACCTGTTCCCCCTACCTCCCCCTGCCTCCTTCTCACCACTGGAAAAAAATCTCTTTCTTTCTCACTTTCAGTGCTAACTCCAAACTCTTGACATTTCAAATACCTTTTTAGTTGCTGGAGCTTGGAGTGTTGCCTTATACCTGAGAAATGATTTTTTGAGCGGCTCTTGCACATGTCAGGACCCTGGTGCAGATGGGTGATGAGCGGACAGAGGGGCGTTGGTGTGTATGTCCAGGACAAGTGAAGACCCCAGCCCTCCCCCCATTTAAACACTACCAGTTTCCTCCCGGGACACCTCTGTCAGTGCTCAGCAGCACTCGGCAGCACAGATGTTGTTGCATTGTCTGGAGCTCCAAAGCCTGGATCAGCCCAACTGGGATCTCCTACTCATTAGCTATTGTCTCTGTGTGTCTGACTAGGCCTTTGATGAATGCCGCAGTTAGCCCCAGATCAGACACTAGACTGGGAGAACAGAAAACAAACCATCTATCCATCTGTAAGATACACTACACCAGAAGACTATGTTCAGCGTGTTGGGCAAATAGCTTCAGCAGATTTATGGCTAATTCCAGCCACACTTGAACTGTCTATTTCACAGTATTAGTAACTTGTATAAGAATGAAACATAGAATACAGTGAAAGTTAATATTATTAAACCGTCAATCCCCTGAACTGTGACAATTTTTTTTGTCTTTTATCACCACTTACTTAGCAGAGAGCATGTAAATCATCTACCTAAAAGGGTACGATAACTACTTCATCTGTTTAGGATAGCACTTAATTTCTGATAGGGTCCAACATTAAACATCTATCTCCTTGGAGACCAGAGATATAGATTTCCACCAGAAAAGACACACAGTGCACCTTTCATGTTCAATACTAAAATTCCTCATATTGTGGACATTTACCATTTTGAAGTTGTTAAGTAGTTAGGCTTCGCTTCGTAAAAATATAGAACAAGTAAATAAGCTCTGAAAAAATAATGAAAACTTTGTACATCATCTGAAGCACTGTACTTACCATAAAGAAAATCAAAAGGACAGCAGGTCTGCCTCTTGAAAAAGGAGCTTCATATCTTTGCCTACTCACCTAGGGTAAGGCCACGCTATTATTTATTTGATTCAGCCTGCTTCTCTATGCATGAGTCCAGCCTACAGTCTGTAACACACAGGCAGCCCGGGACTTTGAACACATTGCGAGGCCTGAGGGCAAAGCTATGGACAACCTGCGCTGTGTTCACATGGGTGAACAGGGAACGCGAGAGGAAGACTGGCACGCCGAAACCAAACAGGTGTATGATTCAGAGGCGGGAGCTGTGAAGGGTGAATTTCTTATACACAAAGAGTCTATGTTTTGCCTTTGGAGCAAACAGACTTTTGGAGCTGTCCCAGGAAAGTGCTACATGTTTTGTGTGAGGGGTCTCAGCGAAGAGCCAGGGCATGCTTTTGTTGTTGGTTGGTCATCAGAAACCCCTGGTCATGCATGTACACAGAATGGGGTAAAGTATGTGAACTACACATGAGTATAAGTGACTGTTATGCCCTAGTTCTTTATTAATGCACGCTTTCTAGTAGTTTATATTGTGTAAATAATAATAACAATTCTGAAAAAAATTAAACATTAAGTCTTAGTCTTTAAGAATTAGTCAGGCCCTATCAAAAAATTTAAATGATACATCTAACTTTTCTATCTTAGTGTTTTTAATGTATTATCAACCTGTAATTCACCTGTAAGTAAATAAATGCAACATTGATATGTTTAATGCCATACAGTGGATCATTCATGGAGATAAGCAGGTGGTTGATCTACCACCAGAAAAATTACATAGTGCATCTTTAATTGGCAATATTTAGTTTCAGATCCAGAAGAACAGTCTTTTTTGTTATGAGTAAGCCAGTAAAGTCCTTCCCCTTTTAGCTTTTTTGCAGAGTGGGAGCATTGCCAGCTTTATTTATACCTCTTCAACCAGTGCAAGATTGTGGGACTAGCTACAGTTACCTTAACAAGCCAATAACTGCTCACTTTCCAGGCAGTAGAATTACTGTGAACTGAGATTTTCTGCACACGATTCTTTATTGCAGTCTCAATATTTTTTGATAGAGCTTTTTACAATGCAACTTCAGTCATTTTATTCCCTTCTTGCCGCCTTTTTCCAGATGGATATGACCTGCGGTGGAAATGAGCATAGTGTTTCATAAAGTAGTTTAACAAGAAGCTTGCAGGAATCGCACAGCTTTTCCCCGGTGGATAGACTGTGAGAGCCAAGGCATAAATCTGGTGCACAGTGAGTCCTGGAAGGCCAGACCTTAGGGTTAAGATAAGGGACCATATTAGCGGTTATTAAGTGAAACTTTCCAATCGATAGCCAGAGAGACGTAATCAGAGACGCTTTAATTGCAGAGGGGAAGACATCTATTCGCATTATTGCGGGAGCTGTCTAGGAAAGCTTAATTTTTTGCCCAAGTGTCTCCCTGCGACCATCTGACCACGCTGACCTCCTGAAAGGCTACCGCTAACGTAGTCCAGCTTTCAATGAGATCATCCCAATTTTATTTAGACGTGCGTCATATCTCCATAGTGCATGACATCCAATAAAAGGAGGTGTTTTAAGCAGTAATAAGGCCTTTAATGTGTCTTTTCACAGTGGTACATTTCTTTAAATAAAGGTGAGCTAGAGAGGGAAGTGTATCAGCCTTTCCCTAAGACCAGACCAAACTTATTTTTATGACTCTGAATTCTCCAAAGCATTAACCTTTAGAAATGAGATTCGTATGTGCATTCATCAACTCCTTGCCAGCTTAAGTTGGCAATAAACACCTTTAAGCCCTTTGGAAACATCTCCCCTGAAAACATTTGACTTTTGTTATATATCACCTGTCAATTACTATTTAGCACAAAACAAATCATTGCAAACTACAGACAAACACATTGGATAAAACAATGGCAAATATCTGAAAGGAATATATTGTAAAAAAAAAAAAAACAATGTTTATTGTTGGATAATTGGGATACGTTATTATTTTATGTTGGAAGAAACACCACTAACAGTAAAGGTATAAATAAGCTGGAAGTTACAGTTAAAACAGATTGCTGATAATATGGCACTAATCATTAGACAGGTTGTCTGAGCACAAACCCAAGTGTTTTCTACAGACGATTCACTTATTCATCCCATTAATTGCTTTTTCCAGAAAAAAAGAAAAATGTTTTTGTTGCACAATATAAACTTTTCTGCCATACAATTCATCATATAATGTGTATACATGTAAAAATAATAATGATTTACCCTTGTCTAATAGCTTTCGACTCAGTATAGTGCTGTGTTCAAGTATAAGGCTTTGGGTTGTAGACAAATTGGATTCTCACTAAGAAAATGAGGCACATTATTCAGTGCGGTGGTTGTCTGTTCCACATTATGTTGTATGATCATAATAGGCGTGGAGAGCCATTCATTCCTACAACAGTCAGTGCGTCTGCAGCAGCCTGTTCATTTCTGGCTCCATGTGCTGCTTGATCACCAAAACCCAACGACGACTTATTGCGGGGAATTGGTGCCATGAAATGATGATGATGTGAATGGATGGCTGATGCGGCGTCAAATCCCGTAGATGTCAGTAAATTGGAACATATGTTACTTAAACTATAACATCATGATAATTCTCCTCCAAGATGGCTCATAAAGGGGGGATTTATTGGGCTAAATCTATGATGATGATAACATAGATAATTTTTAATGGAAGGTTAATGGGAGAATCAAAAGATAAAAATGGACCCTTTGGCCTTGTATCAGCGGCTTTCTGTGGTGATGTGTTAAAATCGGAACAATTTTTATGCACCATGGGGTGTTCCCCTTTCATTACTTTTTATAGCTTAAAGCATAAAAATATACAGAACATTTTCATGGCTAATAAAACCGCAGATCTTTACGTGATAAGCAGAATGGAGACACGTTGCTGGAAAAGGAATATTCCCTGTGCTATTTGTCCCACCAGAACGAGAGTGTGTTCAGCTGCTGGAGCCATACCTCCTCCCAGTGGGGCCCTGGAACGCCTCAGACACAAGCACGCCGCTTCCTCTATTCCCACAGATGCACTTTTAAAATAGGCCACATTGGAGAAAACATGACTTTTCACTATTCTAATAAATGGGCGGCTGCCTGTTTATTATTAATGACATCCCAGCACACTTTTCAGATTTGGTTGGTGTTACACAGTGTGAGTAATTTATATGGGTGCCAGCATGAGAGCCCACCACTGTATGCTTACTGTCTTTTTACTGTCAGCTCTGTGTAGTAGCTCCATGAAATTTTAATGTTTACCAGGTCAGTCCTGACCCTCTTAATCCTCCAGGTTATTAATACTGTAAAGCCAACACAGAGGAACAATTTATCAAAAACACCTCTTTCCTCCCGTTCACCTTTCATACATATTCATTATATTGGGCTGCCTTTGGGCTGTGGGTGGAATTAACATGTGCAGTGTGTGTGAGCATGGTGAGGAATAAGTGAAAACGCCACAGTGTTGTGGCCCTACAGCAAGAGGGCTTCCTCTGGATTAGCCTGGTGAAGCTGAGTGCCAGACACTGACATGACAGAGCACTGATACACTTTCTTGTCCAGACAATTATCCATGGCCTAGTTCTAAAGCTAATTCTACGCGGGCCCCCCAGGTTCTATATGGGGCGTCCTGTGGAGTGGGCGAGTGGGGGGTGTCAGTCACTGGAGGACCAGACTGCCCCAGAGCAGAGCTGCTGGTCTCTTCTCAGAGGAGCAAGAGGGGATAGGGGCAGATGATTGAAATACAAGTTGAGATGTAGGACACAAACCGTTTTTTTTTTTTTTTTTTTTTTTTTCCCATGAATGCACTCTGAATATTCACACATTTACATAAGTCCATCTTATATTCACTAGAACTGTCAGCATTAACTCTAAACAAACTATGCTAGTCAGTTATATTTCTCATTAGTTTTTTGCACAGTAATTTCTACTTTCAATTGACCCATGTAACAATATTTTTGTTTTATTTTTAACTCTATAGGATCATACAGTAATGATACCCCATGCCTCCCCAGGTGCAGTTGTGTCTTTTTGTCCTTAACCTCAGAGGGGACATGGTAGACAATACATTTGATAAAAGGGCTCCGATAGTGAGTGCGTCCATGGCTGGGATGGGGTGCTGGGGAGTGCAGAGGGGAGGATGGGAAGCAGATGGCAATGGCTCTGTCCCATCAGAACAACAGAAGGGGGACTCAAGATGGCTACCTCTGTTACATTACCTTATCGTCATGAACCAAGTGTGTTTTTAACAACACTGTCTGGCAGAATCAATCATCTCTAGCATATTACATTAAGGAGATCTGTATCACATCCAAATAGGATCTCAAAGGCTGAATATATTGGTGAAGATGATGGAGAAGCAGGTTTTGGATGAAGGCCGTGGTCTGTGGTCTGATGTTGAGTCTGAATGAGGCTGGGCAGCTTGTCTGGGAGATAACCTGCAGTATCATTTGAGCACTGCATAGTATGGAGACGAGCACTCAATAGGCGCTAATTAAGCTTTGTGATGACAGTGATGTATTCAAATGGGAATATATAAGGCTTCAAAACTGCTTGTGTCAAAGTATATTTTTAGGAAAGTCTTTGAACCAAATTTATTGATAGTATACATATATTTACTTGCATTTTTTGTTTATTTGAGGACAGTGGTATATATTGGGCTATATGGTATGGTGACATGTAAAATGTGCTGGATATTATTACTACTACTCCTACTTTCCATCTGTATTCACAAACATGTAAAAGCAACACCAAAATACTATATACACTATATACATACATTCCTCTAATCCAACTTGAATACATTATAAAGCTGTCTAGAGGAGAGATACCATCCACAAATCCCTGTTACCTATACTATATGAAATATCTTTTGCTTTTTGTATGTTAAAAGCTAATGATACAGAATGCAACACTCTAGCTAAAAGGAAGCCTGGATCTTGCATGGCCCCATATTGACTTTTTCAAGTGTTCCTATTTTGCATGTATTTAATCACTTTTTGCTGCAAATGCTCCTCTGTCCACTTTCCCTTTCTCTTCATGAGTGAGTTTTTTTTTTCCCAAGTGAAATAAGACTCTTTGGCTTGAGGAATATATATGTATATAGCCACCGTAAATCAGAGGTGGGATCTAAATTGCTCATCTGATGACTTTTCCTCTTGCCGCATAGTTCATCATAGAGACCACTGACAGTGCAGCAAAAAACCAAAGAATCATGCATCTTTGCAAGTAGAAATTAATAAAAACACTATGTCAAAGAGCCAGAAAAATGGCTTTCCCTAATGGATTCTCCACAGAAAACAGCTTTTAGACAATCAATCTTTTCTTTGAAAGCCCAATTATTTAAGTAATTGTTCCTTACAACTGCCACAGGAATTTGTCCTCTGCACGCCGTAAAAGTAAGCATCTTTTGTCACTTGTAAACGACTCATACCATTTTTATTGCTCTCATTTAATTTGTGTGCCACTGCTGTACTTAATGCCCTTTGTCTACATTTATAAAACCATTCATTTAGTATTTGTCACGCACACGTACAGCAGTTTATATTACTATTATAGCTTCATACTAAGTCATACAGTAGAGTGTCAATCACAGCTTTGTTTACAATAGGCAGTAAACACCTGTTGATGGACAGATTGCAACTCGGCGGCTAATGCCAGTCACTAAACAACACACACTTTTCAGCTCAGTGCACACAATAGTTCATTATATTGTGTACAACAATACAATTCTTGTATCATTTTTACTACTGTTCATCTCATGTAGACTATATTATTCCCCTTGTTGTTGTCATAACATTACTCTACACAGTCATTCAATTTGGCAGATAACTGTCAATACTTTGGGCTAAATACAACACTATTTCTTTATATAAATTAAAGGATAAATTAGAATACATAATAGACAAACTGAATAGGATACAGGATACATTTTAAATCAAAATAATACATTACACAGTACACAATAGAGTAAAATATGTATATAGTGAATATTATTCTATTGCGATAATGAAACACTGAATGTGAAACATAAAAAAACAGCCTTAAACATTTTTATTCATCCATGAAAAATGTGTATTGTTTTAAATATTTTAGTGTGCTTTTGGTGAAATTTATGGAAGTATAAAATGACTATATGGTGACAGAACATATATCTTGAAATAGAAAAATAGATCATTATTATTTGTCCAAAAATACAACCGTGAGATTTTATTAGTTCAAATGTAAAGGTTGTCTCGTACCTCCTACCTACCTCCTACACTATATTCAAACAAATGTATTCTCTAAATGGTTTACTCAAATCATTAAAATAATTTAGTTTTACTTGTTAGTGTCCAGGTTACTGACAGCCTGCAAACTCCTGTTACAATTAGGCCTGGCAGCTGTACCAGATGTTTGGGTGAGCGAGGAGAGGGAGATGTCAAAACACCTGTCTGATCATGGCTGAGCATGTGCTGCGGCTGCAACCGGCAACACTGTAACCAAGTCTAGTTAGCTAAGTTTTCTCTTCATCGGCCTGTCTGTGGCTACACACCTCACTGCATCTGGACAGGGAATACACACAACATGCTGCTTAAATTGGACATTTAGTTTTAAACTCAAATGTATTTAAAAATATTTGTGCTCCTAAAAACAGTAAAGAGTATTTGGACAGGTGAGCAAATTGTGAAAGGTTATGTGACAAATGTGTCTTTCCCTTTTCAAAATTATGCGCTGTGTTGTTCATATATACCCTGCAAAAACTAAGTTAAGATTACTTGAATTAAGAAAGTTTTATCATGATTTGAGTAAATTTCACTTGACAAGTAAAATGATCTACCCAGACTTTTTGTACTTAAAATATGAAAATACATCTTGCTACACTTAAGATAAAAAACAACAACAACAACAACAACAACAACAACAACAACAACACCAACCCTTTGGACTTAAATAAGAAACAAAATCTGATGTTGCTTGAATTAAGAAAAACACACTTAGATAAATGGTAGATAATTTTACTTTCAATTTGAAAATACTCAAAGTAAAATGTTCTTAATTTAAGTCATTTTAACTTACCTAGATGTTGCGTTTTGTTGTGTAGTATTGTATTGTATTGTGGGTGCATATACAGACAGTAGTATTTGAAAGGGTCTGTGCTGAATATGTAGACTTGTTTTGGTGTGTACCTGTAGCTGTCAGCCTGGCGCTCTGGTACACTCTCTGGTACACAATCTGGTACACTGTCTGGTACACTCTCTGGTACAGTCTCTGATACACTCTCTGGTACAGTCTGGTACACTCTCTGGTACACTCGCTGGTACACTCTCTGGTACAGTCTGGTACACTCTCTGATACACTCTCTGGTACACTCTCTGGTACACTCTCTGGTACAGTCTCTGATACACTCTCTGGTACACTCTCTGGTACACTCTCTGGTACACTCTCTGATACACTCTCTGGTACACTCTCTGGTACAGTCTCTGATACACTCTCTGGTACACTCTCTTGTATACTCTCTGGTACACTCGCTGGTATACTCTCTGGTACACTCTCTGGTACAGTCTCTGGTACAGTCTCTGGTACACTCTCTGGTACACTTTCTGGTACACTCTCTGGTACACTCTCTGGTACAGTCTGGTACACTCTCTGATACACTCTCTGGTACACTCTCTTGTATACTCTCTGGTACACTCTCTGGTACACTCTCTGGTACACTCTCTTGTATACTCTCTGGTACACTCTCTGGTACACTCTCTTGTATACTCTCTAGTACACTCTCTTGTACACTCTCTGGTACACTCTCTGGTACACTCTCTTGTATACTCTCTAGTACACTCTCTGGTGCACTCTCTGGTACACTCTCTTGTATACTCTCTGGTACACTCTCTTGTATACTCTCTGGTACACTCTCTGGTACACTCTCTGGTACACTCTCTTGTATACTCTCTAGTACACTCTCTGGTACACTCTCTGGTACACTCTCTTGTATACTCTCTGGTACACTCTCTTGTACACTCTCTGGTACACTCTCTGGTACACTCTCTTGTATACTCTCTGGTACACTCTCTGGTACACTCTCTGGTACACTCTCTGGTACACTCTCTTGTATACTCTCTAGTACACTCTCTGGTACACTCTCTGGTACACTCTCTTGTATACTCTCTGGTACACTCTAGTACACTCTCTTGTACACTCTCTGGTACACTCTCTGGTACACTCTCTTGTATACTCTCTAGTACACTCTCTGGTGCACTCTCTGGTACACTCTCTTGTATACTCTCTGGTACACTCTCTTGTATACTCTCTGGTACACTCTCTGGTACACTTTCGAGTCTTACTTGTATGATAATTGGTGGTTAATGGAGAACACCTGTGTAACAGTGCAGTATTTGTGAAGTAATGAGACGCTACCTGACACTGCCTGCTATATTAGCACATGCATTATTACTGCAATTAGATACACACTCACAATTCAAGTTCACACATAGAAAAATAATCAAATAAAAATGATACTATTTGCCAATCTAATTAACGGTTAAAGCAGTATACTTTCACGTGTTGTTGATGATTGAAAGCGGTTTCAATGAGGGGGTTATAAAATACAAATTAATTATAGTTTTCTTTGTATTTGTTTATATTAAAATAGTTGAATACATAACTTTGAATACCTATAAATTTTTTTAGTACCCTTTAACCTCTAGACTCTAGACCGCTATTATATTTTCATACATTTGACCTGTAGGCCTACTCCAGTGTTACTCATCCTTTTGCAGCGTTCACGTCAGTTACCATGGAGACGGGCACAATCTGGGGATGAGATAAGGGCCGGAGAGCCGTGGCCTTGAGGGAGTCGTTAAGCATCTGTCTCTCCCGACCCCCCACCCCCTCTGTCTTCACCTATCCCCCTATCCCATCGCATTTTGTTCAGGACAACACAACAAAAGGTGGCTAACCCCTGATCCATCTCTCCAAGGACTGACCATCATCACACTAGGCTAACAGTGCCACCCTTAACCACCCACTAACTACCCACCCTACTAATCTAACTAACTGAACATCTAACTAATCCCTGCACTTGTATTTAGGTGTAAGGGCAGTAGTGGGAAATCATGCAATAACTATATTGCAGATCCAGAACAATTTATGTTTTAGAGGATTCTGTTTTTTTTTTTTTTGAGAAACTTCAACAAACAAAGCATGAATAGTTATTTATTCATCTTTAATATAAGGATTCTGTCTCTAAGTGTAATGAGCCACTATATCTTATATCTAGTTAAATATGGCTGCAATTTTCTGCAATGTTATTTAGAAGTTTATAACAGTATCATACACATCTTGACACATCTAAAAAAAGCCAGTTCACGTAACAAGTTTCCATTCACCATTACTATGGATACCCACAGCAGCAGAGCAAATGCGTGGCTAACTGTCTGTAACTCTTAGTGGAGAGAACGTGCTGAAAGATGAAATATTGCTTTAAATTATTCCAACTCGATTGTCTCCAAGTGTGAAGACAAGAGAGATGTCAGAGGCTAAGTTCATCAGTGGATTGTGATGAGGTTGGTGCTGCTACAGCGGCCTGCAGCACGCCTCACTGAGCCTCTGTGCAGCTGGGCTTTTCAACATCCTCCAATCAAGATGTTTCCTATAGAAAAGTTACTCTCACAAAGAGACCTGAAATTAGAGATTCAATCAAACAGCTCTGTTTGAAATAGAAGAGTGCCCACATTTAAATGTCCACAAATGATGTGAATGTATTTTATTAAAATCTGGCTCTGAACATTTCTGACAATTCAATTATAAAGTACTGGCTATTCGTTTTAGAATATATATCAAAGACATTTGACAGAAAGGCAGCGCATATTTCCATTCACACCCATGTATTTTCACTCGTCAGCATCCGTCTATGGAGCCAATCCAGCTTTTCTCCCAACTGAATGAATTAATCATACTCTAAACACACAAAACAGCCAGAGTCAGCTAACAAGAGGCCCCTGCTGCTTGACCACAGCGTGTCAATGTCAATAACAGCAACATTTACTGGACTCGCCCACGCACAAAGAAGATGACAATTCAGTGCCTGATAGGGCTTAAGATAGTGCCACTCACACTCCCTGTTATACCCCAGTGTTTTAAACTGGTCCAAGGTACAAGTGCACCTCTGGCCTCCCCTCTCTGAGCAGACCTGCAGCAGCCAGCCTCGCTTTAGAAACACATGATAAATAAATCAAAGTGCACTAAGCACTGCTTCCACATGGCAATCGCCTCCTTCATAGCGTCTGCACCTCATCAATCACACCATTGTCTGCTTGAAAGGCGAGCCTTGTAAATGTCATATCCACTCAAACCCAAGGAGAGGCGGATCAGAATGCGCCACGTTTTTTTCTTTTTTAATTGGATAGTGTAATTAAACTAAAAAACCTTGCTAGGCTGCCTTTTGACAGGACAGATGAAGACCCCTTTTAATAGGGCTATGAAACATATTTGTTAAAAGGATGAGGCAATATGTACCATATGATTGGGTGCCCTTGTGTGTCATTCTTTTCATTTATGATTAAAACCACAGAAAGGTGTCTTCTGAGAAAGCAGATATTCTTAAAAGGGTTCAGTCTCAAATAATAATAGAGAAATTTGCCAAATTATATTGAATACCTTTGAACCAAGTGAAGGCAAAGGCCTCGTATTAGAGGCACCAATCAGATGCATATATCAAGACATATGTTCCACAGCATTTGTGGGACATTCATCTTGAGAGTGAGCGATTAAGAGAGGTAGAGCTTGTTCTTGATTAAAGTAACAACTGAGAGAGGCCAAGCTATAATATTGATTACATCCACAAACTAGATACGGGTCACTTTGCTAGCCACACATGCTTTCTATTTAATTTCATTAGTGTAGTTCTTTCCTGATGTACTAATGTTACTCAAACACCAAAGGAATACAGTACAGCCTCTCTCCCATGTTCAGGGTCATAAAAGCCCCTCCACGCTCACTCACACTCATTGACTGAGGTCCTCCTGTAGAGCTGATTTTGACTGGAGCCTGAGAGAGGTAGGCTCTGGGTCCCTCCTGAGAGGCAGAGTAAGGCCCTGTACAAAAGATCGATAGGACAGGGGTTCACAAATAAATCAGCGCACTCTAGTGACGTCTGTCATAAAGCTCCCACCACAGTCACAGCTCCTAGCTTTATGGCACCGCTGAGTGTTATTGCAATCTTTTGATAGCTTTAGTTAATTTATTTAATTTATCTGATTACAAGAGCGCCCTAAGAAAACATGCCTACCTCAAACTTTCAATGTTGCATCTCTGCAGCTGCTGGTCTGAATGTAGATGGGACAGCTATATTTTTGTAAGTGATTTGTCCTTTACAATAGCTTTATTTTACATTTTTTGAGAGGTGAAGTTCAGTATTGCAGTATGGGTATGTACGTATATTAGTGGTATAGCCGAAGTTACTGTAGTAGTAAATTCACTAATAGTCATGGTAAAAAGAATAATCTCAGAGTCAACAAAGTATAAATTTTATCTGTTTTGAAGAAAGTTTAACACTCTTGTCCTTCTTTCACGGCAAAGACACATTTTCTGCTTTATCATTCCAGTGTTATTGGTGCCTCAACATCAGCGGCGAAACCAAGCCAGACAATATAAAAGTGAGGACTGTAGCCGAGCTTATCCAATGGGGCATTTGCCAAAAGTGAATGAACACGTCAGCTTGCTCTTGGTTTTAAATGAAACTGCATAGAGTCTCGCCCTGCCATTCCATCTACTGGCAGACAGTGTGAATTGTGCTGGAAAATCTATTTTGGAGAAGCCTGGCCTTTTCAATTCAAAAGGGAGAAGACTGACTGCTGTAGCGACATCAATCAAAGCGGGGGACGCCACGGTGGCTCTGAAACACAAGTGGAAGGTCCCGGGTTCACGGGTTAAAACAGGCAATATAGAAAAAGGTGTTCGAGGGAGGGCTTGAGCTGTTGTTGGTCCGTGCTATCTCTTCAAGTGGAAATGTAGGAGAGAGGTATATACCTCCCTCCTGTATTAGCTGGACTTCATTAATCTTCATGCCATCTTCTTTAACTAGTCATGTAGAACGGCTCAATAGAAAGCCGTATAATGGGGAAGGCCCAGTGCCAATTACTAGGTTAACATAGTGTTCAGCCCCAGTGCAACAAAGGAATGAGATGGAGGAGTGGAGCAGCGCACCAGGAGAGATGCACTCATTTGAATTGACATGAGATGCAAAATGAAAGTTCCACCAGTGTGAGAGAGCAGAGCTGACAATAACATGGAAATACATACATCAACTATATGTTTCTGACACTTTGAAAAACATTGGGGTTACTAAACATGTTTTCAGTCAGAAGCTGTTTTGTGGAGCCAGCTCTATTTATTTTTTTATTACCCTTTAACTAACATTGATGCAGAAACTTTCAACATACCACAAAATATCCAGTATATAATATACTGATCAAAATTAATCAATTACTGAATTAAATAATTGTTTACTTACTATAATTACTCGATCCAATTTGCTACCGATTTCACTAATTTAATTGATTTACATTACATCGACATTGAAACTTACAGCAATCACATTAACAAATCCATATATTAAAACATTTAAAATGCTGACATGTCATCAAACATGTCTCCAACAAAGATGTTTTTGTTTGTTTAAGTAGAGAGGGGCAGAGCTGTCAACCGATCCCCACCTGGTTGTGAGTTGGGTCCGCTGGTGGAGGAGGAAGCCGGAAAGACCTGGCAGACCCAAGCGTAGTGAAGGTCTGTTGGGAACGTCTGGCAGAGCCCTCTGTCAGGGGGACCTTAAACTCACACCTCTGGGAGAGCTTCTCCCAGATTCCGGGGGAGGCTGGGGACATGGAGTCTGAGTGGGCTTTATTCTCAGATGCTATTGTCGATGTGGCCGCTCATAGCTGTGGTCGTAAGGTCTGTGGTGCCTGTTGTGGCGACAATCCCCGAACCTGTTGGTGGACACCGGAAGTAAGGGATGCCGTCAGGCTGAAGAAGGAGTCCTATCGGGCCTTGTCGGCTCCTGAGGCAGCTAACAGGTACCGGTGGCCCAAGCATGCTGCAGCCCGGGCGGTCGCAGAGGCAAAAACTCGAGTTTGGGAGGAGTTCGGAGAGGCCATGGAGGAGGACTATCGGATGGCCTCAAAGAAATTCTGGCAAACTGTCTGACGCCTCAGGAGGGGGAAGCAGTGCTTCACCGAAACTGTTTACAGTGCGGGTGGAGAGCTGTTGACCTCAACTGGGGATGTTGTCGGACTGTGGAAGGAATACTTTGAGGATCTCCTCCATCCCACCGTCATGTTTTCTGAGGAAGAAGCAGAGGCTGGGGACTCAGAGGCGGACTCGTCCATCAACCTGGCTGAAGTCACTGAGGTGGTTGGCAGGCTCCTCGGTGGCAAGGCTCCAGGGGTGGATGAGATCCTTCCTGAGTATCTTAAGTCTCTTGATATTGTGGGGCTGTCTTGGCTGACACGTCTCTGCAACATTGCGTGTCGGTCGGGGACAGTACCTCTGGACTGGCAGACCAGGGTGGTGGTCCCTCTGTTTAAGAAGAGGCACCGGAGGGTGTCTTCCAATTACAGGGGAATCACACTCCTCAGCCTCCTCGGTAAGGTCTATTCCAGGGTACTGGAGAGTAGTGTGGTTTTTGTCCCGGCTGCCGAACACTGGACCAGCACTATACTCTCCATCGGGTGCTCGAGGGTTCATGGGAGTTTGCCCAACCAGTCCACATGTACTTTGTGGATCTGGAGAAAGGATCTGGGGCTCTTTGTTAAGGGCTGTTCGGTCCCTGTATGACCGGAGCAGGAGCTGTGTTCGCATTGCCGGTAGTAAGTCAGACCTGTTTCTGGTGCATGTTGCACTCCGCCAGGGCTGCCCTTTGTCACCGGTTCAATTCATTGTATTTATGGACAGAATTTCTAGGAGCACTCAGGGGCCGGAGGGGATCTGGTTTGGGGACCACAGAATCTCATCTCTGCTGCTTGCAGATGATGTTGTCCTGATGGCTTCATCAGACCAAGACGTCCAACATGCACTGGGCGGTTTGCAGCCGAGTGTGAAGTGGCTGGGATGAGGATCAGCTCCTCCAAATCCGAGGCCATGGTTCTTGACTGGAAAAAGTTGGCTTGCCCTCTCCGGGTGGGTGGGGAGTTCTTGCCTCAAGTGGAGGAGTTCAAGTATCTCGGGGTCTTGTTCACGAGTGAGGGGAGGATGGAGAGTGAGATTGACAGGTGGATCGGTGCAGCGTCGGCAGTGATGTGGTCGCTGTACCAGACCGTTGTGGTGAAGAGGGAGCTGACCCGAAAGGCAAAGCTCTTGATTTACCGGTCAATCTACGTTCCTACCCTCACCTATGGTCATGAGCTGAGGTTTGGGTAATGACCGAAAGGACAAGATCGCAGATACAAGTGACCGAAATGAGTTTCCTCCGCAGAGTGGCTGGGCACTCCATTAGAGATAGGGTGAGGAGCTCAGTCACACGGGAGGACCTCGGAGTAGAGCTGCTGCTCCTCCACGTTGAGAGCAGCCAGCTGAGGTGGTTCGGGCATCTGTTCCGGATGCCTCGTGGACGCCTCCCTCGGGAGGTGTTCCGGGCATGTCCCACCGGGAGGAGGCCCCAGGGAAGACCCAGGACACGCTGGAGGGACTATATCTCTTGGCTGGCCTGGGAACACCTTGGGGTCCCCCCGGAGGAGCTGGAGGAAGTGTCCGGGGTGAAGGAAGTCTGGGAGTCCCTGCTTAGACTGTTGCCCTCGTGACCTGGCCCCGGAAGAAAATGGATGGATGGATAGATGTTTAAGTAAATAGTCTGATGGTGAATATCACTGCTGTCATCTTCAGCATGTATTGTTTTTATTCTCACTTTGACTTGAGGAGAAGTGTGCTGTGCAAACCACTTGTCATGACTGCTGTCAGAGCAAGAGCGCTGTTAAACTGTACTTATTTAATTCCATGTGATTAAAATACGACTGGCTCAGTTTGGGAAGGGCCTAAAGGCTAAGGATTTATTTAGAGGAGCCACATTAGACTGGACTGAAATGGAAATGTCACAGCGTCATGGCGTATACAGCCGCAGCCTCCTTGTGAGGAGGAGGAGGATATTATTGTGATTTGAAGTTATAATTCGGGCTTTGTCCAGCCTCATTATCAAGTGTGTATATGGCTTGCAGCTCTATGAAATTGTGTGAGCAAGCAAAGGTAATGTGTAATATGTGTAAAGGACTATTTTGTAAATGCAGCTGTCCTATGTTTACATGGGATTTCTGGATCCTATAGACAGAAAATGTAAATAGTTTTCTCAAGTGTGAAGATGTCATGTAACACTTTCTAATAGTCATTTAAATGAACTTGAAGCTTTTGTCCAAACTCAAATGTAGTCTTCTGTATTCTTTTTAGCCTTTATCAATAGGATAAATATTCTATTCCATATTGTAGAATGTGCTTCACCTTAAGAAACCCCCAGAGGTTTGTTAAATACATTATTTTCTTATGGTGATTTATACAATTTTACCACTTTTTGTAAAGGACACCACAAGATCAAAACAACGCTAAAATCCTTTAAAGAGCTCCAATACATCTGCCATCTACACTGCACAAAGAAAACAAACCAGAGGCTGATCTGCAGACTCTCCACATCCACATCCACGCACATCCCAGCAGCCTCAGAGATAAGGTGCATTTTTGTCTGGAGAAAGATAAGGGCCAGAAAGCAAACATATTACAGGGCTCAAAATTCTATATCTATAGCTCCTTTTGGTGAGTCCAATAATTCATTCATTCATGGCCTCTGTTTCCTGAGCCTCTCCAACATGTGCCTCATACATACATCACTGCACCGATAAAGATCACAGACAGAATTGGTAATACTCTGTGAATGGGAGACTACAGGCTGATTAAATAACTTTGGTGGCACAGTAAAATTGAAGTGGGATGAAAGGGGACTTATCGGGCTTTATTAAAGCCACTACAGAAGATGATTTTGGGTTTAGGGTGATGTACACAATTTAAAGTGCAATGTCCTGCAGCTCTGCCAAGGGGATTTAAAGCAAAGGAACAAAAATGGCCTCTTTGACCTGTGTCAGCACAACCCCATCCCACACACATTGGTTTAAACTATATTCTATGGTGAATGTGCTGGGAATGAAGCAATGGAAGAAAAGGAATCCACAAGGAAAACGATTGAAAAGTTTTACAGCTAGTGATATATTGGGTGCATTGTTTTAGTTATTATTATTATTATTATTATTATTATTATTGTTATCATTATTATTATTTATATTTTTTCTCTTTGTTATCATATTATATTGTGATGTGTGAGCTACTGTGTCTAAGTCATTTGTGGATCAATAAAGTCTGTCTAAGTCTAAGATAACATAATATCTCTTAAAGGTTTGTTGTTTAAGATATAATTAAAATAGAATACAGTATAAACTACACTAATGTTTCTAATAATTCATTTGGTATGGCAACAAATGTAATCACACTGGATTGCCACAGGGCTCCAACTTGGGGCCCCACACTTACTCCAAGTATTTTGGGAAAATCTGTAAATAAATTTTAATAAATGTTTATTTTTGCAATCAATTATGTTTTAGGTCTATTTGAATTTCTTGTTTCATCGGTCCTTGCTATGCTAACTTAAAGCTAAAGTCTGTGTGGTCATGAATAAACAAACAACGCAGGCATCAACCCTTTTTCGCCTCATTCAACAATGTGCATTCAAATAGTGTCCTCTTTCACTGTTGCTCTTATATTGAGTGGCCTCCCTGTGCAGGTCTTGACAAACTTTTCCCATGCTGTCCAAACGTGTGCATAAAACATCCATCCAGTTGTGATTCCCTTTACATATGCAAGGGTGAGATAGCCTCTGTGGTATTTACACAGTTAATCCACTGTGATGATCTAACAGGGAATGTCTCTGAGCACTATCTCTGAATCCTGCAGCCCCAAACTGCATCAAATGAACAGATGGCAGTGACACGAATTAAAAGCATAGAACAATAGTGGAATATAAACCAGAAATGACACCCAAAGTGGCTGCTGATTTATGGAGCTGGTGAGTTTGGTACTGGGCTTCCATGTATATTAGTGCTACAAATCTGGGTCCATTTAGCAGGGAGATGCTCATACATACATCACCGGCTGCTGCTCCAAGCCAAGGTCAGTCCTTATTGCATCAATCTTTTCAACAGAGGCTAGTCCACACAGCAGCACTTTTGTAACTGTCGTGCCTGTAATGGAATCTTTTTTCTCGTGCTTCATCTTTCTCTTATCACATGAAATATATATTCAACTTCTCTCCTTTCTCTCATTCTCCAGATTCTTTTTTATTTTATCTGTAAAACATTCCAGGGACCTCATTTCTTTTCCTGCAAGTGTAGCACAGGCGTTAACCCCTCACAGGTCACGATCCACTGAATGCAGAGGCTAAAATAAAATGCAGCGATAGAACAAAAGCAAAATCTAAAAGACATTATGGAGGCAATAGAATGCATCTAATTCATGGATTTTTTGACAAGACATTGTTTCAATCATTTCAGCTTCATCTTAGCTTCCTATGCACTATCTATCACTTATCTATTATTTACACAAGTCATTTCCCAAAAGGGTCACGTATCCACTTAATGTTCCACTTACTGGTTCCATCCTCTTGAATGCTCTTAATGCTACAAGAACCCTACACTACTATTGATATTATAATATAGCATAGAATAGCATAGCCATTCATTAAACCGTTATGAATAGTTCAATGATGTTTTTGGGTGTGCAAATAAAGGGACCACAAAATATACTGAGATTATTATTATTAGTAGTAGCTTTATTTTTATTAGTAGTAGTATGTACTTTTATACAAGTATCAAAAGTGGCAGTAAATCATCTGGTTACAGTGTTAACTATACACTAAATATTTGTATTATAGTACTATAGTGTTTTATAGTGCTTAGTTCCTCTCAATAGATGTAGTGCATTATAGTGTAGTGTATCGCATGTACAGTGTTTATAAGTAGTGTTATTAAATTGATGTTATGTCTTAAAAATAATGAACAAAGACGTTCCTAACTCATATTAAATGCACCCAAAGAACAGATGAGATGGTAAATTATGAAGAGACATTTTCACATTACTGTGCTGACTCAGGTCTTATTGTCCTGATTACTCACGCAGTACTTTAATAAATGAAGTAATAATAAAATCAATCATTTCAAATAGCGCTGGACCATTTACATCACAGGGCTGGAAAAAAGAGGTGACTTTTAATTGATGAACTTGACCTGTTTTTCCCTGATAACAAATTTCATTTGTTCTATAAAAATTATGCTCAAGTGACATTATTTGACGGGATCTTTATCACCTGCAGAGTAAATAAGAGTAATTTATGCTGTTTAATTTTGAGCATGCATTATAAATCACGGCTCTATCATATATTACTCCAGTGCTTGCATTGATGAGGGAAGTGAGTGGGGGCCAGCTGATTGGGTTGTTAAGGCGCCAATACAAAGCAACAGTAGCAGCTCTAGCTCATTCTCCCAGCATGCCTCAGTACAGCCAGGCAGATTGATGCACATGATGAATGATGATAAACACCGCTCTTTGAAAGATAGACTTTTAAATAAATTATAACGCATGGCTCATTAAAAATCAGCTTGGTGCAGGTATGTATATTGTCTCTTTTGCCTCAACTCAATTATCATTACAGCAAATCCAATTGTGTATTCATGGTACATTGGTTCTGTGGTAATAACGACATGATCAAATGAAACAATAAAGTATAATACACACTAATGTTAAAACGTGATATAAATGTCTTTCTTCTCAGTGTTTGCAGTAGCCCTCCTCTGCCTTTTGTTTGTGCAGTGAAATTAATTTAGCTTTGGTTTATGGTAGCATTTCCTGACTACACTTTTTTTTTTCATTTATCCAGGCTTGCACCAGGAATGTCAAGATTTGTCTATAAGAATGTAAAAATAATGATCATTACAATTTTAGAAGCAAAAACAGGTCATTTAAATTCAACATAAACAATGCCAATTTATCTAGCTGTGTATGTCACCTTTACTTTATCATTGATTTGATATGATTTCATATAGATACTCATGACAGAGGAACATGATCTATTAGACATTGTTCATTCATGCATTGTTCATTCATTCATGTCAATAATCCCAAATAAAATATAAAAATATACAATCACAATAATCATATACTAATAGTAATGCTAATGCTAATACTAATTGAACATAAACAATACAGACTTTGAAACTGTATCATTTAACACAAAAAATAGGTCAAATTTCTCCCATCAAAGTCTGAAATCTGCTCCAAACCCCATGTTTTTACTGAGAGGCTTGGCTGTGGACTCCTTAATTCCAAATAGTAGTATATTGTTGATGATTAACAGTGACTGAATTTCTTGATCTCAGTTAAAAGTGTGACATCGCTGCTTGGAACAGGAAGAAAACAGGATATATACCAGCGACAGGATTTAGTTAAGTATGTTTACATTGTTTTAATATGAGAAATTCAAATTCAGCTATTTTTTATATTTATTAGGGTTAGGGCTATATTTGATATTTCCTTTGCACAAGCGGCTCAGTGGAAGCTCTGTGCTGTAGGTGAAGGCTTATGGCGTCTTTGGGCTGA
This sequence comes from Taenioides sp. WSHXM2023, assembly GCA_029959045.1. Lineage (NCBI taxonomy): Eukaryota > Metazoa > Chordata > Actinopteri > Gobiiformes > Gobiidae > Taenioides > Taenioides sp. WSHXM2023. The sequence goes on from CM057089.1 coordinate 14,125,232, forward strand.
GCAGACCCTCCGATCCTCTGTCAAAGAGATGACTTCTGACAAATATCAGTGTGCGCTGATGAAGACATGACAGCTGTCAATCATGTGCTAATAACAGGGAGGCAGAGCAGTCCAGGCAGCACAGAGTGGACCGCAGAAGGGCCCCAAAGTCTCACAAAGGCATAAACACTTTGATTTATTCATCTGCCTGCTTTTATTAACACATATAAAACAGCAGGGGGTGAAATATGAGTAAACCATTGCAAACCACAGTGGCGACGTTATATTGTTAGCAAGAGAGGCATTTGTGAATGAGAGGTGCTTCAGTGGAAAGGCTAATGATAGTGAAGTCCAAGGTGTTTCAGTGCAATTTGTCTTGTACCTGTTTAGTAAATACCAAAAGGCTGATCTGTTTGATGTATTTTTGAATTTTGAAGGAGTCTCAGGAAATTGTGGACGAAAATTGTCTAACTAATAATGCTTGCAAGCAGTATTTATTTCTCTGTGTTTATATAGTTTAGCAACAGAGCTACATGTATTTTATTTACATGAAGTTTTTCTGTTTTTCTTAGTTACTTATTGGAAATACCGCTTGTCTGATTTCATGTTACACTCAATCTATTGCCTCAAAAACAGGCAGCTGTCCTCTGAGCATTTATGTAGAAAAATCTCTTCTGCATTGAACTGAACTAAGTAAAGCCATAAGCAGCAAATACACAAGTTATGTGCCTCCGCCTCCCACTGACTGAGTCTACACTATAAAGCGCTCCATCTGCATCAGTTAATGAGATGCAGCCTCATATTGGTCTCAGGCCTGTGCTGTACTGTGCTGTGTACTATAGTGTGTACTGTAGTGTGTACTGTAGTGTATACTGTAGTGTGGTGTATGAGTGCTGGAGTATTCAGATGGAAAAGGATTAATAATGCCGTTCCTCTCCCGTCTCATCCTGCAGCTTTATGAGTTCCTTCGATCCCTGCTTTCAGAAACCATTAGCACTCTTCCTCTTGAGAGATAGAAGACGGAGCCTGCAGCCACAGTGAGTCTCCTCTTCCTGCTCTAACTGGAAATGACACAATGTCAATAAGTATACTGATTATTTTGCCCATTTGTTTTGTGCAATGCAGTTAACGAGCTTTATTATACAAAAGACATTGTGAAAACCCAATAACCATTCTTTATCATTTGTTTTGATGAAAGTAATAGAGTGGTGGAGGATGGATGGTTTTCTCTGAAGAAACTTTTCTTTGTGAGCTATACTGTTGCAACAGAAATGCATTGTAAACCCCAACAAGTCATAAATTGGTGAAACAAATTTCCCTAGATAAGTGAAGCTTCTGAACCCTTACAAATGAAGTTGATAAAGTTGCTATTTTCTCTACAAAGAAGCATTTTAATTCACTGACTTCACTGACTGACTCTTTATGTGTTTACAGATTTAGATCATTAACTTTAACTAATGTGTAAAAGTGTGTTTGTGATTTTAGAGTACAGCTGCTGTAGACAACCCAAAATGTGATGGTCGTATAAGAGGATCAACCCCAGCGTAGTCCTGAGGTGTTTGTATCTCCCATCAGCTGTCGTCTCAACTCACCATTATCTGACTGAACCATCATAACCTTTTCACGCTCACTTTTATGACAAGATTCAGATCCACAGTGAAGCCAAAGCTCAACCTAGAGGCCAGAGTGAGCATCATACACACAGCTGACAGTGAAGGGGAGCCTGTGTACGGCTTACAGGGGCTGGCACAGTGGATTGGCTTACTGGTATACAGGCACATAAATCTATGGGCTTCAGACAGGTGGGAGGAGGTTTTGGCACATGTACAGAAGAATGGACACAGTGATACCCCAGACAGCTCCAGTGTACAACCACTGGCCCTGTTTATGTGTACAAAGTGAAACATAATGTTTCCTTAGAAAAAAAGAAACATTTTACATAGACTCATTGTTTTAAGTTTAGAGGTGAGCAAAATATTTAAGTATTTATAATACCATGAATGTTATTTTGAAAACATTAAGTATAGTTTATAGTAAATACTTCCATGTTGCACACATGTCTTTTTATAGCATAAATATGCTTATAACTAAATATGAAAGTTTAGATGGGGGTATTATGCAAAATCAATTTTTTTTAGCTTTCTACCATATTATACCTTCCTGCCTGAAGAGGTTTAAGATGTCATCCATTCATGTAATTTAGCGATCTCACCCGGGCCCTATTCGAACCCTCCTTATGGTTAAGCATGATACAAAACTGTATACAACAACTTGACAAACCTGATGTGATGTGCAATAACTTCATTAGCAAGATGCACACTAATAGTGTTGTTATAACACTTATAGCACATTCAAAACAATAAAAGGTAACATGGTGATCTAAATATGCTAACAGTTAAGACTCCATCGAAGTACTCTAAAATACAAGTGTTAAAATTGTTGTTTACCATTTATCATCAAAAATGCACTGCCAGTTACAAAAAATCAACAATAGCATGACATATGGCTTGTTTTTGTTTGGATCCTGTACTACTGACTGACATGAGAAAACTCCCAGCATCCTCTGACTCTTGCTGTATGATAGATAGAAATATGTGTTGTCTGCTCTGGTCTGTGTTCCTATGGGGATAGTTGAAAATGTCATTTCCCTCCAAAAGGCCTAAATGAGCAGCTTTGAAGCGTGCGTGATTGACCGAACTTTACAGCTTGTCATCTAATGAGTACACCGGCCGAGTGTGTGCTGTACTTACCTTGCCATTCGCTCTGTTTTGTTGTTGGAAAGCTGATATAACCATTCTGTTCTTTCCTCTTGTATGTCAAGATAACAACGCCAACACATGTGACTGTGGATACACACTTACAATGTACAATGTGGAATTTTAGCATGTGAATAAGGTTATGAGTAATATTAATTAATAGAATATTACCAATACTTCATGACCATACACAGTGTTATCTTATTGTTAGTATCAAAATCAAGTTTGAAAATGTAGTATTGTTTTTTTTTAGATACAATTTTTAATCAAATATTATTATTTACAGTTATACAAGTTACAGTTTTCATTGCATTTTCTCCCTTTTAAACCCCACACCTCCCACCCTGAAACCCCCTAATGTTTTATCATGACACTAAGACAACTTGATCTGTTGGCTCTCTATAAATTAGCTCTATAACAGTTTTGATAACATAGATTGCAAAAAACTGCATGCAATATGGTAAAGCAATCATAATACAATTGTGATATGTACTCTGATTGATATAAGTTTTTTTTTTTAAATATGCTTTTCAACATTTTGTAAAGTTTTTGGTCTACAGTTTTGGCCGCAATTGCTCAATCATGACTTTAAATGAATATGTGAAAACCTACACAACTCAAAAATCAATTGAACCAAACACAATTGAATAAAAGAAGTTGTAATAGTTACGGAAATGTGAGTGTATTTAGCTGCAGCTGATAAACAAAGCTGTGGGGAGGGGCTGTGTAGGGCCTCAGCCATCTCCTTGATGGCTTTGCATTTCAAAAGACCTTGGTCCAATCCATTAGGGGTGTAGGAAAACAAGATGTTCCTCTACAGTTGGACTAATTAGCTTTTTTGAGGGAACCCTCCATATCCTTAAATTGCTGTGGGGATCCAGATGTGTAACTAGGCTAATGACTGACTGGCTAACAAAGAAAAATGGGCTATAATCCTTGAGCAGCGTAATAAGTCACCTTCTGAGAGGCAGTGGTGGATAGGAACTGCCCATGGAGCTAGGCTGGGGTCAAAGCATAGGCGAGATCCTCATTAGATATCCTCTAAATACGGCGATTGCAGTCCAGTGTTACAGAGTGTGCCGAGCTGAGAGCTGAGAGCAGACACACTATCCATGAGCGGAGGTGGGTTTGGCCCGGGGGATGGCAGGGTGAGAAAGAAGCCGCACTGTTGTTGTGATGAAGCTGGGTGTCTGCTTTGAGGAGGACTAGAGCTGACAGAGGCCACCTCCAGAGACTCTTCATTCTCCATCAAAGCGTTGAGAAGAAGCGGCAGGGTCTGTCAGGGGTTCCCAATTCCTCCAGAGCACCCCACCCTCCCGCCTACCCTCCACGGCACCTCCCACACGTAACACCTTTCGTCAGTCAAGCTCCCCTCGCGCTGCCACTTGACTCATTGGCAATGCATGACCAATCCCCAGCACAGGCATCCAAAACATCAGTAGAGTTTAGCACTTACAACATGTCAGATGTGTCCACCAGCCTTCATGTCCACACACACAAATACTCCTATTATACTCCATGGAAGTCAACAAGGAGAAGATCTTATTACAGTGCCGATAAAAACGTACATTACAGCTGCAAATCAATATCAAACAATATTATATTATGTTGGATGGAAACCTTAAACTATCAAGGCAACTAAGATGGGATTTCTCCTAGTGAAAGCAGCCTGACCATATCTGGACATCCAATTCCACTTGTTCTAGCTGCAAATTGAGATTCCTCCCCCCTTTTTGAACAAGGCCTATCAGTTTTAATTTTCTGAACTTTCTCTTTTCACATCAAAAAATTGGGTAGGAGGAAAATGCAAGGAGGCAAGGACCACCATTCCAAGTTTTATCTGCTCGACAAAATGCTTGTTATCTTAGGGCCGTGTCAAGAACTCTATCTCTTTTTTCTTCCAGGTGACAGGCACGGACGAGAGATAAGATTGGAAAAGAATCCCACTCCACTGAGTAAATAAATAATCAATACTCATCTAAATGTAAATGAGAAAGTAGCCCGCTTTGATAGGAGGGTTTTTATCAACCAACCAATTTTCTACAGGCACTCACTGGGCCTCAACCAAATCACCATCATTCAGCTCCCATGTAATGGATAAGAGAAGGGGAGGGGGGAGGGAGGGGTCATCTGAGATCAGCCACTTCCAAAGGGCTGCATCGATACCCCTCAAGACTCTATGCACAAATCTTTAAAGACGTGCTAACTGTATTTCAACAATTGGTCAAATATTGGTGTTTCAGTATTCATCGACATTACAGTCTTGCCTATAGAATAATCCATATAGATGCATATTGGGCATGCAACAGTCTCCACTTGTCCAGCCATAGCATTAGCGATGTGGCCCCTTTTAGAAACATCTGTTTGTAAAATTAGGACAATAACATACTGTATATATGTGGAGCAGATTTTTGAAACATCACATTTTTAGTACAAGGCCAGCATAATAAAATGTGAGTTCATAAGTAACATATCCAAATGGGAATAAGTTCACCTAACTCACATATGGTAATATTAATTACATGAATGTTTTATTTGGCCATAATAAATCAATGTGTTATACAATTACTGAGGTAAAAATAGCGTCTAAACTTTGCTACACTTCTTTAAAACAAAGTTTCATGGTGTTCTGTAGAAAAAATATATAATCATGACGTGATTTATCCCATATTATTTTGGAATTATTTAAAGTTGTGGGCATGTTTTTTTCTGAAATGTGCCTTTTAAGTTAAAAAAAAAATAAATAAATAAAAATCACATTAATGTCAAGTCAAATTCAAGGGAAAATTCACAAAACCGAAAGAGACAACAGATACCTCTATGATAATTCCTAATGCTGTTCTATGTTAATATTTCTGATAACTCTGCACTTTTCTAACCTCTTTTTGATTCTCTATGTGGAATAGGATTAGCATTTTATTGTCATCAAAATGCACTACTCTGACTTAAAATTGATCCAATAAAAATCCCTCAAATACTATTTTCCTCATCCTCATTGCATTAGGTTTTATTTCATAACTCATAGTTGTCAATAATGGAAACCATTATATAGCAGTATACTCAATAACAGAATTTTCCTGCTTGAAATGCATGCAGTATTGATTGGATGTTTTCTCGGGTCCATAAGGGCAAGTAGCGTGGCGGAGGTTGTTTTACTGTATTCAGTCAGCATTGTGGAAAACAACATGAGAGAGGGCACTGCACAATCTGCTAAGAGCTCGGAGAGAATATAGGTCAATGGATGAAAGATGTTGTATTTATTTTTTACCGACTCAATGCAGATTACAATGGATGCAAAATTCAGATAACTGCATTGAAATATATATATATTAATAAATGTATATGAAACTGAGATACTGATGTTACCTTTTTCATGACAATTTTTGTTTGTTTGTTTGTTTTTTATGCAGCAAGCCAGCAACACATCTCCAAATGTTGAGATAAACACTCAGTTGGCTTATTAGACTTTTCTGGACAGTTTTCTCTTTTTCTTCTACAGTAATACATGTATTTCATTGTACATATTGCCGCAATTTATTCAAAACTGGGTTATGTGCAAGTATTTCTGGAAAAATACACAGACATTATGAGGGTAGTTAAGAGATTCTGAGGTAGGAATGTTAACAACAACGTCCCAAAGTAAAACAATCTTTTCCAATTGGCGATGATTGTGTTTTGCGTCTGAAAATGCTTTTGGACAGCACTATTTCCAAAGCAGCTGTATCCTGTCTGCGGTGGGCTGTGTGCAGTGCAGGCTCCAGGTGAATGTGCTTGTGGTCCGGCGGGTTTGATTTTTATTGTGCTGAATTGGGATGACAGAGCAAAGCATTTCACCAGAGTGTGTCTTCTATCTCCTTCCTGGGATCCCTCCGAGCTAGCCTCTTGTGTCCCACGGGAAACAGAGCTATCCAGCTAATATGCCATAAGCTGACAGGCCCGTGCTGAAATGTGTGTTAAAGAGCCCACTTTGGATACATGAAGGCATTCTTCAGCCGCTGACGCAAGAGCTGTACAGAATCACACCTCTCATACAGGCTCAAATGTTCTCTGTTGATACAGCAATGACATTTTGAGCATATATTACTCTAACTCCAAGCTAGTATTTTCTGCATTTTTAAAAAGTTGTGGAACTGTAAGTAGTAACAGAGTGCAACGTTTTGCAAATCTTGTAAAACCCAGCTGTATTCTGTAAAAAATATAAAAACACAACACAATGGAAATGTGAGATATAATTATGTGTTTAATTGTGTTGCAAGAATGAAGAAGCTGAAAGAAGTTGAGCTTTGTTCTATACATATATTTGGGGAAAAAAAAAATCGAACCAGTAATCTGATGGTTGGGGGTTTTAGGTCTAAATATAAAAAACACTTTTTGTATTTGTTATAAGAGGTGTGAAATGAGGAGCAAATATGTGCTATTTGCTATTTTTTCCTATGCATTTGACATTAAAAGCCAAATATGTAGTTATGTATTATCTTACTGTATGCAATTTAGTTTGCACACAGAATTGCCCCAAGTTTTCCAACCTCAGCTGTAATCGGCTCAGGGAGGATTTGAGACGTTTCTCTAAACCATTTTAAAGCGGGCAATAGTGTGAATGTGAGGGCTGAAAATAACACTTTGGAGAGTCAATCTTGACAGCCCAGCACACTGGTAATGTTACACCACATCTGCTTTTGTTTAAATCCATTGCTATCACAGCTCTTAAGAAAATATTGCATCATCGCTGGTTCATAATCTCCATGCAATGTCACTCTTTGATGGTCTTAGAGAAGAAAAATGCCTGACTTATTTTCATAATAGTCACAGAAGAGCTAATGTGGTTTAGACCAGCTTTTTTAGTCCATTCTCACCACTGGAGAGACTTTAAATAAGTACAAATATAATATTTAAAATTCACCCTGTTAGATGATCTATTTAAAGTTAAAATAAACAGTACTGCTATGCTTCCAGAATTAAGTAAGTTAAGTAAAAGTTATTGCTGCTAGTCGTAATAATATGTCCCCTTGAAAAGGTGCATTGTGTAACTTTTCTGGTGGAGGGTCCATCAAATGCTTTTCTCCATCGAGATGTTATTGCATTGTCTGAAATGTCTCACAGTATGGTATTAATGGAGACCAAACCAGACCAAGTTACAGGTCTGTGGAGAGGCAACCTTACTCACAGTCAGAATGCCTGTTTTTCTAGGTATTTTTAAGCTATAAAACTACCTATAGTTATACTATAAGTAGCTCTACCTTATATCAGTGTAAGGTAGAGCTGTTTAATGTCATAGTGTGGAACATTTCAGGCAGAACAATGACATCTCCAAGGAGAAAAGCATGTGATGGATCCTTCAGCGGAAAAGTTACATAGTGCATCTTTTAGCTAAACCATTTTCCCTATTCATTTTAGACATTACGTTTTGAGGTTTGCATGGCATTGTCACATTTCTAGTTGTTTGTCACTTTAAGCTGGGAAGAGGCAAGATCACAAAGCACCCATTCACTTCTTGTCCAACAACAGAATGAACGTCCCTTTTAGTCCAATAAAGCAGGGACAATAATGGCGTTTATAGTTGGTGTTGTCAAGTCAATTTTCAGATTCCAGCCCACACTACAGCTCTCCTATTGAAGTGTCACCTGATCGGCTGCATTACCGACAAGGCCAAAGTCATCACCCAACCACCGTGCCTCTCTCTCCACAACAAGAGCCATCAAGCAGTCACATTAAGATCACCTTAGGCCTGCAAAATAACAGCCTCAAGTACTAAAAGCTCCTTCAAACTCCCTGGAACACTGTATTTTAGCGAAAGTATAGTGCAATTTATTACTCTTCTCTTCTCTGGTTTATCACGCAGAGTATATTCACTTAAATATTAAATTAATGAACCAACAGAGGAGCTCTCTGCGATGACTCATAGGAAACACAATTCATTTAGAGACTGGAAATGACTTCAGAATATTTAAAATAGTTAAACAGATGTAATCTTTTTATGAGTGTACATTATGGGAATTGCTAATTAGATCATTTAGCACATTAAACTGACAGAACCTGACAGTGGCATCTAAGAAATATTTAGGGAGAGATTGCAGACGCTGTAAATTTCATCTTTATCTCGTAGACTTGAGTCACCTGAATGAATAAACTCCATAAAGGGCTGTTATTTAAGATGCTCAGAGTCCAAGGAGGTTTTTTTTATTAAGTATAAACTATGCACCGATACCACTTTTCCAAAATGAGTACAAGCACTTCATTTTGAGTACTCCCCAATACTGAGTACCGATACCAATACCAGACATTATTTTTACATAGGTGTTCAATTATAGTGGTAAATCGAATTAATTATATAGTATAAGATAGAATACTTATTTGAAAGGCTGTTTTAAATTTCTTCTGAAAACACTGTAGTTTGATATAATTTATTTAGATAAGCACCTGGCTTTAATATTAACCACTTTGTCTTTGCCGACTGACATTTTTAGTGAGTGAGTCTTAATCTTATTTGTGAGCTTCAAATAAGACGCAGCTCAGTTACAGTGGTATCGGCTCTTGGTATCGGCTCTTGGTATCAGCAGCCCATTAACAAGTACGAGTACTGGCACCTGGTATCGGGATAATACCTGATATTGGTATCGCTTTTGGTACACCGCTAGTATAAACTGAAGGACATAAGTGTGCAGAGTGAATTTTTAGTTTTGTCATACTGAGTGTAGATGGTTTGCCTGGTTGACTTATTCATTGTTAGTTATTAAATAGTCAATGAAAAAGAGTGGAAAATTATATTCAATTTCCCACTGTAGTTCTCAAAACATGGAACGCCCAGCCTCTGTTCCGAGATTATTTGTGTGATATTTTAGCACTTTGAAAAACCCTTTGTGAATTTGCTGTAATATTCACTTTCTTACTTGCTCATTTACTGGGAAATACAATTCACTGTAGAACCATATGCACAGGTTTCAGAATGAAAAAATTAGGACTGTTGTCATAGCAATTGAGAATTTTAACAAACAATCCAATCTTTCCAAAGGTGAAAAGTCCTCAAAGTCTTGTCTATAACAGGAAGCTAAAACCCATGAATATCAGTACTTAACCTCATAGCTGGTTTCAGGTTTGGTTTGGTTGTTTGCTTTGTTTAGAAATATAAAGGTTAAAATGTCCAAGAACAACAATTTAACCTAAAACAAACTTCACAATGCCACAGGATGTTGGGCTGATGTTAAAGTTTAATCCTGACAAAGTGCATGTTACTATTCACCAGCACTTTCCCCCTTAGGTCAACAAAAATAAGTTGTATTTTTGCAGTTGTAAGACCGAGATGACCCAGAATGCATCATACGCTGGGGAGAGGTTTGGCAAGCTCACCTAAAAAGTGTGTTCCCGGGGGAGGCAGAGGGACAGTCGTGGGCTAGTGGAGGTCTCCTGGGACAGTCTAAAGTGAAGGACAGACGGAGAGCCGCACAGAGAAGGTTGCTGTTATGGCCACAGGGGCAAAACACTGACAACTGGGCCCAAGTTAAGAGGTAGCCTGAGCTGGCAGCGCTATCACTGCTCATAGCAAAGACTGTCAAGGAGAGATGCGTTCACACTCTGACAAAGAACAAGGACACTTCTGTGAGATTGGACGTTTTAGAAAGCTATTACAAAACTAAACCTATACCAGATAGAATGTGGCATCTACACAATCTTTTTTCACACTATTACTGGGAATATTTATTTGAAGAACAGTTGTACATATTAAAATGCAAAATGTGTTTTAGTGAGGTTTATATGAGGGGCAAGGCACAAAGTGAAAAGATTCAAATTTCTATATGTCGGTGCCCAATGAAATAAATCAGTTGGTTCTGTTCTACATGCAGTGATGGGAAGAATACTTTGAAAATGCATTTAGTTACAGAATGGTCCAGTGAAAGTACTGTATTCTGAATACTTTCACTTATTAATTATTAGTAAAAACGCAACATAGGATTAAATAGGATGTAGAATTTCACACGTTTTTTATGCATTTATTTATCGCTGATTAGAGAAGGAAAACTCACACATGCACTCACCACAAGAGCTGTGTTTTATATTTTATATTTCTTGATGATTCTTTGTAGTTTAAATTGTGTGGTTACATACTGCTATATATTCTTTTGCTTTTAGAAAAGTAAGAAAAGTAACTGTATTCTGAATACCACCACATGAAAAAGTAACTGTACCTGAGTTACTTAAAATTAGTATTCAGAATACGCATTCTCTGTACATGTATCCAGTTACTTCCCAACAATGTCTACATGTTATCATTGTCAACAGGTCAGCTACACCAAGTTCCCCCAGTGCGCTTGTGACTAGCTTTGCATTGGATACTTATTTATTTATTTATTTATTTATTTTTGCTTTAACTAAAAAGACTAAGTTGTGTGATGTAAACCCACACTTTCCTAATAGTGTTTTTGCAAGGGATAAGCTGGAATTTAAAATAACCACAACTGGAAATGTTATTGAAGAAATACTCTTGGAACTTTGTGTACTATTTCAGAATAATTGCGCTTTTTGCCTTGGGCTGCTTCACATTACAGTCCATAAGAGACTTGTGTTACTTTATGGAGCACCAAGAAGACGGTTAGCACCTTCATAATTCATTATTGAGTGTCTGTGTTCAGTCTGAAGGCATTTATCTCACTCTTAAGGAGCTGGTTCTCTTGTACATATAATTTAGATTTTGCTGGGGAATTCTTTGCTTTTAAGATTTTATTTAGAAGCAGCAACAACCTATGTTGCGAATGACTATTATAAGTAACAGTCCAAGTAGGTTGCTGTGGAGAATTTTCTGTCTGGGTCGACCTTCGTGTAGGCCTTTAGTTATGTGTGTCCCAAATCATGAGCTAAGGGTAGAGCAGGGCACTACAAGTATGTATAGAACTAGCTTCAGGAGAGGCTGTTATGGCAGGTCTACTTATATTTAGCTGTTCAAGGACATCCTCACAGCTACCCAAGACACAAGTGGCACATCAAACACAATTTTACATGACTGCTCCACAAGTGACATTACATTGTCATAAAAGAATATTTGTAGAGAAAAATTTAAAGCTTTAATGAACTGTCCAGAATATTTCAAGCCTGTAATAACTGTGTAATCTACAAATTATATGGTAAAATTATTTGTTAGTGTTTCAATAAAATGAATGATCATAGCTTAACTTGATGCATGAAATTATACAGTATGTGATAGGTCTTAGAATATTTGTGTTTCTTACAGGAAGTGCCAAATCAAACCAGCGTTGCCCTATATTCCAAACCAGTGAGTCCAGTTGCATTGTGGAATGTGACCCCTTGGGTGCTGTGCATACAGAGGCCGCTCTCCCTCCCTCCATCCTGTGTTCTCTGGTTTAATGGCTGCCTGTAGTCTTTCTGCTCAGGTGAGTGTTCTTCTTCTGGTGTGAATTGCAGACCTTGTGCTGAACATTGATGCACTGCCTCCATTACCGGCCTTCCCTTTCGCGAGGAGTCGATGCTATTGTTTATGACACTGACACATGCAGTAATGGGTATTTCACTTGTGCACCCTATACTGAGCGCGTGTTCAAACTGGAAACACAGATAAATATGGTGCGTATCCACAACATCAGTAAATTTCTATTTCATCAGCTGAAGCATTAGACTGATCACTAGGAAAGCACAATGTACCGCGGTCATTCCTCATCCAGCTACTGTGCCATTACATTCAAAATATTACAATGGTTTCTTCAAAATAGGTTTACATAACATGTACTTGTTGTTACTGCACAGTAAACATAGTAAAAGTATTTTATTGTAAAAAAAAAAATTGGAATTTGCAGTAATGGCATGTGGCTCTAGAGTTTTAAACTCAGAGCTCCCAGTTTGCAGTAAAAAAATACAATTTGGAACAGATTTGGAATTGTGGTGTGTTAAGATTTGATACCTATAGTTCTGACTTCATTTTTAATGCTGCAAGGTGCATTATGTAACTTTTCTTGTGTTTTTTCTCTTTCCTTGGAATGTTCTTCAGTATGTCTATCTTGCATTTGGGTTTATGTTGCTCAAAGGTTTTACTGTGAGCGTGGTCACCTTTCCAGAGATCTGACTTGTAACGTGGCCTGGTTGGTCACCTTGTCTTCATGGAGATAGATACGTTTAATGACATACTATTGGTACTATCATACTAATCTGGTGGAGGATTCCACACCAGAAAAACTATGCAGTGCATCTTTGAACTTATAGTAGCTAAAAAAAATGGTGTATCAAAAGTCATAATTGTGATGTTCAACTTAGTCACTGCATTTTCCCTCTTAGTGCTCCCCATTTCAAGGTAAGACAAAAATATTGCATCAATAAAACTATTAAAATTTTTATCTCTCTCTCAAACACTCGGGCCACTGCAGATCTAAACTTGTGATTTAACTGAGCCCTCCTTCAGAAACACATGTAAAGGGGCGTCCCGGGGGATACTGGAACTTCACACATACTGTACAAGTGGCACCAATGCCGTCCCTGCAGAATGTGAACATGGCAGCTGTCACTAACAAGAAAACTCACACGCCTGTCTTCTCCTTTATGTTCAAATAGCAACACGGGCTCTAGTGTATTAGTGCCAGATATTTTCAATTATCTAGTGTCAACCTTTATCTCTTCACACTGACTGCTGTAGAGGCAGATTGATGCTTCATCTTTTTCATATTTCACGCAGCGCACTACTTCAGAGGAACAAGATCACAACAGTTTCATCCAACTTTTATGTGTGTTTTAGGCTTCGCTTGCCTCAGGGTATATGGTGCACACTGCTAAATACTTTAACAATGCTTTTAGTGGTGCTAAATATAAACAAAGAGGAAATGTTTGTTCTCAAGAAAAGGAATTCAAATACTTGAAAGAGTGAGAGAAATGATCAGTGCTGATAAAAGACAGATCAGGTTTGAAGATGAAGAAACAGCAGGTCTGGTCCCTGTGCTGATGCTGTATATTTGTGTTTAGTGTAGCACACAGCATGATGTTACTGCTGCTTTCTATTACTGCAAAACAAAAAGCCTTTTCTGTTTACATAGCGTGCTTGCATCAAGTGGAGTATTGTGCACATAAAATTAGCATAATAGGCGGCCACCGAGTTTGCTAATGTGCTTCTCTGGATGATAGGACCTGCAGAGAAGCTGACAGTGAAGCAAAGGCAAAAGAAGAGTCACTGTGGACTCATTTTTCGCAGCCCTGTTTAGTACATGGGTGTGCAGCCACCCCAGGAGCAGCGAGGGTACCCCACATCTGGAGGAATGAGTTTGACCCTCTCAAAGGGCACAGGAAGTTGCCCCTGAAAGCTGCAAACAAAAGCAGCAGTGGCGAGCAGGAGCCCAGAGCGCCATTCATCGCAGCTAATGACTTGTTCATTAAGAGTGATGATGGATAAAGACTTCTCACGCTGAGATCAAATCAAGATTTATATGCGTTGTTTCCTCACCCAACTTGTGGGAAGATCATCATCATTTAATTCTATCTCTGCGGCCGGTGATGGGCATCCAGAGAGCGGGCTATCAAACGGTGCAGTCAGCTGGCAAAATCCAAAACGTGCCGTTGGCACATCTGGAGCTTGCCGTCGCAGCTGAGGGTGAGCAATGGCTGCTGGCGGGAGGCCAAATTACAGCAGAGACGCTTCAGGACTCCACAGCCTCACCCGGCTTCTCCTCGTTTAGATCATCATCATTATTTATTTGCTTATTTATTATTTTTTCCATTATGTGTGCTGTGTTGCATTTCAACAGCACTTTTTTTTCTCTGGGCATCAGTGTATTATCGGAGTGAGCTAGCCTCGCGACCCACCTCTCTCTGTAGGTTCTTATCTCTGGTTGGAAATAGGCCCCAAGACACTTCATCAGTGTCCTTCACCCTGCTATCTGTAGCTCCAACTTTTATTAAAACTTCAGCCTTTATCAGCTCCTGGGTAATTCAGGCATGACAAATTGGGCACCAGATGCCACCTCCGTTTGAGGCCGCTGTACATCTCTTGCTCCCTATCAAGACAATGGGAGGTGGCGGCTGGAGCCTCGTGCTCTCCACCTTTAGCTCCCCACAGTGGCCCACTGCAACAAACTTCTCCTATCCATCTAAATACACAGCAAGTGTCACTACACAAGCTCAGGGAGACATCTGGACACAAGAGGCATACCCTTTACGTTATCTAACATTCCTCTATCGACAGTTTTATCCTTACATTATGATTTTGTAATGATGTCGATTGCCATGAAATCTATGTAAAATGTTTGTGGGCCTTTTTAAATGAGCAACAGCATATTTTACAAAGAAAACAGAACACGGAATAAATTAACCAAAATCACTTATTTCATATTATTCATTGTATAGCTCTTCTTTGTTAACAAACACCAATAGTTGAATGAGCACTTCATTTTAGGACAAGTTCTTATTGTCAGAAGGAGAGTATTCACTGGTTATGGTCCCAATCAGAACCTGTACATCACCTGCCCCTGAGATTGGGTGAGGGTCTTGCCTTTAAATAAGACCCCTGATAGAGAGAGGGCAGTGGCTGTGAAGCATGAGATTGGAAAGCAGAGGCATCACACTGAGGGGCTGGATCTTAGTGATGTTTAGCAACACATAACTCCTCACATGCACATGAATATGGCATGAGCTACACTCTTCAACCACCAGAGCAGCCAACCATTACTGCATTACAACCTGCACTGGCACAAACCATAGGGAGAAAGAAACTAGATACTTACTTATTGCTTAAAATCTGTTTGATCTCAGCTTTTAAGTCTTTATTTCATTGAATGTTTTCATTGACATAAAGACATTTTGCCTAAAAAACATGTGTAAAAGTGTTGTGTAAAAGTTTTGTTTCTTTTGACAATTTTATGCTTGAGTTCATAGGCCAAAGCTGGCACACTATCAGACAGCAGTAACGTAGATGGCATCTAATGGTGTTATGTGAGAATACAACATTGGGACTTGCTAAGTGAGACTATTATGCTAATTTTGATCTTTATTATAATGTTGTTTCCTCATCAAAAACATACCCAACATTGTGTTTTGTTTCATTCATACATGTTTAACACATGCATCATGAATATTTAGGCTGAGCTCTTCTCCAAAACAGAAAACACTGTTGCACCTTGTGATGTCATGTGGTAATACAGGGAGTGTTCCACTGTGTTTTTAAACTCCATATACCTTCATTAGAATAATCTGAATAATTTCATCCCTGGAATTGCCGATCTCTACTGAACAAAAGGCAAAAGGAGCTGTTAACTTGAAAACTACTGCTTCATGACATCACAAGGTGGAACAGAGCATTTTGAGCTTTGTAGGTGAAAACAGACCAATAATAAAGGGTTACTCAAACATGTCAATGAAACAAAACACAACTCCAGATATGTTTTTGATGAGGTAACAACAGTATAACATAGTTTAAAGCTTACAGGAATTCATTTTGTGCAATATAGGACCTTTAAAGTAGGAAGAAAAAATAATATTTAAATTAGTGATCGGATATTGGTTCCTACTTCACTAATTTACAGTCTGTACTACATAATTAAAAAAATAGTACTAATTTTGTTACTTTGTAGTAGTTTTTTCTTGACTCCCCTTTCTTTCACAAAGTTGTGTTAGTATGTGTGAAATAATCAGAGCCTTTTGTATGGGAGTATTTCAGTTCATGTTGTTCTTAGTACTCCGTGAGGTTTCATCACCCACATTTGGTAGTTTCTTTGCCCAATGCAGCAGTGCTGGCCAGCTCACCAGCTGCGTTTGACGGACTAAAATGTGTTTTAAGAGCTACTGCAGGATGGTAATGTGTTGTGCAACCTGCCAGCCCACGAGCATCCCGAGGCAAATGGGAGAAGCAGTGGTTAAAAAGCAGGCTTTTTTGGGTCTGGGCCAGGAAGTAATCTAGCACATAAAAGTGTGGCATAACCAGCGGCAATCATATGGGATATCCCTCCCCATAGACGCCATTTTAGGACTTCTCATAATGTGGCGCCAGTGGAACTTGGCACCAAAGTCTTTTCGACAATTATCTTTTGAGATTAAAAAACAGTTAACAAATATGTTAAGTAAATAAATGATGATATCACATACTTATTAATGATATAATCATTACATAAATTAAAGGCCCTGTACCTGATTTTTCCCATGTATTTCAGCAAATACATGGCCACTGCATACTGTCTGCACCTAATAATAGACGCCATTGACAAATACGTTTTATTGTTGTTACCATGACACCACAACTCCACTCTGGTCTCTGAAAGTTGTGAAAAGCATTTTTTATTTGAATCTGCATGAACTAAATCTCAAACTTTTTTTTTTTTAAATAAAAATAAATTCAGTATAGGGTATTAAAGTATAAGTAAGTATCATCTCTTTGAAGTCTCTCATTTTGACAGTTTGTTATGATAAGTAAGTATGCCGGTAAAGCCAGACCTGGGTACAGAAGTTTGTTGATGAATAGTATCCATTAGGCCTGAATCTTCGAAACCTTAAAGTGAAAACATACCTAAAACAAGAGCGTCATTAGGAAAATGAGCAAAGAGCTGAACCTGGAGTGTTTGTGAGCGTACATGAATGATGGCATCACAGCGCGGTCCATTACAGACTCTATTTATACACAGGGACACAGAGGAGCAACACTAGTTAGAGGCTTCTCTCCAATTAGGTTATTACTGGTCTGGGAGCCCTTTTACTCCAGCAAATTTGAGAATAGAAATTGCGTCTTTAATCAAGCATAAGGAAATCTGTCAGGAAATCACATTATGGACTTCCTTATGCTGCATTTAAACGAGTTAACAAATCACACCGCAATCAAGTCATTTTTAAAGCTCTAGTCTCTCTAATGCTACTTTGTCACTGTGGGCTCTCAATGGGCCACATACTGCACAACACTTCTGTCCAGTTATAAAGTATACTAGTATTCCCAAGAGGGTTCACCACGGCCAGTCACTTGTCTACTTCTACAGAGTGCATTCATTTAATTTGGAATAGTTGTATTATGCCAGATGCCCTTCTTATACTCTTCATCTATCTTATTTAACAAGGATTTAAATCCACAGTCTTGTGTTAGGCAGAATTGCCAACTTCACATAATCCTCAATGTTTTTCCATTACTGCCACACAAGCTGTCAGTACATTTCCTTTCAGTATTAATATGATTGAGATCCATTATTACACCCGATTTACAGTATTTTTTTGTTTATTTAGTTTATTTTACAGGGACATTAATCAAAGAAACATTGAAAAGATGCTGTGCACAAGACTAGCTCTCAGAGAAAATTTCCATCTCTAGTCCCTGAGACAGACCCAACATAAATATCATAAACAATGCAATCTATATACAAACAGTTATAAAAAGTACAATATCATTAAATTTCTCTGTCCCATTCCCACCCTGCTCCCTCTGTGCCCTGTGTCTGTGTTAATACTAAAGGACCCTAACACCTAACACTATCTGTATGCACATATATGAATATTTTTCATGTAATACCTGTTTAAAAAATTGTTGATTTTAATGATGGTTATTTTCTAGAATTTATGGATAATTATGTTTAGCATTGACTGTCTTTCAAAGTTTTTTTTTTTTTTTTTTTTTTAAATCTGCCTTTTAAAACATGCATTTTTTTTTTTACTATAGCTTATATTTACTATTATTAGTCTGTTTTCTGGTGCTCCATATCGCCGAAGCAAGTTCCTAGGTTGTGAATTCTGACAACCTCAATAAAATTTATTCTGATTTTGATTTTCCATTTTAATCAACCACTTGTACTAATTTACTTTTAGTACTGGGAAAATACTAATGGGAATATACAGAGAAATGATCATACTCGGGACTTTGTGTATTCACTTGCTGCTTGCGTCCACAGTGGCCAGTGGAATCCCCTCTCACTCCTCCTCTTCATCCCGGGACACAGTGTGGCCCTCACTGGAAGTCGAGCGAGGCATAAAGGATTGCCCTCTGTATTTTTTCATTAGACTTTTCTTTTGTTACTGAATACATAAATCCATTGTGGCAAGATGCAATATGTATCACGGCGCTCCACCTGCGGACGTCCCGTAATGGCTGCCATGTCCCTCCAGTCAGGGATGATAAGTGAACCCCCCGTGAATGTTAATGATAGTGATCATTCTGGGGCAGCCCGCCTCTCCGTCTTCCCTCACCGACTGGGTGTCACGTGCCTGGGTGGCAGGGTTCAAGGGACCCCAATGCAAACAAACACTGAGGGAGATATAAATAAATTAAGAAGCAAATGTATGAATGAACATGCATAACGACAGGTCCAATGAACTGCACACAACCACCGGACAGATATTAATTCAAATATTTAGTGGTAGCAGTGTCTTTTCTTTATATTTTTGTCATTTTATGTGAGAGGTAAGAGAGTGGCCATATTTTATGCAGTGGTAATACGCCCGACTTATTTCATTATTTACAAGGTGCTGGAATAAACCCGGGGAGCAGGTGGGTTCAAACAGATGTGGCTGTTTACATGGCCGCAATAGTCTGGCCTTCATATCTGGTCATTGGTTGTAAATAGCTTTGACAACACGCAGCGCTCACACAGACCAGACAAAGGCTTGACTCAGCTAATCAAAAGTGACAATGGTCAAATCAACATGGGCCTCTTTCTATCAAGCTCCCAGAGTTAAATTGAAGATGAGTTTAAGTAATTGTGACTGGCAACAAAATATCAGGCAAACTTTTAAGACTGTTAGGTCTTAGATAACACTAATAGAACACATTTCCTTTGTCTCTTCCTATGGAACTACATTATGTTAAATTATATTTAATCTCAAAACACATAACTTGCCTTTGATCAGATGGTTTTATCCATAATGACTGACATAACAATAACAGAAATATTGTACACTGCAAAAAAGGAATATCTAGGTAAGTTAAAATGACTTAAATTGTCAAGTCAAGTCATTTTATTTATATAGCACATTTAAAACAACCGTAACAAGTTGCACCAAAGTGCTTCACAGCATTAAACACATCATAGTGAAACAATAAAACAAATGTAAACTATATAAAATATTACATGAAAGAGTGGCTTAATACACAAAGTTGACAGCTTCAGAGCAGAGCGCATGGGCTGTTGAACGCCATCTTGGAAAAATGTATTTTTAGGAGGATTTTAAAGTGAGGTAGAGGAGCATGATCTCAGATGAAGAGCGGGCCACAACAGAGAAAGCTCGGCCTCCCTTGGTTTTGAGGTGGGATCGAGAGAGTTTGACCTGAGAGACCGAGGGGTAGTGTGTGGGGTTAAAAGATCAGTGATGTTCTGTGGTGTGAGTGAGTTGAGTGATTTAAAAAACAAATAATAAAATTTTAAAATCAATTGTGTATTTAACAGGTAACCAGTGGAGTTGGGCTGGGATGGGTGTAATCTGGTCTCTCTTTTTGGACCCGGTGAGTCTGGCAGCAGCATTTTGGACTAGCTGTAACCTATTGAGGGAGGATTGTGGGAGGCCTGAATAAAGCGAGTTGCAGTAGTCCAGTCCATTGGTTACAAAAGTGTGTGTGATTGTTTCAAAGTTATTGCGTGTTAGGATTGGTTTTAATTTAGCGATTTGTCTTACATTTGTCTTACACAACTTTTGAGATTTGTTTCTCAAAGTTTAAAAGAGAGTCCATAAAAACACCAAGGTTCTTTACAGAACTGTGCAAATTTGTAGCAAGAGGCCCAAGGTCAGATGTGAGGGTGTCGGTGTAAGGTCCAAATAGAATAACTTCAGTCTTGTTTTCATTTAGTTGGAGAAAATTAAAGGACGTCCAGTTTTTATTTCCGCAAGACAGGCATGGAGAGTGGCAAAGGACGAGCCATTTTGCCTCTACTCAAATAACCTAAAATTAAGAACATTTTACGTTATTTGAGTAGATTCAAATTGACAAGTAAAATTAAAACTGTTTTTTTTTCTTAATTCAAGCAAAATTTGATTTTATTTCTTATTTTAAGTGTAAATAGTTGTTTTTCTTATCTTAGCAAAATGTATTTTCATATTTTAAGTACAACAAGTTTTGGTAGATAATTTTACTTGTAAAGTGAAATTTACGCAAATCATGACAAAATTTTCTTAATCCAAGTAATAACTTTTATATCTCAATTCTTTGGAATTACAGTAATGATACACATCCAAAGGAAAAAGTTGCATATCTAAAATTCTGTTTACCTCTTCACAGTATTGGAATATTGTATTGTGAAATAAAAAATGGTGTAATAATGTACTGTACAATCTGCATATTGTTATATCCCTACCCATAATATTCACAGATCCATCTGAACTGGCTCCCTTAACAAGTGTTTGCAAAAGTATATGCATTTTATTTTTGTATAGAGCTGATAACATACAATAAGGGCAAAATAGGGTAGCCCCTGCAAGAACCTTAAGTCTCTAACTATCCCTAAAACACTTGGCTATTAGATGATTTAGCACATTTCTTTAAATAAAAAAAAATGAACTGAAACTTTCCCAGGACCTTCAATGCACCAGTATACACAGTGTTTTGACAAACTCTCCAAGCAACACACCCATCTCAAGTAACCGTCCGGGGACAGGACACACAGTCCATGCCAGCCCTTCCCTCTTCTCCTGCATCTCCTCTGCTTCCTCCGTCTCGAAGATTGCCAGAGTCCTTGGAACTTGCCAAATCCGGTCATGCCTGCTTAGCTTGCTGGACTGATTGTGCCAGAAAAGAAAATAAGACACAGATGTATACAAACTCTTGGTGGTGCCAGTGGAGAGACAGCTAATAGCTTCATCCCGACCTCTCTCACTGCTGTGGGCACAGGTGGGGATAATTAGTGATCCTCTTCTGTTTTCACACTGCTTTTCTTTGGCTTTTATCATCTCATCACAACTCGGTAAGAACAACAAATCTCCCCCGACATTGGTGAACCCTGCCTGCCTACTATCCGTTTGTGTTGGCAACAATGGAGGAAAGTTTTCCCTCTTTTGGAGCAAAAATGCGTCTGCTGTCAGGCAGCTCTGTCACAAAGAAGCAAATGCTCAGGGAAACTGCAATGCCAAGACTAATTTACTCCTCAAAACATCCCGAGTGTGGTAAACATTAAAGCAAAACAAAGACAAGCCTTTCTCATTCATGGAAACCCAATACCTTTCTACTAACCGCGCTGGAAAAGAGCCGTCAAAATTCTTAATATGAATCAGTTGATAATTTATATTCCATGATGCAGATGTTGAAATTGACCCAGTTTGCAATGGGGCAAAATGTCAAGAGCAAGGAACCCATCTCTAGGTCTTCAGTTTGAGTCCAGGCTACCTATAGCTGAAGGATTTGTCTCTGCATGTATTAGTTATATTTATGGTAAAGTAACGTGTACTTTATTGGTGATTTTCAGATTCTAAAATGTGATGATGTCATACTCCCAGATGGGGGGCAAAAGACATTTTTTCAACTGATGACACTGTATTTTCCGTAAAATATCCAAAATGTAAATTCACAAACGCTGAACTTGCTCATTTATATTAGTGACTCCCCAAGAACTTCTATTTTAACAATATTAATTTAATCTGCCCCCATCTGTATTAAATATTATTGAACTAGAATGTGATGTCACCTGAAACCTCGCAACTGTCATTAGGAAATGAGTCCTCTGCATTTACGTATCCTTCGAGTGGGTGACCAAAGTCGATGAAGACAGTCAAGCGCTTGGTGACCCATCTCTAGACCTTGGGTTAGGTTTGTCTGGACCTAGCCTGAAGATTAGCCTATGCATGTGCGGTTGATGGGGAAAAAATGGAGCGTGATCAAGAAATCCATGTGACGAACATTCAAACGCCTTTCTCACAGCTCCAACATGGTCCAGGAATCACACCAAGGACATTTTCGCCTGCGTGATCTTTGCCCTTTCTACCAGAATAATGGAATAATAACTATAGAGCAATGCAAAAGTGTGGGACATAAACTGTCTTCAAACGACTTGAAACATCCTTCTCTTGCGTTAACTTGAGTGACGGGAGAGTGACGTATGCATGGAGATGAGAGGAGGCTAGTCTCATTACGGCATATTTGGATGACACTGAGTGATTCAAGTGTTCCCGGACAATTCAGACACACTGATATAAAACACATTAAACACCTCTCCCAGCTCTTTACCTGACACTGTTCATCTGCGCCCGTCTCTTATCCCTGAAGAGGAGCCTGCTTTCAAACCACAAACTCAATGATGATGGGCTGTGGGGAAATAGTGGAGGAAGTGCACATAAAAATATCTCTAAAACATAAAGCTCCAAATTCATATTTCTATTCATTTGTCTTCTGCTTGCGGGTGGCAGGCCTAAACCAGAACCCATGGGTCAGAGGCATACTACTGTGTAAATATTAGACCGTCACGGAAACACACTGACGAACAGCCATTTTGTGTCAGCTAATGTATTAAGTATTACAATCCTTGTACAAATATTTCAAAGTACCAGTTTTAGTGATTGGCCATTAGCAGTAGCAGTAATATCTATAGTAAAATAATAATTTAAAAGTTTCCATTTTACAAGGCTATAGCATAAGTGGTCTTTTAAAAGGTGAATGCTGTATTTTTATTGCATATTCAATATCCATCTAACTCAGTTAAGTGGCTGAAAGGTTATTTTAACATCTAAACCTACATGTCAAAAATACCCGTTTGCCTTGATTTTGTACTATATGAATAATAGTAATACTAGGATTAGTTGTGTTGTAAAAAATGTAGTAGCGATAGAAAAGGTCGTTTGTAGCAGTAATGTTTGTAGTAGGGTAGTAGAAATACTGTACTACTTAAAATATTCAGCCTTCTACACAGCTTATTTCAGTCTCAAATTAGACAAGTGCTGACGTGAGGAGATGGATGCTATCATAAAAGCACACAACCTCTTAAAGTCAAAACTAGTTCTTTGAGTTAAAGTCAAAAGTACCTGATACGTCACTTGCAGTTACCAGTAAAGTCTTGTCATTTTGTCAGACACGACGAATGATCAAAAGCAGCAAAGTGAAAGCAGCATCCGGAACCGCAAGTTGTAAGTTCGCAGTCAGAAATAGTTAGCTTGTCTCTTGACACCGATGCGCTGAGTCCTCATTCCGGTTGTAGAGACTCAGAGGTGAGAAGAAGTCCAGGACATAGGTATAGAAAGTGTAGGCGCGCTCAGATAGGACAGGTGAGGGGAGAAGATGCCAAGCCCAACAGTGGTCAGTGAGCCTGACCTGTCACATTCCTGGACTGCTTTAAGACAGATGAGACAATCAGAGAACCAAGGCTGGACAGCTCCTCAACACCACACAACAGCCTCACATCACCCTCTGCACTGATCCAACATGTGTGATGCAAGTTTACTGTTCAGGTGCTAATGAGACTTGCTTTTTTCTTCTTTTAACTTTGACCTATACACCATACA
Organism: Taenioides sp. WSHXM2023; assembly: GCA_029959045.1. Lineage (NCBI taxonomy): Eukaryota > Metazoa > Chordata > Actinopteri > Gobiiformes > Gobiidae > Taenioides > Taenioides sp. WSHXM2023. The sequence goes on from CM057089.1 coordinate 14,149,330, forward strand.
AACTCCAAGTAAACTCAAAATTACAATAACAATACAATACAATACAAAATTAATAATTAGACATTTTCTACTTTTTCTGTGAGTAATGTGTAATTGCACACAGGGTCACTACATGCGTCAATTATGTTCTTGGTAGTTTTATTGTTAATGCACACCTTGTTTCTGATCTAAATCAAAACTTGACTGAACAGAATCAAACTTATTATCTTCTGAAATTAAATTAATTTAAATAACCTAAAGCTTGTTGAAAAGGGTCATGAGCAGGAATGACCTTTAAAATGACCTCGAACACTGAAACAATAAAACCGTAAGCTAAAAACACCTTTTGCAGATACGGTGCAAAGAAAGCAATGACCTATTACTTGCATAATAATTAAAAATCACACAAAATATAAAAAAGCTCAATTACCAGTTAATATATAATGCACTACTACCAACTCCATGCAAACACAGCGTACTTATACAGAATGTGGTGAAGTGCTAACATCAATAAAGGAAGTGAGAGACAGGGGCCACCAATCATGTGTACAACTGTCTCATTTGTTTGTGATAATTAAACTGAGGTGTCACTATTAATTTGACCAAGACATATGGACAAGTGCTGCATTTACGCTCCCCGGACCCTCACCTCGAAGTGTCCTGATTTAAAACTCCAGTTGCAGTTTGGGGTGTGTGTGTCTGTGTGTGTGTTCCGTAGATGATGGTGGACCCCAGGCCAGTATCCAGCCTCTTTCCTAATTGCATTGATTTTTAGCACAGTAAATCTGGCTGTGTCACAATCTGCACTCCACAGGCATGATGTAGTGCCCCGACACCACTGCGCACGTCTGCTCCCAAAACTGCTGCCTCAAAAATGTGAACAGTGATACCGTGATGGATGGTTAAATTAATTAATTGCTAAATGTATGCTAATTGCTTAATTGGTTGCCTGATCTATAGAAGATCATTTATAAATTAAATGAGTTGATTTACAAAGTTTATTGATTAAATGTGACAATGAGTTATACGGCTGACTATCTGATTTGCAATTTTCCCAATTAAATTCACAAAGCTCTTTAAAGTGAGCTTTTGCAGAGAGTGGCCCATCCAAGTGATCTACACCGGGCCTGACACTGCTGTACTTATTTATGAAATCAGACAGCTGATAATGATGCATTAATATTAATGCCAACTGTAAATTTTCATATTGCACGGCTAGAAACTAATCCAAGAGCATTTGTCACTGTAAATCCGTCCGCAGTGTATTTCATCGTTTAATGCAAATGAAGGTGAAAGTCCCCAGTCAGGTCAAGTATCTGCAGGATATGGGTTTAGTGCCACAGGTGACAAAATAAAAAAAAAATCCAAGGACAGGAAAAGAAAACTTTGCCGAAATAATTCACAGAGATGAAAAAAGAAAAGTCAAGCAAAGCCTTTTACCCAAAACGTATATTCCTCGCTTACCTTATGCATTCTGAGCGTCCTAATTATTCAGAGATACAAGGTTATAAGGGTTTTTCACAACTTTTAGAGGCCAGAGCATGGTTTATTGTCACGGTAATTCTAACAATAACTAGTATGCTAACCACACACCTGATTCTCAGACAATAAACCAATTTATAATTAGATGTTGACAGTACAGAGCAGTCTTATTTTGACCTCAAGAGCTGCTTGTCTGAACTGGGGCCCTTTTACTAACTTATTTTGACACTTTGATATCAAAACCTTGATAACTTCATGGAGCAATGAGAATCAGATTAATGCATGTATTCATAGATCCTTTATAACACAATGCCATTCTTTTTTTGGACTGCTTTTTAGCTTAAAACAAACCAGAAGCCAAAGTTACTGCACACTTTTTTTTACACTACCTCAGCCTTGACTCCTATGCCTGTCGATAAAGCCCCCAAACGCTCTAAAAGACTCTTCAACAGATCCAAAAAGCTCTAAATGAAATCCAGGTTTTTACTGAAGTGAAAAGTGCCAAGAATCCTACCTTCAGACACATTCATCTTCTTTGTCTTGTCTCCCGCCGTCTGTTTATTCTGGCATTCGTCAGCGCCATTACTGCCATGGCCGTCAGATGTGCTGAGCAGAAATGAAAAACAGCAGTCATCTTAAGGTGCAGGCTAAAGGTTAGTTCATGCAGAGGGAGACGGAAATATCACTCCTCCCATGAGTTCATCTCCATACTGTCACTGTGCAATAGAGCTCCACTGAAGAATACTCTAGAAAATCTAAAATAATCAATATAATGAGGGACGGGTGTTATATGGAAAAGGCATACATCAAGAAATGTGTTTATTTTCTTTTGTAGATATTAACTAGAAAAGTTATATTCATTTGAATTTAATCATACAACTTTTTGTACTTTTATATAATTTTGGATAGCAAATTAGATAAAATCACAATGTTATGATTATCTCGATTAATGACACCATAACAAAACAATTGTGAAATCCTTACTTCACTTATATTCATAGCTACCAATGCATTATATTGGGACAAGCTTTATAAGAAAAAAATGATATAAATGGCCAGATTAAATAACCCATTTTGACAACTTTTTTGGAGTATATACTGAATTGAAATTTTGTACGCTTATCCTTTAACGAAATAATCCTGACATCCCTATTTTGGACTCTGAATAATAATAATACTAGTAATAATATCATTTTAGCAGTTAGATTAATTTTCTTCTCAGTAAGGCCCAGTTGTGCTAAATGTTTTGAGTTCACTGATGACTCACTATGCCTGATTTTCAAATGCACTTTTGCTAATGTAAGTTTGGGATCAGAGGTTCTGATATTTTCATGTTTTTTTTTCTCTTTTTTCTCTTTTTTTGTAGTTTTCTCTGAGGTGATGAATGGCAATGGGTATAGTGCCAGTAGCGATGTCTTTAGAAGTAGCTTATTCTGTGCTGCCAAGTGTGATTTATGACAAGAAAGGGGAGGGGGGATCTCTGACTTCACCATTTGCCCTCCTGCACTTTTCCATATCATCCAAAAGGAGTTGGAGGCTATTGGACTGACACAGAAACTGCTCCACATCTGGTTTGGAGCTAGAGCTGCTTTGCCCCAGGCCAACTACCAGCTCAAGAAAATAGGGAGGAATTGGAAAATGAAAATATGCAGTGGTGGGTAGCCAAATATGGTATGCAAGTAAGAATAATGATACTTCAAAATAATATTACTCAAGTGGACATACATAGTAGAAGTCTAAGACATTACTCAAGTAAGAGTAAAAAGTAGTTAGGGAAATTACAACTTAAGCAGTAGCTGTAAGAGTTAGAGAACATCTGATTTCTAATATGTAAGTAGTTGGAGTTGGTGTAATTGGACAGACAAAAGCATAAATAATGCACAAGATCGATGTAGTAAAGTACAAGGATAGACCACCAAATTTAGCAAAAAAAGTAATCAGTTATGGACTTACGGTGGGAAGAGTTACTTAAACTTTTACTCTAGTAAGAGTAGTGTTAATTCAAACTAAATATTAATCAAGTTTTTAGTAAAAGTATACAGTCTTAAAACTACTCTGACAAAATGTAACAAATGCATCTGTAAATGTAGTGGAGTAAATGTCAGTACTATGAAATATGATGTAAATAATAAACATTATGGGAATGTGTGTTTAATATGAAGTGATATGAAGTGAAATATTTTACATTTTACTTCTGAAATGCTCTAAAGACTCTATTACTGTTACTGGAACAATTACTGCTTGTACAGCCCTATACCTTATAGAAAATGAACACTATTTGATCAGTACTTTTACCATTGAAAGACAACCTGCTACTTCATTGAATACCAAATGAACCAGAACCACCTTTAAATGATAATGTTGCTATTGCTAGTGATTCTATCCTTAATTTTCCATGTTTCTGTAAAAATAATTACACATTTTATTGCAGTGCCTTTCATACTAAGTGAAAATTGCCTGCATCAGCTTAACAACCACTGATTCATTTCCAACATTATAATTATAAATTAGCCCCAATTTGAACAGCTTTTTCCTAAAATTACAGCAGTGCTTTTTTTTTTTTTTATAATTATATGTAGGCCAGTCACTGTTTCAACTGTAACTTATGCACTTAGTAAAATATATGCTTTCTTACATCGTTAACTGTAAGCTCTAGTTTGAAGACGCACATAATGTTGTCTTTGCATTTTCACATTTGCAGTGATAAGATGCCAGACTGTGACCCCGCACACCTCAACCATTAGAGTGTTCAAACACCATTTCGGAATTTACTTTGGCCTATTTTTCTCTTTGCCATAAAACGTGCACTTGTAACAAACAACCCCTTAATAAAATATCATGAACCCCGCTCAAATTATACAGTATAACGTCATTCTCCTTTTGAATGCCCCACCAAATCAATGCACTTAAAATGCCTTATATAGAATGTAAGAATGAATTAGACCTATCCAAAAATGCTGTTAATTTCTCCAGTATACGTCATATTTAGATTTAATAGAAGGTTTTAATGTAGCAGATTGGAGGAGGGATCCGCGCCTCCATTACCACATGATGGATAACTGGGAAAGGTTAGCAGCCACTCATTAACACTCTCTTAAATTACAAAAGTACTTGCTGGGGTTTTTTCACCCTTTCATTTTTCCCTTAAATGAGATAAAATAATATTACAAGGACAAGAGTTGAATGGGATCCAGCCATAATTAAAAGAAGTGATGGGGTGAACGTTTCCTCTGGTGATGGTGTAGTGAAAAATGTTGCAGTGTTAAAATGGTGTGCGACTTTAAAATCTTTACCACAATTTTAAATGAGATATCTAGAAATGTGGCTTCCAGTGATGTTACTATAGTGTGAGAGATTTTCCTTGTATACTGGTCAGCAATAGACCAATTTGTGGACAAGTTTGTATACTGCTATTGTGCCTTTGTGCGTAACGTCTTAACTGTAATAGCACATTATTCCAGTGTGATTGGTCATTCAGTCATTGGAAAGGGCCAGTGGAGGCCTTGTGATGGTGGGTATGTTTTGTATGTTTTGTTATATTGTGTTGAATGTGAATGTGAGTGTTGTAAAGGGCTCTATAAATAAAGTTTGATTGATAAACATTGTTCATGAAAGTTGTTGGGAAGCTGATTGCATCGTGTATGATTTCTTTCTATCAGAAGAATTCTTAAAATTGTATAACTAGTAGTAATGGAAACATACCTGAAATACATGTATTTTACTTCTATGAGGTATTAAATACTAATACATAACATATTTAGATCACCATCTTGCCTTTTATTGTTTTGAAAATGCTATATTTGCCGAAAACAACATACTAACATAAGTCTGACTTTGGTTTTTGTTGCTTTCAGTTTCCCCTCCCTTTCACTCCCAAGTCACAAGTCACTCCCCCTTCAGAGCACTATTGTTGTGGAAAAAATTATGTATCTCTTGATGAAAAATAATTAATCCATTTGCGAAACCCGATGAGTTTTTGGAATACAGACAAAGGTTTATTCTTTGTTATAGCAGATATGGACAGAGCCTAGGCCTGCCCTGGTCAGAGACCAACAGCCTCTCTTAACCAGCAGGACGTACATTTCAAAGTGAGAAGGTGACGACTCCTACTGAGATGTGCCCAGATGTGCTTGATCTGATTTGCATCTACATCCCATCCATTCACATGCATTTGTCACTTCCTGAAGATTAGCAAGCAAAAGGGAACAGAAGTGTTTACAACTACCAAACCAAATGAGTTTTAGTTACAAGACCAAATGTGTTTCTAAAAGATAAACTAATCAATATTTTAATTGAATCAATCATAATCAAAATTGTATGTATCTGTTGAGCCTTTACACATGTTAATGACTGATCACATTCATTTACACAAAGACAGATTGAGAGAAATCTTTCCAAAATATGACCTCCAAAATATGGCCTCTCTCTGAGCCTCAGCTCGTCTCTGGAGTCGTCCTTTGGCCCATTTGTCCATCTTCAGGGCTGTAGTTGGGCATGCGAGGAACCGATCGAGTTTTGAAAAGAAGTGAATGGCTGAACTTTCTTGAAGTTTTTCTCCAGTGACAGTTGTAAAACGGAAGTATGGTTTAATGATGCAGGTCTGGTTCTGCCCAGGAGAAGACCATGTGTCCTCCTGCTTTCGATTTGACCCAGGTGGAATGTTATTTCCTGGCTTCAGACCATTCACTGTGGTTGTTCTTTGTCTTGAAGGGCATTGTCAGGTTACAGGTCTTGGGAAACAGTCTCTAAATGATCTAAAACTAAAATTTCTAATATTCCCCGTTTATTTTCTATTATTCCCCCAAATTTGTTCTCAGCAGGCATCTGTGTTGGCTTTGTTGTCATCTACTGTAAGAAAACACTTTGGTTAAACGGCACTTTAAAAAAAAATGTTAGTGGTTAGTTATTAGTGTTGTTAGTGTGGAATTATTTCATAGGATGTTGAAGAAAAGAAGAAAATTATATAGCATCCATATCTCCTGTAACAAAAAAAATGATTAAAGAAATTCGCAGGCGCATAGTCGTCAAGGATGGTCAAATCAGTCAAGTCAAGTGTTTTGTGATCACAACTGGCTTTAATAAGGCCTTCATTTTGTTTTTAAGAGAGCTCAACAAAATATATGGAACCAATTACAACTAAGGACATGCACGTCATAAAAAATCAATAGGCAAAAACACAAAACAAATAATCATAAAAAGTAACCCTAGATAAGAGTTTCACGTAGTGACTGTTCGCTAAAGAGCAGGGACTTTCACCCGTTTGACTGTTCACTATCTAGTTACAACTAGAGGGGAATTTCACCCAGTGACTGTAGTTAGCTGTAATAACTCTGTGCTTACTTATACTCTGGAGAACAAATTCAAGTAGTCCCAGTGCTAGATAATATGTAAAGCAAAGTGTAGCAAAACTAAACCCATGCTTTGAGTTGTAAAAAGCTGCTTGCTATCGGTTGGATTTGGATTTATCCATTATTGTCCCATGTTGTAGAGTAATTTAGTGAAGGATCAGACTGTGGAGACAAAGAGTTCTGCGAGTGGGGCTGTTTCAATTCACACATTTCAGTTGCATCTTCAAAGAGAAGAGGTTGCTTGAGCACTGATTTTCTTATTTTGCTCTCAGCTTCATCTTTCCACATTTTACACAGTCCTTGTAATTTTCAATGTTTTCTAATTTATTAAGTAGAAATTTTGCAATGCAAGAACATTCTTTAACGTGAATGCACCAAATTCTGAAGATTTCTTATGTCCATTTTTTCTACTCGAAAAAATAAAAAATGGGACCTTCTGGTGATGTGTCCTCCCTTGAAATTTTGCTCCCCATTTTTGTTTTAGCACTAGTAACTTCCAATAGCTTAGTGGCTTAAATCACTCAAACATGCATGGATGACATCTAAAACCTCTTAAGGCATGTTGTTGATGAGGGAACATTATAACACGGTAGAAAGCTCAAAAACTCTTTAACATAGAATAATGACAAACAAAATGTCCCTAGTGTATAGTTTAATATTTTACAAACTTTATAAAAAAAACTATGTCTTGGAGCTTGTCAAGTTTGTTTTCACAGCAGGTTGGGAGTTACAGCCGCGACAGAACGGGACGACAGGGCTAACAGAGCATCTGATAAAAATAGGGTCATAAGGTATTCTTCATTTCGCTGAGTGCTACAGAATTGGACCCACTTGGGATGTTGGTATATAGGACACCCACTGCTAAAACACTGCCACGGCGCTCCATGATTATGACTTGATCCTTCCTCCTCTGAAAGCTCATGCTGGCGGAAATCAAGTACCCCCAGGCTTACATCAGGCAGCCCAGGGCCTAAAAGGTAATAGCATGAAATATAGATATGAGGGTGACAGATGTGTACAGCATGTTCTGAGATGGCATTGAGACAAAACATAGGGGCTTTTTTGCTGGCTTGGAGTAAAATCATATAGTACAATACATAAGAATCATCACTGGGGGAAAAACTGTTACAGATGCTCCAACTGACTTTTGAATAGTGGAAAAAACGAACTTTTCACTTCATAACATGATACCAATACATTGGTAATGACTTGAGTACACAAAATTGCACCTAATTAAAGGTATAGGTATAAGCCAGAAAAAAATTATATTAGTAAATCATAGTCGTGCATATTCTGCATTTTGTACTGATATGTATTAGTTGCTTATTATTTAATTGCTCAGATAAATAAGAAATAACATATTGTGCTTGTGTCTGCTATATACTGTAGGTATAATGTATGACACCTGTGGATTATATTGTAATTTGCACATTTTAAACGGCAATATTCATCTAAAACGACTTAATAAAAGAAACAAGTCTGCTGACTTTCGTGTTTGAAAGCTACGGTGCCCAATGGGATCTGTTGTAAATGTCATCACAACATCACAACGATTGATGGCTGCAGATCACGCTAGCAAGAAGCAGAATTTTTTCATCATGCTGCCTAATCTTACGTGCATCACTCATTAAGAACATAAAATTGAAGAACAAGTAAGTGCAGAGCAGTACTGGTGATGGTGAAAATGAGATTTGATCTTCAACATGGGATCTTGTAAATAAGCAATTAAAGATTGCTGAAACATGCACGAATCACTCCAAATACAACTTTGAGTGGGTAAATGGTGAGGGGAATCAATTACAATATGGTTAAAAGCTCTGAAAAGTCTATAATAGGTCTGCTTTAAAATTTTTAAACCATATTTCATTGTTTCTTTTAATAGGTTTGGGACCAGCAAAAAGTTTGGACTTGTTAACTTGGGACATCATGTTTCTGGATTAACATAGTATTGTCTAAAAAGTACCTGTGCCTGTGGTTCCAGTCTGCCAGTGACACAAAACAGTGTGTGTTTGACTCATATGTAATGATAATGTAATGATGGTGATGGAGGGGGCTGGTGCAGAGGAGTTTGTGAGTTCATTAGGGCCCCCTCTTTAACTCTGCCCCAGTGACAGTGGATTGCTGTGCTTCCCTGTCAGCCAATCATTACACTCTGATCATTAGTGGCATCACCACATGCCCATCACTCAGGCTGCTGCCGCCATATTGGCAGAAGAACAGCCTCTGCCCTGGGCACACAAATCTACACTTTTTCAAACTGTACGGATGAAGGAATGTGTGCAAGAAAGTAACCAAAACTGAGCTCTTTACAGTTTTTCAGGTATTTTGTGTCTAAAAAATATAGTGCAAAATGCATGTCAGTGTGTGTTTGATTTTCCCTTATGATCTAGCAGCAGTCATGAGTTGGTTTCAGTTTGAGATTTATATGATGCAATCTTGTGTTGTCTGCAAGTTGTTATTCACCAAATATCCAGTGTTTAAATGTAAGTGCTGCTTTATTACATTGATAATGTACATTAATATGCATATGCACCAACAATTAAATGTCGTTCAGAGGCGGGAAAGCGCATTGTACATAAAATGATTAAAGGAGTTGTCCATGCATTACAGTTCATCATGTAGATGGTAGCAGCACTAAAATGAGTTTTCAGCTAATTTGTTGTGAACATAGTGGGGTAATAATGTGATTTCATCTGGACGGACCGCTGCTGTATGTTCCAGAGATGATCCTCGGAGAACACAAACACATGGCCTCTGCTCTGTGACCTGTAAATAATTGATAAATCAATTTTCCTGACTAGAACACCAAATAATGAGGCAATGCAATTCGTATCAATTACATTTTGGTCTTAATTGTTGACTTCACTTAGTGCAGAGCGGCACAGCGAAATACCACGCCATTTTTCAATTAAAAGGTCCAGATGTTTTTGGAGGCTTCAGTAGACACAGGCAGTTGTGAGAAATGCTTTATCTGCATTGTAATAATCACTAGAACATCAGCTCCAGGCTGCATTTACATACTCATGTTTTATTCCAGCCTTCTTTCTAATGCACCGCTTAATTATAGTGAGCGCAGACAATGTCAGACCCCCATAGCCCCAAATTTATTATTGCACTGTGTGAAGCAGCAACCATCAAAGCATGTTGGCTCATCACACAGCTCCCGCATTCACATCAGCTTAAACTGACATGTCCAAAATACATATTTACCTTCATTTACAAAATCATCACTTTTAACAAGATCATATTGTATCATTATATTTCTTAACAGTAACATTCTTCCCCATAACATCCGTCCAGTTTTGGGTAATGTCCTCTGAATAAGCACAACTGTATCCAGTGAATTGGCTTTCAAATGTCTGACCTTGTTGGCCCTTTTTGAGTTTTCGTAGCAACTATAGGACCAGAGCATGATACATGCAGCAGGCACATGACCACAATAAACATCCATTCACACTTTCATTCATGTAATCTAGCCGCAACCCTCCGGCTAAGGCTTTACTGTCACTGTATTTACCTTGGTCTAAAACAAACAAACAAAATGAAAAGTCCATTTATAACAACATACTAGTAAGTGAAACAGTTACATTGATTGCAATAATAGCTCAGTTGTTAACCTAATACATTGTGGTCAAATGGCAGCTGTAATTTTATCCTGAGAGAGACATAGCCCATGAACACTACATAAAAAAGACTTTTTATAGCAATCCGAGCCGACATCTCCAGTTTGCTGCGGTCACATGTTCCAGCGAGTGGATACCCCCCGTACATCTGACACCACGGCTCCACTGCACACCAATCCTTCCAAGGACAGCCAAGCATGGAAGAAATATTCTTATTTAGATGAGGGCGCAGTGAGGGGCAGACTATGGCATAACAGAAAGAGAATACAATGTAGTGTGTATCCAGTCTCCCTCTTACAGAAGGCAATCAAATCTGGCAGTCATGTGTAAAGATACTTATCTGCCCGGAGAGGATCTCAACACCATGTTTCTGGAGAAATGGAAATCAATGCTGACAGCGACTTGTCAGTTTTATATATTCTGAACATCTGATCTCAATAGGAGAACTAACTCTCAAAATGGAATGATAAAGAGATACCATATTGTGCAAAACATTTTATTGTTAAAACTAAAGTTGTTCTTTGTTTTACATTTTTTTTATTAGATTCAATTATTAATTTGGCTTGGATCCAGACCACTATTTAGATTTTATATACAATGGTAACGTCACATTTAGATTCTTAACCATGGTGATATAAAGATGCGTTTTTACTGTTGTATTTGTGTAAAATTGATGCACATTTCTTTGTCCTTTGTCTAACAAAGCACTCCTACAGAAGACAGTGCAGACAGTTAAAGACATTACAAAGACTTTAGGAGTCGAGATATTTTTCCAAGGAGCCCTGCGTACTTGCACACTTCTCAAATAGCCTTGGGCGCGCTGTTGATTTTTTTGTTTGAAATTTGGCACGTTACAATGCCGCTCAAATGAGATCTAACATATTCTCGAATTCATAAACAAATAGCTCTTTTCTGATTCTTGGGATTGACTCATATTCCCTCGACACATCTATAAATCCTGTGTCACAACTAACAATATTGTGCGGCCTCACGGGGAGCTGATAAAATACGACGATTCTCTGGTAAAGGGAGAAATTTGGCAGGGAAATTTTATTGCTGCAAATGTGGAATTATCATCCAAGCCACAGAATGAGTGCACAATGGTAGCGCGCTGTGTTAATCAGATTTTCCTCACCAGAGCTGTAGTTCATTGTCATTGCTAATGGAGCCTTCCTCTGCAGGTTGTTGCTCTTCACTAAATTAGTGTGAAGTCTTATCCCCAAAAACATTGACTAATACCGCACTTAATCTTGGAAACTCTCAACTCCGGTGAAAAATCTGGTGGGGAGTGACACTGATGCATCGGAGCACAGAGCAGCGTTGCATTCATCATGTTCACTACAAAATTAATCTTGATAGACTGAAACCAAATTACACCTGAGTTCACAGCCATTGCTCACCACCAGCACTGAATAAATATTTATCGATGATATGTGTAATTCGGTGAGCAGGAGTAAAGTTGTTAAGATGGGTGATAAGGGGAATAAAGATGATTGAAGGGACTTGTAGGAGAAACGCTGATTCCCATTTGGGCAGAAGGAGCATCACACTAGGAAAAAAAGAATAAACAGGACATGCATACCTCAGTATCGCTCAGTGAAGACAGCTCACAATAATATTTTCCAGAACTTTGCTTACCCTTTTCCCCCCAAACTATCTTCAAAACTGGTTTCTAATCTTTACTTATTTATTTTTTCAACATATGAAAGGTTAAACTAATTTCACTAAAATGTAGAAAACCTAATAATATTTTAAAATTATAGTAAAAAAAATCTCTCTTAGTTTACGTTAGCTTGACAGTTGTAGTGAAAGTTTAGACATTTACTTCCTGTTTGAACCAGTTGGCGCAGATTGCTTTAAGCTGTTGGCTGACCGCTGGGTCTGGTTGCAGAAATGTCCTATTGTGACTTTACTCATGTCAAAAAACACTTAAGGGCCTGATTCAAAAGAAGGATCTGTGGATTTTGTGGAAGTTTGTGCATCAAATAAGGTGGAAGGTGGGTGGGGTTGTCGGGGGATGATAGAATTATTCTTTTTTAGAACATTTGGATCAGTATCCTTGCAGAGTTCCAGTCACATGGAAGACGCTCAGACCGCCCTCGGTGCACTGCGGAGGAGATGGCGGAGGTGCAGCGGTGCTCCAGATCAATTCCGCTGGGAGTCCTCCACAGGTTTATTTCTGTAAATAAATGTTTTTTTTTTTATCATGTGAACTTGTGGTTTTGTGAGTGCAACGTTCCAAGCCTGAATAGATTATACTGCCCCAACACCACAGCCACACTTGCTCCATGTGCAGTCTGAGTAAGTCTTTAGGGTTATGGGTATTTGTTTATGAGGACACAATACTTAATAATACACAGGTGCACTATTACACAATTTAGACTTTTTTGTGGCTGGTCACCAATCTTGTTATTTTAAACTCCATAAAAGCACATTAGCTTCATAAACTATGCAAATTGTCTCTAGTTGTTTCAGAGCAAGAGCAAAGAGAAACAGCAGCCATCTTTAGCCTTGCCAAGCAAAAACAGACATGCCCCGCTCACGTTATTTATCTTCCAAATGAAGTCATTTTTCACGACTAATTAAAACATGTTGAGATGAGGAGAACATGGAAGAAGGAGAGCATTTGTTTGGGTCTGCACTTGCTCATTCATTTCCTCATGTATGTTTGGCTTCTGTTTAAAGAAAGCAAAGTGATGTACGAACACAGAGCAAGTTGTTGTCACTAATGGTGAGACGAGATCATTTATACAGTAGTGTCCATGTGGAAAGTCAACGCAGATGACGACAGTTTAAACAGAAATGCTTTGCCAACTTTTCCTGTTGGCTTTTAAAAATGCTTAACTTCTCAAATGCACCTCAGTCTTTTGGACAGAGCCAATATTATCTGATGATGGCTTTTATCGCTCTACGTGGATTAATTGTATAAAACACGGTGTTTCACAAATCATCCCTTTAATTAGGCTCTAAGCATGCCTCAGACAGGGCTGGGGGTGCACCAGGCTGGTTTTCAGCAGGGGCAGGGCAGTGGAGGTGGGTGTACAGAAGGGGAGAGCTGGGCAGAGGTGATGGGTGTGGAAAGGGGGGTCCAGAGGTAGTGGTGTTGGTGGTACAAAGAAGGGGGCCCAGAGGATGGTTGGTGCTGAGAGGGTGGGGTGCTCTGGGGCAGTGGTGGGCCAAGGGAGGGGAGGGGTGTGTGGGCACGAGCCGCTCCGCCCCAGGCAGCCTGCACCACACACCCAGGCAGCCTGCACCACACACCCAGGTGCTATTGTCAGCTGGAGTCCTTCTCCAGCTGCTCACCACAGATTGATTTAATTATTTCCATTCACTGTCTATGAGTTTCTTTAATGCTTTGTCTTATTACATGGGGGCCTTTTAGCATCTCTATACAAAAGAATATTGTTGAAACTATTATTCATGGGATTTACCATTCACAGGGAATTTCTGCTTGAGTGAGGATACTTAATAGATTTAGTCTATAGAAAATAAAATACGTGCTTGACACTATCCAAACTGTCTTATCACTTCATCTCCTTCCTTTGACTTGCTTCATTTTCACACATAATGAGACAGATTCGTTTTATAATTACACATGTGGCATTTTGTTACAGTCCATAAGTGCTGAAGGAGATTTCTGCTTCACTCGCTGACTTGGAGGTCGTAGTACTTGTGTTATCAATTCTCAGAGATTCAAATGACTAAAGTTCTTTTTCTCTTATCTGATCTTTTAAAGGGCAATGAGAAAGCCCTTCTTTTTAGTGAAACGCGTCCTCAATCACTGTTAATGTTAAGTCCATGTACACATAAGAGCCTGATAAAGAATCATTAGTGTGCTTAATGGAATCACAGGTCTCATCCCTCCATCCGCTTCTATTCAAACGCGCTCTTCATTTCAAAGTTGTTCTGCTTTATTAAAGCTCATTACCATTTCTCTTTTAATAAGCACTCTTTAAAGTCATTACCTGCAGTGAAGTTAAAGGCTCAGCTATTAAAAGGTTACTTTACTGTGAATAATGGCCCACCGATATACTCAAGTTAATTACTATTGGATACTGGTTCTGGTTTAAGCTAATGCCTAAACTCCACTGAAGGATGAGTCTGAGCGCGGTGAACTGAACTCAATTTCATCAGCTGTTTGTGTTATCTCACCAAACACACTTCACTTAATGCAACTCTCAAATATTTCCATTGTTATGCCGAATGTCAGATTCCCCCAAAAGACACACAGTAACACACAGTTAGTTAGACAACAGTGAGAGATACAGGACTACGTTCATACCATACTCCATACAACTGTACAACAACTCACCCTTATGTAACAGATAACGTCATCATATCATCTTTGCACTGTTTTTCCTTATGACCTATTGTATATTGCTGAGATATTTTATTATTTCCATTTTATTTTATTTTTACTTGTACATATACATATACATTTATATTATTATGCTTTATCTGACAGCAGTTTTCTGGCTATTTTTGCAACTTTTTTAGAATGTATTATTACCATTTATATATTTTTTCTCTTTGTTATTATATAATGTTATGTATACAAGACCGTATATGTTTTCATCATGTATTACACTGCTATGGAAATTTTAATGGCACCAAAATGTCTTGAAAACATGATGTCAAATTGCAGACAGTTTTGCGTGTTGTTATTACCTCTGAACTGTGTTTTTTGGCCTTCTTTGGGGTCATGTGATGAAAGTGGACCTCTACATTTCAAACACATGTAATTCACCGCTGAAAAGCCTAATTGCTGTGACCTGTGCTGGGGGTGAAAGGTCAAAGCTCCAGAGAAACATTAACCTTGAGAACTTAGCACTGCTCAGAGAAAATAAGCAGAATGAACACAGCTCTGCCAAAACCCAGGGATATTCTAACCTTTTTTGAAGACGGCTAAACTGGAGAATCTGTAAACTGAACTAAATGTGTATGGAGCTAATCCAGAACCAAACAACTAAGAAATACTGGACATGTAAATTAAGTAGAACTAGAAAATATTCCTGTGAAGTTTTTTTTAACCAAAGTTTGAAGAACATTGATATAAACTTGTCTTTGTCACATAAACATAAATCAGTTAGTTAATGGATAATTGGTAACATGTTTCTTTTTCTTCTTTTCTACCAAATTACATGGCAAAAAATCTGTATCTGTAGTGAAATGTATAAACTGTAATTTGAATATTTATATAACATTTATTCCTGATCTATTATTAGAAAAAAATCATCAGTTTTCAAGAAATATGTGTGCGCTCCATTCATGCTCTGAATTAATGCCTGGCAAATGTACTAGATTAGCATTTTCCAGTGATACGTTTTCCCTCTCTGTTAAGGTCATGTGGCTTTAACTGGGGCTTAAGCAGGACTCCTGTGAGCGCGTATGACCCATTTCATAAATCCCATCTTCTCCTCCGCGAAGATACAAAATGTCACCAACCAACGGGTCACCTAATCCTCTCCACGCCGCAAATGGCATTATAACTATTACTATAAGGAAGCAGGAGTTTGGTTTGAGAAAGCCTGACAAAGAACATTATCCCAGGTGTCAACAACAGCACGGCGTACACTAGCGCAGATCTAGTGGTATAGCTTCTGTGATTTTTCTGACAGATTATTTGCAAAACTTCAATGTGTCTTTGAAGCCCGTGGGGTCGCACACTGCCAACCAAACAGAAATGGCACTGTCAGCGCTCGCGATGGACAGGCGACTCCAGCAAAGAGCGCTATGATGAAAAGATGCGAAAATGTCTTGATCAAGAGGGGGAGATTTCTACAGGAACGTGGCTTTTAAGATCAAATATTTCAGGTTGAGATTGGCTGTAGCGCACACTGTATGGACATGTTTTGGACTCAAATGAAAAGCTTAAACAAGACAAATAGCACACAGACAGGCATCTCACTCTTTGAAGAAATCTAACAATGAACAGACTTCTTAAGAGTTAAAAATAATAGAACCATTCTTATCACAATGCACTGATTATTGACTACATAAGGCTCGCTGGACAAAGGCACTCACAGCTTGTCACCGCTCAAATGTTAATGAACTTACTGTTTACTTGTTTGGTTCAGTCTGATTATTTTTCTGTCTGTTGTGTTTTTTCTCTTTTTGTGAGTTATAATAATAGATGACAAATGTCTGGCTCACGGTGAAAAACAACCATTTAAAGTGATGGCTGGAGTTGTGGTATCTTCACATGTCAGACTTTGATGTTTCAAGAAATGAAATTAATATCTGCTGATTGGCTGTGGTTACAGTTAAAAAGTAGTTTGTAGTATTTTAATATACAGCAGGCATGGATCAGTGAAACAGTTTTTAGTGCGCTCAATTTGGATGATATTATGTGAATTTATTTTGTGCTGATTTTCTATCTTATTTTTTCCTCAGTGGGCTATGGGTATAATGTGAAATTTGTTATAAGAGCGTCCAGTACCCTCATCAGATTTAGATAACTCTAGACATTTTCACTCTAGACACTCACATACATTTACAAATGCATTCTGAAAGTGTGTGTAAATTTGATTCAGATTTGCTGTTTGTTTTATATCCCAAAGACTTACGCTTTGATACCTCCTGTAGATAAGACACTATTTGTGTAGAAATCCACAGCGTATTGTTGGCCACACTCATTGGAGAAGGGAGATAGTAACAGGGCACCTCTATAAGAGCCTCTTCAAAATAATGAAACCACAACATGAGCTGCACTTGGGCTTCCAGAGACGCTACACTCGAAATGGATGTCGACAAAGCAACAAAGTCATCACTATCTACGAGCGAGCGCAGCCTGCATTATGCTGATGAATGGAGGGCCCTGCCAGATTACTTGATTTGATAAGCAGTACAACCCATCGGTAACATAATACATCACAAATTGTTTTGTCAACAATTTATGATAGCATTTATCAAATGACCATCGCAGTGGGCTGAGTTATGGTGTCATAGCTGGCATAATGTCAATACTCCAGCTGAGTTGAGGGCAGTCTGGCTGCAGTGATTTAGACATGCTACACCCTGACCTCTTCAGAGATTTTCTCTTCATTACCAAGCAAATTGATGTGTAAGAGAGAAAGAAAAATTTCATAGATAAATCATTGAAATGTATGAAGATATTTGGTGAATCAAATAAGGGAATATATATGGATTTTGCTTTTAACACGCACGCTCTGTCTAACTTTTTCAATAGATTTTTGAGCATATGTTTGTGTTCATTTAAATCCAGGGGCACTTTAAATTTGTAATATTAGTATGTCTTTTGTACCTAAGTGGATTTAGCAATTGTATAAGTAGTTGAAGTAGGCTATAGTTAGCCATTTTTTGTAAAGCAAATCATTTTAACAGTAACATTTGTGTTGTAAACTACATAGCTCTTCTAAAGTTTGTTGTGACTGAGCACTTTCTAATAATCCACATTTATTTTTCATTTTTTCTTTTTGTTGTTTTATTCATTTCACATAATAACTATACAAACAAAAAACATTACAGAAGAAACAGAAGCATGAAGGCATAAATCCTTAACCTTAAAGCTACACCCCTTTACACTGTAGCTTGGCTTTAACATTGTATTTTAGTTAAAGATACAATTTGTCCCCTTTCATCTTTTGTAATGTGTATAGTAAGGACAAAAGTTTAATAAACAAAAGATTATTTTTATTGTTTATGCTTAATTGCACTAAATGCATGAAGCGCCTCTGGTCTGTCTGCTTAGGCTTGTCTTAGGAATCAATTTGAGCTTGTGACAATTAAAATGTAAGACCTTAAACCTCCTCCTCAAGTCAATCGGTGCCTCTTATTGACCAGAATATATGGCGCGCGTCCAAACCAGCACTGGGCTGTCCGATCTTAAAGGTTACTGCAACCACTACATGTACCCACATTAACAGGACGCTCACCTCTCCGGGTTTATGGCCTGTGTAATAATTTTAAGCAAAGAGAGAAGTGCATTCAGTGGAGACAGTAACGGGCTGAGCTGAGGGAGGACAAGTATAGTGTGATTGATGCAGGCGAGTGCTCTGGCTGTGTACCTCTCACCTTCTCCTCCTGATTACTGCCTGCGACTGATCTCTCACATCTGTCTTGACTTCCTAAAGAAACGGATTCGCCAGATATGATACTTTGGAGCTGCTGGGATTACAACTTTATCAAGAGGCTGACCTTTTAAAGAAACTGCCTGATGAGCTGTCCGGAATGACCACATAGGACAGCACTGTCCCACTGGTGCAGTTTAAGTAACAGTGTGTTGATTAACAAGCGTTAAATGTGGGGATGCTTTTAACTACCTAACCTATCTCAAGTGTTTCACTGAAGTGTACAGTATAGCTCAATACATTTACTATTGTAGCAGTTCTCAATTGGTCTGAAAATTGTGTCCAATTTATTCCAGAAAAACAATTTCACTGAATAAAAATAAGATACAATCTTGAAGTTTACAAAACATTTAATCTATACTCATTCTACAATGGCCAACTTTTGAGTCCTGACCCACTAACAACAATGTAAAACAACTTTGGGTGTTTAAGCTCCGGTTGTTAAGCAAGACAAGGTCCAAAAATATGCAGTGACTGCCCATGCAAATTATATAAACACTGACCATGTTATCGTGCTTATATCCTTATTAAAATGTGGAAAATGAACTTAACTTCTTAAAACAAAAATATTGAATTATATTCAATTAGCACATCACACTTCACAAGAGAGGCCACTGTTATGCTCTAACAACTGAAAATAAGTAATTATTTTGAGGCCTGCAGTTCAAATGTCCCATATTGTTTATTAGTTAGTGACCAAGGCAAAGAATGATGAATAGATTTAAATTGCTAAGTGATAAGTGATAATGAAAATCTTTCCTTTGTGACCTTTGACCCTGAGGTCATCCCTGTCTGCAGGAATGTTTAGAAGCACTTTTCATTAGCACATTACAGAAGCAGCAGATGTAACAAATATTCAGACTAGCTCACTGTGCTCTCCTCATAATGAAGACAAAGTGCACACATGCTCATGACAAATACCAGGAAATAAATAAGAATAAAGTATCCAAAAGGAATCACCGACGGCTGGTAATTGGGTTAGTAATGTCTTGGCTTGGTCATTTCCTCCAGGCTGCCCCGGCTCCAAGGAGCAGTCCAGGAGTTCTATCACTGTATATACGACTCCTCAATGAGACTGTAAATCGGCAAAAACTAATGATCACCAGACAATTAATTAAAGGCACACTGTGTAACTTTTCTGATAGAAGGTCCAGCTTTGCCTGGAATTTTCTGCAATATGACATCTTATCTACATTATTCCAAGTCACAGTTCAAATCTGTGGAGAGGCAACCTCACTCACAGTTTGAATCATGGGTCTATTTAAAGTCTGGATAGCATATTGCTATCTTATACCTGTCGCCAGTCCATTGGTAATGCGGTGAAAAAATCCTATGTAACCCAGAAAGCACGTTTCACATAGAGTGAAACAAACTGCTTGTTTTCTGATTGTGCACCTACAGCTTTCTAAAAGGTCGGCTTTTGTGGCAATTTGTGGCCTATTTTCAGATCATAAACTTTTTCTCAGTTCAAAATCCTTCAGATGACCTAAAAACAGCTTTTTAATATTTGACTTCGGCACACGAGTGTTTGCTCCTTGCGCAGCGTTGGGAGAAGAGTATTACTGCACATGCTCAATGGGCTGCACATTCACTGAACGTACTGAGCCTCTAAACTCACGACATGCACCAATGAGCTCAGCCCATTCAGTTAAGCAGGCCGCCATGTTTGAACCCCAGGGCTTGGTATGAATGCATGTTGGTTCAAGGTATTTTTACGCACTAAAAACACACAGGCTATGATACGTTTACAGTGTTTACAGAGGAACATTCCAAGCAAACCCATAACATCTCCATGGAGACAAGCAGATAATGGACCCTCCACCAGAAAAGTTACATAGTGCACCTTTAAAGTGTTGCGAAAAGTAAAAATATATTCTCTTTTAGCTATTAAGATTTTGGATTTATTTGATTATTTCTTTATTTTCTGTCTATATGCTTCTTAAACAGGACATTGTGCTGCAGGAAGGTGATTGATGAGTGGGGAGAGGCAAACAACAAGCAAAAAAAAACTTTGTTTTAATTTTATACACCTACACAGTTTTTAATTGGAATAAATTGTCACTGTCAAAATTTGATAGCTATTATATGATAATTATCACATATTACATGCTTTTTCAATACTCCTCAGCATACAAGACATATAATACAAGCTAGCCTCATCTTTCTGAATGGCAAACACGCAGCCATTTCACAAATCTTTTAATGATTTGTGACCCCTTTGTGGACGGAGAAATTGTGGAATCATGCACCCATAACTTCTCACTTAATCTGTATTACTCTCATCACAACAGAGCAAGCCACTCTATCAGTAAATGCTAATCTGCTAATTAACAAGCTAATTAGGCAATTACAGCTTTGCAGAAGGATGCCTAAATGAAATATGACAACACAGTCACTTTCTACAGCACCTGTGGGTCTTTTCAGATGTTACAACGAGAGGCATGATGACAGAGTGTCACCTCCTCGCTCCTAGGTGCTTATTCTTATGCCTTACTTGGCTCATTTGTAAAAATATTGTCATTTGATTTATCCTAATGAACAACGCACACGGAAATAACTTGTCACATTATAAGTAATATTCAGCCATTTATTTGAGTGTATTGTTCCCATGTCATAATAGGTTGGGTTCATATGACATCACAGGAGAGAATTCCCCTATAGTTTAAAGTTTAGCTGGAGGGTAGGTCAGATTGTAGATTTGTTGACATGGTTTATGGTTAATATCTCTGTAATTACCTAGCACAAATTAATTTCTTTCTGTCAGCATATGTAAACAAAAGTGAAATTGTTTTTTCACAGCAGCTTCAGACTGGGGCCATTATTCAACCTCAAAGATGTGATGGTTGTCAGAAATGTGATTGTTGTCAGGTAAAAGGTCTTAAAACCATAAGATTAATATGGCAAGTATGTGGAGCGAGTGAATCCCAAACAAATAATGATAAGGTTCACCGTTTGTGGATCATAAGTTTGGATATTTCTTCCAAAAACAGTAAATCTCTCACAGACTTATATAAGCCCCTGGCTTCTCTCTGAAATTATGACATCATCAAATTCTACAATGTGAATGTAACCTATTTAAATGAACTATCAAAATGAAGTATCTCACCATAACATCTTTTCCTCTTCTTCTTTGGTTATGTAAACTCCAGGCCCAGCGTCTAACCAGATGTGGCGTATGGAAATGAATTATGTTGACACATGACTGAAAACAACAGTGAACGGGCCCGCCATGCTACACAATGAAGAATCATGCAGTGAAACAGAGGAGAGGAGCCCGCGCTGCACCTTTTGAGCCCCTTTTGACAGGTGTGTAGTGAGACTTGACAGCTCAGTATTTCCATGATAAATGCAGTAGTCCTGGGACTCCCATTCACTAAACTCACAACAGCGTCGCTCCTATACTTCAAGGTCAAAGGAACGAGTACAGCCATGCAGCCCACCACAGACCAGACTGGGTATGCACTGTCTGACAGCCAAGTGCACAATCAATAGGACTTCTACATTTCTAAGTGTTTGCAATCAGGCATTACTGTGGGAGTTGAATGAACAAATTAACTACATTTATATAAATGTGAAAAAAAAGATTAACCTCAATCATATAAAACAGTTTAAGATTTCTACGACTATACCAATCAGTAGAAAATGTTACGCTTATAAACTTTTAATTGACAGTTCTAATTTTTATATTAATATAAAATGATTGGCCTCAATGATTGGCCAACAAATTAAAACATATGTGTATGTACAGTAACTCAAATAATTTCTCATTTATTCCTAATTGTAACAATAAAAGTCATTACTGAACAACTCTTTAAAATATTTTACATGGCATTGCATTGATGTCCACTTTCACATTAGGCACTGTGTTATAATCTCAAATACATGTGACCTAATACCAAACGAGTCCCCAGAGAGATAGTGTCTACTATCTCAAGAGTTTTAATTATAACAGATAGCACCTAAATGGCACTGATAAACAGCAGTGTGATCTAAGATACCTCTCCTAATGAAGTTTACTGTTCACACTCCATCTTGCAAATAGTACAAGCTTATAGGAAATACAACTGAGAGATGGGACTCCTCACTACCCACTTCTGCTGGTAACTTTACAATAAATTACAGTTGAATGCATAATAGCATTGGGACAGCTGCTGCTTACTTGACCCTCAGCTAAAGCAATGAAAAGAAAAAATGTAGGCCTTAATAAGAAATAGGCCTAATAAAAAGCTAAATGAAAAAAGTAACAACAGTTTTATAAGCCATACTTTAGGCTTTGAAAATAGATTTCAAGCCATTTGTGCAAATCACTGACATAAGCAATGTAGACCTAACAAAACTTACAAACAACATGGATGTATAGGCCAATGCAAAAACTTTAAAACCTTTTTGCAGTTGCAGAAGTGGCGTAAATAAATGAACAACTGTGCAAAATACATGTTGCACGTACTCTCAGGCAACAGAGAAAAGCAGAGAACATTGGCAAAGAGACATATTTTATTTCTATTTACTTATGCCACTGTGTACCTCTGACATCCTCGCATCCCGCCTCAACAACTAGTCTGCTACCATAGCAACTGCGGAGGAGCACGGAGCAGCGCCGCCTGCGTGCACTCTGCGTGTCACTCGGGGCAACGGCCAATGAGAAGTTGCCTTCCTTTTGTGCGGAGCCCCGTGAAGATGGAGGGATGGAGTAGGCGGGCTGGAGCATCGTGCATCTGCCAGTAATAGGGTGCTGGTGTCGTCAGTCTCCGTCACAGCGTCCCCTGATTGGTGGAGGAGCCTGAGTTAGGAATAATATAAACATGTCTTCGAGTTGGCCGTTTTGAAGCGGGGCTTACGAGGGACTATGCAGTTGAACATCAAACTGTGTAAAAACTCTCATTATGTATTTGCCTGTGTTGTAGCAGGATAAATCTTTATTAGCCGTTTGAACTAGTAGCTGCAAGTGCACGCGTGGAGACACGGAGACGTGGCTACGGGAGAAAAGAAAACGAGCGCGAGAGGGACATCATTCTAATCACCATCCGAAGTACTAGCTCTTAACATTTTGTTTTTTGGTGTTCAGGCGAGAAGTGACAAGAATATAGACCCCTCCTCTACAGGGCGGAGCGTGCATCCTCACAATTTGTATTTTTTTATTTATTTATTTATTTTTTATTTTTTTATTTTTTTCGTATTTTCTCCCAAGCCCTGTTCCCTGGCTCTGACACGTCTGCACTGACTGAGTGAGTGGCATTGGCACACTGTCAATCGCTCACTAGCGCTGCCATCAAACAACATAAAACACACACAAGGCTCAGGCTGCAGCTCATAAATTTGAGCAGGGCGAGAGATTTTTCCTGCGCGTCGCCTTTGCACCGCACCGCAGCCTAATTATTAATTTCTTGTCGGTATTCATTTTTTTTCTAAGTATTTAACAACCTCCAACTTTTTCTATTTTTCCTTTATTTTTTAAAGCTATTCGCGCTATGTTGAGTGCATCTTTTTTGTAAATTTTGCAGGATTCATTTATAGTTGAACACCTGCTAAGACTATTTGCATTTATTTACACAGTGGATATTTTTGTTGCCGCTGCTAAAACCACGAGGATTTTGGATTTTTTATGAAGGAGGAGAATACGCAGGGAACCCCGTGCAAAAGAAGAGCGTGAATAAATGAGAGATCATCAAGGAGCGTTTGTGTCTATATCAGCCGTCAACGCGCAGCGAAAAGACAGATTGGCACCGGGATACGATACGATGGACACCCACCTCATTCAGCTTTGACACTTTACTTTGAATCAAGAAGCATTTTGCTTTTTTCTTGAAATACAACGTATCGTTTTGGCACTTTGGACCGTGCGTAAAATTCAACTTGGACAAAAATCTACATTTCCAAGTCGCTCTTCAGCATCCATCCCCTCGCCTCTCCATCTCAGTCTGCGTATGTTGTTGTAGCCCGTTTCGTATATGAGTTTTTCAATTTGTGTGGCTCAGTGCACAGACTCTTTAGCGGCTAATATGGACGATCAAGCCCGGATCATGCAGTCGATCGGCGGCGTGAGTCTCGCTGGCCACTCGGTACAAGGTGGCATGGCATTGCCGCCTCCACATGGACACGATGGGACGGACGGCGACGGCAGAAAACAAGACATCGGTGACATCCTGCATCAGATCATGACCATAACCGATCAGAGTCTGGACGAGGCGCAAGCAAAGTTGGTTGATTTATATGTTTTATAAGTTGGCACCGTAAACAGAGACGCTTAACTTAACTCCCCCGTGCATCATAATAATAGGCTGTTAATGTGGTACTAATGTGTTAACATGGTGGTACCTCTCACCAAGTTGTCACTTAGGGGATTATATAGTTTTTATTTTCCTTCTTAGTGTTGAAAGTCAGTGCGCACAAGTTTCATACAAACACTAACTACGAGGAAAAATATAGAGCTTGAGATTGTTGCACAAATATTGCTAATTAGCCTATATGATCAATTCTAAAACCAGAAGCAGCCTAGATAATTTTGTAAATGTACTTTAGCAGTGAACTTATTTCACTATTTGATTTTGTCTTATACTGAAACAGGAAACATGGACTGAACTGTCACAGAATGAAACCAGCACTCTTCAGCGTTCTCTGTGAAATCAAAGAAAAAACAGGTAAGACTCTTCAATGTAAACATACCTCCTATAGCTATAAGTGAAAATATCATAGGGATATAGTGTGGATTCTACCTGCAGTCCTGCACTAACAGTAGTCATCAGGGGTTACAAGGGGACCTCTGCCCAAACCAATCAATCAACTGTTTTTAACACGCCACGTTGTGTTGTATTAGAAAAGGTATCTTCTCCATCACTGCAAAATCACTTACTTGTGTTTTTTAACAAAGCGAGAAAAGCATAACAAAAAACTGACATTAAAACATTAAACATTAAATAGTTGTTATATTTATAATAGTGGCAGTTATAATATTATTGTTGAATTACCTAAAGTATCGTAGTATAATTTTTAAGAGTAGCAACAAGTGCAGTTTTTTGTTTTTTTTTAATCACTGTATTTCTCATTCTCTTGTGGAATGACGCTGATTATTGATCAGGTCTAATTTCCTCCTTGTGCACAGTGCAAAACGTGTGTGTACCATTTCATACTGAGCAGTATACAGTTCTGCATAAATCATATTTTTTATTCTAAAATAAATGTATATAAAACCTATTTTATTTATAAAATATTCTATCATATTAACATAATTTTAATCTCTAAATATAATACAGGTGTAAATGTGACTTTCAGTATTCAAATAAAATCCTCTATGATTTTCTTTTTATTTTATCAAAACATTACATTTATGTACATTTTTGAATAGTACATTAAAATGCTGTGTAAGTATATTTAAAGTATAAAAACTTTTCCTTGCATAGTAAACCAGTAAACACCACAGTATCATTTGGAGAGGACGCAAGTGTGTCAGATTTGTGACCTTTTGTGCGTTTTATGAGTAAAGGGTTTAAAGGAGACCATAAAAGTTTATGAACTTCCCCAACGCACAGGTGCAGCATCGAAGGGGCACAGGGTCTGCTGCTCCACTGTCTGTGTGACTACAGAGTTAAGACGATGCAAAATATATACAATTATATTTAATGTGTAACTAGGAGGTTTATTTGTGCAGAAAACTGGTTGTTCAGTTAACTTTTTACCAAGACAAATTTTGAAAATATTATAATATAAGCAATACTCACGCTGACGATGATTTGGCTTCTATAATAAAAAGTTTAGTTTTCAATTATTGTTGATAGTTACATTTTTCTGTATCTTGTCGACTATTTATTCTGTAAATTCAGTGAGAATAAAATTTAAAAAATATATTTTTCACTGCAACGTAGAAGCGGTTAGTATTTTTAACTTCCAACTTGTTGCCTCTCATTGTTGTAAATAACAAAGTAAAAATAAAAAAACAAAACAAAAAAACCTTCATTAAGTTTCAACAAAGTACAACAACGCAGCATTACAATTTAGAATTAGTATTACCGTACTTTTGAACTTGATGTCTATAGGGTAATTGTAGAATTTAGCAAGTTGAAGATGCTGTTTGGCCAAGTGTTGAGAGTGCTCTTGTAATTGCATTGTGGTGCAAATGTGTGTGTCTGAGATAAGTGCGTAGCAGGTTGTGTTTTTGTGCGTAATTGTGTGTGTGTGTGTGTGTGTGCGTGGTTAACCTGTACTTGAGAGTCACTGCCTCCCCCTCTTAGCCACTGACAGGGCTCAGCTGGTCCGGTGGCCTCGTTGACCGCGCTTTCCCCCAGCACACAGCCAGCCTTTCTCTGCCTCAGCATAGCATCATTCCTGGGTGCTTCCTTCAACCTTTTAATGTCCCTTTTCATGTCTTCCACACACTGGGATCAACTGTCTTTTTTCTGCTTTGGGATACACCCATTTTCTCCAAATGACTTTTAATAATAAATTTGAACACGGTCCAAGAATCCTGACTGTAATTACCGCATGCATGTATCATATTATCATTGTGTGCAGATGAAAAGGCGTCATTATGTTCAAAGCCTTACACCATTTTGATGATGTTGAGATAGCGCTGTTGTCGAAAGTGCAGCATTATTAACATTTGGAGGACTTTTGAAGCTGTTAAGAAGTTTCTGGCACTCTTCTGACTGCTATTGTGAAGCCCCAGCATATTTCTGCATTGCTAATGCCCTAGAAGTATTAATTCACTTTGATATGCTAATTAGAGAGCATTATGCAAGAAATGAGATTAAGTGGCAGCATGAAGTCATTTGCCTGTCACTAAATTGAGTGTTTTTAGCAGGAGGTTTTTTCTACCCCAAATTTCCTTGCATTTTAATAAGCTAAATGTGAGATTTGGTTGACAAGTGCGGTTCTTTGTCCTTGTGTGTTTCTCTCTTCTTTTGAAAATCAACATTGTTTATTATTGTTCATTTCTCCCGTTAGAAAAGCTGCAGAGTTCCTATACCTTTCCCCTTCTGTATCGGTGTGAGGAGACAATGGATGCATTGAGTAGACATGGTGTGCGATTCAGATGAGTTCTCCAGCTCTCCTGCCCTGTGTGCTCAGTTTGTCTTCTCCTGCTGGCTACTCCCTTCTTGTCTGTGGAAGAGCAGCAGCAGCAGTGGGAGCGGCAAGAATAACAAAGGTGAAAGATTACCTCCATATGGTATTTCTGACCAGGAAAAGAGAGGTTCTGTGGCAAGACTCCTCTTTGATGTGAGCTTTAATCAATAGAAAGAGATTACAGAAAACTATTACAGGCTAAATCACGCAGTGCTACGGAGAGGCTTAGCCCGTCTCCACTGCTCTCCCAGCTGCGTGGCGCTCCTTTTGGCTGCGTATTGACTTGTTGTTTTCATGACCTTTGACTCGGCAGGTTCACGAGGGGGGGGTTGGGGGGTGTGTGTGTGTGTCTACAGAGGTAGAGATGTGTCTGCTTCGGTCTAACTGTTTGAAGCATTGGATTATGGGAAAACTCCTCTTATTTCACAAAAGCTGTAATTTTGTACTTGCTGGATCTGTTTATAATACTTTTGAATGCATGTATGAGCAAGCATGCATGGACTGTCTAATATTGAGCTGTGGACAGTGTGGTAACTAAATACAATGGTGGATGGGCCGTAATTAACTACATGCAAGGCTGACTAAAAGCATTACCTGCCGTAAATAGAGTTAGAACTGAGGAGGTAAGCATTTCTGAAATCTTCTGGGAGCATTCATTTCAGTGTTCCCTGACATTCTTAATGAGTCTTCGGACTACTAATGACTTATTACAAGTAAATGAATCAAATTACTATTAGTTTTTGTGTGTTAAGCTAAGGCCACATATGCGTCCATTATGGACCTGCATTCATGTAAACGCTACAGTAAAGAGCTGACGGAACACAAAGCCATTGAGCAGCAGAGACAATTGACTTTGCTGGCTTTTTGTATGGGAGACCCCAGCGATGCGGCTGCACTGACTAGATAGTGTTGTGGCGAATGGCGCGCACACAGCTGGGGTCCTGACTGCTGCTCTGGCTCTGCTTCCTCCTCTAAAGCACAGAGAGGGACCAGGGAGCATGTGCCTTTTATCTGAACGCTTCCCCAATACCCATCAGCCCACATGAAAAGCCAGGACAGAGCCAGACAAAGACGAGCACAAAGAATAAAGCCATTGCCTTTCTATTGGAGATAGATACTTGAGCTCCACGGCTGCTCCTCAAATCTGCTTTGTGCCCCGGCATACGCTGATGTCCCCCTCATCTGCTTGCATCTCTCTCCCTCTACCCTGCTCCGAGCTATTTCCGTGGGCTCCTGTGCGATCAACAGCTCATAATTGTTTTTTGCACATACGTTATGCAAATGAGGCTTTATGGCAACTGGCATAACAATTAGCATCCTCCAACAATATTTTAGTAGGTTAATTGCAAAATTTCTGAATTGTACATCTGAGTTGTTAATTAGGCATGACAGAGGTGGTGAAATAGTTATCTCCAGGCAGTGGCAGCCAGCGAAAGCCTGCTTGGGATGCAAAAAGGAAGGATTGATTGAAATGAGTGTGCAGCACAAGGAGCAGGGGGCTGTGGAGTCTGGTTGTTTAGACTGAGGCTGAATAAAAAAGTGTGGATAACAAGGCGACTTCAAACTGATAGATTGTATTTTAGTGTTAAGAAGATTAGCTTTTTATTGCCACTAACGTTAATATTGTTATCCTTTTACTTTTGAGCACAGGTTTGGGCAGGTCTGGGCAGTATTGACAAGTGAATATTTCTATTTTTGTTTACATTATGTCGATAGCAATATTCAGGCAATGATTAAACAGTGCATCAGGACTGTGCTAAAATCTACCTGAAAATGTCTTGATTAGGGTTCAAGGATCACAAAAGCGTTAGTAAACCATAAAATTAACCACTTAAGGTCAGAAATATTACTTTATACAATAGACAGTTTTGTTAGTTATATTTTTAATCAGATCTTTTTGCTGCCACATTTTAACTATAGATTATATACTTGATTTTCTAATTTTGCATATCCAGAACAACAATTACGGTATTATCCATTTTTCGAAATATCTCTCATCTATAGGTTGAAAAGAATGATTATATTAAATTTCAAAATTTCTCAGACAGCATTTTTTTATCTGTTCAATTAAATGAAAAGCATTAAATGTAATTATGCAAAAATATAACTTTTTTAAGAAAAGGTCAAATTAAGGATGTGTTTTTTTTGCTGTAGCGCATCTTAATTAAGCTCTGGGCATGACACAGTGGCGTTTATTTATTTTCCCCTCTGTGGTGGCGTCTCCAGTGTCACCATGTTCATTACTGTGTCAGAGTATATGTAAAGCCATAGAGGCGGCTGTTATTAGTGTAAAAAGGGTAGAGAGTGAAAGACTGGTGCAAAAGCTAGTCCCCTCTCCCAGTAATGACGCTGCTATTTATAGGCCCCTATTTCATTAGCTCTAGTGTTTCAGGGAAGACTTTTTCTCATGGGACAATAGACAGCATGATGTTCATTTACTCTGTACATATTACTTTAGGACAGATAACTGACCTATAGTTAGGGGCTGCAGTGGAAACAAGTACACTGGTATTCTGTTTCTAAATAATATGCACTCCAACAGGTGATATGCCCTCTTCTGCATTGGACATCATCAGTAGTTAAAATGAACATAGACACTTTGAGTCTAAACAATAGCTGTACCATAAGATTGTCTCTTCAAATAGAGCACATGAGAATCCACACTGTTTCTTCCTCATTTACAAGCCTTGAAAATGAAGCCCCTCTCCCCCATTGTTCCATATGCCATTGTTCCACATGTTTCATACATTACAATGATATATTGAAGGCAGAAATGGGAAAAAGACTGCAATGCAATGAAATTTTAATCAGCGTCTTCTGCTGCTTTA
The DNA here is from genome assembly GCA_029959045.1 of Taenioides sp. WSHXM2023. NCBI lineage: Eukaryota > Metazoa > Chordata > Actinopteri > Gobiiformes > Gobiidae > Taenioides > Taenioides sp. WSHXM2023. Next base: position 14,179,737 of record CM057089.1, read on the forward strand.
ATAAGGCAAATAATTCTTATTGGCTGCCGCTGTGTTAAGATTTCTAATATTTAATTCATAACAAACCTTGCATTATTCTGCTTTTGCCCTAAGACAAGCTTCTCTCTGCCGCTGTGCCAGAAGCCAACCAGGAACCGCACACTGAGCACTTTTCTTGATCTGTTATGGTGAGGTACATTCTTTATTGATGCCGTCCTTGTATGCATTTTTTATTTTAATTGTAGTAGAGAAGGGGAATAGATGCATGCAGTGGGCATAGATGTACTTGAGAATTGTAACTTCAAATGAATTTTACTCTAGTAAAAGTTTAAAGTAGTTATTATTAAGTACAAGACAGATTATGTGAACAAACTATGATAGGTATTTGCTGTGTTTTCAGTTTTATTACTAAAGATAACTAAATTATTTTATTCCATAAAGTGTAGTAAATATAACTCTTTACTAGCCCCTTTGTGTGATAAGGTCAGTCAGTGTGACCCCTATTATAAAAACCTTATATTTTCCTAAGTTGCTTTAGCTGCTTTTCTAAGTCATGGAAAGATGGCGATGGGCCAGTGGTGAGGTGCTGTCTCATGTTACAGTGAACCATTGGACTTTGTTTTTGTCTCTCTTGCTCAAACGGCTTAATTGGTGTCAGAGCCCCAGGGAGAGAGGCCTGAAACGCAGCCACGCCGCTCCTGTCTTCCCTCAAAAACCAGGAGGAACGGCCGGCGTCTGCTGGTGAATGAGCACTAAGCTGTGGCGTAACAATACCCGATGATGTTTGGGATGACAGAAATTAATATGCGCTTGCTCCCAGAAAAGCTATGATTAATGACGGCAAGCAGGGGAATGCTGTCCCTCCTTTTAGTTCTCTTTGATGGGGAGTGAAAAGCAAAAAAAAAAAAAAAAGCTGGTTCTCCTTTCTTTAGAAAGTGGAGGTCATCCAGAGTACATTACTGCTATTCTTCTCTTGGTTTTTCCTGCAGCACGTGTCAGGAGCGGACTGAGAGCTTGTAATGAATTTTGGAATGATTCACTAACACGGTGAGCACTAGTCTATTGTCCAGTGGCGCGCAGCCCAGAGACACATTTGAGTATGTTTTAGTGAAAAAAAACATTGTGCATTTCAAGTGTTGCTTTCACTCTTGTCTTCTCTATGAAACGTGATATTTCCACATTGATCCTGAGCCAAATGCGAACAAAATGGTGGTGTGCTGTTGCCATGATAATGATCTGTATGTGTTGTGTCCTAGGAGGAGACGCATGAATATTTAATTGTGTCTGCTGGAGAGATCCCCAGACCCTTCTGTTCATTTCTTACTTTCTCTCTAATGCCTTTCCACACTCACAGGTACTCCCTCTCTAAAGTAATGGAGAATTAAAGCGCGCATTAAAATCCTACAAATAGCAATGTAAGGGATTTTCCTTATAAGGACATTTGTCTCGGCAACAACGCCACATTTAAATGGCGAGTTTTGACAAGGGGCATTCTGCTGACACAGTGCACCTCGTCTCACGTTTGCTCCTCAAATAAGCATTTCCTCTGTCAGGGTGATTGATATGTATTAGGCATGCACTTTTTTACATCACAGGGGCTTGGGAAGATGATGCAAGTGCACGGATATGAGTTTTAAACACTGAATGCGTCCTCCTCCCTCTCTCCTCTCTCTCCTATATTGATCTATTTGTGTTGCTGGAGTGGCAGGTGCTATACGGAGACTGTGTCAGCTTTGATTGTTTGTGTCAGGGATCCAAGCCGACGCAGAGCTCTCTCACTGTTCATCACTGCTCCTGCTTTCTTCTGATGAATGGCAGAGAGCCGCACACATCCGCTAAAACTCACCATGAATCAGCCATGGCCTCCTCCCTTTGTTTATATATACTTGTACCTGTTTGTATGTGTGTCAGGACCAGTTAAGGACAGGCGTTTCTTATGGAGGTGTTTGAAAAAGTTTATACTGCCAGATTTTAGGGATGTGGCAATCCTAACCTTTTTTGATTTTGTGATTTAACTTACATTACAAAATGATTAAGTCTTCCTTATATTTCATTAACAAAATAACAGAATATTTCATGAAAGGATCTATTACTTGTGTTAGGGCTGGCCTCATTTGATCAATAATAATTTTTGATACAATATTATTAAAAGCAAATACAAATACCAATATTAATTTCCTACACATAATGCAGACTTTTAATAATTGCCATTTAAAACAAAAACATTGTCACATTTCTTACTTCATAGTCGCCATTCAAATGCTTTTACTGAGAGAGGATTGGCTGTGAACCTCTCCATTAAAAAGATCCAAGGACTGAATCTCTCTCTTGATTACTGCACACTTTTACTGTATGGACACCTACTCTGACTTCGACTCTACATACTTAAAACTCAAGTCAATCTTTTTATCTTGTAATTCTATGAAATATTGAAGACCAGCTGAAATAGTGTAGGGTGTAACTTGTACTATGTGTTGGCAGGCTCTCTTGTATGGCTCTAAAGGTGAGCAGACTGGGAGCTCTGTATGCGGATCACGGCATCTCTCTCGCGGGCGTCCAAAGGGGAGCGTGGAGTGGCACAGTTAATTTATTTAATGACTGAGCTTCTTCTATCTTCCCAGCCCTGATTAGGATCCATGCTTGATGAAGGCAGCGATACGGGAATGTACTCTGCCCCTAGGCATTCGTGCATATAAGCTCATGACTTTTTTTTTTTACTTCAAAAAGTTAAGTATTTAATTTTTATTTTATTTTATTCCAAATTTAACATAAATTACTTACAGTATTGTTTTGTTTTTTCATAATACTAAAATACAGGATTTTGATCCCAACACACAAGGTAGTAAAACTAACTACAACCACAGTTCATCATTGTGCAACTATTTGGCAGGCAATTTTTGTAACATTTTGTTTTATTCCTGCCGGTTACTTTCCCAAAAAATTTTGTATATTGTATCTTAATTTTTGACGTAATGCTCCATCAAATGTATATTTTTTATTATGTATTGCAAAGAAGTGCTGCATACCATTTGTCTGGAAATACCCTAATTTATTGATGAACAAAGTAAAGCGTGACCATTTCCAGTCGTACTACAGATACAAATGCTCTGATTAAAGGCGGGAGTGGTGTGATGAAGACAGAGTACTGTGTATGTGTGTAAACGTGGGAAAGCCAAACAGTGTGTGGTGTCCCCGTGCCAGCGCAGGCCTGTCAGCATCAGGGGGCTGCAGTTGTAAAAATCCTGACCTTCCTCTCTGCCAGCATCCCCCCCTCTCTCTCTCACACACTCTCTCCTCCTCTCTCTCCAAGCCAGAGTGCTGCCCGTACACCCAGAGTCCGCTGTGGGAGGGAACACAAACACACTAAGAAGGACAGGCAGTGGAAAAAATGCTGTAATTGCGAGGGAGGCAGTAGTAGTAGTACTTGGAAGGGGTGCGGGGTAGGTTGAAGTAATGAAATACTTCTTGGAGCTATCATGACTGAGGAGCGAGGGAGAGAAAAGGAGGGAAAAAACACTCCTCTTTGGCTTGTAACATTTCCACGAGCCATCATCAGTAATGCCGCCGCAGCCTCACAAACCAGAAATTATTTCTTCAGGCGTCGCTGTCAAGTGTTATTCAAATAACACCGGGCTCACATTTGAATAACAGCCGACATTTTGAATTAATTAATCAGACAAGATAGTCTGGGCCTTTTCTCATTAGTCTACAGGTCAGGCTGGCAAAGATATATGCGCCGGTGATGATATACTTGTCTTTAATAGTGATTTATGGAGATTTTGGATTGTACTCGATTTGTCAAAGGCCCCGCAAGCTGAAAAATAGGACAGTGCATATTTCATTACCTAATCTTTGATACACTCTGTGATGCTAAAAGATACAGCAGTGTTGTGGAGATGCAGTGGCTCCCCTAGTGCACACGGACATTTAATCTCCTCACATAGACCTCTTCCCATTTCACTTTTCCTACGCAATTAAGCCGCGGCTGTAAATGATAAGTGTGTGGTCGTTTAATTATCATGGTGTAAAAATAGAGTTCCTGTCTTTGAGAGGATTCCATTAACTCACTCAATACCCATGTCACACAGGAGACGACATGCTTTGGTTTGGTATTTACACACACTTACTTTGGGCTGGACTTGTAAAAGTGATACTTTATGTTTACGTGGTTGGTCATGCAGGTGTAAATAGGAGTCGCTGTAAATATTAGCATGCTGTCACCTCTTCTCATTACTGTCACCTCTTCTCATTACTAACTCACACACTTTATTTGAATACATTTATTAATTACCTAAAGAAGGCGGCTCACACATGGTTTTGCACTTTTGTGAGTCTATGCATATTTCCTGTATCTTCTGTCAGAAGGCTGTTGCCATTCTGGTGAGCAGCCCACACAAAATGCACCAACACCGCTGTGACAAAACATTCAAATAAATTGCTGTCAGTGGTGCCGAAACACCAAGTGCAGCGATTTCTATCTGACATGTGGAAGCCCCAGACATGCAGTCCTGACAAGTAACGCGCGCGGCACCTGTGAGAGACGCGCGATAAAAATCAGGATCCGCCTGATCCCCAGCATAACAATACCTATCATTATTTGATATTATTACTCTTCTTTAAGAGAGAGCTCAAGATGGGCAGATAGTGTGCTGTGAGTGTGCAGGCTTTTAAAAAGGCTGGAAAATAAATGACCTGCTTTAGCATAGCTACACTTTATTTATATATTTCATAAATGATTCATCCACTCGCCATATCAACAAGTATGGGCTTATATGCAATGTGATGTAATGGACGTAGTCACAAACATCACAGCTTAAAGAATAAACTCACCCTGTTTAAAAATGTAAAAGGAAATATAATGTTGTATTTCAGTAAATTAACATATTTGAATTTTTAGTTGTTGTAATTATTTTTGATGTGTATAGCCACCTATTCATGTAATATATTACAGGAATTCTATAGGAATAATTTATTATATGACTACAATATCTATTATTAATTAAACTTTTCATTATATTTGAAAACACTGAAACTGCTAAATGCTTGAAATATTAAGTTAGCTTTTCTGTGTATCATTATATTCCTTGTATTTTATGTAAGCAAATATATTAAAATACATTTTTTGTTGCTTATCTGGAATACAATCATAGACTCTTGATTTTCAAAGCTGGGAGAAAAATAACAGCAAAGTGAGTCCCATTTCACTTATTTTCATTCCAAAACATAATTGACTGAAAAATCAATTTAAGTGGTAAAAATGGCTTTTAGAAAGACAAAAGGCTCGAAATGGGACACATCATCCATTCTGTGGCGCATTGTTTTTTCCCTCCCTTATAGGTTACTAATGAGGAATCGGCCCTCATTATGATTTTAAGGATGAGAGAGGAAAGCTTTTAATTAATGATATGTAAATGGTTCTGAATTGATTATGTTAGAATATCAAGAGAGATGGGTAGAAGCTGTGGTGTAATATATTTTAATTAAGAATTAATTAAAAATGATGGCAATTTAAGAACCTTGCACAAAATGGAAGAATTTATTCTCTGTCACCAGTGAATCAACCATGGACTAAATAAACAGGTTGAATTTGTATGTATTTAGACTGTCAGAAAGAATTATCTGGGAAATTAAAAAATATAGTGGCATGTTGTTGGTGGGCCACAGGCTGGCTACTGCGGGGTTAATGGTGATATATCTCATTCTTAATTCATGAGTTGTTCCTGGCCTGTGTTCGGTGGATCAATACACTGTGTTTCCTTTTTGAATCCTGTGTCTGCAATTAGATTTGTAACATAAAACACAATTATGACCAGCCCACGAATGCTCCTTTTTATCACTTGTGGCAACTCTGCTCAAGATGTGAGTTTGTTTATGAGTTAAAAAGATTTGTGTGAATAAAATAAGTTGTGACGAGACATGGACTCTAGTTAACCTTTTAATTGCTATCTGTTTTCTTTCATTTGTTCTTCAAGGCCAGAGGAAAGCTGGAGATGTTGGCTGCATTAAGTGCATGTGCTGCTATTAAAGCTGGAGAGGTCTTTGTTTTGTGCTAACGGTGGCATGCATGCTTGGTGCTAAACTCGGCGATCAATGGCAAAGCGGCTGCTATCACACAGTGGGAGCAGGCGTAGCTCAGGGGGGAGGGAGCGGGGGGTCCCTGGTGGTTCATTTTGATTGGAGCGCAGAGTTTTGTGTTGAAAGGCGAGGGAGAGACAGGCTGTTGGAAGTAAATCCCCGCGGATCAGTTAGAGCTTTGCTACCAAAACACCTTGATATTCCTGGGAACATTTGCTTAGGAAGAGAATGAATTTAAATAAATATGCTACGAAAGCGTGCCATGATCTAAAGCGCTTCTGAAGGTTTGTGTGTTCACAGAAAGCACTGCATATCTAAGGCTGGAAATTAATTTACAATACACATTCTGAATCAGGGTAAATTGCTGCAGCATAAAAATGGAAAATCAATGTTGCTGTATTTTATCAATAACTGACTGCATGTATCCTAGGAGCGTTTTCTTTAGCACATAAAATGCATCGTAGAAGAAAGGGGGCGAGAGAGAGATTACACTAAAGGTGTGGAGTAGACAGGGCAGTGTACAGGAGAGCTTTATATGCTAAGCAATGTGTTAGAGCAGGGAGGATGTGCTGCTTAGATGGAGGGAGTGTTGAATGGGTTATTAGCCCGAGCCCCCCTCTCATACCAGGTCAATTCTAAAGGCATCACTTCACTATACAGTGTGCAACATAGACACATACACAGGACACTCGGGGACAGGCCGTGTGCATGCATGCATATATATATAGTCAATGCACACCCATGGCTGGCAGCGGAGCGTCTTTTTGACACCTGCAACTAGTTGCAATACATCACTGTCAGGATCGCTTTCTCCACCTATCCGCATTTGCACGTTAGTTATCCATGGAGGCCTTCGTCAAAAAGTTGAGCAGACTTGACGTGAGCACTCTCGTGGGAACAGGAAAGGTGAAGTTGTGGTGGGAGGTGTTATGGTGGGTGTCACCACTGAGAGTGTGCTCTGCAACCAACAGCATCCTTAATGGCAACTGAAGAGAGAAATCATGATTATATTAAATCATACGAATATTATACGACTGGCTCCATAATACGAGTATTATGGAGCCAGTCAATGATGACTCTTAATTTTTTAACATTGCTATAGTGCTCCATATTGTGTATTGTCTTTATATGTGAATGCCTTACTGGAACACTGTAATTACATGTTAATATTACTGTATGCCTGCACATATACTGTATGGCCCTTCCTGTGTGAGCTAAGTGCTAGTTGAGTGGACTTTACCAGTGGCTGTGCTCCTGGTTAGCAGCAGTACACTGGTGGTGTCCAGAGAGGAGTGAGGTAGAAGCAGGGTGGGGGTGGAGGGGTCAGCGTCTGAGCGGCTGATGGGAGCCAGAACATGAAACAATGCCGGGGGAACGTCTGGTGGGTTCGCTGCACAGAATTACAAGCGAGGGAGCAGGCCTGCTGAGGCAATTACAGCTTAATGGGGTCATTTGGAAGGCAATTGCCAGGGGTTAATGTAGTATGGAGAGATGAGGTGAGATTGAAGTGAAATTTTTGGCTAGAAAATGTGTTCAAATGAAAAGGGAGCAGGCAGAAGAGTTGCACTGTGATGCGGTGGGAGGTTGATTAGGGGAACTGGAATGTGGGCTTTGGCTGCCACACGTACACAAGCGGAGCACTGCTATGGACAGTACTGAGGCCAACCAAAAAAATCCATGCAGGAATATTATGTATTTTTCCCCTCTTTTTAGCACATATCCATCTATTTTGACAGCTAATTTCTGAATCCCACAGAAGACTACATTTATATTTTGAACCTACACACTAATGCTTTCTTCTTCCCTAAATGTTACAAAGGAGAACATATCAAAGAAACTAGAAGGCACCTCTGAGCACGGGGATCAAAAGGCTCATTATGTGCTGTTACGTTAGCCAGTTCATTACCTTAATTGCCCAACATAATCCTGTGATGGCGGGGGGTACTGTAGCTTTGGGAAAGAACAGTTGCCAGGACCGGAGAGTGTGGGTCTCTTCTCCTTCTGATCCCTCCCTGATCTGTAACACACAAACCGATCTCGCCAACGCCAAACTTTGATCAAAGCTGCAATTTATTTCAGGTCAGCCCTGCGAGCTCCCCAGGTATTTGTATTTTGCGACTAAGCGGACTGCCCAGGTTACTATATGAAAAGATATTAGTGACCAGTAGACAACAATAGCATCACTGACTTCCCATGTCTTAAGCATTTTTACACGATTATGCAGGAGGTCATATGTGCTCAGAGCAGACTCACTGTATTGCTGTCTCTCTCTCCCTGCATCGTCTGTGAAGCCTGCCCCTCCTCTCCTCTCCCCTCTACACAGGATTTTGGCCAGCAGCCGGCCACTTCAGCGAGGCACATTTTCCCAGGCTCCCTAAAGGCTATTTTAGCAGGATTCCCATTAGGTCTTTAGTCATTACCAATGTTCCAAATCATTTACAGAAGAATCTATTTACTTTATGTGGTAATGGATTCATTTGACAGGACTTGGTTGAGAGAAATTTGGTGTTTAACGTCTTCTCAGTTGGATCTGTATGCGTGTTTGCTACATTTATTTTAAGTGATTATTAAGTGCGTATTGACAGACTCTGTGTTTTTTCTAATTATTACTTAGTCTGGTGGAATAGTACCTGTGGTAAATACCAGAATGAGTTCATCAACCCCGAACATTCTATTCAGAATGCAGAGACAATTTATGCACAAGGAAGGCATTTTTATGATAGATCAAACATGGATTTAATAAAATAGATATGTCATCTATTTTTTTTAGTCTAATCATAACTATTGTGGGAAGTTTTGGCTCTTGTTCACATTATGGTTGCTAGGTAGGTAGCTATGGAATTATGTTTATGTCACAGCTGCTGCCCATGTCCAACCAGGAAGTAAAATAATAAACTTCAACAGCATTGCAAAAGTAGAAAAAAATAGTAAAATATAATGATGCGTAGTCTAACTGTCATATGCACTTTAAACCAGCCCTCTTCATGTACTACAGTGCAGGCAGAGTACAGCAGTGTGTATGAGCTGCAGGAAAATCAAGTGTGATGCAAGCGTGTTGTCATTTTGGAGTGACAAATAGACAGTGGCAGAGCGTCAGAGCGAGGGGAGAGAGCAGAATGGTGTCACTGACAAACTGCAGCGACCTTTGGGTCCTTTGGCCTCCAGAGTGTCAGCTGCCACTGTTTACCTCAGGTCAGCAGCAGTGTGAACAGGCCCGGCCCCTGTGGAGAGAAGCTGTGCGCCCATCCAAATCAATATCATAACAAGACCTTATATCTTACTGAATGCATGTTTGTCTTTATGTCCGCAGGTGGGCAGTAAATAATTACAATTATTCATATTGTAGTACTTGTCAAAACGTAAAACATACGTAAAACATACCCAGTCTCCAGCTAGATACTGCTAACCACAATTTTGGTTCAAGATATGGGAATGGCTGTGAGTGCCACGTTGTGATGGCACACTGCATGTTGCTGACAGGTGACCCAGACGGATGAGTCAAATGCAGTGGGCCTCACAACGGGCACCATAAAGTAGGATTGTTAAAAGTATTGAAAATTAGGTATTATTGGTATTGAGTATTTAAGGATAAATTACTTAAAGATTGTATAGAGGATTTTCTAAGGAATGAAAAATCCAGTGACACTTTGGCCTTTTTCAAATGTTGCGCATGTGTGAAAGTAGAAATGCCTCCTTCCGCCTCCTCCTTACGCTTATGCTGTTTGTTTACAGACAGTGCACATTCAGAATCGCTGTTACTGCTGTAACTATACTGTACATTTTCAAATGATAAGCAGAAGTTTCCTGTCCAGAAGTGATTTAGCAACCAACACATCAGTCTTTAGACCCTCTGCTTCAGTGCGCGCCATCGCTGGAAGGAATCTCCGAGAATCACCTTAGTTTAGTTTTGCTAATTTTCCCCTTCTCTTCTTCTTTCAGTGACCTCAAAAACTGACTTTCTTTTGTGGTTAACTGGTATCGCAACAAACTTTGTGCTAACTGCGAGGAAACTACAGTTTGAAAAAGCCGCTAAGAACCGCTGCGTTGGTTGAGTAAACAGCGTCTTGTGTCTGTAGAATGCATGAGAGACAAATGTAAACCACATAACCCAGTGCACCAGCAAGTCAGTCACATTAGAAGCAAAGAGAGTTTGATTGACAATCTAACAGCCAATAGATAATGAGGTAGCCTCGTTATCAATTCCCTAATGTTTATCTGGCCCCACCATGTCCACAGTTAATGGATTTTCATTTTTTATTTTTTTTGGTCATCATAATTACAAGGCTGCTGGATCTCTATAAGGCTATCATTGACAATTTGAAAAAAAAAAAAACATTCAACACTTAATATCAAAATAAAAATTTTAGTATTGTGACAACACTACTACAAAATCTATCTAGCCTTCTAAACCTAAAGCTCAACCTTCTAAACCTAAAGCTCAACTGTGAAACTACCTGTGTAATTTAAAGACAATAGTGTCTTTATCGTAGTTACATTATATGGCAATGTGAAGTGCAGTCTTCCTTTTTAGTGAAGAGGAACTTGTTTATAGTGGTGAATGTACATAGTGCATATTTGCTAGGTCTTAAATTGTGGTTCATAAAACAGATGCAATGCAGCAGTATAGTGGGAGCCTGGTGCGTGGCTTGCAAGCACTTCTCATTCCCCTATTTCATGTCACCAAAGCATCCCATCAAAGCCCTGCATCCTTCCTGATGTAAGGTAGAAAAAAAATCAATGGCGCAATCTTTTCTTTTTGCCTCCTCCAATCCGTAATTGAAATGGAAAATCAAATGAACGGCAAGCAGATAATTGTTTTATCAATATTCCCTGCTTGCCCTACAAGGGTCAGTGCAGAATGATCATGAGTCGGGGATATGACGAGGACAAAATGTGAAATTGAACAGCTAGGAGGCAATAAATCAGCCCTGACAACTAAGAGTGACCAGCATGTAGCTGCAGCAGGCAGCTCTCCCTTCACACCACGTCCGAAAGCTGTCCACACTAAATAGGGAATATTCATCTCGTTATTGTTGCACTTAATATTGCTATCAAATTTTTTTCTAATAGTCCAGACGGGAAGTCAAGGTCATGGGGGCTATTATTGTTGTCATTGTTAGTCTGTGATATTGAGACTATAATAGAGGGCATAGCTATCGGCCAAGGAAAAGCAAGCAAGGCATTTAGCCGTTTGCAAGACATGTTTGTACCAATATTACTAAAATTATACAAATGAAACTTTAAATTACTACCTTTGTTGTAATGATTTTGTGGTATATAAAAATTACGAAACAAGTACTAAAAGACTAAATACAGTTCAAAGGTGCACTAAATATATTTTCTGGTTTCTGTTTGTCTCCATATGTATCTGGTGTCTTTGCCTGTAATGTTCCACAGTATAGCATTAAGCATATAAGTCTAGAATTATATTAAATTACAGGTGTTCTTATTGCTCAAAAATACTTTGCAAAACATGCATTGTAACTTGTGAATGAGGCTGCCCCTCCACAGATTTGACCTGTAACATTACCTCAGCTAGCCGTCAAGTTTAATGCAATACTGTGGAACATTCTTGGCAAAGCAATAACATCTCCATGGAGACAAACAGGGCAGAAAAGTTACATAGTGCACCTTTAATTGAGCCCTGTATTTCTTGTAATAACTGCAAATAAAACTGTTCCTTGACAATGGACAACCTAAACCACGTGGCGTCCCTCTCCATCTGCCTCATCCGGTCACGGAGCATTGACAAAAATATGAAATTGATTTGGTTGAAGGGTGTTAAGGAGCCGACAGGAGAATGTCACAAACAATGAATGGTCAAAGCTTTGAGGAAAATCAATGACAGAGGTTGGAGTCTATAGTGATACTTGGCTGTGTTACACCGGTCCTGGAAAAAGAGCTGTCTTTAGGTATTTCCGCTGTGTGAACAAGCAGAGTTTGATGAAGTGTGAATTTAAGACATAAGAGATATATATATGTTTAAGTTTATAGACGTCAGCATTATTAGGTTAATAGATAATTGTGATTATTCAGGTTATAGTGTAATAGTAACATAAAAATTATAGAAATAGAAAGCAAAACATATGTCTTTATCTAGCTATCCATGTCAAATTACCTTTATTTTACATTTCATAAAGCTGCTCATTCTAGATGAATGGTTATCTTTTAGACAGTATTAACTGAAGAAAATTTAGGATTTCAACGTTGTTATATTAATGTTAGTCTTACCTCTGAAATTTAATATTGTGGCATTCCTAACTGACTTTATGGACAAAGTTATATAATTGTAGCAAAACTGTGCACATAGTAGATTAAATACATTTAGCATATATGTTTTGATCTCACTCCATTCACCATTCTTGGGACTAACACGTATCTGGCTTGATCTGTAATCAGTAAAATGAAGGCACACAATTGGCAGTGTCTTTCAAGTGGACAGCACAATGAAAATCCCCCCTACTTTGTTGGGATTGCAGTTGTAGGCTTTGCACCATATGCTACTTTCCTCTTTAGCTGGGATTATGCCATCATTATTGCTGATAAAAGCTGTTTACTGCCTTGGCTCTAAATCGATGCTTGGGGCGCTCTGAAACTGGCATTCCCTCTCCAGAAGAGTTCACTCCATGCCAGCTGCTCAGGATTCAACCCCTTTGTTTAAGATTAGCCTCTGTTTCTGCTCCCCTATATTCCTCCTATTTCAACACATGTTCACAATTATTTTACATTAACATCTGATTGATTTGATTGATAAAGTTCTGTCTCCACTGAAAACCCAATAGTGCCTTGTAAGTACCCAATTTAGCTATGCATACATGGTTATAAATTACTTTTGTGGTAACTCAGAAATTATTTTTGATATTGACAAATAATATTGATATTTTGATTACGCAATTCTATTTTCAACTACATTAAAGCAGCACTATGTTCCTTTTTGGTTGCTATGTGATGTAATTGCTTTGTCTGGTATGTTTGATAATATGTCTATCTTTATGGAGAGCAAGTGATGATATAAATGCCATATTGTGGAACAATCAAAGGCAAAACAATAACATTTCCATGTGACATGGTGGCCGATTCTCTACCTGAAAAGTTACATAGTGCTTCTTTAAATTCTACAAATACAGAGTAAATTAAAAAGTAGATTGCTTACTGTAGTGATTACAGATAACTTCACAAACTGTGAATACAAGCATAAGGGAATTAGTTAACACAATTGTTTTGCATTGCCTTTTGCATTGTAGGACTTAATCTCTACATATAGACGAGGTGCTGGTCAGGCCACAACCTTCATTCTGTGAGGCTGTGAATTGGGAGTGTTCTCCTATACCTTTCTACAGGGTTACCAATCAATAGTATAATCAGTCAGTGCGGATCGGGCTCGACAGCTGTGTTAAGATAACAACTGGTTCTCATGACTATAGAAGCCCCTGTGACCTTGTGTGCCTCAAATTAATAATGTAAAATCAACAGCAGACAAGCACCCCCCGGTTCCCATGCAGACAATGATGAACAGCCCTTTTGCCTCGACATCAAAAGCCACTCAGACTAAAGTCATGTTTCAAGGCATACTCTATAATGTCACAGTTTTTTTTTTTTTCTTCTTACTCGGCTCCATGTCTCTTAAATAATGTCTCTCACTCTTCCACTACAGCTCCCCAGTACCCAGGGAAATCAGCCTGATCAATATTTCCCATTTTAGAGGAGCACCAGCAAACATTCGCACCAGATTTACTGTAGCTCTCCACTAGACTTTAATCAAGCCATAATTTAGACCCAAACAAAGAACAAACACTTATTTTGTCAACATTTGGTCCTTGGTTGAGTTTACTACCATCCAGTTGTGAGATTTTGACCTATCTATTTGTCTGTCTATCTTTTCATCTACAGCACAAATGGCGTGTGTGTCAGTGTTCATGCCAGTGCGCACATGCATTCATAATGACTTCACAGGGCATAAATCAGAACATGCTATCTCAGTGCTTCTTTATATTGGTCAAGGGCCATTGAGCAAAACAGCTTGATGCACCCGTAACCATTTCAGTGGTGGCGGGAAGGGAGAAGAGTGCTGACGCCGGGACACGCAGACCTCTCCAGTGGGCTCCTTCACCTATGTCATGTTTTTGTGATAAGCTCAAGTATTATTGATAGACTCAAAATAGTGCTCAACTAGCAAGCCTTTGTTTTGGTAGTTTCTGTCTCTTGTACAGAAATCTATTTTGCATATTTCAGCACACATTTGATTTCATCAGTATAGTCCCCTTGTCTTCTCTGTCCAAAAGTTCAAAAAGCTAAAAACAAAGTTCATTGTAGTTCAGTTCAGCTGTGAAAAAGACAACAAACCTTAATTTTTTTTAATTTTTGAAATAAATTTGATTTCGGGGGGGTCCAAACTATGGCCCGAAGACCAAATGCATCCCTCATACCAGTTTTTGCTTACTTTTTTTTTTTTTTTTAACCTCAGACAAAAACACTTTTGTCAGAATTTTCATGGTACAAGTACATGCAATGTATTGGTTGTGAGCATATAATGCAGATCATTTTGTAATCATAATCACTAATTGGCCCAACCTCCTAACATGAGCCATAGACTAAAACAGTGAGGAGGTGCAGTGCATCTCTCCATTTTACGAGTGTGATAAGTGGGTGACCAGTGCAGAGCTGCAGGCTGCTGTTGACTGCTCCCGGTGGCAGGTGGTGACAGAGCATGTGTGGTCCCCATCACAGGTGTGTGCAATTAGCCTGACAGCCAGTCCACAATGGGCCTGAAATAAGACCCTCACTGTTTATGTGTTTGGGGGCCCGGCCTGGTGCATGTGAAAACGAGTTAACAATAATATAAACCGCTGAGGTGTGGCTGCATCAGTGACAATCAGTGTGTTAGGAGATGTGCATAGTGAGATCCAACCTGCACTTGGCTGTGTGTCGTTTACGCAGCCTTCTGTGATGGCTATGGACTTGGAAGAGAAGAGAGGGTAATGTATCGGAAAATATCCCTTTCAGCACCTCGCCATTACTTGTCATAGGTCAGGCTTAAAATGTAGCTTGATACAGTTATTAACTCTAATCTGGGCATAAACACAAATCCTCAAGCACCAGCCCAATTAATAATTTGCATAATTAACATGCATTTTAAATAGCGGCTGCACTTGTCGTTGCCAAAGCGAGGCGGAGGGTAATTAGGGCTAACGGAACAGCGCCTAGGGCCCTTACCCGCGGACGTGCTGCACTGTTTCCAGCCCAGGGATTGACAACTACGAGACAGCCTCTCTCAGCTTAGAGCGAAAACCCCTTTGACAGAATTAATAGTTGACAAACTGCTCCTAAAGCCCTGGCATTGTTTCTGTCAGTTGTTTGGTTTGATGTCACTGTTAGACATTATAAATCAATAGTGTCAGGATTTACTAATGTTTATAGCCAGCCATGCTTTATTATTTCATGTGAC
This sequence comes from Taenioides sp. WSHXM2023, assembly GCA_029959045.1. NCBI lineage: Eukaryota > Metazoa > Chordata > Actinopteri > Gobiiformes > Gobiidae > Taenioides > Taenioides sp. WSHXM2023. The sequence goes on from CM057089.1 coordinate 14,195,236, forward strand.
TGTCATGAACAAACAGTATTTATCATAGCTGTCTATAAATTACTGCAGACAGACTGTTGGTTTACCCAAACCTACTCTGCTCTTACAGCCGCCATTCCAACGTCCAAATACATATTCAGGGTAATTTATTTTCCCAGCCGTAGGCCCACATTAACCCTATGCTTTCACGCTGTCCTCGGAGACTTATTGTGACTTGATTGCTCCGCCTTGGCAGATGCCCTATCACATCAAACAAACTGATCAAAGCTAGCATCTATGTTGAAAATGGATCATATTTTTTCAGCTATGAGTCAATTTGTTTCAGATGGATGAAAATGTGGATAAAGCTCCTTTGACATGTTTCAAGACAGCAATCTTCCTCGATGGGTAACTGTAATCTAAACAAATGGGGTTCAAAAGGAAGTGCTCTTGTGCTATTCCCAAGCCTGGATAAATGTGCTGCCTTTTCACGACCACCCTGTCACATGTATTTTAATAAATCTGTCATAGCACTGGAAAATAAAAAAATTAAAATGTTTTAGAGAAATACAAATACAGTGAATAGATATGGTTGCCTTTCATTGTAACCAAATGGTCTTAACATTTACTTAAGTGCCACACTCATCAAAAACAATTAAAATCACAGCTTTTAAAGAGATGATGGATTGGTCAGCTTCAGCAGTGCTTTGTCAACTCGACCAGCACAATAGCAGCCAGTGATTGATGCTATCTTGTAACATTACTTCCATTAACACATTAGTGTGTCTTGTTTACATTGTCCATCATAATGAATACATAGTGTAACAATGAGATATTATTGACCAATTGACTCTGCTTGCATATTTATGTGCACTGATGGTGGGAATGTCTGTTTTGGATAAATAATTAACAAAGCTCACTGCAAGCCGAATTCCATTTTAAATAAATTGTCTTGAATGTCTTTTCTAAGGCTGTTGGAAGATTTAGAGAAAAGAAGGAGCGAGCGAGCTGAGGCAGTCTTATTGATCAGCGGTGCCATCGACTATAAGGTCCACTTTCAGCAGGGAGGTCATTAGTTACTCCTGTGTGCTAATTCCTCCCTGGGTTGAGGCGTATCCGTTAGAATGCTAATTCACTACTATGATCTGACAGCTGGGGTAAAGAAAGGGCCACGCAGGCTGCAGTAGAGGCTCCGAGAGGGGAGGGAGGAGGGGCATAGCGTCAGCGCCCACGCTTGTGTTTGGGTAAAGGGGAGGTTTTCAGCACATAGAGGAGAGAGGGGAGCAGCACTGACCCCATGCTGTCTTTAGCCCCCAGCAGTAATGATGTAAAAGAAAGATGACATTTGGTGTCCACATTGAACTTGCATTTGCAGTCCACTTGAGAGGTCCAGTATGCGTGACCTACCTTGATTAAGCCTGGGGCTGCCTGGACACTAGCCTTTAGACTGAGACAAAAAGTGGACGATCGCAGGAGAAAGCTGAGCCTGTATAATTGGGCCAAGTAGAGCTGCGGGAGGCAGCCAGTCTGCGCGCTGCAGCCTTTTGTATATTCATGACCCCCCTGACTTGATTGATGGAAGGATAGCATTTGGTGACACTGTCATTTGCAAGTTGAAAAGGTAGTGCAGTGGCTGGAGCGGCGCTGTGGCTGTGTCTTAGAAGGGCCATGGAGAGGAGCCTCATTTCTATGCTGATGATATCCAGCCCCCTCGCATTTTCTTTGTCTCCCGGAGAAGGACATCTGCTGACAACACAGAGTTTAAAAAGAACCAAGTTGGAAATGAAAGAAAAGCCAAAGGAGCATGTGTGTGTTTAGCAGTGAAGACGCCTCTGCTTTAATCACTGCTAGGCTTTCTGATTTGATATCTCCTATTTAATTGTGTGGCACGTCCCAGAGAGGAACAGTAGCGGAAACAGATAGCAGGTTTTGGGCTATGAACCTTTGTCATCATTGAACAGAGTTTGTTTTGATATTGACATCAAAATAGTAAGGTATTTTAAAGACCTCTAATATCATTGTCTTAGGAAATGTTTTTGTTGACAGGGTTATAGTTTGTTTCAAGAATAACTGCTCTTTATAGAGGTATAGAGGTTGTTTACCCATATATCTAATGCAACACTCTTCATATAACTTGATTATTACCTTGAACCTTCAGGCTTTAAATAATGTGTGACACTTGTATGTAAAGGTAAATAACACTTTCAACACCTGGACTGTTGAAAGATATCTCAAGTTGTCCAAATATTTTTGAGTTCATCGTGCAACAAAGGACAGTTCAGGCAGAAACACCTCCTACCCCTTCCCCACAACAACACACTTATCAATTTATAGCTGCAGTGTGAAGCGTGTGCCTGCAACTCCCATCTTTGTATTTACACCAATTAGCACATAAAGTCTAATTACCAAGATCAAGGCAGCCGGGAGTCCATAAATGTGATACGATGCGCAGAAGCCAGTCAGCTAACACAGGAGAGAAGGTGACAAGAAATAGAGAAGTATCAATTAGCCATCAATAGCACGATGAGAGAAGAGCCGTGGTGCGAGTGCGGGGTGAGTGGGAGGGCAGGGGCAGCAAGGCTAAGATACAGACACACAGATAGACAGACACACAAGATACAGATACATAGCTATTGTTTATCAAAAAATATCAACAATAGGTACTGTATAAACAACACTTTAGACATTTTTATGAATGACCAATATACATTCATGAAAATGCAGGTAGAGTGATACTTCATCCTAAAATGTACGTTCTGATTTAATCGTGTTTTTTACGGTATTTACCACAGCAGTCAGTATAGCTATAAGTTTAGTTGCAGTATATAATTTATAATTGTTTATTATCATTACTAGTATTTGAAGTAACAGTTGTGGATATTTCTACACTCTATTGCCTACATTTACTTCTTTTTGGTAGATTCAGTATAGCGTGGCATAAGCCAAAGCACTCCAAAAATGTTAGGATCTTGTGCAAAACTATTTTGTAAATAGCAAATAATTTGTTCACTAATAAAACATTTGGTTGACTAAGATATCACTGACGATTAATCGACTAAAGGACTACAGTATTTTGAATCAACCGAAAATAGCACTAATAAGTACACTTCTGGACTAAGAATACCGCAGAGTTATTCCGTTCAAAAGGGTTGGAATTTAATTTCTAGTGCTGAATAGAACTGGTCAGAGATAAAGAGACCAATATCCTGCTTTAACTGGGTTGTAATACCTTAAAAGACACTCACGGTTGGAAAATATGGCATCACTAGGATTGCCCATACTTGGACCTTAGTCCACTAAATTGGACTTGATCAAAGACCGTAGCAGTAAAAAACTATGGCTGTGCACGTTAATCTGAGAAACACATAAAACAGAACTGGCTCAGCTCTATAAATTAAAGTGTGGTGCAGTAATGCTGATGAGGAGAATTCTGCCAGCGCTGGCCCCAGTCTCTGTGTATGAGGCTTGTTATCCGCCCGTCTTCATGTGGGATGCTGTTTCCCTGTGTAGTCTGGGTTGGCAGGATTACACAGGCCTTCCCAAAGAGGATGTTTATAAAGAATGTGGACAAGGCCTATTGATATAAATGTGTAAATAAGACACACTTGTTTTATGTGGGTTTAATGTTTTATCCAAGTTCAACATTTAGTTCACTTGTATTAAGGTTTTAGGTTTATCTTACATTTTTATTTAAACATTGAGTTACATGTATTTTGTATTGTGGTATTTTGTTGTAGAGTTTCAACAGTTTTACTTCATGAAACAAAATATGAAACATTTAGAAAGATGATGGAAGAAAAATCTCTAGCACACATCTCAATCTCTAAAATTAAACCAGTAGAATAAAAAGTAAACGTTCTAATATTTATGCATTTCTTTTGGTAAAGTACCTAAGTAAATTGTGTAAAAGTTTCCGGTTCCACCTCTAACTTGTGGAACATTTGCGATACACTGCCAAAGATTTAAGGCCTTATAAAAGTGTCTGCTGGTTAAATACTGTTTGCATACAACCCCTTGGAAGGCAATTCATACTCAGCAGATTTACATTACAGTCATTATTATGGTTTTATGAGGAGCAAGCTTGAGCCATTTCCCTAAAAAAGCCTGGGAATCATCAGCAAGCGTCTGCAAATGTAAATGTTTGCTTATTCTGCAGTCGCACAGTCAGTCGGACCACTTCTGCAAAGAGATAAAAGCTTTGGCTAACTGGAGTCAAGGGCCTATTCATATGACACTAAAGTGAGTTTCCTGACCATGTAGGACACTAGAATTAATTTCTTGCTATATCTTAGACACCTCATTTTATTATTGACAATTTGGTACTTAGTTAAATCCACCTGCATTCACTCTGAGCACGACTGAGGCTGGCTGGTAGAACAGGATGCTATAACTATTTCTCCAGATGGTCAGATCACATCACTATGTAGTTTACACCATTATTTCTGAAGACATTAAATTACTTTTGCCATATTTGAGCTGTAGGAAGTGCTACATACGGAGCAACAGTGAGTGCCAGAGACAAATAAGGCCTGAATTGATTCCTTCATCACCTGGATAGGGCTGTTGATTTTGGGTTAGACTTATGGTTGTTTTCCTAAGTGTGGCGTGGAGATTTGCTGGAGGGCTGGGTGATCGATTCAGCCGCCTGGAGCATCCTAGTGTGTTTATACATGGCTTGTATGGCAGCTTTCATAAGACATTTACCCCATGATTTGCGATGAGCTTATGTGTGAATAATTAATGGCAATTAATCCTTAATTACAGTAATTAGGCAAGTCACAGGAAATTAGGCTGCAGCTGGAGAAGCCCGTGCAGCCGAGGAAAAAAGGGAGACTCGGGCTGAGAGGAACGTGCTATTTAGCGACAGTGGAGCTACAGTGATTGTTGCTAGCGCTGGTTGCCAGCAAAGATAAGGATGTGGTGAGGCACAGATGCTGCTGGCCATAGAGATTGGTTACAATGGTCTGGATAGCACTAAATAAAGCTTACCCAATAAAAGATATAAGGCAACCTAGAAGTGTGGTTATAGCGCTCCAAATTACATGCTAAAAGGTGCTAACCCACTCTCAACAGGTCGTGACTGATGAGCTAATTGCATAATGCCTTGTTTTTCCTCCTTTTATAAAACTAGATTTACCTTATTGCTGCCCCTTAGGGTGAGCACTTTAGCCACCACTTCACTGTTAACTTTATGAATCTGACCCCAAGTCTCCACTAAAACACAGTGTAAGAAATACCTATTTGTACCTCTAATAAAATAATTAGGCTCCTTCGAATTATTAAAGGAAGGTACACAGGGCACACTTGTTTGGTTGCAGATTTTATTGTTTGGGTAATAGCCACGGAGAGATTAGGTAAAGAGCGAGCTGTAGAGAATAAAAAATGTCTTGTGGTGTCTGGTTGGGAGCTCATTTGTGCTATTCCATGCTTGCCTTGATGAATTTCCGCTTCTTTCTGCTCCTGTTGCTTTCAATTACATTCTTATTCACAATCCTAATTGATATGCCAGTCTCAGTAGATGAACCATGGGCTTTTTACAGTCTATTTTTCTATTCTTAGATCAACGTTTCTTCATGACAAAATGAGCCAGAGGATCCGGCACGTGTAGTCCAAAATGTGAATACTGTGGTCCATTTTTTTCAGTACTTCTGTAACAAAGAAACAAGGGAATTGTATGGATTCAAAGCACAAATACATGTTTTCACTATTTTGCTTTTTTCATGCATTTACAGCTTATGTTGACAACAAAAATGAGTAATAATAATCATAACAATAAAGCATAATGCAGCCTGAAATTACTAAGTCTTCCAGTATGTATTAAAATAGTGTCTTATTGAATTTTATTTAGTATCACAGATTGCTCTAAGATCCTATTTTGTTTTGAAATACCCCTTATAGAACATTTTAAAATCCCTATCATTATTTGTTTTCTATTCTTGCTTATATTAAATAACAAGATGATCCCACAAAGCCCACCTTATTCATGCCCACTTGTTTCCCCCACTCGCAGAAGGACTTTTAAGCTAACAGGGAATGTAAGTGAGTTGAGGAGGCATCCAACTGTGATATTACATTAACCCATAGAGCTTGGCCATGTCTGTCAGTGACTGGTGAATAAAGAGAACATGCTCCGCTCTACTCTTTAGCCTTCACAAGTGCTATTAGAAATAATGAGGATTTATAGTAAGATAAAAGACACTTTCTTTGCTGCTGAATGCCGAGTGCCTGCTCATATTCCACGGCTAAAAGCTAAATAAGGATCATTGGCGAAGCACACACAACTAGTAATATGATTGTGTGGATATTAGGTTACTCATGCTTTTCATCAGAGCTCGCAGGGCATGTTACATTGCTTTACTGTAGAGCTGAACAATAATAGAAAAATATACTGTATGTGTTACCCTTGTGGAATAGTGCATTTACTGGTCATAATTTGTTTAATGTTTTAAACTTAAATGTAAGAAAAACATGGTCATAAAATAACATCATATGGGTCAAATGTGAAATGATTGGCATATTAACCCTGATGACCTCCATGAAGCATCTCTCCCCATTCATAAGTGTTTACTGACAAGAACATTACATTGAAAAAGATGAGAGGAAACTATTTTAAGTATAGTATATCATTCACCTTTACATTATATTGTAACCTCTAGAGCAGCCCTTGGTTTCTCCTTCAGTCCAGGAGCAGGAAGCTGTGAGCGGGTGCCGTGGTAACACTACCTGAGCACCCGCAGGTTTCTCAGTAGTGCGTGGGGATGCTGCTGTACAATGACAAGGTCAGCATGTTCTGCAGGCCCCGCACATACATTGCTCACAATAAGTAATATAAATGAGGGTGCGTTAGCTGTAAAACTCGCTCATGTCGCCTGGAAGCTAAAGGCTAAGTGTGCACACGAGCTATGCCTAAAAATTTCCATCCGAGCACATCCCGCTCCGAACTATTGGATTGAACACAGTAGAATATTCTGTTTGCTAGACTTTTTTGTTTTAGTTAAAATTCAAGTCTCCCTGATGTTTGCCTGGCAGGATTCTAAGTATTAGCACAAGTCCTCAAATTCAGTGAATTGGTCTCCTGCTATAAGCGGGAGCAGCATGGATTTTTGTATTGTTAGGGGCATTCTTGTATCTACACTGGTGTTTACTCACATTGGCAATTAATTATTAATGCAGAAGCAGGGAGAGGTTACAGCGATCTGCCTCTTTGCGAGCTTTCCCTCTATATGAACAGTCAACGCAGTGAGGGCTTCAAAGGCGCTCGGTGGAACGCTGCAGAGGCTCATGGAGAAAGCTTATTACAGTTGAAATGTTTTTCTTGGAGCCCCAGATAGTCTTTGTAAATGCTATTGCCTGGAAAATATGGGGTATTTTTGTTTGTCTATATCAAGAGACGTGCAAACAAAGAGGCAGTCAGCACTTGCAGCTCTCCTTGGCACAACTACTGCAGTTCACAAGTTGTTTGTGTGAAAAGCTGTGGAGATTTGTTTAAAAGCATCCAGACTTCTTTGCCACTCCCTCAATGTATGTTGCTTCACAGGTTAGTTATTACATTAATCTACTTCCACTATATACATTGCTAAAATATGGCGTAAGCTTGTATGATGTCTAATATGAAAAAAGTGCTGCAATATTCACCAGCACACAAACTCTCTAAAAGAAGTTCTTTGAGGTAAGACCTCTGCCAAGGCAATTTATCTATTTCCTATTGTGACTGGTAATAGGCTGACACCACTTCTCTGGGGTGAACCGTCGCCCCATCTAGAAGTAATATTTTAAACTAACAGAATTCACTATTTGTTTATTATTATCTTAAGTCCTCAGATAAATGTATAAAATAGATATCTTATTACTCTAGGTTAACACTCTTTTTCAGACTTGTCCAATACTTTTGCACAGTACTATGTCATCCCAAAAGTCCATAAGCAATGGTTTGAGTACAGAGAGGTTTCTTTGTTGCCCGCGGAGGCTGCCCATGACACATCTAATAGAGAGGGACCTGTAAGCCAATCCCCTGGCCTTTGTCTGACCTCTTTGTGGAGCCGAATTCTTCAGATGTTTGCAGGATCAAGTCACTTAATCTGTAGCGCAGACTAGCTCCGGAAAGAAAGAGAAGAGAGAGAAAGCATGAGAGAAGAGGTGCTCGGGTAGGGGAGGGGGCAGAGGAGAGGAGACAAGCGCCTTCCTCTGTCTGACGGCGGAGCATTGAGCGCGCCGCGGTAAAGAACTGCAAATGTCTCCCTGTTCTGTTATGCACCATTGTTTCATACAGAGCTGGAAATAGACAGGAGCAGTGTAGCAGCTGAGCTCTGGCAGCCAGCACGTTTTATTACTCCTACACTGTGTCGACTTTAGACATTAGTGAATATGGCTCATTAAATGGCATGGAATGTTACCATTTTACATAATTCCCTCTGTATGCTTGTTGTAAATGAAATCCACGCGTCTGTCCCTGACTGCACCCCAGTCACTCAACAGCCATTACGGCTTTGGCAGTGGAGGCCCTTGAAAGCAGCTATCTGTAATATCAGCTCTATCTACAAGCACAACGCTACAGAACAAATAAGAAGAAATATCTAAGAATTAGTACATGATATATTCAGATGGCATAGGCAACAAGGGTGGCTAACACATAAATAATGTATGCAGTGAAGTCTAAACATAAGCTGGAATTTGCTGCTGTACTTTTTGTTCTCCATCACCCTGATAAAAGAATGGGGCAGCTCTAGACCCATGATGGCCATGTGAATGAACCCCCTCGACGAGCCCATTTTACAGCAGCGCCATGAGGCTGCTTTCTCCACTTAATGTTGGTGGATAAAGTGTTGCACAGAAGTAAACCAGAAGAGGCTCCACTCCTGACACATGTGACAGTATTTACATCAATTATGCAGTCTGCGGCAGGAGGGAGCGAGGAGAGAGAAAGAGATAGCAGAGGAGAGGGCTTGTGACAAGAAGCAAAGGCAGGAATGGGGAATTTTCTCTTTAAAAGACATTCTTTAGAAAATAACATTCAAGATAATTTACATGAAAGCAAAAGTTGGAGGAGGCTAAACAAAGCAGCTACAAAGTCTGCTGCAGTTTGACACTAAGGGCACCCACAAACATTAAGTACTTCTCTAAATGAGTTAACCCAGTTTACCCATGAGTTTAGCTTGAGAATATTTTCAATATTTTTAAATTCATAGATGTATTTATAATATTAAAACAAGAACATGGAGCTCAGAATGCAGAATTTGACTTTATTATTTAATGCCACATAAACACATATAACACACATTTATAATTTATCCTAAGCATGTCAATATTTCATAACTACATAAAAAAATGTGGCAATAAGTAACAATTTCAGAATTCATTTCATGTGTAAGCCTTTGAATCAGCCACAGCCAAACTTTGCCCTGTTTCTAACACCACCGAGCACAACGGTTTGTTTGAGCCATGCCCATTCTTCATTCTCGTTAAGTCCACTTACAAATGTGCCACGCTACGGTTTGCAAACCTCTCATCTTCTCACACACACGCGCACACACACACACACACACACACACAGCCACATCAGTAGACCTGTCAGTGCCTTTTATCCATCGTCTGGCTTCAGCTCCACGGTTTATCTGGAGTGACACTGTAGCAAAGTGCTTGACTGCTTTTTGCCAACAGACTGCAACACTTTAACTGTACTTAGTCATGCATCATTATGGCAGGCTCAGAGCAGCGGTGTGTCGGGAGCGCCCGCAGATGGGGAAGGCTCCAACCCTCTGAAATGAGAGAGCTGGATGACAATGATGCTTAGTGTGTGAGTAAGTGCAGCCATATATGGGCACCAGAGGAGATTTTGATTTTGAGAATTTCAAAAGGAATTAATATGATGTTTTAGAAAGAAATTGCATGAATAGAACGTGCACGTGGGACAGCAAATAAAAGTACAGCAACTGAAAATTATTATTCAAACTGAGGTTATAGTACTAAAGTTAAAAAATCTTCTACTCACTAAAACTTTCTTTTACTGCTAGTATCAACATGAGCGACTACTACTACTGATATTGCTGCCAGATTTGACAAGATATATTTTTCTTAGATGTAATAAAACTTACCACAGTATTTTTTTCAGTAGGGTGATCCAAGTAGGAGCGAAAACATTTATTATATTATATTTCTTGTGATTTTGATTAGCTTGTGATACATAGTGCAGATGTATTACAAGCTGATCAAAATCACAATTTGTGTTTGCACAGTTATCACAGGCTGCAATTAATAATTCATATAATAATTATAAATGGTAATAGAATGTCCTCTGCAAGAAACAAAATATCCTGTATTTTTATGGAAAATGTTCTTGTTGTTTAGACCTCTAAAAACATATCATATCAGTCTTCTCTCATGAAGTTGTTTACAATGTGCTGAACAGAACTCTAAACATATCACAAATTTAATCACAATACTTTTCAGAAAAATTGCAATTTGGTCCTGAATGGAACGTATCAGTAATCGGCCTTAATAAAAAACTTTCCATTCAACAGGCTGTGTGTGCTATGTGATATGATATATGAAATCTACATGTAAGTCTTTGTTGGAAGGCGCCTTTTATGTGCGTATTGATCAGTCATTGTTTACCCCAATCGATGCAGCCTCCTCTGTGCACAGACTTAACCTCCTCTTGTGTTGCTTTCTTCTCGTCTTCAAAACCTTCTTGAGCTCAAATTGTGATAGCGTTTCTGTCACTTGTCACTTGTGCTTTATTTCAGCAGATGAAAAAAGACCTATACATTCACACATGGGTATTTCCAGTGAGATCTTCCCTCCTTCTCTTTCTCTCTCTCTCTCTCTTCTCCCCCATTGAAAGATAAATGTTAACTCCATTCAATTGAAACTCATTCAGGGGTTTTCATGAAGCTGCCTTCTTTTATTCTTAAAGGAAATGAAGGAACCATTAGCAAAATATTCTCTCTCTGTGAAAGAGAGAATCTTATCTTTATTCTGCATGACCATCCAGAGCCATATTCCTTTTGACATCATTATGTAAAACCAATTTCTCTTTCATATCATTTCCGCCGTGCTGCATTACCACGTCTACACACTCACTGTTCTTTATTACGAAGTAGGTGGCCTGGAGGAAAATATATGCATTTGTTCCCTATGGCATCAAATATGCATATAGGTGCCTCATTTCGACTCCAATCTGTGTTATTGCTTTAAAATTCACTACGAGCCCACAGTCCCTCTTTAATATTTAATTTGACAACTTTTTAATCTGTCGTTATGCGGTGATGAAGTAATCGTCAGCTGTCATTGGAGTGATGGAGAGGAACAATAGGAGAGAAGTGACTTGGGAGGTGGTGGGCTGAATTTGTTTTGCTTCTGTCCTAACCTCAGTGAAAGTAAAAGGATTTGTCTAATTTATTTTTCATCTTTCTTCATTTTGTGAGATTGAAAAATACATAAAGCAAAGTAGTCAGTTCATGTATTTCTCAGGCTTTGTATTCTTGAATTAGAGTATTAACTCTGTCTATATAGTGGTATATGAATGTAGTAAAACTAATATCAAAACACATTTTAGACTGTATTAGACAAAACAAAGATTGAGATTGCAAAGAAGGTGTCATCTGTAAATTGCATATCATGAGTATGGCTATAAGGTATAGATTTTTTTTTACGGCTATTGTAAAATGTTCATTCTTCTCTAACTTGCCTGAAATAACTAGTAATTAGCAGCTCTGTCCAGGAAACATGTGGCACAAGATTACCACGGTGACCAGAAAAGACTAAAGCAAACAAACGGATAATGGGCTGAACTGGGAGGATGGCTCAGATGAATGATCTGCTGCTGCTAACGGTGGAGCACGTCTCTGCTGAGGCCTCTCCAATCTGCTCGTGTGGGCTCCCACTGAGGAGCAGCAGGCGCTGGGAGCCACCACGGCCAGTCCCCTGTAGCCGCGGGCTGCCTCTATCTTTGTGTGAGCTCAAGGTTAAAGCCATCCCAGCTGGGCAGAGAGCAGGCTCAGTCTCACAGAGTGTAGAACAGGGTTTAACATTGTATATGGACCACAGAGTAATACTGCTACAGTGGCTGCAGTAAGTGATTTGAAGTATTTCTCTGAGAGGATCTCCTGTTTGCTGTACATGTGCTGTATTTGCTGACAGTCATTTTGAAAGCTGCCCGGCTCCTCACAGTAACAATGCTGAGGGAAAAGTGCCTGCTGAGCTCTACAGTGAATATACCTCTGACCCAGGCCGACGAAAGGGAGATTTATGAAATCCACATGTTTAATACATTTCATTTTGTCCAAGGGATTTGTATTGCTTACCACAGTATTTTAGCTCTGGACACATTCGGTATAGTCAACGCTGGTATTGTCTGAGGAGAATAAACCCTGTCCACTTTTGGAGATTTGTTTTATAGCACCTCGCTCTCTCACAAAACATGTGCTGCTGAAGGGATTGCTTTTTCTAATGCTGAGGCGTTAGCTGCTCACACCTTTAATCTTTAATGCATAATCCCAGAAAATCCGCTGCATAAATGAAAACGATAACCCCGTATCAATGCTGTGACAGAATATGAGATAGCAGGGTAATTTAATAAAGGATTGATGCTGGCCCGTGTGATACGCGCTGTGACCTCTGTGTATTCATTGTGTTCCAGAGGCAGTGGAGTTCTTCCTGGTCGGTGACAAACAGAATGCACCATATGGATTAAAGTGCAGGGCGGCTGGTCTCTGAAATATTTGCTTTGCCAAAGTGTTGACACAGTATGAAAAAAGCAGAAGCACCGCTGTGCCTTCCCTGGCTGTAATCAGGCAGCAGTTATCACAGTCAAGTGTTTGCCTACATAATGGTGTTTCCATTTTGTGCAACTCCGTGTCATCAGCTTCACATTTAAAAGCAGGAAGGATCTGCCTTCTCCTGCAATAAATGTAGGTCCACAGGGCTCAGTGTATTTGTGTTTGTTCAGATGGCCCAGATCAACAAAACGGCAGAAAAAAGAGAAACGTGGCTATTAAGTGTTTAGCTCTCTTAGCAGCTGACCACAGAAACTCATAAATAGCCCTGGCTTGTTTTACATCTGAAGCGCACTTGAGGGGAATGTTGACAGATATGGCTTGTGACGAGTGATAGTCAGAATGTATGACTACCCATAATGCCGCTGTCGACCCGCGATGCCAGTGTGAGAATAAGCAGTTCACCTCTGTTTTCATTCAGGGGAGTGGTGCCTCGGCCTGTATTTATGGACTTGTTTTACTAGGCTCCAACAGGCTGCTTTTATACGGCTCTGCTCAGTCTTAAGACTCTCTAGACATTTACATTATTCCTCACTGAGTTACACACGTATAAAGCAGGCGCGCCGGCTCGTACGCATCTGCAACATGTACTTGTCACACTACCGCTTTAAGATAGCGTTACATGTGGAGAAATAGAGACAGATATTCAGTGTAATATAACCTATTATAAATATAGTCAAAATTAAAACAGTATATCAAAACTTATGTTATATTCTATGTACACTGACTCACCACAATTACACTTTTATTACTTTTCTTGTAGTAGACTCAACCATACATTGCCAAAATAGAGAGAGGCTTTGTCAGGAATGGCAAGTGCAGAACATTCAAATTATAAGCTAAAAGGAAGACTACTACTACTATTACTACTCCTAAAACATGGCTCTAATTTGGTAATTAGTATCAGTAATCAGTAAAGTGACTACTACTATAAAAAAGTATATTTTACAATAGTTTCCACTATTTTATTTTTATCTCAACTCCATTTCTAGGAAACTAATTTATTTGTTAACACAAACTGTATTTTATGCAGTACAAATATGTCTCTTCTATTGTGTTGTACTTATTTCAAGAGGCTCCAGAAAATATTCTTTGCTGACTAATCTTCTAGAGACTGCAGTGAAAGATAATGAATCCATCTCCAAAGTCACAGCCCTGATCCTGCACCACTCTGGCCTAAGACCTCCTCCTCTATTTACATGATTTTTCATTTTAGAATAAACCTCTTTTCTCTCCTACTGCGAACATATTGAACTCTTTCACACAGATGTCATCTTAACCAAAGCTTATTAAAAAGATGGACATCAAAGTTGGGGCTGCCCATTTATCTTATAGTCCTCTAATTGGCCACCACAGGCAAGAGAACAACTAACTCCAAAATAGGATCCGTGGAGTGGTGGGGCTGAGAGGAGCATGTCTAAAGACCCTCAGTGGATTCAGAGCTAATAAATCCTTAGAAATGGAAGCACAGAATTTCCAAGGGAGAGCATGACGTTTCTCCAATCCATATATATAAATTCTGATACGCTGAATTAACCAACCGCTTATGGCTAAAATGGCTTTCCTATTTTTAATGTTTTGTGGCTACATTGTCCCATGCTTGACCTGTGCCTCCCTGTGTGGACATCATGAGCTGGCAATAGGAGGCATTAGGCTCCACTCGGAAAAGGTCAAATTGTGAAGTAGCCACAAGCAAGCAGAGATTAGATTTATATAAACAGTTTTGTTGTTGTCGTTTTTTTTTTTTTGTTGAAACAGTAAATTTAGCCGGACTTGCTTCTGTATTTGCTGCACAGACCTGAGGAGAAAATATATTCACTCAAGTGGGCAATAAAAACAGAAACACAAAGACATTAATAGTGCACATACAGTAACCAAATGCCATCAAGCACGGGTTCGTTCATTAACCTGGCACCTAATTATCTGCCTGCAGTCGGAGTCCTGACAAGCCCTGAACCCTCGGCTGGCTTCTGTTGTGTTGTTTGGTGTCAGCCCTCGCCAGCACCAGCCCAGAAACCGTCACGCACCGGGGAGACAAAAGCAAAGGTTCCCCTCCGCACGCACCGCCACAATGTTCCTCCTGTTAATGCCTTCCCTTCCAATTAAATCTGCGACTGTTAATTATTGTAATTATGAGAGCCTCACGCCCCCCTGATGATGGCGTGCCGGTGTGCGAAGACGCTATGGGAGACACTGCGCCGCCTCGCCTGTGTCTCTGCTCCACTGAAGCCCTGGAAGGGGAGAGGAAGTGCACGGGGACCGGGGCTCCTGACAGGGGTGATGTGAGGGAGACTGGGTGTTCATCTCACGTAAACTGCACGAAGAAGTCAGTGAGCCAAAAGCCACGCCTCCAGTCCAACTCATTAAATGGTGTGTGAAGTACATGCTGGGAATAATTAGCACGAAATAACCTTTTCTTGCTTACTTGTTCATTCTGAGATCACACTGGAAGAATGTATCGTCAGGGAAGTGACAAGTGCTGAAATGAGAGCTGTCCCCAGGCTCTGTGCAGTTACTGATGGTTTCATGGGCATCAAGTGCAAATTTATCAATTTTTTTTTAAATATTGGTCCATTTTCTTTTCCATTTACTTACCAATTCATGTGGAATGTATTAGTTTAATGCAAATGTGCAATGTATTTACTTGCACATATTTCCCCCCTTAATTCTCATTTCAGTTGGTCAACAACTTTAACATTTTCTTATGTTCGCTAAATTACTATGAATTTGAGATTACTATGAATGTAAGATTTGTAGTTGTCTTTATGGCTATGTTTTCCTGTGTGCCTTCCTGCTTTGTGTTCTGTTTTCATTCTGAATGTGAAGCACTATGTTGAGTCTAAGGCGAGCTGAAGAAGAATGCATGTTGAGCCAGCTGCCTGTTAAGTCAGTGCGTGTCTCCACATCCTCTCTGGCCTGCTTCTGTCACAAGCTGTTGTTTGGCCGGGGCTGATCTGCCCAGCCTTTAGCTCCGCTGTGCAAACCCAGCACAAACCCTGCGCTTAAATCCACAGTACAAACCCACAGCAAAGGCCCTGGCCTTCTTCCACACTCTCTCAGGTGAATGGAGCTCTGAACTGGAGGTGTTTTTGTGTTCGTTCTGTGAGCTTTATCAGTGCTCACATAGGACGCAGTGAAAATGGGCATGTCAAGTGCACTCTTTTCTGGTGTCATAACCTCAGCTGCCTTGTAGCAGTTTACACGCTATAGCACAGCGAGCAAAGACTGTGCCTTTACAATTTGGAGCAGAATTTGCTTCTTTAAAAGACACTGAAGGAAAGAGCAGCTCCTTCTGCTTGAGGCGATGCAGCCTTTTTGTGGATCCACTGCAAAATCTAAATGATGGACTGTCAACTCTGTTGCAGGAAAGCCACTGTAAAAAATAATCTCCCTGGCAGTGGATCATGGCTGCACACTTCCAGTGCCTTTTCTTTGTTTACGTGAGCATGTAGCCATCACATGCACTCAAGCATGCACCAGTCCGAGCACATTCACACTCACACAAAACACTTCAAGCCTCAAATCCTTTCTTTAGAGCAGTACAGTCAAATATATGGGATTCATAATGTGAATAGCATTAATTCCTCACCTCTAGCCTTTAAAATAATGCATGCTTGGCTAGGTGTCTGGATGAAGTTTGGCCTGCATGTTCGCCTGGTTATCGGTGTGTACAAGACCCGCTGTGTGACCTGGTTTCATGCAATCTCCATCTTCTAATTAGGAGGCTGCAGAAAGGCTGCAATGAGAGGAGGAGTGATTAGTTGCCTTTGGGTATTTCGTAAGTGGCTTTCAGTGCCACATTTGCATTATTTGCTTGGGGTCTGAATAACAAATTAGCCTACCTTTGCAGGAAATTGAGGCTAGCAGCTAAGGACCATTACTATATGAAAAATAAAATGAAAGCCCTGACAAATAAGACAAACATGCACTCAAATGAAGCAAAGGTGGAGGAATCTTCTGCACACAGAAACGATGGATTTACAGTTGAACAATTGAAGATCAGATGTTTATGAAAATGAAAGCAGCCTCATAATCTTTAAATCATACACATTTAGTACATAATCTACATATGGATTCTTTTCTTTATAGAACATCTTCTTTATATGTTTGTTTTGCAGAACAGATGAACGAATAATGATGATTTTACTGAATTACAACTTAAACTGTGATGTTGCTTTTAGGTCATATTGTCAGGGCTATACTTTTAGTGTGTCACTGCCAGCCGCCCTGTTTGTGCCTATCAGAGCTTGTGAACCATGCGAGCCCTCTGCCGGACCCCATGCTGTAGTGTCCTGTTGGGTCAGTGTGAGAGCTGATCTGTAGCCGAGGTCCTGTCCACTCATTTGGCCAGTCTCCCCGGCCGCTGCGTGGAGTCGACCGCCAGACCCGGTCAGCCATCACCCCACCACTTGGCCATTTGCCCACTCTGAGTCTTAGAAGGCCAACGCCACAGCATAAACATATATAGACGCGCACATACTGCACACACACACACACACACACACACGATCAGAGCCGGTGACAGTGGCGCTTGTTTAGCCTGGACTCCCGCCCCCATCTGCCTCCCCCTTTCATCCTCTGCCTCCAGTCTGTCATGTTGTTTGTCACTTCCCACAAATGTCAGTGCCACCGTGGGACAGTGATTAATTTTGGTGTGCTTGGCAAAAATGTCTTCAAGATGTTTGTTTGGGTTGTCTCGTCTCTTGTCCCCTCCTCTGCACGTCTTCAGAGCGGTGGTGGGTTGAGAGTGGCACGCTGTCACTGCAGAGACAGACGGGGACGCGTCATCATCGTGGGACAAAGGCGATACCTGAAGTGACAGAGATCTTCTTTTATGACCACTTTTTGTCATGGGCCGTTGAGAGCAGCAGCTCCTCCACATGCTGTCTGTTTGCAGTGCGGGCCGGTCTATGATGGGAGAAGTCTTGACCCAGCACTGGGGGGCTGTAACGTTTCACTGTCAGCGCGCCTGATTAGCTTATCACTCAGCGCACTGGGAGGAAATACATCATCGTTGCAGACAGGGATTCCCCAGTTTCGTGCCCATTCCCTGCTTCCTCTTACACGGCATTTAATCACTCCACACACTGTCCCCTCCAGTCTCGCAGCCTCAGAGGACAGTGCTTTGTAGTTTTTTTAGTCTGTTTTCTGCCAAGTTCAGACTACCTGCACTAAAGCTGGGTTTGGAATAAACTAGGTGCAATGTAATGTATCAAATTTAATCAAGATCGAGGTTCAGTCACCTCCAGCTTGGGTCATTTTAGTCAAGAATCCACATTTTAATCAAGAATTCACATAGTAAATTAATTTTGACAGACAATTTTATTTGTACTTATTTTAATTTAAAATAACTAAATAAAATAGATCAATGGTAGAATTAATGATATGTCATAATTTCTTTTGTCGCCTTAGCCCGAAACCATTGCTAGTTACTGACAATAGCATGATCCCTAATAATACAGTTTCTCTTTTTATTTATGCTCAGCTACTTAAGAAAATTAAATTGGAAATATAGATGATTCTTGCTCAAGGACACAACAACAGTATACTCTCTTGTAGATGGACTTGAACTACAGAAAATTTGAGAGGTCATTTTGAATGTGATATTAGGAGCTAATTATTCCACTCTCAATTGTTGCATATGAGCAGAAAACTTAGCTCTGAAGTCTCACACACTGTTCTCACTCAACAAAGAGAGCCAAACAAAAAGTGGCAAATGTGCTGCGCCTCCCCACAGCTCGCTATCAGGTATGGTAATTACTCTGCCATTAACATTGGGAATAGTTAATGTGTATTAATGTGTTAATGGCATGTTAATTACTGTACATACGAGAGAGAGTGTGCAAGCCTGCGGGCAAAGTCTCTGATTCTTTGTGCCAACGTGGATGTAGGCCAAGTCTAAAAAAGACTTTAAGACCATCAGTGAAAGAGGATCCTTATGTTTCATTTGTCAGAACAAAAGATTTTCAATGGTAATTTGATCCAGCTCCCAGCGCCGTGGAGCAGAGTCAGTGATCCAAGCGCCATGACAAAGGAGATGATGTGAAGTCAAAGAAGTGCACTGGTGACACTGGCCTCTTTGTGAAATGGATACTCTGAGCCCTCTGTAGTCTCCAGTGTGCCGCTCTGCCAGTGCTTTTAATAACACGCTGGATTAGGGGCTTTGGTTTCTGAGTGCCAAGCTCTGGTTCAAACTCACCTTGGATCAGCCTCGGTAACAGGCGCGATGCCATACTCCGCCTCCACCTCTTCCTCTTCCCAAATGTCTATTACATGGCTTTAAGAGAGATGACCTTTGCAAATATTGACAGAAAATAAATTCAGTTTCGATTAGTTAGCTTTGGGAGACCTTTGTGGATCAATGCAATTAGATGGACTGTGTCAATATGTGGCTGGAGCTCGTTCACTTGAGGGACTGGCTGCAGAGGAAGCGGGAGGTCAGGGTTATTTGTAATGAACCGGACCATTTGGAAAAGTGTAAACATTTAAGCACAGGAGTGAGGTGCGTTTAGTCCAGCACTGCCTCTGAGGCTCATAGACAGCAATAATGGACCCTGCACAAGTTTATGGAGCGCGAGGTGAAGCATGACTGCCACAAGCTCCTCAGACTGTAGCCTGTGCGTAATCAGTGATGCTTCAGTAAATGAAAAGAATACTGGAGCATTATAAAGGGTCTGGACTGTGTTAAAAACAATGTTTCATACCTGCATATATTCATGTTTTTCTATAGATTAGCACCTTTTTACCATCAATAATTTATGCATCAACTCAAGCTTGCAATTTGTCATTTGTCTGTCATAACTTAGTGTATTATAATCCCTATAATCCACCAGTGATGCCCTTTCAATTGAAGCGTGGTACCAGCATAAATAGTGTTAATGCTTATTACCTTCTATGATTGATCTAAACTACAAACATACTCGTATCTATACACAGCTGCTCTCAAGTGTGTCTCTCAGTCAGGCGTGGACAGTGCAGAGGCATACTACGATATATAGAAACCTATAGTCACCGCTTCTTTGCTGAGCCGTCCACATTAACCCAGCAGGACTCTGGCTTTATGACTCTCCTGCTCACACTTCAGTGATGAGAGTAAACAAACGCTGGGCCAGAGGTCAGCTAAGCCCACCAAATACAGGGCACAGGGGGAAAGAGGAGGTGGGAGGAGGAGAGGGGAAAGAGGGGGGTAGCCCAGAACAGCACCACCATCACTGTCAAGGTGTTAAGCAGCCAATGATGTATGAGACCCTAAACTGGAAATCATAAGATAAGGGACAAATAATAACATTAAAATGTGTTCTTAAGTGGAACAATGATACTTTAAATGTTCTTGCTATGAAGTTCAGTAGCTTCTTTTGAGGTACCATGGGGGAAAAGACTAGTATTCAGTAACCCATAGTACAGAAACTGAGAGATTCTTGTATGAAGAATGTGTTTTTCTGTCAAATTTGTTACTTTGTTTGATCAGATATTAAAGTGGTAAAAAATGAAAAGGAGGGCCGCCTCTGACTGATAGGGATGGATGGATTGCTGTTTGTCACAGCCGTACAGGACAAATGAGCGAAGTGGCTTTTCCCATAGACCTCCTGTATTTTCCAATGACAAATGAAGCAGATTAATATTATGAGTTCACATTTTTCATTATGTGGTCTGATAATTAAGTGAGCCAACATTCTCAGTTGTATAAAATAACTAAACCCGTATGGATTTTCACCATTATGTTCTATTGCTTCAGGTTTTGCCAAGGTGACACAACTGCTGCACCGCACAGATTAATTCCTCTTTTGACTGTCGAGGTAGCTTAGCACTAACTTGGGTTCCCAAACTTGTTTTAATGCGTGTATCATCAGACACAAAAATAAGATAAAGATTTGAGAAGGCAAGGAGCATTGCGACGAACTAGAATACAGGCTGACTTCTGCAAGTTACTATACAGATTTGTCAAGCGCACAGCAAATTAAAGATATTATCTGGCGCACAAGCCTATTTTATGGAGGTTGATGCGGAGCTTAGACAGCAAATCTTCAGCTTCTCAGACAAAGGTATTGCCGACTGAGAGGCATTGCTTTAAAATCCTCTAGGACAGTGGCTGTTCAGCTGTGGGTGGGGACCACTAGTGGTACAGAAAGTTGATGCTGAACTCAGAAGTCTGTTAAGACAATGTTAAGTTATAGTTTATTAGTTTATTTTAGGCCATGTGGCTAAAATCTCACCTAGAT
Source organism: Taenioides sp. WSHXM2023 (assembly GCA_029959045.1). Lineage (NCBI taxonomy): Eukaryota > Metazoa > Chordata > Actinopteri > Gobiiformes > Gobiidae > Taenioides > Taenioides sp. WSHXM2023. Next base: position 14,216,186 of record CM057089.1, read on the forward strand.
TTACATGTTATGTTCATGAACAAACACAGGTTGGGTTACGATTAATTGAGTACACTTGCAAAAGAGATTTCCACTGTCAGTTTTTACCCTGCTTAAAGTTATAATAAATAGTTGTTTTAGAGACCGGATTTGGACCTGTTTTAGACCTCAACTCTCTGTTGTTTCTGGTCCTGATCTTCACTCATTTTGAGATATTAAGGGTGGTATCTGCAAAGCCACATCTTTTCTGTGGTGACTCTCACATCGAAAACTTTGGACTACCACTGTAGGCTATAAATTATTAGCAGTTTTTAGAAATGGTTTATATTTTCTTTATATTTATTTTAGTGTCATCTTCCTTCCTTACACATGTGTTATGAATGGCCATCCAGAGCAGTGGAGGCACAAATATGCCCTGGTGGACTCCTGCCGGGCTGCTGCTTCTCGGGGCAGCCCAGTAATCATTTTTATCCCACTGATTTCCCAAATAGAAATGGACACGTATGATAAAAATGTCACGGCCACTCCACATGTCAGTGGACTAACAGGATTACATGTCACTTTCTAATGCCCCTCTCTGTTTTCCTTTGCTGTGAATGGCCCGCATTATTGCACACAGGAGTTTGGTGGTAATATATGGTAAGAGACAAGTAGCTCTTTATGGCCTGTGATTATTTAGTTTGAATGAAACCAGTGATTTATGCCCATTTAGCTGAAAAGCCCTGTAAATTCCCTCTGCTGCAGTTCCCCCGGATATAGAGTGAGTGGAGTGAAAGTGACAACTGGGTTTGGTGTGGAAATGTAGGCTGCATCCCAGAGTTATATTTAATATACCTGACATGAAAAACGTGCCTACATAGTTACCGCCACCCACAGCACAGCGACAGAGCGGCCCGCTGAGCCGAGTAGGAGTAAATAGTGAATTAGGAAAATATGAAGTGTAGTGGCAGACAAAGCACCAGCTATTAGAGCATGTAGAGATATGTAGCCGGGCATCTGGTCAGTCAGCGCTTTGAATCATGGGCTGTTTTCCCCACACAAACTGGAATGGAAATGGTGGAGGCCAGCCAGAATGGGAGCTCTGGGTGGTGTTGCTGCAGATGAGGGTTAGTGGAGCAGTGGCATATTGTCCACATGGATGGCTTGGCTGTGTGCAGCCTGATGGAGCCTTGTCCAGCATCTCAATGTCTCCAACACAAATAGCCACATTCATCCACTCCTCTCACACCATTACACCTAAAAGACTCAAAGCCAGCCCATCCATAAATACAGGCAAATTTGTTTTTTCTGTGCTCCTGTGGATTGAACAAAGAGCCAACAGACATGAAAACATCACAGTGTGAAGTAGTCACATGTGAACAAGAGTGTTTACTGCTGATGGAGTGAAGCAGGTCAGAGCCTGGTAAAAGGCCCTCTCTGATTGCATGCCCACTGGCTGACACAATAGAGCCACTAATCTTCTTATTTAGAATCCAGAGGCTGCCCATATCTTAATGAAGCTGTAATGAGCTGTTGAAAATCTGTGAACTGCGAGAGGGATTATTGAATTGAAACAAGTCTGGTAATCATAACGTTCGAGTAGCCACTCTGTATTTACTGCCCATTGAGCCGCACTTTCATCCACTTATTAGACTTCATTGCTCTGGCGTGTTTTGGTGAATCTGACCACAGTGTGTGCTGGTTTGTTTTCTCTGGTGAAAGGCTGGGCTGTGCTTACAGTGCCAATGCGTCCAGGTGTGCATGTGGGCTATTTGATGATCGCTCAAAGACCACTGAGGCAGAAGGGCAGCCGAGATACACCTACAAGAGACTAAAGTACACAAGGAAAGAAATAAAGCTTGCAAGTAAGATTGTTGAATATTTACACAACTAGATCTCGAAACAAATTAAAACAAAATATTTTATTTTTTGTATTATATTTTATTTTAAATTAGTATTAAATTCAAATCAGAAAAGCTATAGTTTTACTGTGTCAACCTGGGGACTCTTACTGGAGGTATACTTTTCTGTTTAGCATCCTTTCACAGAGTGGAAGTGCCACTTCACCATTGAGCATTTGTCAGTTTATGGATGTTGCTGTCATGTCAGCTTCCCCGTACACACAGTGTGCAGTGCAGTGTAAATAAAAGAGAACAGCCAAAGACATGGGGACAGGAACATGGAGCATGAAGGCACCCACTCTATACCTGCAGGAAACAACACAACAACACAGCTCCATGGCAGGCTGCTGCTTTAAAGCATGAGTTTTGACTGCATATGTTTGTACATTTCCTCAACATTATTCTCTTGTTTTTTATCTTTGTCTTCACAGGTCTCAGCATCAGAGGGGCTCAAGAGGAAGACCCCCCAGACCCTCAGCTCATGCGTTTGGACAACATGCTGCTGGCTGAGGGCGTGGCTGGCCCCGAGAAGGGAGGAGGCTCAGCTGCTGCTGCTGCGGCCGCTGCAGCGTCAGGGGGAGCTGCCGATAACTCCATCGAACACTCAGACTACAGAGCCAAACTCACACAGATCAGACAGATATACCACACAGAGCTGGAGAAATACGAACAGGTACTAACCACAGTACAAAGTTATGTCACAAGGACTACTATGGGTTATGTCTAAACTCTGTAGGAAAAACTTGTATGTTAATACTTTAACATAGATTTCACCAATACATCTGTGGCTGTCTTTTTTGCTCATTGCTGTGATATTTAGTAGTCTTTAACAAAGTCCTCTAAAAATGTACGATCACAGACCTGTATTTAAGGATTAAAGGGACAAGTGGAGCATAAAATTTAGCCACTTCCACTTGACTGCCTGCCCAGTGACAAATGAAGTGGGTCATGTAGCTAATAAGGGCACACAAGACTTAACTTGATGTTTATTATATTAATATTCACTGTTAACTTTTGAATTTGTACTGAATTAAACCAAACTATAAAATATTTCTTCCATAAAAAGACTACATTGATTTGAACATTGTGAATATCCAGTGACTTTATAACAATTTGCTCATTTTACAAGTGGTTCTCAAAAATAGAAGAGTGTTCCTATTTTTCCTACATTTGTGATCAAATTGCAGAGCATATACGCATGAGCTCGAACTGAGTTACAGGCTTAAAAGTAAATGTCTATTACTGGCTGTGTTGTAGTTGATTATAGGGATCTGGAGTGCACTTTAGTCATCTGTACTGAATCAAAGTATGATCAGGCTTAGCATTTTAAACCTTTTACCACTGATGCATTATGGGAGAAATAGAATGTGTAGCAGTGATGCCTCAGCAAACCAGTGAGCTAAATTAGACTAATTTACTTCATGCTCTCAGAGGCAGTGGGGATGTGGGGCACTACACTTCGCCTGGAGTAAATGCATCTTTCTTAAGGGTGTTTCCAGGTTTTAATTATCTAAATGTAAATACTTAACGAATTTTACTCAGAGTAATGAGCTAAAGTGTGCTCTACGTAAATGAGTTATTCTAATTAATCATGTATGAACTGGTTCAGACTAACAAAAATACTCTTGGAATTTGATGTGCTGCACTAAGGCCATGCCAAATTGCTATTGTACAATATTATGTATGCATAGACAATTTTTCAAATATATTATTTCACTATTACATCATCGTACAAGAAACAGATCAGCGTGGCATTCATAAATAACAAATGCATTGGCTGATTTGAAGAATACAGTTAACACTGTAAACAATTAGGTAAGAATTAATATGATACCATTCTTAACATGACATTGTATTGTTTTTATTGTTTATACCAAAGATAATTAAAAAGTAACTTCTGAATATCCTGTGGGTATCAACACTGTGTGTAAAGTTCACTTATGTTAAATATGTTGCGCACGTTATTACTATGAGTAGTGTGATTAAAAGCATAAATCAATATGTTTATAATTACAAGCATTACTACTTATACAACTTTGAAGGTTAGTAGGCAGTATCTATCTACCAGTGGCATGCGGTCAGGGGAATCAAGGCAAGCAGTGGTGGCAAAATAAAATCATCGTATTATCAAAAGTATAATTAAATAGTTTCAAATTATATCCAAATAATCCCATTTTGCCTTCACTTCTGTCTGTTTGAAGCATCAACAACCACAGTTCCAAACGTCCTCTTAACTTGTTTTGCCCTTCTACGGTGGCCTGGAGGCACATGTTGAGAGCCTGGCTTATAGGCATTACAGTCTATGCCTCCTACATGTGCTTTTATGACCAGAGAGGCCAGACGGTTGTTTTAGAAGTTTGCGCATGCGTACTGACGACCACAGCCGGCTCAAACAGCTCTGAATAAACCTGCACTAACAGTGAGTTAGTTTCAGGCCTATTTTGTGTGAAATTGAGGATCCGGACGGAGCAGTGGAGTGAGAGTGGCTGGGGCAGTGAGGAGTCTGCCTCATCTCTGTGTGTTTATGAAGGAGCAACAGTGTCAGTGGAATAACAGCACGATTACACACGTGTGTGTTAGTGTTAGTGTGTGTTAGTGTAGCACTATTACACACGTGTGGAGGAACATGTGTCTGCTGTGGACCTACTCCACTTCAGGGAAATACAGGACGTTCCTTCAGGAAAGATGTGATTTTGCATCTATGAGAGGTGTGAGCGCGCTGTTCTAACGCAGGGCTGTGTTTAAGGGGACGTTTGTGACACATCAGGCTGTATATTATTAACTGCACCTGTCTGACCAGTGCACCTGTCTGACAAGTGCACCTGTCTGACCAGTGCACCTGTCTGACCAGTGCAATGTTGTTGTTAATATTTCTTCATGATCTTCATGAACATTTTGTGTAGAGCATTACAAATGTAGAGCTGTCATATGTCACTCATATGGTTTCTAGATGCATTACAATAATTACATAGATAAGAACAGTCCTAATAAGGTAAATAAGGTGTAGGAGCAGAAACAAAGAGCCCTGTTTGTACAAAGAGGGTGTCAAATACAGTCCAATATACAAATATGAATAAACTATATGATCTAGGTTTCTCTAATTTGACTCCAGAATGGCTCAGTATACATGCAATTAATGTGAGTAAAAATAAATATACTTTTTTGCAATGTCGTTTGCATAAAAAGTGGCGTTATTAAAGTGTTATCGACTAAATGTTGAAGTCCACCCCAAGTTTGCTTGCCTACCCATAAAAGTCACCGCATGCTACTGCTCTTTATGATTTTCATATTTTCCTTTGATTAATATCACATATAAATCTATGTGGTACTAAAATGTGTACAAATATTCATAGATATAAGAGATATGTATTTTAATAATTGATAGGTTAGAACATATTTCTTATTACTGTTAAATAGTAAAATAGTAAGTAAAGTGTTACCAAATAGTTTCACTACACTCATTGGTTGTGTGTGTACGTGTTGTGTCAGGCATGTAACGAGTTCACAACTCATGTGATGAACCTTCTGAGGGAACAGTCGCGCACGCGGCCCATCTCACCTAAAGAGATCGAGCGCATGGTGGGCATCATCCACAGGAAGTTCAGCTCCATCCAGATGCAGCTGAAGCAGAGCACCTGTGAGGCTGTCATGATCCTGCGCTCCAGATTCCTTGACGCCAGGTACGTGCAGCCCAGTCACAACAACAAATACAACTCTGCTTATAAGTAGCAAAAGGTCAACTATTTTGTTGTAGCAGCAAGCATTGTAGAAAATGTTCGTCTCCAGTTTTCTTTTTCTTTTCTTTTTTTTAAATTTGGCTAACTCTTAAATCCTAGAAATAAATGACTAGTCAGTTATAACTAAAAGGTTTTAACTAATCAATGGAGCTTGTTTTTTGATTTTCTATTTATTTTTCAATAGCCCAAAATCACAACAGCAGTCACCTCACAGAGCTTTGCAAAATTGTTGATTCAAACAACAGAAAGTTAGAAAATCAAACAATAAAACACTCATTGGTGAATAATAGAAGTGTTTTGTGGGACAACAGTGCATGGTGCCGTAACTACAACAAAAATTAGCTTTTACCATCCATCATTTTGACCATTACCACATTTTGAGGGCCACAGCTTTAGAACATAACTAGAGAAATGATTTAAATGATGCATAATTTTTATAGACCCTGGCCTAAATGAGAGAGAGGTAGAATTTTCATTCTGCAGTGGTTGAGACCACATTTTTTTCAGAACTATATTTAAAAATATTTTACACTCCTGCATGAAGCCAGCTAAGGTCACTTAGTATTTTATTTTTCCCTTCAGCTTTTCTGGCACAGTGCGCAGTATGAGCTCTGTAGAGATGCATGATTTTAATTATGTCCATGTCCCGTGCATTATCCATTTTGAAGGCAGTCATGGCCTCACACCTGAGAGCAGTTAAGTCCAAATGAAATGGGAGCGGCTCATGTGGAATGGATGGAGGGAGGTCATCAGCAGGTGTGGATTACTCTAATAGCTAACAGTGTGCGGCTCCACGGAGGAGATACACACAGACACAGTGCCACAAGTTTTAGGGGCCAAACAATCCAAGCAGAAGCACATTTGCTGCCCACTGCCTGTGTGCAAAAAGCAGTAAACAAGGCAAAATAAGCAAATGCTCCAACAACATGATAAGTAGTGCTCTTGGGAGGCAAGGAGATCCAGATCTAGTTAAGAGTTTGCTTGTTTCCACTGGAGATCCCTGCGGCTGTGGCACTTGAGGAACAATGCTCAACTGTGCATGCCATGATTTCTATAATGCACTGAGATGCACTCCAACCGGGCTCTCCACTCCATCCCTGCCCACCCAACCACCACACTAAACTCTACACATTACACGCTTGGACTGGAGCTAACACAGACCAGATTAACCAATGTGTATTTTTGTTTTGTTTCTGTTGCGTATGCATCAGTGTGTTTCTCTGATTATTTGTCCGGTTTCGTTGCCTCTTGGACACCACATCCTGTTTCCTGAGGATCCCTTAGTGCCCATTGTTCATTATTTTCACCATTTATGTGTGAGATTGATTGTGCAATTTGTGCGATCCAAATGGATGAGTTAATGCTGGTCCCTGCTAATAGGCTCGCCCTACCTTTTTTCCCCTGCTTCTTTCCCCCTGCTTCTTTCCCCTGCTCCCCCCCCCCCCCCCCCCCCCCCCCCACTCAGGCGGAAAAGGCGAAACTTCAGCAAGCAGGCGACAGAGATTTTGAACGAATATTTTTACTCGCACCTCAGCAACCCATACCCGAGCGAGGAGGCTAAGGAGGAGCTGGCCAAGAAGTGCAGCATCACAGTATCCCAGGTAGGTAGTGTTCATCATCAACAGTAGCCGCTGGGCCAATCAACAGTGAAGGGGGGAAGCCTAGACGGATAGTTACTGTAGGTCGCAGCATGGAGACACGATGTCCTTAGCTAACCTTGACATTGTGACTGGCTAATGATGCTTCAGTCAAGAGCGGTCCCAGTCAGTCTGAGCAGGGCCACAGGGAGAGGAGGAAGCCTATATCATCTTGGCCTCAATCAAACACTATGATGTCCTTTCTTATACACTAGCTTCCACCCCCGATGTAAGCTCCCATGACATTTTACCCTCTCATTTCACCATGTTCTTTCGGTTAGAAGAGCAAAAGAAAAGCAATTTAATACTAGTTTTGTGCTTTAAAAAGTATAGATATATATATATATATGAGAATTCCCACTTTATACACTGTTGCCCATAAAGTTAGAATGATCTTATTATTGGCATATTCCTGATTAGATGTGGTATCCCAGTTACTTAGGTGAAACCAATTTAATCTAGAAAGACTTAAACAAACACATTCCAATTAGGTGAGGTGTAATAAAAATGTCAACGAAGCAGTTAAGGAAGGCATTAAAGATTTGTCTGGGGAAAGGAGAGAAAGGAGAGTCTGAGGTGGCTCATAGTTCTGCTGCAGTGAAAATTCAAATGGTGGGAGGGTTTTAGTGCATTGCTGACGGACAAGGTTTTCTCGAGCAGAATATTGTATTGGAAAGGAAAAGGTAGCAGGCTATGATTGGCTAACACTTTATTTTGTCTTTGTTTTATTTTATGAAAAAATACATTCAAATGTCTATTAAAACTAGTCTTCATATTTTATGGACAACAGTGTATTTATCATTGTGTTAACCTGAAGGCAATCTCACACATACAATATAGCAGCACATCTTGGTAACCATATGCTCTCCTTCCCAGCTCGTACTTGACTAGATTTTCAATTGTTTCTATAGCGAGACACAATATACGAGATAATCTATACCATAATCTGCCGTGTCTGTGTTCTGTGTGGGGAGGGGGTATATTGAGTGTAGTGGTGCAGAGTCAGTCACTGTAAAAAGCCCATTCTTTTTTGCCTTCAGGGGGTGGGAAGCACCATCACAGTATCACAGGTATGTCATGACTTCTCCTGATCCACTGTTTCCATTTTTTGTATCTCTGTATTTTTATGTACTAGACTCACAATGCACTGAACCCCCTCCCTCATATACCCTGGACCCAAGCTAATGTTATTGCAATTACTGACAATGAATTCATTCTTGTAACATTTCACCTTCAAGCTACACAGACACAGAAAAAAATGAGATGATTTTGTTGTTATCACCATAGTATGTGTGTCATATCAATTTGACAGCTATTGTTTATTACATTTTTGTTTGTTGCAGAGTTATTGTCTTTTAAATATATTTTTGTTTTTCTGTTTACACTCAGTGCTACCTTAAACGGGGCATGTTACAAACTTCCCATAAGAATGTATCAGGCTATACAAGAAATTAGAGAGGCACTTGAACTCATCTCAGGCCCCATTAGTGGCGTAGAGCTAGACAAGGGCCAGCCACAGCAGACGTTGTTATTGACTTATTCCTAGTGCTTTGGCTCATTTTAAGTAACACCGTCTAAACTGAGATGTGATGCTGAGTGCACCGTAAGTGTATTATCGCTCACAATTTTGCCTTTAAGAGTCAGAAACCACTCTCCTGACTGCGGCCGCTGCTAAGTCATTTTTCACACACCCCCAACCCAACTGTTTTGTGAGGCTTTGTTGATTACAGAAGCAGTTCATTAAGTAAAAACCATCCGTCATGAGCGGAATGCCAATAACAGTCTCCGGTGATGGTAGATGGCTTATAGCTGATGAAACAGCAGGATCACTTTCACACAAATCATTTCAAATCCAAGCAACGTCCAAGGTTTTCAGCTCAGGGAGGTGTGTCTTAGTTAACAATATTTTATTGTCTGTTTTACCATATTTCTTGTGTGAATGTTTAAGACCCACATAACAGCACATATATTTTTCCCAGAGATTAATTGACCTTCACAAAATGTATGGACTTTTTCTAAGTGACACTTTTCAATATTTCAGATCCCAGTCAATCTGGAGAAACTCTGACTTGAGTCCCTATCCATTATTAATGTGTCTTGTATAATTGATGGCTCTACAGCCAGTAGCACCACCTTTGTATTTGTGTTAAGGCTCAGGGCTCTCTAACCTCACATGTATTGCGATCATGGAAAGATCATGTATTGCATTTCATTGGCTGGCGTGCAGCTGAAATAAGGTGAAATAGTTTGAATTATTAACTTTAGGCTACATAGCGCAGCTCCCTTTTGAGGCTGTGCAAAGGCAGCACTAGGCCAGTCATTATACATGCGCTGCCTTTGAGGCTGCTGATGTCAGGTAATTCACTGCCTCTAAGACCTGCTTCTCTCCACACACAGGAGTCAATTGAATGCATGGCCTGCCACAAGATAAAAGGGAATTAGTTCAGTAGATTGGGTTGTGCTCCACACCTTCCAGCGGCTGCGTTTGTTCAATATTTAGCTGATCTCCAGAATCACTAAAGCTGGAGTTCAGTGAGCAGGAGAGAATATGTGTGGAAGAGTAGGAACTAGTCCTGATGCTCAGAAAGGCCAAGTCAGACCGAGCTTATAACAGCATAAAGTTTACCATCCTAGCCATAAAGGCATCTACCAAAAGAGTGCTGACAGCAAAGTGATTTTATACTTTGATTAATGGGAAAATATTGGCTATGTAGATGACGATCAATCCCACCTTTGCAATAGTAATCCACTCAAAATCCAGAGTACATCTTGACACTTCAGCTCGCTTGACTTGACGTGTTTCTGTATCATTAAATAGTGCATTGAAATGGTTGCTAGTGGCCACTTGAAGCTGTCTAAAAGAGCAAATGTATTGGATCATCTTTGGTCCTTAGAATCCACTATAAGCAGGTTAAGTAAAAATGATGATGGCCAGGGCTTTCATTGCTTCCAATTAAACCTTGCTTGTTAGTTTAACCTCTAGGTAAACCCATCAAACAATTGGTGTCAAGGAAACCCTGCCAACGGTGGGCCTCGCCTGAATGGTCATTAATTTTAATTGCCTAGATATTAAAGATTTAGAGCACAGAGACGTGCAGGATAGCAATGATCTGATGTCCTGCGAATCTAGTCCGTTTTTATGCCACAGCATTGGTGAGCTGCTGGGGATATTAAAATTTAAGCACATGGGTGGAAATTAAATAAAGCGTCATTAGGGGCAGCTGCTCTTTGGCTGGTCCAGCCGTGGGCTGCATGGCCTGAGATGGGGGCAGCATCACCGCGACAACACACTCTAATTTATAGGACCATTAAAAGCAAACATCATCTCATTATTATTCCTCTGTTATTGCAGAGCCAGCATTCACATAGAGGTGCACAACTTTTAGCTATCTGACTGATGTCACATGGTTACATTCAGCTAAATTAGCATTTGTAACTGCTGGAATATATTGCACTTTATATTTAATTAGTGTAAACACACTTTAACTTTATGAACTGCATTCCAGCTGTAACTTGTACCCCTTGTCTTGCTGTTTTAACTAAACACGTGTGTTTTACTTGGATATATTTAATATGACCTTGGAGATAATTAACATGCACATCAACATTTGAAATGTTTAAAATTAGACTGAATTGTGTGACTATAACTAATTGAGCGATTAGTGTTTTGATAACTAGCATGTCTGGTTTGCATCCAGTTCTGTGAGGCAGGTTTATTATGTATGGAGATAGTTGTGATCTAAGCCAGTATGTGTGCAGTGAGGCCCTCGGTGCTTTGTGTTTGTCAGGAGACAGAGCTAAGAGCATGTCACGCTCCCCGCCATGAGGAGACACTAGTGGCTCCTGATTATGGCTTAATTAGCTTGTGTACCCGGCGGACATTACTGCAGGGGCTGGGAATTGGGTACTTGATGGACCCAAACATGACATCTTGAAACAATAACACTGCTGTGTACGCTGCTGTGACTTCTTGACGTCTGACTTCCCTCTGCTCCTCCCCCTCTGCTCTCCCACGCAGGTATCCAACTGGTTCGGCAACAAAAGGATCCGGTACAAGAAAAATATCGGCAAGTTTCAGGAAGAAGCCAACCTGTATGCCGCCAAGACAGCTGTAAATGCGGCACATGCTGCAGCTGCTGCAGTGCAGAACAGCCAGGCCAACTCCCCTACCACACCTAACTCTGGTAGGCACTCCTGCATATAGACAAGAGCAAAACAAGGCAGCCAAATAAGAGTGTGCTCTCACGTCAGCCCTGAACCTGCTCCTACACCTGACTCACATGCAGCTCACACATAGAGTGACAGGCCTGCTCCCAGCTCGGGGATCACAGCGCCTCCTGTCTATAAGACAGTTGATGCCAAGCAAACTCATGCATAAAGAGAGCGTTTCTGACTTGTGAACCGAGAACATGTGTATTTTTGGCAAAATAAAAAAAGCCTAGAATTCCGAATGATGCCATGGGATTTGTTTTCCCCTGACTTTCTGTCAACTTCCTGTCATTTGTAATGTAATGGTATGTAGTTCCCCTGAATGCCACTGCCTTATGCTAAATAAAGGAGAACATAATGCTGGGAGCATTTTACCTGCAGCTGTATTAAATACATTCACACTGTATTAAGTCATTCACCAAAGCAGGTAAAGGGCATATTTACTGCACTATATAATGAGTAATATAATACTGAAGACTGTGACGTGCCGTGGGGATGTGGTAAGCTTATGCAGTGGTCCCTTTCTCTTGCTCCCAGGATTCCAGATGAAAGACGAAGAGTTTCAGCTGGACTCTGCTGAGAGCAAAAACACTCTTTTAACCAACATGTTTACTGGTACTGGTCTTTTCATATGCTTCTTCTTGTTCTTTATTTGTCATTGCCCATCCGACCTTCCTCCACCCAAACATGTAGTACAGACGTAGGCTGTGATGTGGTACAATTGGGAGCTCAGGCGACCAACCTCATGTAGAACCCACCACACCCCTCACATCGCCCTGTGTCCTGTGGTTTTCATTCATTTGTGTCCATTTGTAAAGCAGTATTCTCCTCTTCGGACTTCTGTTGCCTCTTTGCCATTCCCCCTCTGTAGCCCTGTTCTTGCTTGCTCTGTGAGTCTGTCCTGTGTGTCCTGGACTCTCGGTGTGTGTGTGTGTGTTTACGGTGTGTGTGTGGGTAGCTCCTTTCATATATTCAGACACTCACGTCTTCCCTTTCCAGGTTCCTCGGGTTCTTTTAGCCTCCCTCACTCGGGGCACATGTTCTTGAGCATGCAGAGTCTGAATGGGGCTTCTTACCCAGGGGCACAAGTCGGAGCCAATGTACAGGCGCAGGTAGGAGCAGCTGGTAGATAGCTGTCCATGTCTTGCCTGTATAGAGAGCTATACATTGTACTACTTTTACTAAATATACCACACATTTAAAATACTAATCGATTCAATTATAGCTTTCAATAGCGATTTTGAACAATTCTACAATGACCATATTTTTTTTACACATTTGGCTTTGACTTGAGCTCTTGGGTTGGTATTTTTGGTATTTCCCTTTACCTTCTTTCCTATATACCTCTTTCTCTGACATCTTGTTATTGTCTGTTGTTGTCCTCCATTTTGTAAGTTATATTATAGCTATATTATGTTGTTAATCTATTTGTGCTAATCATAAGGTTAAATATTTACTTATTATTTATTCCATTGCCACAGTTGCAGATGGCTGTGAGCATGCTTGTGATGTCAGTCTGCAATTATTTTTTACAATAAATAGTATTCTTGTTTTGTTTTTATACTTTCCTCTTTTTGTCCCTCCACCAGTCAGTCTCTGTTGTGTCACTAGCATGTTTAGAGTTGATCTCAGTCAGCGTCTTGTAGACTGAGCTGACCGCACTGTCCACACTCTCTGCCCCTGCAGGTGGATACCCCGCACCGTGTTACCAGTCAGACGGCAGGATACAATGATGCTCTGGGGGGGATCACAATGTATAGTCCACATGGCTTAAATGTAAGTACACGTATAACACTTATATAACTGTAACTATATATTACCTTAAAAAATCTCTCAGCTCAGTGTAATTTGTGATTTAAACACTGATGATGACTGAACCCAGAATGAGTTGAAAAACTGTAGCGTATCTGTTGCATTTGTAGCTGTTTGGAAATGTTGAGCCTGAGCGTTATCTGTGAGATAAAATTTGAACATGTGATGGCCCGCAGCTCTTTGCAGACATGAATTCCATCTTCCTTGATGAGGTTTGATACGGAGCCTTTTTGCAAAAGCAGCACATAATCTGCTGCTATCAGAGCAAAGATTAATTTAGCTGATGAGGAGTGGTTGGGAGGAGACGCAGACAGTTTTACCTTCATTTTATCACAACACCAGTATTTCTGTTGCAAATGTGAATAATGCACTTCACAAATAATATCACGAGAGATGCAGAAATGAAATAGTTTGGTGAAGTTTATGTAAACAAATGCTTTGCCAGGATCCAGTTCAGTGTCTTTTGAGCTGTGCTTCGGCCCTATTGCTATAAGCTCTTTAGAGATGTCATCTTGCAATAAGATCAAACGGTTTGTACTTTCTCACCAGGTTTCACACTTGGATGTGCAGTGTAAACCTGTGCCTAGTGGCTTCTCTGACTGCACTGTGATCACAAGTCAAAGTGCCAGTGACACCATGTCTTTAACATATCATAACCCCAAAGACTGCCACACATGAGCTGCTGAGGCAGATGCACAGCCTGTATTTTGTCCCAGAAAGAGGTTTATAGATGCATTTGCATAGTCTAACCTTTAGCTCTGTGCTAGTGACGTAGAGGATCCAGTAAAGGCTAGGTAGCGCCTGGAGCAAGTCAATGCCAGGGCAGCTAAGACTGGCTTCTCAGCAAGGCCCTACCCTGTCACATCCACTCAGCTCTCCCACCTCACTCCCCTCCCCTCCCCCGCACCTCACCCTCTGCCCCTCTGACAGCAAAATATGGAGCGACAAGCTGTCGGATGCTGCAAGAATTTGCTTAGACACCCATTTCAAGAAATGCTCCCAATGGCTGAAACACTTTTGTTTGTCTTTGCTGATGCTACTGTAAAGAATGATCCAGGTCCTGCTATGTTTAACATGAAATGACACATTAACACAATCAATGTCTCCTCTTCTCTTGTACCATGTACCAAGCGTTCATAAAAATCCATGGGGTTCATATTGCACTGAATGTGATCGTAATCTCTATGTCCTAGACTAATGAGGGATGGCAGGATGCTCCAACGCCGTCTTCTGTGATCTCTGCAACAGAAGGACCTGGAAGTGTGCACTCTGATACCTCGGATTGATTCACCATAAATGCATCCTGGAGCCGGCATTGGACTTAAACTTAAACTGGCCACCAACTCACAGAGGACACTCAAAACGCCTTTCACCGCGACATTGCTCTTGTTTTCTTCACACATCCAAATCCACACCAAGCATTGTCTCGACATAGTCTTAATTCTCATTTGTTTGTTGGAGGGGTAAGCACACGTGTAAAGTTTTTAGACCAATATTTTCTCCTGATATTAAGTACTGAACGACCGCAGTGCTTTTGAATTGGCATTTTATGACATGTTAAAAGGCTATTTGTTGGATTGTTGATTTAAATGCTGATTTCCATTTGATAATTGAGTTCCCTTTACAATGCTTACCAGATTAGCACGGCTCTTTCTTTGACTGTAATGCACAATGCAGTCCTGTCCGGCAAGTCAACAATGCTAGCGCTGACAGCTCAATGGCAGCTTTGTAGTTACTTTGAAGATTTATTAAGCCTTACAGCCATATACATTAGTACAAGGAAATCACTATTCAAACTCTGCTACGTAAAGAGGCGTAATTGATTGCTTGACTATAACATGACACGCTTCCATATTTTATAATTTGATGTTTGCTATGTACATATGTAAACATTTCTTTTGTACTGCTTATTGAAAACTACAATGCCCCCTTCTGTTGATCATTTTTCCAAGGCATGCAGGAGCAGCCCCAAGTTACACATGAGAAGTTGTACATAGAATAAGAGTAATTATACATCCACCAATCAGAACACAGCATTCTTACCTCATTCCAGCTCACACAGACTAATCATTTCTGTAGCTTAGAGTGCTCACTTACTACCTCTAAACAAAATCAGACCATCATCACGTTTTTATTTGATTTTATTCAATGTTTTGTACGTACTTTTTGACAACATCTTTAACACTGTAAACTCTCCATTCTCTGTGTAATCTAATGTATATTTTAATCTTTTAATAAAATGGTGTTGCATATGTGCAACTTAAAATAACAAAAATAAAAAACAAGAATAACAATATTAATAGATTAGATGGTTAAAGGGGCGGGGCTTGAATTAAAAATGATGGTGTGTGGCTTTTATGAAGGGTTGTTGATAAATTAACACCAAAACAGTAAAACTGTTGTAAATATCAAAGAAAACATTTTGAATGTTGCTCATCTTGTTACTAAACCATTGAAAAAGACTAAAAAACATGATAAAAAGTGTAATGCATAGAGGTTTCAGTATTCAGAACTGTACATTTCCAGCTCTGTACAACAGGGTGCCCAGTTCTTTTCTCTTTTTTCTATTGTATGTGATTCTGAAACTGAAAGTCATGACAAATGATTTGTGGCAGTGATCTAATGTATTAAAGATGTTTAGTGTTTCTTTCTAACCAGACTACGCCCTGGACTCAAGAGTCTTCCTTGTGGTACTTGTGTCATTTCAACATGAATAAACCTTTTCTTTCATGAAATTCAACTTGTTTTGTTTTCAGCAAGTAATTGACTGATATCACAGTGCATCAAATAATTACATTTACAAAGCATTTTCAAATCTTAAAATAACAGTTTATAAACATACGTTACACACATCTTACATATTTAAAAACACAATGCAAGATTACTTTCCTGCCTATTTGTCCCAATAGACTGAAAATACACAGAATCTTGCAATAAACCAATTAACTGCGTATTATAACCATTAAGAAATCCTACGCTCCACACTCGAAATTCACTTAAGGATATAGGTAGGGTGTATCCATCATCAGTGTACATGCCGTAATGATAATATTGAAGCAGAGCCGAGATAAGCACAGGCTCTTCTAGAAGCAGTGTCAGGAGGTGAACACTTAACCTGCTTTGGGCCTAGTGCTGAGCTCACACGGTTAGTGCAATTAACTGAAATGTCAGGCACCTCTAATTCCCCCATTCTGTCTGTCTATTGTGGAGAGCCTGCATTAACGGATCATTGGTTACCTATCCCACATGGAAATTGACATCCATTTATTCTCATTTTCACTGCACAGTTCCCTCTCCCTGTCTGCCTCTGCTGCCTTAAACCTCACAGGGGAGGGAGAGGAGAAGTGCTCAGGAGGGTAGTCATAAACATAGCCCTAATAGGAGCATTGTTACATAAGTGCTCATGCTACAATAATAATCACAATAAGTATGAATATATATGAAGTCATAACTAACATACTATTTCAAATCTAACTTTATTACTTCACAGAGCTTTCAAAACAAAATAAGTGGCCTAAAGCGTAAGCATGAGTAAACAAAAAATACAACTAATTAAGAGTTAGGTGTTACTAAAAGGGTCCATATAACTCTATTTTCTGATATGTTATAATAATAATATTATTTGCTCTTCAAAACATACCTGGGGTTTTGTTTTGTTTCATTGACACATGTTTAACACACAAACACTGCATATTATAGGGTGAGTTCTTTTCTCAAACTGAAAATTCTCTGTTCCACCTTGTGATGTCATGTGGTAATACCGGAAGTGCTCCACTGTGTTTTTAAAGTCCATAAGCCTTTAATTCTCTACTAAACAAAAGATAAAAGGTAGCTGTTATTATTTTGATTATTTTTTATTTATTTTTGATTATACAGAAAATAAATAAACACAAATTATGCAATGAATAACAAAGAAAACTGGACAGGGAGTGACAGAGATAACGCCAGGGAAGGGGTAGGGTAGCCAAAGGTCACACATAACCAAAATGTATGTTTTCACGTTAAAAACTAAATATATAGATTAAATTGTTCAAGAATTTCCAGGGTTTTAACTGCTTTGGATTTGGAGGACCAGTGGATGGTTTTCTATTGTATTTCGGACAGGAAAATGGGGAAGTAGGTTTTACGAATAGTAAATTTACATTTGTGGATATGAAATTTTGCCAAGATAATTAAGAGATTAATTATATAATATTGTTTACTTTTCGTGTAATGCAGTTTGAAAAAAACAAACAGCATGTCTTTAAAAGAAAGGGTAAAACAAATTCTTTCCAAAAAAACACAGAGTCTGGGCAAGTCCATTTTTCAGTTTGCAGAATGTACAGTTTGTGTCCATTGTCCTTCTGAGATTATTCTTTATCAGATAGGAGCAATGTAAAAGTTTATAGCAGATTTCCCTTTGCTTATTGGTGATGAGATATTTGTGTGGTAATGTCCATACATCTTTCCATGGCATATTGTCAACAAAGTTTCTCCAGTGGTGAATCGCATATGGAACCGTGGCTATTTTTCTGTGAAACAAATCTCTTATTTTCCTATTTTGGCTTAACTGTGTTACAAAACAAGTTCTGCCTGTCACAGTATTTAAAACAGACGACAGGTATGATAAGGATGTGTTTGTGAAGTCCTCGAAGAGCATAAGGACCACACTAGGTATGGCGTCCATTACAACAGCAAATTGTTTTGAGGTGACAGGGATTTGATAAGTATTTAGGAATTCAGAGTCGTTTATCACAAATCCACTGAAGTTGAATAACTGTTTTACATACAAAATATTGTTCTCAAACCAATTGGGAAAAAAAAGTGATTTGTTGCGGTATAAGATGTTAAAGTTGTTCCAGATAAGGTGAAAATGAATGCTTGTAAATGACGCACAAAAGGTAGCTGTTACATGACCACTATAACTACATGACATAGATAGAACAAAGCATTTTGAGCTTTAAAGGTGTAAACAGACTAATAAAGCAGGATTACTCAAACGTGTGAATGAAACAAAACACAACTCCGGGTATGTTTTTGATGAGGTAACAACAACAAGGCTTAAAGCTCATAAGAGTCCATTTTGTGTAATATGGGAACTTCAAGAAAATGTCTGATTATGACCCACCTACGTTAGAAGTTTTGAGTAATTATTTGCTTTGCATGCCAGAGTGATAGACAAGGAAATGGAGAGAGAGATGTAACTGTAAGAGTTTAATACATCGCACAGACAGCCTCCCCTGAGAGAGTCTTTGCCCATTCAACCGGTGCCCAACCTAATGGAGCACCTTTCTGCTGAAATCATATCTTCATCCTCACGCCATAAACCAGCCATGCCAAACACTGCTTTTACAGGAAAACTCATCCTATTATTTATTTTGTAATAGAGTGGTTACATTATGAGGCTTCATGAATTAAATCATGTTGCATAGTTAATAAATTGAGGGTCAGCACTAACATTGCAATATGATCCATTTATTTGCTTATGAAAATGTTTCATAATAACAATTACACTGCATTCACTTCTCTCCTTTTTGCCCAAGAACCCTTAAATAAAGAAATTGCATTTGCTGGAATTATGCCTATTAGAGATTTTTCTAAGGTTCATTTAAGACGACATTTTCTAAGTAAAATATGGCATGAAACGCATGCATCATTAAATATGGAAATGCAGAATTATATTAGCAATATGTGCCAAGCTAGTGCCAATTAAATTACAGAAAGATATCATTTATATTATTAAGGTAGGGCTGCACTGGATTCAATATGGAGAGTCATTTTTTCATGGTTTGATTTATTGTTAACAGAGATTTGTTCAAAGGCTCATTTTCACAATACACTCATCATGCTAAATGTGCGCTTTAGCAAACCTTTACATTTAAATGCTAGGGATTATACAATAGATTGGATTAATTAGATTACCACACCAGTGTAGCAGCTACTATTTTTCAAAGCAACTGAAGCAGCAGTAACATGAGCTGGCCCATAATTAACTTTTTTTTTGTTTGTTTTTTTTACATTACATTATATTTAAGTGTCAGCTGCTTAGTATTGTGTATAGTATAGAGCTGTGGCATAGCACTTAGAATTAAATTAAATGGCATCAGGAAGGGCATCTGAAATACATCTGCTCACAACAGACACAACTTTCCATTTATATGCTTTTAAAGGTGCACTGTGTAACTTTTTGGTTGTGGGTTCGTCACCTGCTTTTTTCTATGGATATGTCATTGCTCTGCCTGGAATGCTCCACAGTATGACATTAAACAGCTCTACCTACACGTATTCAATTACAGATGGTTTTACAGCTCGAAGATACCCATAAAAACAGGCATTCTAACTGTGAGCGGGGTTGCCTCTCCACAGATCTGACCTGCAACTTGTTTTTTTTTTATCTCCATGAAGATAGAAAGTTTTAATAACGTACTGTGAAACATTCCAGTCTATTTGAAAACTGCAATATTTGGGAAAAAAAAAAGAAAAAAAAAAAAACTTGAGACAGGCCTGACTTACAGTTCCAATCTGCAGTCATAATAATGATTGAGGCCGGCGTTGGCAGCAGCAGAGACAGGAGGTGAGGTACAGAGCCATGATTTAGTGAGCAGAGTGGATATAATGGAGCACACACTGCACTGCTTCTATTAAGAGATGAGTCCTGCAGTGGCCTTTGAGCTTAAAACAGTACAGTTAATTAACACTTGATCCCACCTCTCTGTACATCTTCCCCGGCTCATTTTCCGGCTCTCTTCCACCCATAGACTCGAGCAAGATGGCCGTATGTACATGGCGTCTTCATATCGCTATACATTGACATGTTTTTTTTCCTATGGGGCTTATGAGTGTCTTTATGATGGAGTAGACTTTTATATAGAGTCAATAAGTTCAAGTGTTGAGAGATGAGGATAATTTAGTTGACAGCATAGAAATTCATAGAGTTGCTCTTTCGCCTTTGATTAAAATGGGCCTCTTGTTAAATGTGTGAAAATATTGAAGCAGGTCATTTTCATCAATTGTCATTAAACCTGTGAAATGACCCAAAGTCCTAATAAATAATTACTTACACATTACTTGAATAGGGAAGTGAAAAAATATATTAATTTTACAGTAGATATACAATTTTTTAGTGCTCTGAAGGGCAAATAGTGTTTTATAATTTAAAGATACCCCAGGCATTTTACAGCCAAAAAGCCCATTAACATTGGCTTGCCATAACAAACAACAGGTCTGGTAGTGCCTTTTAATCAACTGAGTTTTTGGTAACAGAAAATGATACCAGAGCAGCCTTCAGATGGCCCTGGGTTATTCTGAAAGAACGATGTATTTAAATCCATGCAACTCATTCCTAGTTCTGACAAACCCTTTGACACATTGTAGATATGATTTCTTGGGCATGTGCAAAGTTGAGAAGAGCTTTATCAGACAGCAAAGCAAAGCAGGGGTGAAAAACCATTGCACGGCTATCCCGATACGTTTAAAGGCCCTATATTACACACAATTTACTTTTGTGAGCTTTAAGCCATGTTAAAAGGTTGTTACCTCATTAAAAGTATACCCGGACTTGTGTTTTGTGGCTGTCTACCTTTAGTTCATTAGAGATTGGCAATTCCAGGGCTGAAATTATCCAAATGATTCCAGTGAAGGTGTATGGAGTTTAAAAACACAGTGAAGCACTTCCTGTATTACCACATGACATCACAAGGTGGAGATTTTTTTGTTTGAGAGAAGAACTCAACTCAACACGTGTGAATGAAACAAAACACAACTCTCGATATGTTTTGACGAAGAAACAACATTTTAACATAGATCAGAAAATAGCACAATATAGGCCCTTTAAGTAAGTTTAAATGTTACTATGGATTTCAGCTTTCTGTTTACTGGCGACATTTTGATGATTTTGAAATGAAATCCTTCTTTTGTTTTGATTTGTTATTGCTATGGTAATGGTGCAAATTTTTCATCACTCTGAAACCCATGGATAATGAACATACATTTTCAGGAGACAAAATGAACAAACCTACAGATATTGAATGAAGTTGAATGAAATTGCAAAAATGACAACTTTTTAGTTTCTAGTTGTATTGCTTGCAATAACACCACATAACACCACAAGTATAAGATGTGTGAATACAAATGTTCTTTCAAACTAAGGCCTCTAATTGTAATAATAGTCTTGTCCTCTCTAATGAAACACACACACACACACACACACACACACACACACACAAATTTCACCATTCTGACACTGAAAAACTTGGCTCATTTCCCCATCCAGCTGCTTTGTTTGTGTTAATTGCTGGGACTACCATGTCATTTTTCGCGCACATTGGCCTGCTCCATAGGTTGTTAGTGTGCGTTGCGTGGCTATAGGCTACAACACTGTGTAATGGGAAGTCGTTAGCTCGTGGTCTGATGCTTTTTGTTCCCGGTCCCTCCGCTGCTACATTTATATTTCATATCTTATGTTTTCACACTGTATTAACAGCTGTGGCTTGTTTTCGCCATCTGCAGACAATTACTCGAGTTTACTTGGCTTTGTAATAATAGCATGTTTTCAGCTCTCTCCATAGACATCCGTGCTGCCGATTTCTTGACAGGTGCTGAGGCATTTGCTCTGGAGACGCCATGGTGGATTATTACTGCATTATTTAGTTCTCCTGAAAGTAAACAAACACGTACTCTTCCCTGGCATCTTGTATGACTACACGCCAGTCAGCATTGTGTTCTGCATTGCACCAGCCTCCTCAGCAGCCAATTACGATTTACATTGACTATACCAGGTCTACCTTTTCACCTCCAACACGAGCCACTTAGCGCTGAATATCTCTCCCACCAATACGCTCTCATTTGCAGGGGATCTCCTCCCTTTATGACCTTTTTACATTCACCTTGGCTTGTATCATCCACTTGCTATCAGTGCGGTGGCTCAGGGTTCCCTAGTTTTCGGTATAATAACTTGACACTTCACATTGCATTAGTCTTAGGCCCGACAACAAGGTTACGTGACCTATAGTGTCAGGGAGCATACACCATACTTGCCTGCAGTGGCTATTTATCAAGACAGCTTTGGGCCACCTATGATTCAGAGCAGAACAAATACAGATGTGAGGGCTAGGGCGGAGGACAGACTGGTCCACATACATGAAGAGCACCGTATAGGCTTGTTTATCAAGGATGGAATAGGAGTTCAAAATTATATAAATTACCTGTACATTTGAGACAGACATAACCTTGATTCTTATATTAGAAAAGTGTAAGAAAGCCCAAGGAAGTCATTAGACTCCTGACCTCTCAGCTCCAAACAGTGCCCACTGGCATGATGTCATATTTTGCATGCCATCAGTCATCCCATCACCTCTGGCCATCATACCTGAGTGCTCTGTTTATCACTGCTTTGGCCATCAAGAAGGCTGTGGCAATAATGCGTTACAATTACTAAATGTATTAAAACACTCCTAAATCACTATGTTGATTTTTCATGTTTTATAACTTACACTGAAGTAATAACTCCTTAGTGCTGGTTTTAAAGTATAGAAGGAGCCCACTATTGTCAGCATAAAGCAAACTGGCACACTGAACAGTATATGCTGTGAGAGGACTTTTAAAACAGTACTTCTTGGATCTCCGAAATCTGACAACACAACTGATCATTTTGATTTTTGGAGAAGGAGAATAGGACCTTTAAACTATACAGATGGCAAAACTACAAAACTGATATTTGTATGTCTGTATTAGCATGACCAAAAACATTTGTAACAGCAATACTGATGGAGAAATTGCATTGTTGTACTGTGCTAGCCAGCCCCACACTGCCAGCTCAGTTCTTGTTATCTTGGTTTACATCATCAGAGGTATAATACTTCCTACAACAGAAGCATAGAGAGACTGGACTGGACTAGAATGGACAAGACTTTTACAATGTTTGGAGGGTTCATGTATTCAGGTCCTGCACTAATGGTAAATAAACTTCTCCTGTATTACAAATCCAGCCTCATGTCTCTTCTTCCTCTTGGGCTATTTCAATTCATTCCACAGCAATTATATTTTAAATTGACCCACTAATACATTAAATAAAATATAAAAGAAAAAATTCCTTCCACCACGGCATGCCTTATAGCGTGTTATCGTGTGCACTCCAGTATGTTCCTGTGTCCCTGGGTCCCTGGGGTCTGTGTGGCCCCTGTCTACTTCCTGGAGCTGTCTGAGAGCCCAGGTCTACAGGCTCCAGGATCATTTTCCCTCTGTAGCTCTTGTCACTAGCATGGACTGTGCTAATTCATCTTGTTAATGGCAGGTGGGTCAGTTGGGCTCTATAATTGAGATTTCCTTTTTTTTCTTCCTTCACCATTGCCTCATAGCTTGATCTGATAGAAAATACATGGAAAAATTGCTTCAGAGATGTGCATGTTTTAGCGCACTACAAAGAGGAGATGATGGTGGAAATAGCACCGCAAGACAAAAAAATAACCTTTAGACCTTTTTAATTTCAATGTGCACTATGTAACTTTTCTGTTACAAGTCCAGCACCTGGTTGTGTCCATGGAGATATGCTAGAGAAACTGCTTTCCCTGGAATGTACCATAGTACTGCATTAAACTTGTTTATTATTTAATTAGAGGTGTTTTTTTTTCTTTCTTTTTTTTTTTTCTTTTACAAATAAAAACAGTATCTTGAAAAATATGCATTCTACTGTAGGTGGGCCCATACCGCCACAAACTGGACCTGTAAATTGGCATGGTGCTTGTCTCCATGGAAATAGATAAGCTTAATATCATACTGTGAAAAATTCCAGGCAAAGCAACATCTCCCTGGTAGCAGACCCTCCTCCCGGAAAGTTACCCAGTGCCCCTTTCAGTGATTACTAATGTTGTAGTAAAATGTTTTGATTGCCTACTTCTGTTGTGACCTTGCACAAGACACATCTTATAATTGCATGTTTAGACTAACGTAACATTTGCCAAGTCTAGTTCATGCACTTTGAATGTCTGTAAAAAGATGCTATAAAACAGATACATATTTTTGGACTTTCTAGTTGTTTTCCAACTCTGTGCTTTGTCATAATTTCCTTTGCGCTGCATCAAACAAGGTGTAGCTTCTCAGAATAGACTTAATGACGTCTGCGTTGAAAGAGCTGCAGTCGGCAGTGGCTGGGGCCCAGGGTCTCCTGAGAGAACCGGACCTGATTTGAGTCCGGAGGAAGGTCGTCAGCACACAAATGAAAAACATGAGAATGGTCCAAGGTCTAATCAAGTGCTCTGACTGCACTCACTGGGAGCAATTAGGTTCCTCCTCTCCCTCCACTAACATACTGTAGGTAACTAGATCCTCCTATTGACATTCTCACTGAAAGGTCATGCACTGTATGGATACAATCATCAGCCACTAAGAAACAGAAAGCTACAAATTTAGATTCTAACACTTGAAATACATTGTTATATAAAGTATTCAGGAAAAAGTTTAGAATGAACATAAAGGAAATGTCACGGTGCAGCTTGGGAGGCATTCCTAATAGTTTCCGATAAACAACACAATTACTAGAACTACCGCTCACTGCTACAACGCCAAAGACTCTTAAAATTTAAAGGTCCTATATTATGCAAAATTGACTCTTAAGAGCTTTTGGCCTTGTTACACTTTTGTTACCTTCTCAAAAACATACCTAGAGTTGTGTTCTGTTTCATTCACACGTGTTTGAGTTATCCTTTATTACTAGTCTAGTTTATTACTAGCTTCAAAGCTTAAAATGCTCTGTTCCACCTTATGATGTCATGTGGTGGTAATTTTCAAGTTAACAGCTCCTTTTACCTTTTGTTCAGTAGAGATGGGCAATTTCAGGGCTCAGATTATCCAAATGATTCTAGCGAAGGTGCATGGAGTTTAAAAACACAGTGGAGGACTTCCTGTTTTGCCACATGACATCACAAGGTGTTTTAGGCATATTTAGGCTGAGAGAAGAACTCAGCCTAAATATGCAGGATTTGTGTGTTAAGTGTGAATGAAACAAAACACAACTCCAGGTTTTTGATAGGGAAACAACATTATAACATAGATCAGAAACAGTATAATATAGGCCCTTTAAAAAGTATTCTTCTGCAATATCCATTTCTAAAATCTAAATATTACAGAGCCCAACAATCCCGCCTACTTCGAAGCCCACTGTGGTTCTGGAAGTAAATTTTCCATTAAGACACGGCCGAGGATAACCAGCTATGTAGTAACTAATGTTCCTAACCCACTGTTTTCTGTCCATAAACACATTTAAAACCTACAGTTTGGCAAAATGTTTTTATAACTTGGTGCTGATGTTTATAAAGTTGAAACCTTTAAGATCTTGAGGCAGGTATACAGCTGATTTCACAAAAAAATCTATGTCTATGCAAAAAAAGAACGAGACATTTAGCTCCAAAAGTGGTGCGTGGTCACTGTTGAGCTCCATTACTTAAGTACAAGTAAAAGTACTTGTTATATAAAAGTACAAGATGCCATGTTAACTTAAAGTAGAAAGTACAAGCCAAATGCTACACAAAGTGACATAGGTATACCCTTATATGACTTGACAAGATACTTAATGCACTCATTTCAGCCTTGGCACCAGCTCTAAACTTGACCACAGGAATTCATTCTGATCATTGGCTGCCCTGACACAAATATAGTCCAGTGTACTTTCTACCACGGAGACCACAGGACCTCATCAGAAGTCATCCTTCATTTGTACGCCTGTCGTGGGCACTTGTCGAGAAGTCCGTCAGCTCGGCTCCTCTGTCAAAGTCTGTCAGAGCAGAACATACAGCCAGTGCCTCCTGGTTTACCTAAGCGTAAATGTAAAGTATATAGTTCTTATGGTAACATTTTGCTTGGCGCAGTTTGTAGAGGTTAAACATTAGGTCTTGTTTTGTAACAGGACTTGATTATTTTGGTGAGAACATATTTCACTCCTCCATTGCTCTGCCCACAAGAGGAAACATACGTCTTCTGTTTCCACTCAGAGCATCTGGCTTGTACAACCAACTCTGCTCAAATTCTCTGCAGAAATGAAGCAAGCACACCAAACCAGGAAAATAAGCATTCATTAGACAGAAACACATAATATATTTGTTCATATAGTAGCATATTAAATACTATTATGATATTACACAGTTTTCAATTTTTTTTTGCAGTAGCACTTCCTTCTGTTGTTTAAAAATTGAGTGAAAAAGTGAAATTGGTGAATGTAACTTGAAAATGAAAGTGACTGCCTGTCTGTCAGTGGATGTTTGATAACTGAAAATTCATGTCAAGGCCCAAAAGGAAAAGTTGTTGAAATTTAGTTCATAAAATTTCTCTCTTTTATAAAAAACAAAACAAAATGTATTTTCCCACATACGATACAAAATATTACTGATACCAGTATATAAAAGCATCCTGCGATATCATAAATACCAATATTCGCAGAAGTTAAAGATGCACTGTGTAACTTTTCTGGTGGAGAGTCCATCACCTGCTTCTCTCCATGGAGATGATGCCTGGAATGTTCCACAGTATGGCATTACACTTATTTATCTCTATGGAGACAGCGGGTGACACCACAGGGTTATGGTGCATGTCAGATCTTTGGAGAAGTGAGCCCAATCACAGTAAGAATGCAAGTTTTTAGGTCTATTTTACTGAGTAAATGCAAGATGCATATTCTTAATGCCATACCGGGACATTCCAGACAAAACAATAGCATCTCCATGGAGACAAGCAGGTGGTGGACCCTCTTACACAGTGCAGCTTTAAGTTAATTCTTGCCATTTTATATTATATTATATTATATTTTTATTCACTAATAATCCTACTTAAAAGAATACATTTTTACACAATTATAAAACGCAGTACACAGGTGAAGTGTACAGAAGTGCTGGGTGCCGGGGTGGTTGGTGGTGCGCAGGTGAGGGAGGCGACATCATTATTGGGGTGTCACTCTGACAGTAGTTTCAGATAATCACAGGCTGAACTGGCCCTGTACCACTCCACTGTCTTCACAACACTTCAGACATGCTCCTCTTCAACACAAAAGCAGCCGTCTCCTTTGATGCCATTGTCAAAAAATGACTCATGTTCCATCACGGCTAAACTCCGCCCCCTCCTCTCTTTCTCTCTCTCTCTCTTTCTCTCTCTCTTTCTCTCCCTCATCTGCCGAAAACCTGAACGGGCGAGCAAGGAATGGATTTTGAACATGAAAAGAGCAGCTGTGTTAGACTAGACATCACCCTTTCATTCTTGGGCTGCCATACTGCTCCACTTGACTCACTAAATGCAGTTAACCTATAGCCGCAGTAGAACGTCACTATACAGAAATACTCACGTTAATGTAACTGAGTAGATTTAACTGAAATTATTAGTAATTGTACTCTTTTGACTGAAATTTTAAACTTGTACTTAAATATAATTCTAGTCATGTAATTAAACTTCATTGCAGTAAAAATCTTAGTCCCAACTGTCCCCATGCTTTGCTGTATTTGCTCCGATTCTGATTGGCCAGAGCTCAGTCGTGGATTTAAAACTACTTAATTCAGTTGAGCACTCTTTAATTAATTAAGTCTTATTTTAATTAGTGAGCTAAAATTCTACAAAAATATATTTAAAAGTAAGTTGTAGTTTTAGTAGTATTTTTAATACATACTTTTTTCTTACAAGTATAATTTTGATAGTAGCGCTAGTTCTTGTACCTTTTTTGCAAGTATACATTTACTCCTCCAACACTGACTTATAATAATGTACACTTGGCCTTTTATGAAAGCTAATCATATTTATTGACTCTATAGGCCTAGTGCTGCGTATATTATTGAGTCATTTACTGTAGTTTACATGTACATTCTCCACAGAATATTACAAGTAGATGTTTTACTAAACAGGAGCTAGTTGCAGAGGCAGCTGACTGGAGCACGCTGAACTCAGATGAAATCGCACTATAGACACGAACGCCTGATAATGACTATAATCACAGTAGATAAGCAACTAGTGCATGTGGAAGGAGGGAGGAGCTCAGCGAGAGGGGGAGCGGGGTAAAGAAAAAGAGAAAAAGTAATTGAATCTTTTGGAGGCACATTCAGATGAAAGCCATTGGCTGTGTGGGAGATGCTTTTCACTGAATGACATTTAGATTACAGAGGTGCCCTGTTCACCATCACGGTCAATACCTCCTCCTCTCACAATAGCACCACTAAGACTCCGAGAGGCAGCGGGTCCAATAAAGAAGCTATTTCAGGGTGGATTTTCAGCTTTATATATGTGATATTTGAAAGATTTAAGACAGAAAATACTCAAAACATCCACTCCAGGTGAAGATTTGTATTTATTTCTGTCACTGTAGTTGTGGCATTGGAATCATCAGCCTCAAGGGCTTGCAAGTCAGTTTATAGGCCAGCGTTCGCATATGTATCTAAACAGTTTATAGGTAATTTATTTCACTTAGCTGTCCAATACTTGTACTTATACCAGCAATGGATAGTATATAAGACTGTCCATACTTACAATGTTTTAAGTAATGCAATGTTTATTTGTATGACCATGGGCCTTCCTGTAAGCTTTAGCTTCCAATGATGCTAGCACAGGAGGATGTCTGTCTAAAATTTTGAATTTTCAAAAACATAATGAAATATTTACTTTGATTTCAATTTTATGTTTTTAAAGGTTCATATAATCTTGCATTCCAGGTGCTTTAATCACTAAAAAGAAAAATAAATAAATAAATAAATAAAACATGAAATGCAGGTGTAAAATTCATAAAAGCAGACACAGAGGCAGAATTAGAAAGTCTAAAGAAAACACTGTCCATCTGAAATATTGCCTCAGCGAGTCAGGTCTGATCAGAATGTAACCCACGGCAACCCCTCGTCAGCCCCTCTCCTCCCTCTTTCTCCGCCATATTGACACAAACCAGCATTTTCCTAATATTAGCGGGATCACAGATTGCCCTGGTGACACACTTCAAATGTATCTCAGATTAATGATATATCGCGCTAAGAGATCTACAAAAACCATTAGTAAGCCTGACACTTTGACGTCAGATTTTAAAAGATTTCCAAGTAATCTTTTTGATTTATGGAAGTGTGTCCAGGTTCATCGAGAGTGATTCCAGATTTATCACATCCTGGTTAGAATTATTAATGATTTTCAATTTGTAAATCTGATGCTGCCATGTTGAGAGGAGCTCTGCGGAATCACCAAACGCCTGATATCTGAGCTCCAACTCCTGAAAGCACCATTACTTTATCAAAATATTGCTACCTGTGACTTCCCATTTCACTTATTTTCCACTCTCGCACCCCTTTCATTTCTCCTGCGTCGCGTACACACATTTTTCAAGAACGCAGTTGTGGCTTATGTCATTGCTTGGCTAATCTTCTGAAGTTGGACATTGCGCTATTAGTTGCAAGTTCCTGACACATGCACTTTTAAGGACCTCCTGTGTCAACATGTCAGATGGAGGGAGAGCTCACGACTGCTGTACGCTGCAATCTTTCTCTGTGTTGATGAGGAGAACAGCGAAGATCAACATGGCGGTTCAAAGATAGCCTGCATCGCGTTGACGTTAGCTCGGATGGCACTTCAATGTGTCTGTACAAGTGCTCTAGTTGTACTTAAGGAGATGGTCCAAGGTCTTTGTTGTGTATACGGGAGGTCAGATATAAATAAGAATGGCACTGGCACTGTAAGTAAGCATGACGATGAACAAGATGTACAGATGTGACACCTTTGGATGAAATGGGCCAATGTGATGTGAGTGACAGCATTCTTTACATGTGCGTTAGATTAGAGTCTCCGTAGAACACATTTTGTTTGACAGATAAAAAACTGTGTTGAGTATTAGTGTATTATGTATGTGAAATCTATATAAGTTCTTTTTTTTTTCTCTAATTGTGTGTTACAGTTTAATATTTAATTTGAAGCGAGCTCAGTGGGACACACTGCTCAAACTCAGCCTCAGTTTAGATGTGCATATAATTACTGAACTGATCTCTTTTCAAGTTAATTTATTCTGAATTATTAATCATTATTAATATTTTGAATTGTGCTCCAGTTTCAGCTTATTGAAGTAAACCTGCACTATTGTAGTTTTGATATATCTGTGATGTAAAAAGTGCACTGTGTCTGTACATAGTGTTCTGCAGGTCACACTGCTTACTTGCAATGTGCCATTCTTATTCACATTTCATACATTACACACACTGAAGGCCTATGACAAGTGGACCTGGGTAACTTATTACAACTAAAGCACAGTGACACTGACATCTCAGCAACCATTAATGTTGGACTGTGCTAATCATATTTAAACTCTTAAGGCCGCCACAGAATTTGTGTGCAATTTTGAAGCCACTGCGCTCCTTGTGTGTGTGTGTGTGCGTGTGTGTGTGTGTGATGTCTGCTCTGTCAGATCATAACCACCAAACAACAGCAACACTACGGTAACAGCCAATAAAACAGCGTCAGGGGCTGAGGAGTGACGCACAGTGAGAGGCGCAAGATACAAACTCGGGATATAGTGAAAATAATGAGAAGACTTCATTACTCGTAAAATGGTAAATTTAAAGTGCAGCATCTCATCCACATTATCCATAGAAATTATCCTCCGAAAATAATGACATCCAGTGCACAAAATCGCGCTATTAATCCAGTTGGAGGCGTTCTTTAAAAGTAAAAAGGCGAGAGTAGCTCCTCACGTGTGTCTGTTTACATCCACACAGCGCACGGATCGGTGTGAAGCTGCAGATTAGCGAGAGTGACCCTACTTCCTGTGTACTTTATCCCCAATCTTTTATGCTTTAAAAAGCATGTATCTGAAATATTGCACCACTTTTCACAAATAATAATAACACAGTTTTGACTTGTATCTAAACTAGAAGTGCAGTGCTCTGATCTTTTGAACACTTAAAGAGCTTCAATGCGAGTCACTTTCCTCTAGACAGAAAACAGCAGACGGGATCGTGCTCACAACTTTATAGCCTGTGGTCTGCAGCCATATCCCACAGCAGTCTTTGCAATCAGAGATTGTAAGTCTAATGAGATTCTCCTCGTGTCTGTGGTGTGCGCTTTTTGTCGCATGTTTAAAAATTGTTTAAGACCAAAAAATCCTGTAGTGTGGCAGCCTTTAGACTTCATTGTGAACTAAGTCATTTCTAGTCACTTCATGTCAAGACCCTAAACTTCATACTCTCCTCGAGACCTTTCCTCTTTCCTTCTAACAAATACTCCAGTTTCTCTGCAGTGATTTGCACATATTTGTCATATTTGTTTATTTATATAAAATAAACTTGATGTAAAATGCCACTAATGCTGGGTCAGCCCTCCATTATTATCCACACATGGGCGTTAAACCCTTGTATCTGAATTTCTGTTTCTCTTTTGTTTCTGTTTCTCTTATACTGGTCAATTAATTTAATTCAATTATAGATATATGTCTTTTATGATACAGTCAACAGTAAAAACTGCCTAATTGTAAAATAATGTGTTGGTATTTTTATGTTATCTTCTCAGCACAGTCACAGAGTGATGGCCTTTTCTAACCTTGTATGTGAAAATGATCGCTTTTCATATAAAGACATGACCCTAATGGTTACATTAACCTAGTAAAAGCTCCAAGTGAACAGTCGTCCCTGTGCATGTCGTGTGCTTGGGTTTAGTTGGCCCTCTAAAACCTCCTCTGCTAACTATTATTGTACATGCACTGGCAGTCTATAGTCCGGCCTGTAAAATCTTTCAGGAAGGGTCATTAAGGATATTTCATTATCTCCATATTGCCAAGGTCAGGTTGTCCATATATCCACTTTACAGCTGCTGGGGGAATATGCTGCGACTCTAGTATAATAGACCAGAAAATGTCCACACCAGGAATGATGGGAAATCAATATTGGGCACAGCTCATCAATACAAACCCCATTTCCACAAGCAAGAAGAAGGTACTAAGGAAAAAATCAGTTGAGGGGAATAGATCGAATCAGAAGGTGAAAATAAATTCAAGGATTGTTTTATTGTTAATAAAATGTTGTTTTTTAGGTGCTCCGTATGCTGCTGAGACTCATCACACCAAGAGTTGAAGTGCTTTGGCTTTGATTTTGTTTTAATCTGCAGCAGTGGATCAGGCAGTCCATAAATGTCCCCACACACTCATGTAACCGCGTTAAAGGAGAAAGAAACATGGCGTGTGACAATGATTCGCAGCAATTGTTGGAGCAGTGCAGCCGTGGGCCCAGTCTGCCTTGGGTTACTTAGAAGAATGTTGATGCTTCACTTTATTGCAGGGTAATGGCACACAGGAACACAGGGCGCTGACAAACAAAGGGACATTTGTATCATTACCACAGGATGTGTAGTGCAGAGTACGCTACTTAATCACTGCAAAAATAATAGTGATGGGACTGTCAAGTATATCAACAGGGTACTTCCAATACTCCATATCTGTACTATAAAATTACTATTGACTCAGTATTAGAGGAAAACTACTCCACATAAATATTGAGTTAAAGTTAAAAAATAAATAAAGTACTCCTGCTTTTAAATTGCATGAAAAAATTCCAAGCAAGTGCACTTGGCATTATTGTCCTCATTTACAGCAAGATAATAAGAATATGCTCATTCTTGCATTTACAATTACCTCTACTAGTTCTAATTAATTAAAATTATTATTACAACTGTCTAGATGTGTAAATGTGTAAATATTTTGAGTTTTGATTCATTTGAAGTTGGGCTGTTTATGCTTAACATGTTGACAAAATTCAATAAAGATTTTAATTGTAATTTATGTAATTGTAAAATGTAAAAAAGCATTTCTAAACTGTTGCAGCTGCATTGAAATGATACATTAAATAATCCTTAATCAATAGTGTGAGGAGAAGAGCGTGTTCAATAAACATAACAGAGAGAGCAATGGTCCAACAGGAATAGTGCGAGCGCAGAGCTGAGCACAGAAAACAGCCTGTGGATGTAGCACCAGCAGTGCTAGCCTCGGGCACTGTTTGTTTATGCAGCACAGCTTCACACAAATGAATATCACACTGGCAAACTCATGGAGGGAAGAAACAAATAAGGACCCGGCACAAGAAGAGAGACTGCCTCTTCTTTCCACAAACAACCACCAGCATCAAAACAATAAGAAATACTGTGTTTGAAGACTCATACAGATATACACACAACATGTTCTAAACTTTGCCAAATTACTACAGTAAAATGGTTCTGTCTTACTTCTTGAGAGCAACTCTCTCAAGTTCAACAGATTCCTATAATATTGTGCAATAGTGACAAATTCCCTTTAGGGCAGGAACAAAACCATAATTTAGACAATTTCACTAACCTAAGAAAAGAGTAGACTATTAAAATACTAACCAGAGATAACAAGATCTAAAAGAGCATAACTAAAAAATACTGTGCTGTACTACTATTAATATAATACTAGTAATGCTACAACAGTTACTAATACTTCAGTCACATCTGTTACTACTGCTACAACCCCTCTACCAGGACACTAGATCAAAACCATCTGAAATAGTGCACTTGAAGCCTCCTGCCTCTCTCAGCCTTCCCACTGAAGGAGGACTCTTGTACTGTTACTGTACACTGGACATATTGTCTTTGTGTGAGCGCTGCATGTTAATGGCTTATTGACCATGTATGGTGTAATGAGACCTTGGGTGCAGGGGCAGCAGTGATATATGAGGGTAAAAATTGGCCTCTGCTTCAGTGATGACCTCATTTCAATATTCAGGGACTCTGGGATGGAAATGACACTTTTCACATTTAAGTGCTTTGTATTAGCCCCTGGCCTATACTCTACCTCTGCCGGGTCCCAGTCCACTCTGACCAAAGGCACAGAGGCACACTGTCTGTTGTGTATGGGCTATTATAACACTGTTCTGGTGTGTTTCTATCACAGGTGTTTGAGTGGTACAACTATAACAAAAGAATATAAAACTTAGGCTTATCTTGACAATTTTATGTAATCTTTCTGTTGTTCTTAACCAATCACAGCTTGCAAAATATGTTATACCTACTCTTCCTACTACAGTAGTTCAGTTGATACAGCATTTGTTCACTGATTTGAAGGTTGGTGGTTCAAATCCCACTCTTGAAGTAAACATCATTGGTTGAGCAGATCAGATCCACTGGGCAAGACACTTAACCCACCTCACCCCCAGTGTCTGCACCACTAGTGTGTAAATGTGTGTGAATGGGTGAGGTTCCTTGATGTAAAGTGCTTTGAGTGCCTCGAAGGTGGAAAAGAGTGACCATTTATCATTCCTACTGTAAAAAAAAATTGATGTTATATTAAATGGTTTGAACATTTGTGTTTCTTGCACAATCATTTTTCTCATTTTTGTGTCTGTCCTTTGAAAACACCAGGTTTTGTGCATTATTTAATCAACTGCATATTATGCAATTGTTACTCTACATTTACCTTAGAGTAGTAGTTACCCCTTGAACTTTTAATATTTTGGACAACTACTTTGTACTTTCAATAGAGTGTTTTGAAGTAATGTTAGTCTTACTTGAGTACAATTTTGGTTATACCCTGCAAAACCCAGTTACTCCCACTTCCTGCATCCACATTTGAGCACAGAAAGGTGGTTCGACTCATAGTAAAAGTCACCTTCATCCTCCCTCTTCCTCACTTGATGCATACATTGAGGAAAATAAAGCAGAGGAAGATTCCTAAAGGCCTCTGTCTTGTGCGATAACCTTGAGGATGTATGGCATTTAGCATTCCGCTCCACCCCGACCATGGCTCCCTGCGAGTGGTCACCCCCACCCCTCCCAAAAGCACATCTTCTGATCCCCATAGCCCCTGCACAGAAACAGTAATACCTTCTCATAGCAAATGGAAGAGTTTGATGTATATTTTTCCATTTCATACGCACAGCTTCAAAAATGGAATTTAAAGACTGTCATCGCATGTTAGGGCCAAAAGGGGATGAAGCTCGATGACCTATTTGCATTTCTGTCAAGGAGAGGGAGCGCACGTGTAAGGGTAGGGTTGGGATGCTCCACTTATTTATCATTCATCCTTTATTTCTCTAGTATTAGTGAGTGGAGGTGTCATTTTTGGCACGCTACAAACTCCGCGTTCTGCCAAAGAGAAGTGACGCCAAGAGGAATAGGTGTTGTTTTAACCTTGAGCCTGATTTAAGTAAACATGAATATATTACACGTATGCACTATCCCTCTTTCCCCATCTGACATGCTCACGCTGGCTGTATCCTGGCCATGCTACTGTATATTAAGTGTAGCTTTTATTGCAGATGGGAATATGAGGTGTCATTTCAGTGCGTGAGAGGACAGGTGAACTACAACATGGCGTCTTCCTTTGACAGGAAAAAGAGAGTCTGGAATTCAACTGATGGTGCATTAGTTATGTAGATGTAGTCTGAAAAGTTAGAACATATATGTCAAGTGTGAATAATAATGAAAGCAAGGTAAATGTAAATACCGTCTAAATCAAACCAAAATGAATGGCCACAAAAAACATCTGAAAAACGGTGTCTCAGCACATGAAGTAGGCAAGTGTGTTTATGATATGTGATCCTTGAAAAAAATATTTTGAATTAACATAATAAAAATTTAAAGGTACACAATGTAACTTTTTTGGAAGTGGGCATGCCACCTGCTTGTCTCCATGGATATGTTGTTGCTTTTCTTAGAATGTTCCACAGAAGAGCAGTAAACAAATCTATCTTAAAGGTTGTATGGAGGAGATATGGATTTTTTTATTTTTATTTTTTTTTACAATGATAGCATTATAGAGATGCAGCAGCCTTGTAATTATGATGACCAAATTAAAAAGAATGAAAATCCATCAACTGTGGACGTGGTGACGCCAGATAAACATTAGCCAATTGATAATGAGGCTACCTCGTTATCAGTTGGCTGCTGTCAGTCAATCTCCCTACATTTCTAGTGTGACTGACTTGCCAGTGTGTTGGGATTACTTGGTTTACGTACGTCTCTCATGCATTCCACAGACACAAGACGCTGTTTACTCAACCAACGCAGCGGTTCTTAGCAACTTTTTCCAACTGTAGTTTCCTCGCAGTTAACACAAAGTTTGTTGCGATGGCAAACAAGAATTCATTACCAGTTAACCACAAAAGAAAGTCTGTTTTTGAGGTCGCTGAAAGAAGAAAAGAAGGGGAAAATGAGCAAAACCAAACTAAGGTGATTCTCGGAGATTCCTTCCAGTGATGGCGTGCACTGAAGCAGAGGGTCTAAAGACTGACGCATTGGTCACTAAATTACTTCTGGACAGGAAACTTCTGCTAATCATTTGAAAGCGTACAGTATAGTTACAGCAGTAACAGTGATTCTGAACGTGCACTGGCTGTAAACAAACATCTAACGTAAGGAGGAGGCAGGAGGAGGCGTTTCTACTTAGGGAGCTGTGGGGGTTGGGATGGGCGGTATAAATAAAAAAAGAGTGCATATCATATTCCATTCTGTGAATTTTCTGCCGTATGGAAATTTTTAAAAAAGGTTTCCTGTATTTTAGCTAAACAAATAATCTATTCAAATATATATTCCCATCTTTTCCGTAGGCAGCTATCAAAATTTAAAAAATTAAAAACTGGGACAAATCCAAGTTTCAAGTTTTGAATAAATCTGCTGGCACATAGGACACAGGCTTCAAAACTGGGACTATCCTGGGTAAATAAGGATGTCTGGTCACCCTGTACTGTACATGCGAGATAGACATACATTTAATACCATGCTGTTGAACATTCTAAGAAAAGCAATATCATAGTGGACCTCTCACCAGAAAAGTTAAACAGTACACCTTTAAAAACTGCTTTCCAGTAGTACTGATCATGTTGAAGTGGTAGTTTGGAAACTCTTTCATATCAAAGCTGTGTGCGTGTTGGTGCATCCACAGGCCAGAGGCAGGGGGCAGTAGCTCAGAGCTCCAGCGACAGGTCCATGGTGTGTGGCATTGTGCAGCATCAGCAGCCGGACACGGGCCAGACGGTGGATTTATGATGCCAGCCAGAGGAAATGACCTGCTTCTGTCATTGGGTGTGCGCCCCATCACGAGAGGCCCTAAACTATATTGGCACAGCTCTGACAGACAGGTTTGTCATCCAGTCACTTCTGAAGATACCGAGCAAGGGGGGATCACTCCTCTGACAAGACCACCTATAAGAGGCAAGCTGCAGCCGGAAAACATTTCACAGCAAACAGTAGCTCAGAAAATGTGTACTGTATATTTAGAGAGCTAAAATATATATTACTGAAGAGTTACTAAAAAGATGTTTGGACTTAACTCA
This sequence comes from Taenioides sp. WSHXM2023, assembly GCA_029959045.1. Classification (NCBI taxonomy): domain Eukaryota; kingdom Metazoa; phylum Chordata; class Actinopteri; order Gobiiformes; family Gobiidae; genus Taenioides; species Taenioides sp. WSHXM2023. Next base: position 14,253,685 of record CM057089.1, read on the forward strand.
TCAACTAGGACTTAAACAGAGGAAAAATACTAACAAATAGGTCTAATTCAAGATCAACCCAGAACTAAACCAGGACCACAATACACTGTTTTATTCAGCCTGTGTAAAGCAACAGTAAATAACCTGTGTGCTTGGAAACTGAAAGTTAAATTCATACTTTGGAACATTTTACGTAAAGAAAATTTCATGCCACATTTCTAAAAGTATGATATTTACATGGAGACAAGCAGGTCAGTTTGTGGAGATGCAAGCCTGCTCATTGCTCTCACAGTGAGGACAGATGTTTTCTGGGTTTTTTCAGTGCAATAAAATGCAAAAACATGCTTAATATTTTTGGCTAAAAAGTAATGAGGTGAGGATTTAAACCCGGATAAAACTAACACAACAATTATTAAGCCAGGTTTCTGAACCATAAAGAAACTACTAGGTCTAAACAGTGGTCAATGTATTTCTAATCTGAAGCAAGTGTATTTTATCTAAGTAAGGAGGCTATTGGTACCTAAACCAGATACTGAGGACCACTAAGAAGATAAAAGAAATTTTCTGAATAATTACTATTAAATGATATTACTTCAACTTACTGTGAAAGTGTCAGTCGCCTCAAACTCCATGAGAAAGAGCAGAGCTGAACAGTGACATCTACTGGCCCTTACTAGATTACATCACAGCTCATTTCAATAAGAAGAAATACAAGGCATAATGTAAATATATTGTCCATGACAAAAACATTAATTTCAGTCTGAACCGTCTGAGTCATTTAAGAACAGAAGATATCTTGTCCCTAGATATTAACTACAAAACAATTACTTATATATTATTATAGTAGCACTGGTAAGTATTTGCTCAATGGAAGGGGAAGGGGTACTAACAGCAACTTGTCATATTTACTTCTTTGTCGACTAAAAGGTACACTGTTTAACTTTTTGGTTGTGGATCTCTAACCTGCTTGTTTCTATGGCTATGTAACTGTTCTGCCTGGAATGTTACACAGTATGACATTAAACAGGTCTACCTTACATTTATTCAATTAGAGGTGCTTTTGTTGCTTAGTACTATGTAGAAAAACAGGCATTCTTACTGTGAGCGGGTTTGCCTGTCCTGTAACTTCGTCTGGTTTGGTCTCCATGAAGATAGAAAAGTTTAGTGCCATACTGTGAAACATTCCAGTTGAAGCAATAACATCTCCAGGGAAAGCATTTGACGGATCCTCTACCAGAAATGTTACACAATGGACCTTTAAAAAGCCCTTAACACATTTGCATAAAACTATGTGAATGAAACAAAAACAAATGTTACAAAATTTTAATGTTGCCATCACAGTAATGAAAAGTGGAGTCATATAATAATTTTCAGCCCAGAAGTGATTTGTAGCACCAAGTTGTAACTGCACAGCTAATAAAAGACTGATCTGTGTGTGTTGCTCCGTGGACACCACTTAATTGCGCGAGTCTTTGTACTTTAAAAGCTCATCACTCATTATTCATTTTGAAAGCCAATTATCAGATCAACACTAAAGCTAAGAGCAGTAAGAGCAGTACTGCACAGATGTAACCAAGAGGCTTTCTCTGTCTGGGGCCCTTTCACAGACTGCAGTAAATCACATTATTTATAACCCACTGTTGTGAAAATATTTGGATAAAGAAGAAGCCCTTATGTATACTGCAAGGCTGTTACTTACTGAGCAGTTTTGGCTTTAAAATGTCTGACTTACTTATACGATTTACAGTTACACCGCAGACATTTTTTTTTTACTATCCACTTGAACTTTCAAAGATTTTCCTCCATCACCAGGCAACTGCGCACACAGCCTTGCCTCACCCATCCACTCCAATGAATATTTTATAAAGATGCAAAGATTTCCTCCCTTTTCACTGCGTAATCAAATGCACACACCGCTGCAGGGATTGAAAGAAGAGATATAAAGTCACATCTTAAAGGAAGAAATTCATTTTTCTCAAGCCTTGCATTCATTTAAGAATCAATGCACTTCTCAGGAGAGTGGCTATTTGGATTGTGCACAACTGAACCTCCTATGGCCTATTATTCGGATTGCCCTAAGCCTTTAATGTATTTAGATAGGGTCCAGGCACACTGCAAGCTTGTATTGCAAAAGTAAATAAATACATACATAGATTTGGGTAGGAGGGCAGTTTGAGTGCACTGTGTAACCCTACCATTATCCATGTATAAGGCTAGCATAAAAACTACATTTATTTTTAACCATTTGTGGCTATATTCAAGTGCTTTCTTTGCTACTATCAGCACAGTGTGCAATCCATTTGGGTCCTCTTGTTATTTTTATTGTCATGTTTGAAAAACTGTAATGCTGAACTGTTTTAATTAGTACTCTGCACTTTATAGGGATCATTGTTCACGCTTGCCTAATTATGTTTAGATGGTCCAAATCTCCATCAAAGGAAGCCATTATCCTACATCGATGGTGAAGCGACGGGATTCCATCTTCGCCCCTAGACAAGGCTATTACGGCTCTGCCTCGCCGCGGACACGCTAAATAAACACATCAATTTCATAGGTCTGGAAAGTTAGAGATTGTGGGAGATTGTGGTTATCTGCTGCATATGGCTGAAGAAGGGGGCACACTGTACATCACTGGTGTTTTTCACACAGCTGACTGACAGGCTCATGAACGTGTCCTGCAATTTTAGCAAACTCTCACAACTATTCACATTATAAGAGGAGAGTGAAATGAATTATTACATTGTAAATATTCCCTTTCCTCCTAATGCAAATATAGAACAACAGTGTATGAGGCTGTGCTGTTGCATGTGCTGGTTGCCTGCAGGACATTAAATGTGATGTAGCAGATTTGATTAGGCAGCCCAGGGGCCCGGGCAGTGCAGCCTGTGAGGGGCCGGCAGGGACCTTGTACAGGCGTCTAATGCTCACCATGCCTCAGTGGTGATGTACACATCCAGTGTGATTTAAACAGCAGAGCAGCCTCGTCTGGGAGTGCACTCACTCAGTACAATATTGTGACCCATTCATCCAGTTACACTGGACATTGGTCTCTGCCAAAGACGTGGAGGCTGCCTCCACATTTGTGTTTGCACAGGGCAAATCGATGGAGTATGAGCGCCTGGAGACTAGTGCCATGCTCCCTGAGCTCCAGACAAGCTGAACACACAGCCTGACATGTGTGTGCGCACTGCACTGGGACCTTAAACTCATTTGAATATTCCCCACTCACCATTTAACACAGGTCCTGCTTGAAACTCTTCTAGAAGCATCTTCATGAAGGCTTTGGACTGACACAATGATACTCCAGGTTATATATATCACAGTAATAAAGAAAAATAGATCCAAAATGTAGTCTCTCCAAATATATATTGTACTGTTTATAGTAAAAGATCTTCACAGATTCCTTTTACTGAAATGCTTCTTTTTCATTTCAGTGAATAAAAAGTGAAACAATATTCTTTACATTAACACAAAGCAGCCCTTGTACAACAGAGAAGTTATATTTTCAAATTGAGTTCAAATCTGAGCAAGCCCAAAGGCCTTTACAACCAAATGAGCAAACTTATTTTTATTTCTTAATAGTCAGCACAGCCAGGCAGTAATGAGCAGGCTAGGGAGAATCGTTATTTTCTTAAAGAAGAAATTAAAATAAAACAAATGAAAGAAAAAGGGAACGCGTGAGAAGTGCCATCATTACAAAGACGAGCCTAGAGGAAAAAATAGTTCATTAGTCTACAACATGTATGCCCCTCCTGTCTCACTTACACTAACTGTGCTGCTACACACACACGCACGCACGCACACACACACACACACACACACACACACACACACACACACACACACACACACGCACACGCACACGCACACACACACACACACACACACACACACACACACACACACACACACACAGCCTTTGCCTTGTGGACAGTACAACTGCTTGATGTTTGAATGAAGAATATAATAACTATAAAGTCAATATGATTAATGCCACTATGTTAACTAATGCCATAGATGTTGAGAAGTAGCAATAGTCAGTTCATGAATTGTTTTTCTATGTGACCCTCAAGGCTACTTTAGTAGACTTACCAAGGTAAACAAATGATTAAATCATCACTTATAAATAGCAAAAGCAAAGTGACATCCCTCATATCTTCAGAGCCACTTAAGTGAACTGCTGTACTAGCCCTGGTCTGCCTGATCCTAAAGTAGTAATGGAGGTACAGCTGCAGGTACAGTATGAATGGACTTTATCAGTTCTGGTCTCCTCACAGATGCAGAGGTGATTCGTGCTGACATGTGTAGTATGACATGGTGCCAGTGGGCAGAGTTTTGGAGCCTGCACCAGTGAGGTCACTAGTCTTCTAATGACTTCCTGGGGCTTCACAGCAGCTCCTGGTCTTCCCCCTGTACAACCCTCCCCTCTTGGGCAGCTCAACGCTTGGCTAGCCTCCTCAGCTCATTGTTCTTAATCAACAAAAGGAGGCATAAAGATGCAGCAGTGAGTCTGTGCATGCCCAGTGGGTCCACTTGTCAGACAGTCAGATGAAGCCAAGTGGAAAAAGCCTCTACATTCACCCACACATGCACACATGCGCAGGGCAGTGGTGGAGGGCAGTGCTGGGGCTGCTGGCTTGTTTCTGCTAGTATGTACCATGCCCACATAATAAATCAGTCTATATTAGCATAAGCGCCTGTACATGATCTATGATTGGATACTGTTGTTGTTCATTGTGCTACCACAACACGCTTCATATTCACACATTTTTTTCTGCTCACATTTCATTTTTTCTGGTCCAAGTAGAAGACCACAGGCCTGGAGTCATTATTTTTTTTACAACTGGTGCATCTAAAGGCAAGATGAGAAGCATGTAAATCAGGCAGCCCATGTACTTCTTTAATATTTAACATAAGTTATTAGACAGGGCAAAGATTTGACCCCCAAGCGCTCAGCACATCACATGAATAACTAATGCTGGCTGATTATGTTAATCAGAGGGCCTGAGCACTGATGACCAGAGAAGTGCTGCAGGAGAGCCTATAATCTCAGTCTCATCACAAACACAGCCGTCATTAGCTGCTTAGCTGATTTACACTTCACATGCTCAGCTGGAGCTTCCCTTTAATATCTATGTATGTATAAACACATGCATTTGTGAAGCCACAAGCTGTGAGCTCCTCAAACACAAATATCAAATATTAGCACAGGAAAGACACTTTCTCTTCAGAGACTGCTCATGATGCCCATAAGAACATAAATGTAAAAACTGGATTCACTGATAACATCTTGTCTGATGGTAGCACAAGTTTGCATGTGTTGTTACAGGGTTGTTATTTTGTTGACAGTATTTTAGGAGCTTTACAGGTTGTGTTTTACTATTTGTATGTGCTCATAGTGTAAAAACTATAATCTAAAGTTTTGCTGTTATTGACAATCATCCTTGAAGACAGACTTTAGCCTTTTTTCTAAAGAAAACACAGAGTCAAGTTGCAGTATCACCTGAGAAAATGCCAATACTTTTTAAGGTGGTTCTGATTTGAAAACCTTATTGCTGCGTAATAAAGCCTGTCTACTGTGCGCTGTTTGTTTTGAGCAGAAGATAAAAACATACTCTTGGAAAGCCATTTAGAGGTAGAAGCTGTTGATTGTGGCTATATTCCCTCCCCATCAGCCGACTTCTTTGGCCTCCACCATAAAGAATTCCAACGAGACAATTTTGCGCGGTGTGGGGTGAGCTGACAGGGAGTGTTATTAAAGCGCGGGGTGCTGACCGCTCTCAAAGTTATTAAAGTGCTGTGAGATTGTGTCTGTGATAGCCCTGCTGCTCGCTCCCTCGCTCCACCGCTCGCTCGCCCGGGCGGGATGTCCTTCACACAGGTACATTACAGTGGGGACGTGGTCATCCTGGAGAGACAGAGAGAGACAGGGAAGAGAGAGAGAGTGGTCAGTACATGCAGACGGAGTCACTATGAAGGCCTGTCGCTGTATTCATTCACCTTTTAATGGGAACTATGACTTAAGACCACCTCCACACCTGCTGTAAATAATGATGCAGCTTTAATATTTTGCTGAACGTTATTTCAATTTAAAAACAAACAAACAAACAAACAAAAAAACAACAGTGAAACACTGACATTCTGGTGTAATCTTATAATTATAATCATTTTATATATATATATATATATATATATATATATATATATATATATATATATATATATATATATATATATATATATATATATATATATATATGTATATGTATATATATATATATATATATATATATATATATATATATATATATATATATATATATATATATATATATATATATTTTTTTTTTTTTTTCAAAATTCAGATATTTATGATATGATTCAAATTCAAGACCGAAAAAAACTAAACTAACTATTAAGTTGACTGTAAAGTTGACTAAGAAGTCTTTCACATCATATTAATCTGACTGACTTTACTTAATTGTGCAGTTGTCTTTGTATTATTTCCAGTGAGAACAACAAGTGTCACCTTACCAACTTAGCAATACATAGGAAATGTGGCAAAGGTAAAGAGCAGAGGGTCTAATGGACTGATTGTGTGATTTTCTGAGAAGACAGAAACCTGCTCTATCAATCTATCGTCCACTGCCTCTCAATCTGTTTCAGCTCCTCTCTGACAGGACAGCATGGGGGATTGCAGCCCTCCATTCATCACCAGCTCTGGAAATAACAGGACATCTCCAGTTTGTCATACTAGATTAGGCTGTGGCCCGTAACCACTGGCCTTAATGGAGTCTCTAGTGCTCCATGTGAGGTGTCCAGTGCAGACCACCTCTGCAGACCTCGGGGGGGGGGGGGGGGGGGGGCTGGATACACATTGTTTTCTGAGTGGTTCACATGTTAACTGTGTTGTATAGATTTTGCTGCAACTATGTGACATTGTCAGTGTCAGTCCAAGAAACGTACCCTTATCTCACAATGATTAGAGGTATAGTGGGTATATGTAGAATTCTTATTTAAAGAATTCTGTTCCCAAACAGAAAAAAAACAACAAAAACATTGGACACAATGTTGTTAATGATACTCAATACCAAACTATATTTTACAATGGTGGGGAATTTCCTGACCAATTGCCCCATTATTGACACCTTGTGGCTGGAGTTCGTATAGTATATTTAATTTATTATGACGTGTGTGAACTTGAACCACAGATTTTTTGGTTCAAGGGTAACTGCTGTACTGTACTGTATACTGGCATCTTGTGGTTGGAAATGGTATTGGTATCTGGTTCCGTATGGTGCACAAAATCTCAATTCTCTATTTTAACTTGCACACCTACTATAACCTTAGCTCCAAGTCAAACAATTCAAATTTGCTATGAATGAGACAGGGACAGTGCACAATCTACATTAACCTTAACAGGAGAGATGCATTGTGCAGGTTGTAGCACTAGAGCTAATTTCCACCTGTAGTCATGCCTTGGATAATATGACCTAAAATGAAATATTCTCTTATGGACTGGTCTGACATGAAAATTTGGACGCTTCACTCTCTACAGTCACTTCAGTGTGAGTCCTGCCCATAAAATAGATCGATTGTAATCCATAATATTTTTAATTGGCAATTATCTGGTGCTTGGGAGATCACAGGTGCTGCGGTGGAATTAGCTTCAGTCTTTAATAAGTGATTGACCAGTCAGTAGCGAAGGGGTAATGGACAGTGCAGGGTTAGGGCAGGCCTGTGATCGTTCTTACGGGCGCCCCTCTGACCTTGACTGGCAGTATGGGCCTCTGAAAATCTAAGTGCCCATCTTATAGTATGCCTGGAGCAATTTCAAAGTCCATATACATTCATATAAGTCTCTCTCACTATTGATTCCTCTGGCGCTGTTCACACAGTCTGGCAATGTCGAGTTTCAATTATCACTATGTGACCTGTCATTGTCCGGCCAAATGTGATGAATAACTAGGGAATCAGAAAGTTGGGAGAAATAACTTCAATAGATAACAGTGGTGTATAGGTTTGGTCAGCACAATAAAAATAATACATTTAAATGGATTGATTGGTTAGTTATAGTAGGCAAATAGCCTAGTCGCAGAAGGTCAGGTAGGGTTTTCACATTATAAAATCTTAGTGTTATCACGCCATTTTACAATTATTCTCAGTTATTGAAGAGAAATCCTTCATTGCCAGTGTCTGATAGCTCACCATTACACTAGTATGTGTGCAGCTTTATGAAAAACAAATCCAAATGTTAAAATTAAACTACCATCTCTAAGTTTATTTGTTTGTTTTTTTTCTTATGGCAGTTGTTCAGACAGCAGCAACATAAAAAGCATGTAGGGGTGTTTTTTTTTTGTGTGAATACAGCGGGACCAGGTTGGCCAAGCTAATTACACTACAATTTTGGGTTTACCTCTGAGTATAGATTTATTTAAAAATAAATGTATAAAAATTGTACTTCTTTCTTTCTTTCTTAGTTATTTATCCTTCAAATCACTACAGAACAGCCTTGTATGAATACAATTTCAAACATTATGAGATGTTTTTGGCCAAAATCAGCCCATAGTCTTACTACATCCAATTAAAGTCCCAAGCAGGACATTGGCTTAACACGTATTATGGAACCATTACTTGATCTAGCAAATTCTTCTGCATTGGTGCCGATATGATGCATCCCTAGACCTGAATAATCATCATTATCAATTAAACTGATTTGTCATTCCCTATAGGTATGTGGAGAGGATTAGTATAAAGAGAAATTTGCAAATCAATGGCACACCAACCTCTTACAATTTTGGCTGCCAAGTTTATCTGTATGGAGCAGAAGGACAGTATTGCATCAGCGAGGGCATCTGATTGGTCCTCATATATGTCAAATCACTATGCTTATGCCTGCACTCACAAGGCACATATATAATTTGGAGTAGCAGAGGGAAATAGACATCCACAATACCAATTTGTGAATAGGCAAAATGTCAAGGACCAGTTTGGCTCCAGTTTGCTGTAAATAAACTAAATTGGACAGATAAAAATAGATCACATGTCAGGCTAATCTGTCTGTAGAGCTAGTATTTTTAGATGTTCAGAGTATGGACAGCAGCAGAAGGGAGTGGGGGTCCTCCATGGGTACACAGGAGCTGGGGGGTTGCTTATTTAGCCTGGAATGATGTGCGCTGTCTCTGGCCTCTTCCTGTTTACCTGCGAGTCCTCTGGGGTGAGCTTTTGAGCTGAAAAGCCCAGTTGGAGCCAGTCAAAGGGAGCGTGGCGCAGTCTTGACCCTGGCGCTCCACTCATTGTGTAGTGCAGCGGTGTAATGAGGCCCTGTGTGGATATTGATATGACAGAACAAAAGGCCAAGGTGCAGTAAGGACAGCAATCCACACGTTTCACACCATTTGTTTTTCACACCGTATCCATCACATTAATGGGTCACCTTTCTGTGACAGCTCATGATTACCTGCTTACCCATGGAGAGAGAAGGGGGTGAGGGAGGAAGAAGAGGCAACCGGAGCAAGGAAGCAAGGTATGCGCAGAGATAAAGCGGGGAAAGATAGGCGGGAGATAGCGCTGGTGACGCTTCTGCACTGTGGAGGCTAAAGGTTGAGATGGGGTTGCACAAGGGGATCGGAGAGAGGGGAGGGCGGTGGGGCAAGGGGGAGGGGGGGCTACCAGTGCCATTTTTTTATTCGCTCATGAAGATTGGCTCCAGCCCTGTCATCATCCCCACAGAGTGAATTTATGACAGGTCAGCTCTCCATGTAGTCACCTGATGGATGGAGAACATCCAAGTTTATTTGGGGCAGTGTGGAAATGGCTGAAGCATTCCCTAGAGCACAGCAAGATTTTTTTTTTTTTTTTTTTTTTCCCAGAGAGAGAAGGGGACTCCTCACCAGGGCCAAATCCATACTGCAGTTAGTCAAGTACCAGTGTAAATTTAGAGGTTAGGTTGTGCATTGGCTGTTTTGAAAAAGTTATATTCTCCATTCTGATGAACAAAAAAAATTCTCCCTCCCACTGATCAAATATTGAGTAACATTTTTCTTTCTCTAATTGCCCACCTATGACTCATTTGCTGCACTGTCTTCCACCACCAAAAGTTATTTTATGACTGAAATAACAAGTCTACAGTTGATACTTGGGATTTTATGGAATGGATTGTTTTAGCGCGTGTAGTAGAAAGTGTTAAACTAAATGCAGAGTTTCACCGACTGAGGAAATATTCACTTTCTACTTTTCCTACAGTCAGGGGTTGTGTGAGGCTACAAAGAACCCTATACTATAAAGACTCAAAGGACTGCACAGAAAGCTCAGGAATCCGGCTAATGTTCTCTTTTCACTCACTGACTTACACACATGGCCAGGCTGTGCATAGAAGACACATGCTTTTTGGGGTTATTTAGTATTGAGCTACGCCAAGTGATCATTATGTTACATTTTGTTCATTGTAAACCACAATATTGATCTAAAACTGCTAGATAAAATCTGAACAGCTCCTTCATACTGGGATTTCACAGCAGCAATCAGATGATTTCATTAATGTGTTTTTATTCCGAGGAGTCTGAGCACAAAGCAGTGAGTGAAGATGGGGGTAGGTAAAAACAAGAATTTTGGAAAGACTCACATGCAATCAAAACATACAGAACACTGTTAAAAGCTCAAAAAAGCGATATTCTGACGACAAATAAAAGCAATACAAAACTACTACAATTTGAAAACTTGATGAACATTGAAATCATGCTCAACTGGTGGTGCTGTCTTGGCAAAACAGACACGGATACTTTAAATATATATATATATCTTTTTAGTTAAATATATCTACTAGTGTTATGAATAATTCAATGAAAATTCAATGGGGTTTTCATTTTATGATCCGATCTGAGCAATGGAAAAGTCCTTCGCTCAGCACATGAGGTTTTTGAAAGGAAGTATAACAGAGCTAGGACATAAAGAGAGTCCACCTTACTTCTATTTAAAACTCAAGGTGTCATCTTTGGCTCTGATTGCCTGTAACCATTATTGAACACTGCAGAAACGTGTGCACATGCATTTACTCTGTACATCTTCACTGTCTATTCGAGGTGTGTTTTTTTAAAGGGGAGGGAGAGCTAGACAGACTTGGCCATACGTTACAGCACGCAGCACACATGAGAGGCGGGTGTCAATACATCTTGCGTGTGCCCAGTGAGGCTTATTCTGCATTACACTAAAACATGAATTATAAGGACGGAACAGTGCCGCTTTGGGCCGCAACGTAAATCAGATGGCGGAGAGATTGCTGACAAGTTTTGCTATTAAAAGATAATTGTAATCAAGGTGCAAGACGAGCAATGAAGTGGCGATAGCAGATAGATAGACAGCTGCAAAAGATGGATTGTTTTAATTTGCACCAATTAAATTGAAGTTCACTGGATCATCTTCCTCAGTCTTCATGAATACTTGATTTTCTGGCCGCTACAAAGCTATTAAAAAGAGTGATTGGACTCAAGGACCTTGTGTATAATCTCTTATGCTATACATGTATTTATGCTTTCAGGTTAATATTTATGACCATATCATTGTTATAAGTAGTAATAGTAATTGGATTAGTACTAGTGGGGGCACAGTGGCAGAGTGGTTAGTGAATTGGTAAATCTAAATTGCCCCTTTGTCAAATTAAAGCGAATTGTTGTCTGTGTATGTTAGTACAGCTCTGTGTACTCGTCTAAGGCTCATAGTTATTGCGTGGGACAAATGGAATTCATACGTTTCAGCGTACTCTTATATGCAACATTTGAGGACTTTACCCCATTTAGAATATGTAATATTGTGTTTTAAATTGTTTATCATTAAGAAAATGGTCCTAATTATTCATCATTCAGAAACCCATGGATAAAGTCTAGATATTTCTGAAACGGTGTTATTGCTACTTGATGTCAAACTAGCTGGCTCTTCGGGAAGCTGGGTGTGCCAATGCTAGCAGACTGACCTAATTGGGATATTCTTAGTAAAAAAAAAAAAACTGTATAAATGTGCATTTAAAGTAAAAGTTGTTGGTATTGATGAATGTAAATTGATGTTGTCCCCGATCCACACTAGTGTGAGAGGGCGAGACATGGTAGCGGTGTCAGGGAGCTTTGATCCAGACTTCCTCGAAGGCATGGCTGATTAGAGCTGGTCGCCTAATTTGGCAACCTTGACCATGTAACCTTGCAAAAGCAGGATTAACAATTTTCACATAAAAAACCCAGAGATGCCTCTAAAACATGTTCCATTTTCTGGTGCTCATGAAACAACAGCCTTAAGGTACTATTTTCAAAATATTTAATTATGTTCTCAGAGAAAGTATGACTGTAAAAGAGCTCAGCATGCCAAAGGACTGAATAGATTGAGAATAGCAGTAGCCTTGCGCTAGAATTAATAATCCCAAGAAACCCAAAACAATACACAACATTGCCAACATTCAAAACAGGCAAAAATGTAATTTGAAAAAATGCTATCAGTTAACTTATAGCTTCAAAATAAAGGCAACACAATTATGTTCAATTGTTAAATATGTATGTTATATGAGCTTTACAAACCAATATGTTGCGTTTATATAACTTAAAAGGCCTCTATTATGCTATCTATTATCTATGTTATAATGTTGTTTCAAAAACTAAGCAAAATGTAAAGGTAACTGGAAAGCTACCACTTCATGACATCACAAGGTGGAGCAGAGGATTTTGATCTTTGGAGATGTAGACTAATAATAAAGGATTACTCAAACATGTATGAATGAAACAAAACACATCTCCAGGTATCTTTTTGGGGAGGTAACAGCATTATAACATGGCTAAAAGCTTCCAAGACTAAATTTTGTGTTCACAATTCTTTAAATGGTGTCACCTTTTGTAAATAGTAACAAATTATACTTTCTTCCCATATCATATCTTCACGGGCTGGTGTCCATATTGACACTGTTGTATATCTCAAGTATAGATGTTATATTGCCCTCCTCCAAAAGCTTGTTATTGAGCCTCTTTATCTTTACTGTGGCTAAGTTGTTAATTAGCTAGACCTTGAATTAGATTATTTGCATGTCTGAACAAGGGCTAAGGTATTAATACTCCCTAAGGACAAACTGTAATAACCTCTTCAGTGGCTCCTGGATCCCTGTGGATGGGGCTGCTTGGACCTCAGCCCCAGGAAGTAGGGCTCAAGTCTGGCCATTTCATCCAATTAGCCCTGGATTATACCGCTCCTCTTCCCTTTGAATCCTATTTGCTGTGATAAGGTGTTCTCCTACAGGGACAGAGCTGGTGCCTTGGCTATCAGAGAAAAAATGATTAATTCACAACCCAATATTAAAATGCAGTGCCTTCCATTTCACACTGTCTGACATGGGAGGAAGGAACGGCTCAGAAATCAATACAAACAACCGAGGAGAGGAAGCTAGGAGCTAGGCCACATCTTAAGGAAAATAGCCTAGGACGCTTGGAAGGCAGCTGCATTTCATTCTCCACAGCACATACACGGCTCTGTCCTTGAATTATTCACAGGCTGCTAAACTGTGGGAATGGTTTTAAGACTAATGTAGCACAATATCTCAAGCGCTATTGTTATTGCATTGTACTTTGCAATTTCCACTAATATTTATCTCTCTCCTCAGATCTTCCCAAGGGCATGTATTTAAAAAGACAATAGCCTGTTTCACATGGACCACCAAGACACATTCAAACACACAGGGTGACCACTGAACTGTGATAAAACAATATATTAATATGTGAGTTTCATGCTATTGGTATAAGTTACTTGCGTTGTCACAATACTAAAGTGTCAAACATAATTTCCAACACTAAAAAAATGCTTGATACTCAATACTGTATAAAGTATTTTGATACCACAAACTTTTCATACTATAGTACATACAAGTTAGTCATACAAGCTGTGATATTGTTCATATAGAAACTATTCAGAATAGGTTAAATCTTGTTTTTAAATGTAACTTTTTCAGTATTGACACTAGTTTTGGTTCTAGTTTTATTATCAATTACTAGTTACTATTTTAAATTTTAAAATAAATATAAACAAATATCATGTAAAGTTGATTTAAAACTTAATTTTCTTGCTTGTTGAGTGGACAACGTTAGGGCTCCCCCCTGCAATGCTTCTAAGGCCCTAAAGGGGTGCCCGGACCCCACTTTGGAAACCACTGTTCTATATCAACTGGTATATTTTTATATTTTTATATACCTAAATATGCATATATCAATTCCTATTCAAAAAGACATTAATACAATTATTATCTCATTTGTGGTTAGAAAAGGTTTTTCTGTAAGGTTACAATTTAATGATATACTGAAAGGAATCTGAATTAAAAAATAATAATAATAATAATAATAATGTTAATGTCGAATGTTAATGAACTGTATAATGTATTGTCCTCTTTACTTTACACTAGTGCACCATACCCTTAAGTGTAGTACAAGGGCCATTTTAACCAGTGTTTCTCTGCACCTGCGTGGATCCTCCCAGGTCCAGATTTATATTTTCCGATCCCTCCGACACTGCACAAATGATGTTTAAACACCCGGCACCTAGGGTTTAATTAAGTCCCTCTAATCGTGTTCCAATCAGAAGCCTGGACTGATGGGCTGGAATTCCTGATGTGCATTTCTGTCAGTCTTAATTGGATAATTGATTGCCAATTTGAACCTGGCCACACACTGCATACACAATAAAGCGCCTGGCCATGTTCCTCGTGGATTCATTTTCCATCCGAATAAAGATGCTGCTTCGATAGGCACCACTCCAGCGATTGCTCTTGCTGAGAAATAAGCTCTTTAGATATACTCTTATGAATGGCTGTGCAGGTTTTAGCTCAGAAAAGATAGCATTAAAACTGTGCATATTAAAATGTGTGCAGCGTTACCATAAAAAAAAAAAAAATCCCCCATTACCTTGCCCAAAAGTCCAGAGTGCAGCCTGCTATAAATGTTCCTATCGCACTGAAATCAATGCTAGAAAAAGAATTACTAGCTTTTAGCCTAAGTAAATTGAATCGTATTAATAGAGAATTAGTGGTTGAGTGGTTGTAGTGCATTTAGAATACTAATATAGGTCACTATTGGGTTGAATAGTGGAAAAAAGGACTCTTAGCAGAAAGAAAGTTGCAGTGCATTGCATCATACAGGTGTTTCTTTTGTTGTGGCCGCGCACATTAGTTTGTGTATTTTGTCAATGCAGCAATGGAGAGGAGACTATCAAAAGGTGAAGCGGAAGGGGGAGGTGAGGAGGAAATGCATGGGGAATGTTAAAATACCAACTCAATCATATACATATGGCTTTTTAGTCTCATGATTTTAACACTAATATCTCAGCCATCACAATAATAGCCTAATTGTGAGCACATTTCTGAATATCTTTGCGTATTTATCATCATTCTCACTGTCAGACATAGGGACTCACAGGGATGTGATGGGAAGCAGATTTGAGCAGTCTCTGCTCCTCTCTGATCTTCTCGTCTCTGTCCATGTCTGCTGTCTCTAGGGACAACAGTGCATTTGGTTCCATTTATTACTGTTTGATTGTGTCCTTCCCAATCAGAATGTCACAGCCTCACCACAAGCTAATCATCTGTAAAAATAACATTCTCTGAGTTAATGGTGGCCAAATGTTTGGATGATGGGGTCCTGAACTCTTAGTGAAGAGTCTGTATCTACTCTACTTTCCCCCCATGTTGGCTCAGTAGAAACTGCTCTACCGTCACCATGAGAGTTCTAAATGTTAAAGACAGAATTCTCCTATTATAAATGGCCTTCTTCAGTGGTGTAACCCCAGCTCAAGTTTTAGCTCTAAAGTGCAACCCGTGCTGGGATTAGATATTTTGGCCACCATTTGTACTGAGTGAAGTTTCTTTGGAGTCTCCTTGAGACAAGTGACCAGTGCAGGGCAAAGTGAAGGCCTTATCAGTCACCCCACAATGGTGCCACCCCATGAATTATATTAGGGATGGATGTGGCTCGCCAGGCCACTGCATTGTGGACCATCTGGGTGACAATAAACATGTCGCCACATGGTTTGCTCCATCATTCAAGTGCAGATAGGAGATCTGGAGCTTAACTATAGCTCACTATCTGCAGGATCTCGGCGTGACCTGTTAGCGAGATGGAGGTGAGGCTCAAGGATATCTCTCAGAGTCTGCTCAGCTCCAGGAGGTTATTACAGCGCCACTGGGGGAGGCACTCCGTCTGTCTGCTACTGCTGCTGCTGGGCCTTCTGCTCTCTCTCCCATGGCCAGTTCCTTCTGTGGTTAGCGCTCAGACAATGAAATGATAACGATTTAAAAAAATAAATATATACAATACATTTAAACTCACAAATCACAAGCTCAACTCAAAGCCTATTGTAACTGCAGTTACACTAAATGTTTGCTCAACATGTTATTATTACTATTTATGGGGTTTTTTTTTTCAACTTTTCTCTCAGAACATCTGAGCATTTAGATTCAATGTCACATCAAATACAAGTTTAATTTGCTTTGTCTTCACCATTTTTTTTACCTGTTGTTTTAAGTTTAGTGAGACATTCATGATCACTACTGACAAACAAATGGATTCAGTGAAGCAAAAATGGCAATGTTCCCTGAATGCAAAACATGAAGAAAATTACTTAATTTGAGTGTACGTGCTATGTCCTCATGATGAAACCTGGAGTGAGGCTCAAATTAAGCATGCTGGGGCCAGTGGGATGCAGTGTGGACCAACAGACCAGAGTAAAGTCAGGCATAAACAATGGCATTTAATACGATTTGATAAAGGAGCTTACAGCAGCTGACAGGAGCTCACATGTGATCAGTGTAAGAGTGTTTATAGTGTCTCCTCCACACTCCCCTGTCACACCCTGTCCTGGCTACATCATTATCCCTGCAGCTATGCGTTCATTAAGAGGCCCTCCCTGTGAATTCCAACATCCTGATTGTGTTGTTTTGCTCTGCTAATTTGAGCATTAATTAAGTAAGTAGAATTTAATGCAGAGAACCAAGCTGTTGACCAGTCAAATCAGATCACTATTGCATTTGCACAGAGCCACCAAATTGTGATTCAAAAACACATACTTTTTGCAGTAAATTTTAGATTTTTTTTTTTCAAATTATTGTTTAATTAATGCAGAATATACATATATAAGTAATTCTTTGATTTGTTGCCTACTATAGTTTTATTATATATCACATTTAATACGTTATATTCAGTTGATTGCTGTCTGTGTTTTTTTGTCATTTGTCTTCTCCCCTATTCGGGTCATTATAGCAAAATAACTGGGTGTCCTTCCAATAGCTTTCAGCTCTGTGTCTTACCCAGGGACACTAACTCAGTTGAGAATT
Source organism: Taenioides sp. WSHXM2023 (assembly GCA_029959045.1). Taxonomy (NCBI): domain Eukaryota; kingdom Metazoa; phylum Chordata; class Actinopteri; order Gobiiformes; family Gobiidae; genus Taenioides; species Taenioides sp. WSHXM2023. The sequence goes on from CM057089.1 coordinate 14,271,008, forward strand.
GACCAAGCAACCTTCTCAACCTTCTGCTAACCAACACTGTACACTCATTTGAATACGGACTGATACAGGCAGTTCATTCATCAATAACAGTAGAAAATGGCGCCGTGTACGGATGCCCTTGCGTTGTGTTTTCTTGAGGTAACAGATATTGATATATTGCTGATTTAAATTTATCTTTATTTTATTCTAATTGTACATTTTTTCCTTAATTGACATGTCTTTTACAATGTTTGCTACTTTCCATATTTTGAATTTTATTACCACTTTTTACCTTTAATATTTTATTTTTATGTGTAAGCTACTGTGTCCACATAATTTCAATACATTAATAAAGTTTGTCTAAAAAATACACACCTAGAATACTTTCTCAGACATAAATATCTGGTTAAAAGAGTATAGCTCTTTTAACATTTGAATCACTACAGATGATTGACGGTGACAATGCTGACAAAAATGAGAAAAAATCCAAAATTAAGAAAAGACTGAACCATGTATCCCGAACAATGAAAACCATGTGACTGCTGACACTGAAGGACAGTTGTTAAGTCTTGTCCTCATAAGGGTGAGATCCAGGGAAGATGATAAATACATTTGATTTACAGCAGGTCCAGAGTGTCATGGTGGAAATAGTGCTGGGTGTGCTGTTATCTGGCCGGGCCTTTTATAGTGGCTTTCGGAGGTTTCCCCTTGTTTCTGGAATAGCTCTGTAGTGGTATTGGAGGGCAGCCTTTATGAGTCACCAGTGCACTGACCACAGCCCATTAACTCAAAGAGCCTCCACACAGGAGCACTGGAGCAGGGAGAGGGGCCGTGACCTGCCCGAGACCATCTTATTACTTTAACACATTATGTCTCCCACCGCGATCTTTTTATTTAAGTGACTGCAGCACAACGCATCATCCCAGGCCAAACAGGGGACAGACAGGGGGCTTTGGAGACGAGAACCTTAGAGAGGGGAGAGAGACAAGAGCAAAGGGAGGGGTGGGTCAAGTGATTTATTGGAAACGTCTGGTGCAGAAAAAAAGGGGAGGATGGACAGGGTGCGGAACAAGTGATGATCCCAACGGCGATTGGAGATGCAGTTTATGGCACGCACAAGCCAGAGTTGACCCCGGAACTGCTCCTGGGAGGCTGCTCAAACTTAGCGCTGATGAGCTTTTGTGGTCCTCCAATGGCCAGACAGTGAGGTGTAAAAATGGGGGTGAGTGGGGAGGTATAAGGTCCAGGGGGGTGATTTATTCGACCAGTGTGTCAGTCTTTACGGCCCATGCTACTAGACGTGGCCTCACATGTTACTGTCCTCAGGAGAAAGATCAGCGCGTTTTTGCCTAAGTGTTACAACAGCTTCTCCAGACGCAGTTCATGTTTAAGGGTCAGGGACGGGAAGAGGAGGGGGAGAGAGGACACGCAAGGGTTAAATGCAGAAATACATGAGCAGAATAAAAATGGTGGAGTCAGACAAAGCTGGTGTAAATGTGAGTTTTGTTTCACACAATATTAAACATAATATACAAATTGATATTGTTATAATATGTGTTATATATGTTATACTGCAATATATATAGATATATATAGATATATCTATATATACTGGATGTAAATCACATGGACTTATGTATGTTTAAGCCTGTCTCAAGTCTGATGTAGTGTCTTGGTAAAAGTCTGGACTCATTTACCTTTTCTAATCTTATTTTGTGCATTATTCATTCACTAAATAATCAGTCATGGAAAGCTACTATTGTAGCCACAGCTGCCCTGGGGTAGATGGAAGGAAGCAAGGCAGCCATCTGCAACATCAGCCCCACTGGCCACCACTAATTACCCACGCACACAACTTTCAGACTAGGCATGCTGGTTGAAGTGACTTGTCAAGGGCACAACAATAGTTTGCCCTAGAGCCACAGGTACGCCTCTGTAGCACACACTGGTCTTCCATCCCTGTACTAACCTGGCCTAATCCTTCTTAGCTTTATCAAACAGATGATGGGCATTGAAAATATAGTATTGATGTGTTGATGGTGCTTATCTTGAAATATACTTGCAAATGTGTGTTATCATGGTGAAATTTGAAGCAAAGCTGATTTTGCTGATTTATTCTTTAAAGTTTCTTTAAATATTTGCCACATATACCGAACTATAAATGTTCTGCTTATACACACCCTCAGGTCTACAATATGGGTTACAGATATTGCACTATGGCTGATGTATTTAGCACCATTAAGATTACAAAGACAAATCTTACAGACATGCTATATTCTGGCCTGTGTTTCTCACCCAGCCTCATCACTACCCACACATCCAAACTAGCAGCACACTCTGGTTAGTTCACACTGTCGATTAGCGGCACGCCACAGATTCATGCCACAGGCTAAACGTGTCTCCACAAACAGAGAATCCCCCAACAGCCCTCATCACGGGCAGCCGATCCTTCAGGAAGTGGAAGTAACCGATTGGATTATGTCATTGCCACAATCTGTTAGGAAAAATAAACACTGGGCCTTTTCATTAACCTAATGAAGACGAAGCATGTTGATGAGCTCTTAAGTCAATTAACGATATTTAAAAACAGGCGGTGCAGCCCCAAGCTAAATTAACATGCGGAGAGGAGAGTGAGGAAGACCCAGGTTCAGACAAATAGTGCATGGAAGCCTCTGGTTCAACTCTCCCCTCTCTAATGTTCCATCCAACTCAAGATCCTCACTTTCACTCTGTGTAATGGACTAGACTGTCTGGGCTCGAGAAGTGATGTAAAGTAACACTATACAACAAGAAGTACTACTAACATGGACAAGTGGTGTCAAGAATTCAATTAAATATATATACACAGATAAATGTCATTAAGTATTACACCTACTACTAAATGGTAAATGGTTACATTTTTATGTAGTGCTTTTCCACCTTCAAGGCATTCACAAAATGTAAAACTGCCTGTTGTTGCGTAGTAGCCTGAGAGTTGTAAACAGAGACATGACAATCTGGATGTCTAACAAAGGAGGCGTTTTTTTCCCATCACTACGGAACATGAACAGTCAACACGCTGTGGTATTGGCCATTCAAGTCTGCCTATACTTCCATTGTGGGGAGTATTATAACCTTTGGTATATTGATATATTGATACCTTAGACCTAGACTAGACCTTAGACTTGCTGGAGGTGTCATTAGTAGTGTCATTTATCTAGTACTACTCTTCCTATTGTCGTACATTACTTACACTGAACTGTATGTAGCCTTTGTTATCTTTTCATTCAACTCATTATTTCAGTGCTCCTTTTTAAATGTATGAATGTGTTCTACGAATACAAAATGTAAATCTAAACTCAATTAAAATCTACTTTATTCCACCACAGATAGACCCTACCCATTTTGCAAGTTGAACTCAAAAAATAGCCCCAATAGCAAAAACAGCATCCACACACACAACTCCACAGGTTTATTCTGAGGCTCTTCAGACCTTAAACTTATTTGAAATCCCCTTGTGTATGTGAACCTCGACCATGCAGCTCTGGCGTCTTGGTCCCATGGCTGCAACAAGGTCTGAAAAGATTGCAGTTCATTTCGAGGCGAGGTGGACGGAGCCCTCATTTAGTGGCTGCTGGCAACTCAATCAGTCGCCGTGGCGCTGATGAGTGAGTGACTACTTTCCGAGCACCAGTCAATATGTGTCCGGCGTGATAGACCGTCAGCAGCCAGGCCCTGTGTTCTCCTGACCCAATGTTATGGCTTTTTTATTCTCTCTAATCAATGATGTATGAAACGGCGAGCGCACTTTTCAACAATAGATCTGTTCTTTCTGCTCACTGCATGGGAAGGAGAGGAGAAAGCACTGAAAAAGGGGGTTTAGGTTTTTGTGTAAGATGGTGTGGACTGAGGCGAAATTCAATATAGATAGAAAACAAGCAGTAAGCAATGTAGCTGAGGTCTTTGAAATAAATAAAACAGAGTAGCTTCCACTGACAAGAGAGCAATAAGGAATACACGGGCTACAATGCTGTTAAATATTTCAGTCATATGAAAGAACCAAGGGCTCTCTTTTGTAATACCACATTTTTTGTCTTTTTATGCTTTCTGTACAATTCAATACAGATATAAAAGTGAGCGTTTAATTTCAGGTAATCTTAATTTTATTTTGAAAGTAGCATTATGTATTACTTTTCTGGTGGACAATGCATCACTCGCTTGCCTTCATGGAGAGGTCAGTGCTCTGCCTGGAATGTTCCACAATATGGCATTAAACATATATATCCCCATGGAGACAAGCAGGTGACAGCATGAGGGCAAATTACAGGTCAGATCTGTGAAGAAGCGACCCCACTCATGGTAGGAAACAATAAAACCTCATAATTGATTAAATCCAAGACACACTGTGGAACATTCCACAGTATAGCATAGCTTCCTCATCAGCAGGTGGTGAACCCTACACCATAAAAGTTACATGGTGGTTGAAAAGTGTTTTTGTATGCAGTTCCTCCCCTCTGTATAGCATTTACATTTGTATTACACTGATAATAGTATTCGTGTGGCACTATAAAAACATATCTAACATTACCACTCACTTGTTGTCCACACTTAAGCCCATGGAGCGTTATTTCCTTTCAGGTTTGTTTACTGTGTTGTGCTGTGTATATTTGGAGTTTGGTCAGATGAGCAGTGTCCCCTGTGTCCTCTATTTCACACAGCCCAGTGCACATGCTCGGCAGTCTGCTGACCTTTGACCTCCCTGTCACAGTGATGGCCTCGCCGATCTGCAAGTGCTTATTTGCTGCTGCTTGCCCACTCTTCAAAATAATTATTAAAACGATGTCTCCCTTTGAAAATATGCACAGATTTGCCTTTGTGTTTGGGAAAAGGTTGAAGGGACAAAAGAGCTGCTGAAATATGAATCAATCTTATTAAAAACACCATGTCAGTCCAAACCTAGACCTAAAAATAAGACCATAAAATAATCCTCAATAACATTCAATTTTGTTTTCACTTTATTATTGAAACTTAGATGCCAGGGTGAAGTAGAAGTCTATGGACAGTGTGAGAACAGCCTAAAGGCCAGATAATGACCTTTCTCTTACAGAAGACTATCCTTCTGTGCTCCTTTCTCCTCCTCCCTCAGAGTGATCATCTCTCCCTCTTGAGCAGTGGACCTTTGGGCTGCCTCTGCTCTCATCTGGTCCAGGAAATGGATCTTCTCCACCAGGCACAGAACCATCTTCTCTTTCTCCCTTTCCATATTTTGGGTGGTTGTTCCATCCATCCATCTCGATCTTCATTTGACTGACTTGGAGCTCCAAGTCATGCTTTCTTGTTCTTTTCCTTCAATTCAACTTCAAGTTCCTCTGACATCTCCACCAGGGCTATGGTTTCTTTTTTGATGTTCTGCCTGAGCCGCTATCTCAAAGATATTCTCATTCTCCTTATCGTTGTTTTAGAGGCTCTCTAAACCTGACAATATTCTCTTAATTATTTTTAGATAAGCCTTCCTTTTCAATGATAACATAAGCAGCTTACAAGAAAAGGTGGCTCTCTCTGCCTTTCTTTGGGTTAGGACTTTCTCCAGATCCTTCTTTGAGCAGCCCTCACTCATCTGCTGCCTTCTTTCTGAGCTGTTTTTTGATAGAAGTCCTCTTTGTCCAAAGTGTTCCTCTCCTCTTCCATTTTGCTGAGCTTGGGGATGACACTCTGCTTGAGGTATTTAAGCTTCTCCTCCATCTTGCTCATTCAAACTTTGTAGCTGTCTCAGCAAAAGTAGGTGTGCAACTCATCTCTTGAGGCTGTAGTCCTCAGAACAGTTTTTTTTCTTGGAGAAATACATGAATCTTTAAGACCAGTCGTTCCCAGCCTGGGGACCCACCAGAGAATCCAGAGGGTCCCAAGGGATTTTGCTGGTCAGAGGGTCAAGTCATGAAGTTTAGTGGTGCAAAATAAATGGCAAACGCCACACATATGATTGAAAACTGGATATTGTCTAAAAACAACAGCACACCAAAATGATTGTGACTGTGAAGTATGACACGGAAGAGTGACTTAAAATTACAGAACATAATGTGTTGAACTTTGTGAATCAAATTAAGTCAGAGGTAAATTAAGTTTCCAACTACCAGAGAATGCATGACATTTACTTCATTAATTTCTAGTTTATTGTGATGACATTAAGCACAAAAAGATTTGGGTCTGACAAAACCACGGGTATGTTATTTCATTTTACATCACAGTTATTCAAATCCGACTCGACAGGGTTCCCATAACTGATTAGAAAAAGAAAAGTAATAGATAGTAAATCAGTCAAGTTGCACAGTGTTCAAAGGAGTCTTAATGGACATCCTGCCTATCTCGCTTGTCTCTGCAGCAGCCTCTATCAGATGCATTCAGCAGAGATTTTCAATTTATTTCTAATCAAGCTTTATCTAATATTCTCGACAGGCAATTAAAAATTCAAACTAGCCTGAAAAGCCATTGCTCACTTTTCACTGTCTCCGTGCGTTCATTTAAAGGATGTTATTTCATTAAAAGCTCTTGTTGATGAGTTGGGAAGCAATTTGCACATGCATTTGATTACCATGGTCTGCATTTGCCAGCAGCTCTGAACATTTTAGTTTTACAAGAATGTTTTATTGTCACACTTTGTGTTTAGAGACAGCCTTTCTCAGACTATTGAACCAAACGTCGTCAACACACAAGACAAGGTCAAAAGCAAAGCTATGAGCTCTGTTTTATTTTGCAGTGGAGGAGTATATCACAGGGCTGTCCCGCCGCACTATAGCTGGCTAGGTTTATGGCCAAAGTGAAAGCGCTGCTCAGGAGATAGCTGGGGAATGGCAGGGAATAATTGCATAGTGTGAATTTGTCATTACGAGTCATAATGAGATTCTCCTGCTGTACGGCTTTGTGCTTTTAAGGCCTCATAAACAAACAATACAATCAGCTTTTCTCTTGCTAAAGGATCAGACAACTCCACTTACTCTATATTTTAGTAACAGCAGTGCATTTATATTCGTACCAATACATCAGTGGGTAAAGGACATAACCGTAATTTGGCATTTGGTAGTATTTAACCCTTTCAAACACTATTGCGTGACGTGTACGTGAACATGGATTTGATTCAGTCCTATTGCTGGGTTTCAGAAGACATCATCACAATCTATGGGCAAACAAAATTTAATACAGATGAGCTGCAGCTAAAATAAATATTGTTCAAATCCGCCTTGTTGTTGAAATTTCAAAGGTTTTACCGTTTAGTCACCAGTAGCAGTTGCCAGGTTGAACTTTCATGATTAGACAAAAGGGAAACTGGCTGGTGCACACAATCTGGAAGTATTACATCGTCCAATTCTATAATCTAAAAACCAGCAATAAGGTAACTGCAGTTCATAAAGTAGTTGTGTTTTTCAATCAAAATGTACAAGAAAATGTGAATGACTGATGGAAACATATTTTTTACTGAGTTGAAAGCCATTAGTTTGTTTGCATAGACATACGTAAATGCTACTCAAAATCTGTGAACCTTAATCAGATTTCGTAGTCATGTCTAAAAGCAGAAAAAGACACAGAATACAAAGCAGCCATGAGTGCTGCATGCTCTGCGCCTATTTAGGGCAGCCATGTCTAGCAGTAAATTTGAATATGCATGACTTTCCCAGCATGCCTTGCAGCACTTCTAACTCTACGCCCAGACACCAACCCTCTAGGCCTCCGAACAAACATGCATGCATAACATTTGAATATGTTACAGGTTGTCATTGGCAGTAATGTGGTAGAAATAAATTACATTTCTAATGGTGAAACACATGCACTGTAATCTGTCAAGACAGTCCAACAGATTTTTTTTGGTCACAACATACTGATGTAGAATGTTAAAATTAAATGTGTTAGACAAAAGTGAGGACAAAGGAGTGTAACATCAAAACTGCATCTCTTGTGACAAGTTTCTAATGATCTTAATTAATAGTCATTTTGATTATGTCTCAAGCAAGATAGGAAACACATTGCTCAAAAAATATTTACTCTTCCCACAGCTCAATTAAACATCACTGGTTGTTTTTACTTTGACCTATTAAAGTAGCAGACCAATACAATGACACACAGGCTAGTTAACCACATATGGACCATAATTTGTGTAATGCTGATTTAAACACATGCCTGATAAGAGAAATTCAACTTGCAATGCTTCTGATAAAAGTTTGCATTTTTGGAAATGGGAATGGGCCATAAATGTGGTTTTCATAGTGTGCATGTTAACATATTGAGATGTATTTTAGACAGGTTCATGATTGAGTGGTATACATTTTGTTTAGTGACACTATTGTACTGATACTTTAGGCGTGCCCTTGTTCTGTCCAGTCCTTCTCAAAGTTGTTATCATTTCAGCAGTATACTGGCACTGCCTCAACTCCTCTTGAACAGTGCCAAACAGCCACAGCTGGGTCTGAGCAATAAGATCCTATGTGAGGAGCCAGAGCTGCACTTCAGAGCCATGAGACTGATCCAAGAAGCAGGTTCCCCCATAACACCAAACTGTGGAGCTGGGACCGCCGAGCCCCACTTTACATGGAAGTGACTTGGATGGTGGCAACATGGCTGACGTGAGGCTATCTTCCCCTGGTCCCTGTGCTAGACGGGCTAATTAAATACTAAGGAAGGAATAAAATCTTAATGAGAAACACAAGCTTGTTGTGTGTTTGGCACTGACCTGCTCCCTCTTATTAGGTGCACTTGCCCATATGTGCTTGGGTGAAGTGCCCATTAGAGCCTTCCCTAATCGAACTTCATACACGCTGCTGAGATGCTAGTGCAATGTACATGTTGGCAACTTGGCTGACAACTGGGCCCTGCTATGAAATTTCTCCCACAATAAATATTTTATGCAAATTAAAATTAAATTCTTTGCTTAGTTTAAGCAATTTCTCCAGTAAGTAGTGTATGTGTGAAGGAGATTACAACATTTGCTGGTTGGTTTATAATTTAATTTTTGATGTTGTGGCTGGCGGTGGGGAAAGACAGAACACCTGTGAGTGTTTATAATGTCCCATCTCCCTCACAGCTGCTCCTTTTCAAAACACCTCACTGCTGCAATAATTTCATAAAATTTCATGATTTACCATCTGCTAGACTGAGCTATAAGCACATGCAATAAGCATTTGTATGGCGCTGGTCCCAGAAAGGTACAATAACTGTATATTTTAACTTAATGGCTTTTCGGGGCATGCAAATTTGCACTGAGCAGATTGCAGAGATGCTACAATGCAAGTCTGGCCGTCTGTCTGCCTCCCTCTATACAGAACATGCTCCACATCATCTGCTGTAAAACATACAGAGTCCTGAGCCCTGCTTCTGTCAGGACCTGGTCACAAACTCAGGCAAAGACACACGCAGTAGGAGGCACAAGCAGATTATTTTCCTTTTAGCATCTAATGTCTGTGCATTTGGGTAATTAAAATGATTACTACAACAATTACACCAAGTAATTAGAAACTAATTACACTGGCATTTTTTGTGATTACAGGAGCAGATGAAAATAGTGCTCAAAATTAAATTAATTGCATATTCATGCAAATGAAATTAAATAGTGCAGTGTGAATGAGATAATAGAACTGGAGAATGGTGTTCGCAGAGTCTAATGTTCTGAGCAGGCGTTTGGTTAAAGCACTGATAATCTGCTAATGGGCTATAAAAGAAGTTCATATTTAGAAGGCTGTTTAACGCACTAAAGTCTGTGCTGTTTCCTTTTACTTCCTCTTTACTGCTCTGGGGATGAGGCTGATTTTTTATATTGCCAATATAGTGACAATAAAACTTCATCTCATAAAATTATTTGCACAGTACATTGATGTGACAAATTAAATAATATATATTTTGCCATTTGCCATTTCTGAAAATATAATGGGAAAGATTTGTTTAGTAACTGGATATTACACGTTCATTATTCTTTTTTAACTAAAGGACTAACTAAACTAGCTGAATAGGCATTTGCTGAAACTGCTGATAATCTGCTAATGGCCTATAAAAGAACTTGATCTTGTCAAAAGAACTAAAGGCTGGCAGTCTCCTTTCTCTCCCTTATACAGCTCTGAAATGATTAAAGCCGTCAGCTGTGTGCCACAATAGAAAACATTTCATCATTATCTAGTCAGATGAAGGGAGGCGCACCACTCCTTACACCTTCTTTATGTTGCTTCACGCACAATGATTAAATTAAATATCCAATTCATTTTTCCTGCCGTTCTTTCTTCTACCTCACATCTATCGACAATAGTCAGAGCCGTGACTGCAGCCGGGATGGTGTAATGAGATTCTTCAGATTAGATAGATTTCCTGTTAAACTTGGGTCCTTGTGAGATAGGGTGTCAGGAATGAATGGTTATTAACATTTAAATATATCACACAATAGGACGAGTGGGAGACTTGAGAGACAGACAGAAACCAAGATGGGGGAGTATAAGAAAACAATATGAATTTTTCATAATTATCAAGTATGGATTTGCCTCTTTTCTCCATAGAAGGTGATGAAAGTGAAGTAATTAGAGAGGCACAAGAGGCGTACAGAGGAGCCATTACTGAAAACTGAGTTCATTGTTTATGAGCCAAAGCCAATAGTGAGCAGAACAAGTTAGGGATACAATATTTATAGATTTAGCAGCTAACACTATAGAAATGTCTCTTTGTGTTTTTAACAGTAAAACTGACTATAGGCTATACATAACATGTATAGGATTGTGCAGTAAAGTGCACTGCCTTGATCAAACAAAAACTGTATGAATAAATAGAAGTAATTGACAATGCTGGGATGCACTCCCGGGATTTGATAGGCTTGGACTCTGTTACTTATGTAAATTATTTTATTCATGTTGTTGCTATAGGTTAACGAAACTAGCTGCTATATTTGTCGTACTGAAAATGAATGTTGAAAGAGATGCTAAGGCCAAAGAAAGTTATTACAAATATAGATAGAGTATAAAATGATATTTCTTGTACCCCAGGAAGGAGGTTGTGGGTTTAATTTCTTATCAAGTGGAGTCTAAATGTCCTCCCTGCAGTACTTCGGATATCCTCGAAGTTTTTATTCTCTCCCCCCGGTCAGAGGCTTGAGTGACCGTTCTAAGCCGCTGCAGAAGACCTCAGAAGCATGCGTACTAGTGTTTGAGAAACATTTCATTTTTAAAACTGCTGACATTAAAACAAAGCATGTGTGTTTACATCAAAGGCAAAAAAATCAATATATTTCCAAGTCTTTCTTATAAGCAGTACACTGTCATACAGGAAATGGACTTAAACATTGGAGCCAGCAAAGCAATGTGTGTGTTTTTGTGCTCCTGAGCTGTAGCCTCATGTCAGAAACTGTTGAATTATCAAACAAACAGGACAGGATGGGCCGGCTCTGCTTGCCTGTATCCCTGGAGTTGGTCTCGGCCGGGTCATCCTTCATGCAGTGTGGTTGTGGAAGTCGCAGGTGTGGAGCTGCTAGCAGGACACTGGAAAGGCCCCTCTCTGCCTCCTCTGCTGCCCACGTGTTAATGACCAGGCCAGGGGAAGACTGTTCCTCTGTGTACGCTGTTATAAAGCACTCGCAAGCTCCAGGATGGCAGCCAGCTCCGTCCTGTGCCCCGGGGCTCTCTGTGGAGAATAGAAGACACGCCTCATGCTTTGTTTTTCAGACACCACGGGATCCCACACCACAGGACAGAGAAGGGACAGACACCATGGATAAGCAGCCAGTCTATTAAAAGTACAGTTATTCAGTCTGTCTGTAAACTTCATATCCCAGGTGAGGTTTGGGTATGAGGTGAGTTAATAAATAAATGTGTCTAAATAATGTAGTGCTTTACAACCTCCCTGGGCATAAAGAATATAAAACAGAAAGGAAGACACTCACTGGCAAAGAGCTGTGTCAGTGTCCTTCAATGGCAATGAGGAAACCTGGGGGCCTAGCTCCAGATCTTGAGCCAGTCTTTGCCAGGACTACTTCAGCTGGAGGATTTTACCTTTTGTACATGTTTTGGGTTAATGGGGGAAACCCACCCAGACACACATGCAGAAACATCCTGTCTGGTCCGGGAGTCGAACCAGCAACCTTTTTGCTGTGAGGCAAGAGTACTATCCTTAGTGCCACCTTTAACAGACACACAAGAGAAAATAGGCTGGCACTACCTCCACCAAGTCATAACACTCACAAAACTCCTAATAATGATCTAATAATAATCGTTTTTAAAATAAATATTTTTTTACATATATAAATTCAGATTAATCCATGTTAAAATCCCAGTTTACCAGTTTATTATATACTAACTTGTCGGTTTGTGGCATAGATCGGGATAAATTGGCACACAATATAATTCAAACGGAAAGCCTCTCTCAAAATTTCTCATTTTGTACCAATCAATAAGAGTTAATGTACAGGTTCATAAGGATCCGCTGCAGTTTGCTCCTGTTTTTCCATCAGAGAGCTGAGTTTATTCAATTTACATTTGGGCTCTCAGAATTACAGCCATACATTCTTCTGACACACTTATCAATATTTATCACATTTCTTGCACAAACATACAGGATTTTTCTGGTCACTTACAGAGACAAGACTGCAGACCAAGAACTCATAATATTTTGGTTCCAATTACTATTGATTTTACAATTGGTTTGCAGCAGGATGTTGTTTTATTGCTAATATACTTAATGGGCAAATCAATGTGAACACTTGCTTGGCTCATTCCTATAAAAGGACATAAACTCTGAGATAGGAACTTAAGTTGTGGATGTCTCTGACTTCCCCAATGAATGTATGCAGAGTTAAGTGCTCAAGGCTTCATTGTTTACGTCCAAAATCTCAAATTTCTATTTTTTCTTTATTATTTTGTTTTATGTTATTACTATCAAAACTATGTATTGTTTGAGGTATAGTTGTGTCCTGTTCCTAATTCCTTTGTTGTAAGGACATTATACTCATCCATCTTGTGTCATTCATGCCCAGATTTAAACAATATTTACCCTGTTTTTAGCTTGATTAATTAATTTATTTAACTTTAATTTATTTCTTTATTGGTCAAGCTTGAGTTGGCTAATATCTATTGTCCATGATCATGCAGGCAGTGTACTGTTGTCAAGGCTAACAATAATCTAGCTATGGATTTTATCACCACAAAACACTGTCAAATGTAAATGCAATTACTGCCAGGAGCAATACGATAGCCTCTGAATCCATGCAGCATCAGAGAGGGGGCACCCAGGGCTGAGATGGGTGCGCGGCTTGTCTCGTGTGGGCTCCAGTTTGAGTGATGACGGCCCTAAATGATGGAGAGGGGCATGGGGAAGCAGACGGTGTGGTGAGCACTCATAATCTGTAATTGATAATGAAATAAAGGACTGTAAATAGGCTCAGAAGGACTTTTCTCTGTTGACAATGACACATAAGACCTGTGTTTTAACCCCTATGTCTCTGATAATGACCCAGACTGAATGGGGTATGGGTTAAGATAAGGTTATTAACAATGTTAAGAGTGAACAATTTAAAGATTAGACTTATTTTACAATTTGTTGTTCAATTATCTGGAAAACTCCGTCTATTAGTACTTCTTGCCATGTAAGATTTAAGATGGGGAGTATATGAATATACACTAATGGGGAAAAAATATACATTGTTTTACTTTTCAAATATTCTCAGTTGTTTTTTTCCACATGTTGGACCCTTGTTTTCCATAGCCCTCCAAGTTTATGCTCTATTCAGTTTTGGTCTTGGTCACTGGTCTTAAATTATTCAATAAACTCACAACCTGACATCAGATATAGACTTAGTTACATAAAGATGTCCTTTTTCTTTTCAAAATCTAAGAAACTATTTTTACTTTTCTGTTCGGGGTTAGTGCATGAATACTTCTGGTGTTAATAATATGTGATTGAAAACCCAATTAAATAAAGTTGAAGGAATGTGTGCTGTATTTTATTCCAGACTGGTGGTTTTCTGGTGCTGTGTTTGAGTCTATAAAAATCAGCAGCTCTTGCCTCTCCATTGCTGTGCTGTCTGCCGGCTCACTCCTTATCACACTGCACCTCTGCCTCTTTTTTCGCTCAACGGACTGCGTGACACACAATTGACATGTAGGTTCGGAGGCAACACAATGCTATTGAGCTGTGATGTAAAGGTAGCTACCAGGCTTCCTAAATACATTTCTGCTAGAGCGGGCATGGAGCGGGGAGCAGGCAGGCAGGCCTCTCCTCTGGCACTGTCTCAGCTGCAGGCCGCTTGGATCAAATGAACCGCTACATGCTTCTGCACCAGCAAGGTCAGAGCCAGCCAGTGCGGTGGAGGAGGTCATGTGACCAAGAGAGATTTGAGGCTGCGGAGATGGAAGGGAACATTTATGAGAGCTGACAATGATTAACCACATCACACTGTTTTCACACACAAACACAGGCATGTGCAGGGTTCACTGAGCTAACAGGTAGTGCTCCTGACCTTGTGCAATCAGCAGACATCTTCTGCTTGTTGTATAGTTTCAGCCACGACTAGTCAATAAATAAATAAAAAGTAATAAGAAAATCAGTTGAATTGATTAAATTGAGTTAAATAGAGAAGATTTTATGAAGCACAAGCATGCCAAAGAATACTTATACACAGCACAGTATCACAGCATATATATATATATATATATATATATATATATATATATATATATATATATATATATATATATATATATATATATATATATATATATATATATATATATATATATATATATATATATATATGTATATATATATAACATCAGTTGTAGATATAGTTGTACAGTAATTAGAATGACTATATATAGGCCCAATACTAAAAACAAAACAGCCCCCCCAGTGTGTAAGAAACAGTTTACATTTCTATCTCTATCATAGGGTATATACAATATGATAGAGATATAGAAGTATATACAATATGATATAAGTCTATATACTAATTATTCTGATAAGCCTTGAACTGCACAATAATAAACAATCATTTTGGCAAATAGTAACTGATCTCATCATAAAATTTAAATATCATACACCTTTGATGCCAACTAATTTTTTAAGTTTGTCAACAGAGGAGGATAATGAACATGCACACAGCAGAGTGAAAGAGCCCAGTCAGAGGCTGCCCCTGGCCTCTCTGGATTCTGACACTATGTCCTGCTAACACGCCCGGGCTGTTGGAGCGGGTGTAGCTTGTTGTAAAGTGAGATGGAGGTGCACACTGGTCAAATGGAGGCTAAAGTGGAAGCTAAGGCTGTTCTCCTTGCTAATGCCCCACGGCACCTCCACCATTAGCATTCCCCACTGCGACTGGAGTTCATAAGACTAATGGAGTTGCTACCTGGGGACATTAATTGTGCGTGACACCACTCAGGGGCTCGCGTGCACTCCCACTAATACTGGCGTGCCTGCCTGACAAAGCGCCCAAAAAGATTACAAACAAAGTCCAAATAACTGCCAGTGTGGTGGTGCTGTTTGATAGGAGACTTTGAGTGGGGTCATATTGTTTGGGGGTTCGCTTACCACATGTTGGATAACCTTTAAGGGCCACATGCCGGGAAATAAGTGTCTGTCCATGAGAGTAAAAATGACTTCACCGTGGCCGGGCAATGCTCCCACAGTGTTACGGCGAATATCAAAGTTCTCCCTCACAGTGACATGACATCATCCAATAAAAATGCATAAAGGGCTGTAACCATGGCTACATGGAAGAATGCCATTGTGTCCTCAAGGCAATAGATTCTGGACACTTAAAGCATGTGGAGAGTTTAGAGGGGCCAGTTTTATCACTATGACAGAACTGAACTTCTCTGTCTCCATAGAGACAAGAAGGTGACACCACAAACCCAAGTTAGTGGTAAGATCTGTGGAGATACAAGTGAATGAAGGCGAGATAAACAATTGTAATGCCACAGTGTGGAACACTCCAGGCAAAGCAATAACATCTCCGTGATGGACCGGCCAACAGAAAAACTGAATTCAATTGGTTACATTTGCTAGTAATACTATTAGTAATATTTTTATTTGAACACTCTATACTCATGTTGAAATTGTTTTAAGTTGTTTTGTCTTTCTTTGATTTGAGTTTTGGTAAGCTCACTTGTGGATATCTTAAAATAAATAACATTGTTTAAAGCAACAAAATAATCTGTAGAACTACAGAGGAGTTGAAATGCGAATAGGGGAAGTCTACAATCAATGAGTGTCAAAGTCTTTTTGAATTTATTAAGAAGAAAAGGGCAAAGGCTGCGGCCCTACTTCAGAGAGTCAAACCCATTTACACTGCCATAATTACATTTGTATTTACATTAGGGACACTCTTACTCGGATTTGTCATTTCTCATCTATTTTCCCACCTTCATTCTCTTCATCGAGCGTCCGAAAAATCATTAGGCGCCTCTTGTCATTTAGCATGTCCTAGCACACCACAATAAAGCCAGAGTCATGTAATGAATGTCAGAACTATTCCTATCAGATATTGTGAAATATGGTTTCTGAAGAGGCGTTCAAAGACATAATATGATAATTTGATTCTCAGATAGGCTGAACGGAAATGCCTTGTCTGGACATTTTGAAAAGCAGAATCCATTACTTCTTCTTAATTCACTGTGGCATAAATTAAAGGATTTCTGCAGGCCATTAACTCATCCATTAATACCCAGGGTCAAGATTATTGAGGCTCGGGGTAAGGCAATATCAGCGCTATTTCTTCAAGAAGTGTCAAGCCCTGATTACACTGGGGTTCTCTATCCGCTGCCATTCATTGTAAAATTATCTTGCTTCTTTTTGCCTCAGATAAACAGCAGGGAAGATAATAGTCACATGGGTAAGTAATCCTGTTGCAAAAATTAATTTCCATTTCATTTGTTTTGTTATGTTTCGGGCAATTTCAGGGCTGTGCTTGTTTCCGAGTGATATGGAGTGCAGGAGAGCGAGGGGGAAGAAAGAGCAGAAAGGAGGTGTAAAATTAGGTTGGTGTCAGCACTAAAATGAAAGCCACTGAGCTATTTTTAATTTTCGCGTGTGCACGTGATGATGAAGAGGGCACCGAATGCACAGAACTATGGACAGAGATATAAAGGAGGGAGCGAAGAGGAGGTTCAAAAACTAATGACAGTCCTGTTTCTACCGCCATAGAACTAATGCACTTGTCCTAATTTGTAGCCACCATTTGAAAAAAGTGTGGGTCAATGGAGATGTATTGGGTTATGAGTACACAGGTGCACACCAGTTAAATATACAATTGCAAATATGTAGTTTAAAATACTGCTATACATTCATTAATTGTAACAGGTATGTTTAGTGGGTATGTGCAGTTAGTTGAGCTTTAATCAAAATTGAGATTAAATTGTTTATTTGTCATTGGGGTCTTTTTAATCAGGTCTACAGGCAATCCTCAGTCAGCAGAGTGTAGACTTTGGAGGAAGAAATTTTACTTTTTTGTTTTGAATGGCAGTTATGAAAAGTCTATTTTGTTTTTGTTTATGTTCAGTAAATGTTTTTGAATAAATAATTATTGAAGTACATACTCGTAATTGTTTTGTCAATAAAAAAACATAAAATTGTTACAGTATGACCTATATGAGCCTGAGGTAGCCTATTTTAATACAGTCCTGTATTTAAAAAAAGAAAGTATGAAAGAAATGATCGGGCTCGGCTTCTGTAACACGTCCCCCAAAGCACAGTTTATTTCCTGTCTTTTGTTCAGGTGCTCTCCAGCTCTGCACTGATTTGGGTGAAGATGAAATTAGGGCAAATAAAAATCGTATTAAAAGAATATTACAGCCTAACAGCCATTAGTCTGTGGCGTCCTGTCACGTTTTGATGGATTCCTCACTTAGTTCAATGAATGGTCTAATGACATTGATAAAATCGCAGGCAACTAAATAGAAAAGCCTGCCACTGATGCACATATGATACATATGCACACAGCAAATTCATTTAGCATGCTTACAATTGTTTATTCACTTGTTTTTTTTTTTGTTCTCAGTTGAAAATACAAGACATACAGTGGCCTTGCTTTATGTATTCAAGTAACTAGTAAGTAGTGGAATATCAAGCTTCAGTATAGATTAAATGTAAAAAAAAAAAAAAAAAAAAAAGTTTAAACAATAATTAGAAAAAGAAAAATGATAAGACAAGAAAAAATACTAGCAATTTTGAACATAATAATTAAATAAAAACAACAACAAAAATCTTGACAGAGCATTTAAACTGGATGAGCACATTAAAATATATATTTTTATTTTATTTATTAACAAACAATAATGCACATTTTTTTATCATTTGAATGTAGTTTTTCTCAAAAATAATTTCATTCATCTACAATGACAAATCCATTTCCATTACATTTGTGATAGATAAGGAACGCCTATAGGAACTCACAGTGGCTTAAAGCAGCTCCCTATATCCCCTCTTGGATTTTGAGCTGCCACTCTCTGACACACTAAGCAGAATTAATTTGAAACGCAAGGACTTCCTTATTCCTGCTTCCTCGTGTAGCTTCCAAACTGCTCCTGACACACATGCACAATAGATGAGCCAGTCCGGATGCTCTCAGACTAGGAATTTAAAGCCAGTCCTTACAAACGGTGGACTCCTGCGCACTGCAAAAATCCTTCCGTATTCACTGTAACCTCTTTGCTATTTCATCCTCGCACAACTATTTTTCTACTTTGGGGAAAACACTTTCTATCACTGTCAGGGTGAAACCTTCGTGGCAGTGGATTAGCTGTCTGCCTCTGCTCCACAGTTGTACCGCAGTGGCAATAAAACACACACATCTCTAGTTCTCTACCTTTACGTATAGTTTGAAAGGCGCTCTGGGAATTCGATTTATTTTGTTTCATAATTTTAGTCGACAATGGCTCCCTTTATGATGGATCTTGTGACTGAGCGGGTTACAACAGAGAATTTACAGTGATAGTTTAAATTTATTGGACAAAAGCAGGAGGATTTCTTAATAAGAGCAGGCAATGTGTGTTTTAAAAGGACTGTAAAAAGACTGTAGGTCCTACTAAAATAATGTGTTTGTAGCTAGGTATGGGATGCTTTGAATGAAGTAATATGCCAATTTTTATACACAACTATTTCCCTTATTACCATTGGAATTACTGTGTATGTCATGAAAATATTGTCCAGCCCCTTTTTTACAGTGTAATTTGTTTATGGTAAAGGCCCAATGCAGTATAATATAATATAAACTTAAATAGCTTTGAAATGAATGTGAAACAGCATTCAATTGTTTGATTATTTAACAACACAATAGTTTGAATCTTGTTTATTTTTACTAAGCACAGTGAACTCTTAAAAGCTGCTAATAAGAACCAGCAACATGACAGTGCAAAAAGATATGAAACCATTCCATCTATTTAATTAAGACAGCTTATAGTGGCACCCGGTTCCAGGGTGTTTAAGCTAATTACTGTATTAATTACAGCATTAATTAAATGACATAATTGCCTTTCAAAACAATGACTCTGGTATCCTCAGTAAGGTAAAGGGTTAATCTACTATGGAACCAGGCATGCATTATTTACATGCTCCGATGAATAATACATTTAGGAAGTGCTCTTATAAATTTACCGGCACAAAGAAAAGCAAAGCTTAGCGCCTAAAGAAGGGCTGATTTGAATATGTGTTTTAAATGAAGATTTGTGTGAATTATGGTCACACCAGAGGCGCACAGATGAGGTGTGGGCCTTTGTCTGTGCTGCCTTGAAGATAGGAACAAAATGATTACAAAATATTAGAGTGGATTGTGATCAGTGCTGAGATCCAAAAGGGATTCTGCATTTTCAGATTTGGTATCTGGATTTCCCTCACTTTTCATCATTAGGCTTAATGGAACTAAGCCTGGGTTTGAGTGTCTTGTCCTGTTGTCCAGTGGTATGGCTTTTTTTTATTTTGGGGGGAAAAATAATATTTAAAGTATGAATGGTAAAATGATGATTGAGTTTTAGATGATATAAGAATGTGAATTTAGATGCTCCATACTGCACAAACAAAAGATGTAAGCAGAGGCACTTATGGAGTGCCAAAAACAGGTTCAGTTGCCACAGCCCAGACCTACAAAGAAAACAAAAATCACATCGGAGTGTGACGAGTGACTAATCAAGGCGAGCGAAAGCGTGCTGCAATAAATTAGAGCGGTGTGAAATAAACCACACAAACAGACTGATGATAATAAATGTAAATTATTTCTGGGGAGAAATGTTCCTGCTACATGAGTAATACCAACCATCAGGAAGGAGTCTTCCTTAACATTAATTACAGAAAATGACAAGTGAGCTGACAAGTAGGAAGGCTCATTATCTGAAAACATATTCACAACTTCGCAATTTGCGCAAGATGGACTCCAGCTAAATTAATCTCCTTTCTTTGCATGAGCCCCTTCTAATTTTCATGTTATTAACAGGTTTGCAGTATCACTCAGTGCTTGTCACCCTAATCAGGTTTTTCGGCGTGTTCGGGAAAGCGTGGTGTCATTTGGAAAGGATCAGGCCTCATAATGTGCTCTCCATCACACCACTGAATCTACAAGGTTGCTTTTAATAAGGTTCCTTAATCATTTCTCCTTTTTGTTCAACTTTTGGCCTGGCTGCCTTCTATTATCGCTCCTTCCATTGGAGAGGCACCATTAGGAGAGGGGCTGGCCTATCTCTGGGACAAGGGGCTCAGGACAAAAGACACATTGGGTCATTAAACAATTAAACCATCATGTAAGCCTTCATACAGTAAACAAGATTATACATTATTATGCAGATTTCACACAGTGGGAAATATATATAGTGTTTATGATGTTACATGGCTTAATTAAAACAGCTTTAAATTAGAATATTATTTGACAAAATGATGTATTTACTGTGATACTTAATGTATATACTGTATGCTTGTTTATAATCCCTTTTTGATCACCTTTATAACATTAACATTTTGCTTTTGCCGTTCAAATCATATGCCCTAGTAGCCTCATAATGTGGAATTACAAAAGGCAAGGGCCATTTATTGAATGACAGTCTTCATTTACCCAGGCTTGGGACCAACCAAACATTACACACTGACACATTATGCTACACTATGTTTTACTATTGTGCTTTTATGCTAATTCAGCTGCACTTGAGTAACCATGGTAATAATATTCCACATAGTGCTCAAAGCATGTTAAGATTATTGTCTGCTCCCAAATCCCTGCGATTCCCTTACGTATGCATCTGTGAACTGTGCACACCAGATCAGCAATATAACAATTGTAGATAATGCTGGGACTTTGGTGTGGTTTTGAATTAATAAATCAAAATATATAGAATTTATGCATGTCCAAAATGCAATCTGCAAACGTGTCGCATTGAAAAGGTGGGTTTAATTCACGCGATAGCTGGAGCAGAAATGCAATAAGTCATGCAAAATTAGTTCAGAGAGAATAAGTTTCAGGGGAAGAAGAAGCCAAATGTTATGAAGGAGTCCATAATGGCAGAGGCAGCTTTATCTGCTCTCCTCTCTCTCACACTCCCTAATTACATTTCACAGATTGTACCACAATAGCTGCTGGTAGTAACCTTTAGTGGATGGGCTTTTCAATAATGCAAAGTACACATTTTCATATCTATTTTTTCCCACTGTGCTCCCCATTTATTAATTTGCTGAACACAATAAAACAAAGACTCGACTTAATGTGCTCCTTTGCTCAAAAGGCGTCGGACAAGATAAAAATACAAAGGCGTCTTTCTGTAATGAGGAATGGGCCCTGCATGCAAACCCAATCATGTCCAATGCATCGGGTTTGAAAGGCCATTTGGTTAGTCACTGTAAAATTCTATTGTTTATCTAACTTATTCTTTTTGTATTTATCTTCCTACTGTAAATTATTAATATCCTTTGCGACAGTTGCTTCTGTAAACACATACAAAGCCTTGTATTATGCAGAGATATTCTCAAAGCATGTATGTAAGTAGAAATCTGTTCAGTTACATGTATGTACAGTATAATCCTGCATACAGGCACTTGCCTTCTGAGGCTAATGGATGTATTGAGGTATAGCATCACTTTAGTACCTACAAGTTGATTCTTTAGAATGGAAAAATCTACTACAAAATTTACAATTTGGCCTAGAACACCCTCCCTTTTGTCCATGCTTGGGATCAGCACAAAGACTACACTGATTGTGATTATTGTATTAAATACTGGCTTTTATGGAGCGTGCACCTCAGCAATTCTTTCTACTTAAAGGAGCTGAACTCTGAGCAGGTCCTCGCCGCCGCCAGCACTGTGTGTGCTTCCAACTGAGTGGTCACTGTTGGTGTGAAGTCAGCCTTGCACCTGCACTTCTACTGTAAAACATGTAGGTTTCACTTATACTATGTTACACAAAGTCACAAACACTTGGCTGTGTTTTCCTCTTGGCTTCAAAGTATTTTAACACATTCACAGCACAGAAGGCTTCCTGTCTCTTTCTTTTTACAAGTCTAATAACTCCTAATAGTACAAATCAGAGCGGCTTCCTTAATCCGATGGTATTTTGTCTGTGATAGGATCAATATTTGCCAGAGCAGTTTCCTTATCCTCACAATGTGATGAAATATTGGCTGTATGAAAGAGGCGATAATGTTATCCACAGTCTTTCCAAAGCCAAGCACGATCCCAGATTAGAGAAGCGTTTATCAAAGACTCAGTGTTGGCTGAGATTACATTTAACCTGACATCACACAGATAGGAGCCCAGATGATCAAACGGGACGCGAGCTACCGTCACTACACACACTGTCACCCACTTTCTTCACTAAAATCAGATCTTTTAGCTGCCAATATCACATTGAAATCCCAAATTCCTGTTAGTGGTGGGTGGCCATCAGCGCTAGGCCTTAGGCAGAGTACACCCAAATATTAGCCTTTTTAATTTTTCATTCCTTCATTTTGACAGTAAGTGAGAACTGAAAATGTAGATTTTAGAACTATCAGAATAGATATAATGCATGCAGTAATACATCAGACACTTGAATGTTCCCAATATCTGATTGTGATTTGGCCAGTAATATGACCCATACATATGACATGTATGGGTCATGGAAAAGTGTGTGCATTCAGCACAAAAGTGTGTGGCCCTCCACAAACACACAGTGTACTGACTTGAGTGGGTTGTGTCAGAATCCCCACAGGCTCAGAGCAGATGATTTGCTTCAATGACTTGTACAGCAACACTGCTATGATGGCTTTGGTGTGACTCTGTAAAAGACCAATTGGTTTTGACATGGACTTGTTTAATTGAGTTCAGTTATTATGCTTTTAAAAACTTGTATCACTACACACTGAGTGATTTAAGAGTAGTACCTGAACTTTGGGCTGACTCTCTGTGCTCCTCTCCAAAGCCATCTTCATGCATCTCTGTCAGTATAGGACACAGTCTGAGTTAAGTGCACAGAGTTGTCCACCAGGCTCAGTGGACACCCGATGGGGAAATGCTCGGGTGCAGAGAAACCTGCCTGAAATTAAATTCTCCACTTGGCTGACTTGGGTGACTGGTCCTGGTCTGCTGGCCTGTTCCTTCATTATTCCTGCCTGATAACTGACTGAACGGATGTCTTGTCTGTTTAATGCCAGCTCAGCTGCTTCATGGGAGGAACGGGCTTGTCACTCTCTGCTATAACACTCTGTATTACCATCTACACTTCATTTATTTGCCTCAGATTTGGTTCGCCTGTCAAGCCACCCCCCCTCCAAAAAGACACAACCGCTCAACCTACAGCATCTTTTAGGAAACAATTCAAAATAACCTGTCGAAAAATTTCATTAAAATGTCATTTAGATGTCACCTCAATGATTTAGATTGGAACCAATAAAGGTGACCTTAATTGTAGTTTCTCCTAGCACCCGTAGTGTGATTTTACTAGGAGTAGATAATAACATTTTTTTTGCTTTCTCTTACAAAAGCAGAGTAAATACCTGTAGTCCCCAGAGGTTTGAGATGTGCATTTATGAGCCTTGAGTTAAAGGTGTCTGCATGAGGGCACTGCATGATGGGACATTGTGATGTGGAAACACAGTCAGGCAGCCTCTGTCAAAGACATGGCTTGCACTTGACCCTGTAGCACTCCCTCCCCTACCCCCTTTTCTTTGTGGCATTTACAGAATTAAAATGAATATATCCCATGGTAATGCACTGCTGGAGTATACTAATCATAACTCACTGCTTTAGTGCAGGCTTTTAAGTGCACATGACAGTGTAAGCTAATCATTGCTAAACACTGTTGTCTTACTAAAACACATGGTGCACCCTGCCTCATGTATGACCTGCTTTAAACATGAAGTATAGTAAAAAGCAGTACAGAACTAAGTATTTGCAGGCTATAAAACACCCCACGCCCCCTCCTTCTGCGTAACCACAAAGCCGATAACATTGTGGGACAAAATGCTTTCCAATTTGACAATTGATTGCCTTTTGAGCTATTTCTTGGTTGATATTATAATTGGTATAATTTTTCACAAGTACATGAGTGTCATGGCATGATGGGCTTTGTGGATCTCGGTAATGCAAAGGCCCATAGTTCAACCTTTAGGATCAATAATGTATTAAAACCAAGAGCTTATTGAAATAATAGAAGGATTTTCACCAGGAGAGGAGCAGGCACAGGAAAGAACAATGTGCCAAAGACAAAGTATTGGACTCTATGCCAGGCCTTCAACGTTAAGTGCATTGTTTTGTCGCCAGCGCTTGAGAAGGACAGAGAAAGTGGAAGTGATGTGAGAACTCAGGGTTACTGACGTAATGTGTGAACAGAATAAAGCAGCACTTGATCATGTTAGGAACTGCAAGCAAACGTGTGAACGCAAACTGTTCACTTTTCTTGCTTGGCTCACAGCATGTTGATAAAGAATAGCACACACACCATTGTGCTCATGCAGTTTACTTATATCCTATATACAGTACAGTGTCATTTGTGTGTATTTGGTATTTCCCATAAACACTAACTGAAAAGGAAACACAAGAGACTCTGGGTCATTTTGAGCCTAAAACAGGCAAAAAAATGTATGCCTACACATTTTCTAACTTACTGCTCGCCAAAGAATTTTAAATAAACCCAATGTGTTTGACAAGATGTAGTACAGTATAATACATAATTATTTTCTGTAAAATAAAAAAAAAAACTAAACCACAACCCCCTTTTCAAAGTATTGGTTGTTTATCTGGAAGTGGTCCATAGTAAGTTTCAAATTTTGGTACCATAGCAGTATTATTACTTTAATGCTTACTCATCAATGTTATTATTTTATTGTGTTAAATGATATTAAAGAAAAATGTATGCAATATGAATGGGGCCATGTACATTTTTCCTGTAAAAGTAAATGAACTGTTGATTCACATTTGGGACAAAACACCACAAGAGTGTAAACAAACTGTTATTAGCATGTATTCAAGGCAACCTAATGCTCTACCAGCTCCTTTCTAAAGCCCATAGTTGGAGGTCAGGTAAAGACATCATTTCAACTGAATCTGTAACAATTGCTTCTCCTCCGGCCATCATTTGCCCTTGTGTGTGCATGCTCTCTGCTGCCATGCTTTTATTCAGCTTGTGTGTTTTGACAGTGTTGGAGCCAGCAACGCCACTTGTGAGGTGTCAGGTGAAGACTATATGTGACAGATTTGGAGGAGAAATCAAGAGAAGACAAACAGGCAGCTAAATGCCTGGGAAACGTCTGGGCGCTCCCACACAAGGCGATAAGTGCTGCTGATGTGGACATGACAAGCTCACAACACTAAACCCCAGGACATACACTCCCACTAGACTGGACACAACTCTCTCTATGTGCTAAACAGCTTTTACGCAAGAATTAACAAGAAATACTGACTTCTCCAACTTCAAGCAGCCATCTTTCTACTGTACGCTCTTTGATGTTCCCCTGTTTCAGCGCAGGGTTTGATCTCAGTTTGATTTCCAGTGGCATATCTGATACATATTATGAAAGCAATACAAGCGCGTAGGGAGACAGGGTGCCTCCAAACTTGAACTGTTGCCGAGATACCTGAAGAATGAAATGACACCAGTAACATCTTCTTTGTGTGAAAAATAAAAGAAAAAAGTCTGCCCCTCAAAAGTCACACATGTAAATTGAGTATTTTTTCAGACAAGTATTGGTTGCTTTTCAAAGTTGTTATGGTGATACACTGTCATAGGAGTTTGACAGAGGAAAAAGAATAGCGTGCTTTCATTTGAGAACATCACAGACACGGCTCCTCTGAAGAACAGGATCTATAGTCAAAAGTGGAGACAAAAGGGAAAGGGAAATTAATGCTGTTGAGCTATGGGGTTTTAAAATGCTTTTGTGGAATATTTGCTTGAAAAAAAAAAAGATTATGTTGTAATTATACACTGCAAAACCATCTATAAGATACAAACTTAACAAGTATTATTCATTCACTCTAGTCGAAATGGACTCAGATATTTTGTAGCAATATGAACTTCTTCACTTTCTTTCTAGTGTAACTCTAGACAGACAATTATAAAACTACGAACTGCAATTTAATATTACACCAAACTGACTCTTGTAAGATTTTAGTCATGTTATATTACCTCCTCAAACCACTCCTGGACTTGTGTTTTGTTTCATTCACACGTTTTGGTAACTCTTTATTATTAGACTGTCTACAGCTCCAAAGCTCAGAATGCTCTGTTCCACATTGTGATGTCATGTGGTAGTTTTCAAGTTAACAGTTACCTTTTACCTTTAGTTCTGTAGAAATTGGAAATTCCAGGGTTGAAATGATCCAAATGATTCTAGTGAAGGTGCATGGAGTTTAAAAACACAGTGGAGCACTTCCTTTATTACCACATGACATCACAAAGTGGAACAGAGTGTCTTCTGTTTGAGAGAAGAACTCAACCTAAATATGCAGGGTTTGTGTGTTAAACATGTGTGAATGAAACAAAACACAACTCCGGGTATATTTTTGATGAGGAAACAGCATTATAACACAGATCAGAAAATAGCATAATATGGGCCATTTAAACTGCATGAACTTAATAAAAATATCGAATAAGACACTGAATAATGAATGTTATCCTCAATAAATTCTAGTGATTATATGCATTAGCAGAAAATATAACTATTTTATACGTTATTTTGTCAATCAATCAATAATGAATGGCATCTACTCAGTCAGTTTGCAAGGGGTGACTAATTACATTGGTCTATATATACATTCTGAAAGGCTTGCATAATGGAGAAGTCTCAGATCTCCAAACATCCAAACCATTACCCACACGTATGTAGCTTGCAGACATGTCCATCTTAATGCAAGTAAACGCCAAATCTTCTTTACCCTCCACCTCACCGTTTCTGATGTAGCCAGATGAAAAACAGCTGCACATCTTGGTCTCTAGCGTCTGCTCACAATTGTGTTGGCCGAATGAGAATTGGGATAAAACATTTGAATTACAGACCTCAGCTATGACGCCCGGCCTCCTGGACTGCCACATCATGAATATATATTGCATTATGAAGATGTGATGACATTTAGAGCAACCACATTTAACCCTCTCCTCTCATGCCTCTCGCGGGCTGTGTTTCTCTTCTCCCTCTTAATGCATTTTGCAGCGAGGGGATGCATCTTAAAAGATTCAGTGAGAAATGTCAGAGCCAGCCAAAGACACCGCTTCCAGAGCTGGGGTCATTTTGCAACTGGAGATTCACATCCAAGGGTGATCTATCCTTCACACGGCCCATCCCCCACTGTCTGTCTGCTGAGTCCACAATCACACACAATCTGCCTTTCGCTCCAAATGTTTCTACTGGTTTACCCACATGTATATATGCAACAACACTACGCGCCCATATGCTATTTGTTTATTTATTTATTTATTTACTTATTAGATGAGATGCTTCTGAGTAGGGGTGGGCCATACTGACAAACATTATGTTATGTTATAACGCTCTTATGATATGTTTTTGGAATCTCATGATAACGGCATTCACACAATATTATGTCAGTCTAAAAGAAATGTGTCACAACGTGTCTTTAATTGTCATTAGTAGAGCTTTAAAGGGGCATGTAAAATGGACTTTTATAACCATTTCTTCCCCCCGTCATTAACTCATGCATGCTTGAGTCATGCATGCTAGGCCTGAGTAGAAAATTCCTGTTTTCACCTACCCCCTATCCCCATCCACAGTTTTTACTTACATGCAATAGTTCAAACAGATTCAGACTCCAGGTCATAGGGTTCAAAAATGTCATGCAAAAACTGAAATGCCACTGAATGGGGTGCCTTTACATATTTATATAGTACTGAAGTAGTAGTAATTTTGCACATTTTGAAAACAACATTCACAATAATGATATTTTTTTTACATTTGCCATAAACAGTGACAATGGGTGACATATCCAGCTTAGCAACTTTAAACACATCTGTTTTTTGCCAATCACTAAAAGCTGGTTTCTACATACTAATCTGTGCATTCAAATCAGTATTCTCAGGTGAATCAGTGACAGCACAAACAATGTTCAGTCAATTTCATAATGTTCTCTAACCATTCACTAACTGCACAAATATGGATCCCTCATTCATTTCTACACACATAAGAGCATAAGAGCAGAGTATAGGAGAGCTAGCCTAGCCTACTGCACAGTTACTTGACCAAGCCGGGCAGCATCTCTCCACCTCATTATCAGATGCAAATGAAAGGGGTACACATGTTTAATATTTAGTGGCAGCAGAAATGTCAGGCTGGCACGAGATGGAATTAAACAGCACTGTCAGCGCAAGTGAACTCAAGGCTTTCTCAGCTATTTCACTTCATATTGAGTTACTGTCACATTTATTTCGGGGCGGCCGGACGACGGGAGTGAAAATGTTCTGTGATGTCTTTAAGAGCAGAGGAGGAATCAAGGAGGAAGTGTGAAGGGTATTGTCCTGTTCGGCAGTGGGATTTCATGCTTATTGTCAAAAACAAAGATTGTAAGACAGTTTAACATATTTTCCTGAGGTTTTAAAATTTGCTAAAGTGAAAACAAACTATGATACCCCCTCATAGATTAAAATGATCTAAACAAAATTGGCATACATATATAGATGTATTTATACTGACCAAAAAGGACAGGGTAAATATTATATAAAGGCAATAATAATAATACTCCACAAAATGTAAGGGAGGAATTATTCAAATGAACATTACCATAGTCTTAACAAAATCTATGGGAAACACAATTCTTGATATAGTCTTTTAGCACCATAACTTGGGTGAGAGAAAGTTACAAACAATGATTAACCATAAACATTAGCGCATCATTGGCCAGACTATAGTTTAACACATTTAAAGTGAGAGACTGACAACAGCATTTTATGTTACTCTACTTCCTCTACTGTTTTCAGCAAAACAAAAAAGAAAAAAAAAGAAAAATACAACTCAATACAAGCTGAGAATGCTAAACTAGAGAAAAAGTTGCACTGTCTTTCTTTAAATGGAACAGAGTTGCCACACACCTTTGGCCCATAAGCATGCTAAACGAATCCACATAATCTTTACTATGACCATTATGTCATCCAGATGGCACCAAGCACAAAGTTATAGAACCATGGTTGTCTGCAAATGTTATGCTTTAAAAAAAAACTGTACACTGTACACTGACACATATTATCAGAGCTATAGAGTTAAAGCACATTCTAATCAAGAAAGCAGATAACATTGGGACCCACAGGGAACCAATTATCCATTGCACACAAGGGCTTTACAGAATCTGAGTGCAAAAGAAATGTGTACAAACAAGAAGACAGTTGAAATAAGGAAATCAAGAGAGTTTAAAAAGTAAATACAGACAGAAAATGAAATAAGTGAAAGTGAAAAGTGTGTCTGATACGGCAAATGCTTTTCACAGCTAAATCATATATGCATCTTGCAACACAGTTACGAGGCAGAATGGTTTCTCAACCTCAAACCTGGAGAATTGGGCCAAGATGGCAGACACACTAAGATGAGTCAACCTTGACAAGTTTAAAAAGTTGTTGAATTTTAATGAATGGAAGGCATTTTAGTGCTCTAAAGTCTGTGTGAACAGAAGATTAGAAAGTTTTCCTGTGGACAGGCAGTCAATGAACTCCCACTGCCTCCTCTAAAAAAAATAGAAGCGTTTCATTATTCCAAGGTGAGGGCTTTAAAACAGCATTTTAAATGTTACCCCGCTGTTCGAGATCACGAAAACCTTTAATTTCATGCAAATGAACAGCGAGGAGCACGGCGCTTAATGTAAATGAATGCGCCTTTTGTACTGAGTGCTGGAGTGAGCTGGAGAGAGAGGCTAGCAAGAAAATTCCCAAGGATTCTTTAATTGCTATCTGAAATTATGTAAATCCCTGTGCTAGCCCGGGTGCAATTATCCAGCGCCTCTTGCTGCCAGCTTTACTAATGTCTAACAAAATATCGGTGGCTGACATTTAGACGTCGTAATGCAAATGAGAATTAATTTTTCTTCCAAGACAAAGGGCAGTGGAAAGATCACACCATTTTATACAATAAAGGGTGAAAAAAGTCGGGTTTGCGAGATGACAAAAAAAATGTTGATCGAGGAATGAGCCCGAAATGAAGCCCATTTTTATATCAGCGCATGCTACAGAATAATTCCCCTATCCTCTGCTATTAATCTATTTCTATGACCACAGAGAGGTAAACTGTGAGCCCAAGACATTCATTTAGGGGCAGAATTAATTGCGACGTGTGTCTCATTTTTAGTAATGATATGGGAAATCCCATTGTTCCAACATGCTGCTGCTACGGCTCTGATGCTGGACTGTTTGGGTCGCACTTTTCCATTCATCTCCCCAGGTACAGAGATGGATGTGGGGCCAGCCTCTGCAGCCTCAGAGACTCCCCTGTGTGGAGCTCCCAACACCTGTCCTGCTGTGAGAGTCTTCACCAGGCCAAGGAGGCGCACCGCCTCTCCACAAAATGCACCCAGTAACCACACACTCTTCTGGGACACAAGGGACCCACCTAGAGGGACTACTGGTGACTGGGAGATCAGCCTCCCAAAACTGTATTTCCAAGGCTAAAATAAAAAAAATAATATTTGAGTATGGACATCGTGTAAAAGACTCCCCCAGCTGTGAGCCTCTACATGCTACACCAACAAGTGTAACGTGCAAGAGGTAACTCTTCTGGATTTTTGGAAATGTAAAATTGTAAAAACACACTTTGTAGAGCTCATGAGCAAAATACAGTATTTTTTGTGAAATATGGCTGTCTAAGAATGGTACATAAGCCATATGACCACAGATAGCAAATACATTTGCATGAAAAGCATTAGTCTACCAAACACAAGATGTTTTTGGAAACTGTCAATCACTTGGATCTACAACAATCCAAACAGGTTCATTTGGAAGAAGTTCATTTTCATGTTGTCAGGAGTTCATTTTCATACTTGACATGCTTTAACCGGTCACTTCCTTCAGTCTCAGAAGAGCCACATGACACATATTAGAGCCTGGAACAAAAACATTAGACATTGTATTAACAAAGTGGCCATTAGCATAATGATCACAAAAGACTGAAAGACTTGAAGTATATAAGCAATATGCTTTGAATATAAACATTTATGAATGCCTCAAAAAATTCACCCAACATCACCTTTTATTTTGTCTCTGAGATGGCCTGTCTAACAGAGAGCTTTATCGCGCATGCTAATATTAGCTGTGGCTCTGCTTCTACTGCTAATGTGCAGTGTTTGTAGTATTTACTAGTGTCTCCCCCATCTCCCTCCTTGTGCCTCCTCATCACCAGTCTCCTAACCTCCATCTTCTGTGGGCCTCCACCAGCAGCATCCATCAGAGTGCTGTCATGGTAGAGAGGCTTTGATGCTTGGTCCTGATGCGGCCATCAAGGCCCTCCATCTAACAGGAGCCGACACATCATAATAACAGTAAGAGGCCCTTCCTGTCCAGTGTCATGCTTGGACAGATTAGTTCCCCTCCACAAAACCGAGGTAATTTGCTTTTGGTGAAACACATTTGTAGATGGTATTCTTTCAGGTTAACTAGTTCATGAGAAGAGATGAGACACTTGCTGCACACTGTTTTCCTCTGTGTGATGCTATTATTCCTTTGTGTCATTTAAAAGACCAGCCCAACTGATTTTCTATCAGTGTATTTATTTTCTCCTTAATTCAAATCTTCTCAGATATTTATTTTCTGCAGTAGATGTAGAAGCAAGTGAACTTACAGTACCAGTCAGAAACAAGCCTGGAGAAATGGACCACAAACGACAACCACAAATTGGTAATTTAGATATTGAAAATATAAAATATGTCGTAGTATTAGTTTCCCCAAATATGTACAAAAATAAAAAATAGAAGTACATGGAGAGCAGGGGTTCAACATTACAGTGATCAGAATTAAGATATCCAACTTTTCAGGGGTAAATGCTTGTCCCACTGAGTCACAATACCTCATTATAAAACTGTTCTTCTAGTTGGTGAAGGGTCTTTTGGTCTGTATTTTTAAAATGGTTAATAATGCAAAACTACTGAATCTTAACAGAGATTTGGATTTATATTTAATTATTTCACATACATTTTATTATTCTAGAAATTTTTCATTTAAATAAAAAATGCATTTGAACACACTTTTCACGCCCCACTAAAACCTTTGCACAGTTCTTGCACATCCTTTCCTATACAGATTGCTAGTGTCAGTCCAGAGCAACATTATTTTTAGTTATATGGCCATCCATGTTAAATCACCCACTATAGAGGAGATGACCACTGAGGGACAAGTCGGTAAAGCATAGTTGTTTTATGGCTGTCATTATTTTCATACTGAATTATTGGTGGGCTGACTTAGGGATACAGTAGGTAAGAGTTTGAATATGTCACCGCTTTAATGGCACATAAATCCATCTATAACCCTGATGTCAACAATGGCATGTCACAAATTTGCTTTGAGCTTCACAAACATATTTTTAACCCTACACTAGACACAGGTTACTTCAGATTATATATATATATATATATATATATATATATATATATATATATATATATATATATATATATATATATATATATATATATATATATATATGCAGAGGTACCTGTCTGTCGAGCTAATATCTGTATTATTTTTTATTAATCACACCAGAATCTTAAATATGAATGGCCTGTGCACTATGTCTTTCCACATTTGCTGCATGATCATATTTCATAAACAGTGCATTTGAATTTTTATGTACAGAGTATGCAATATTCATGATAAACTGAATATGTAAATAGGTAACCTTTATTTATGAGGCCCTGCCACACTGGTGCTCTTAACTATTTCTTATGGTGATAAGATGGATCGACAAAAATGTTTGTTAGGGGAATGCGTGTAGCTGCCAGTGATGGATAATTAGCAGCTTCATCTGTATCTGGTGAAAGGCATATTTCTTTGCAGGCAGTTTGTGAGACTGGAGACACATACCATTTATATGCACAGTCCAAAAGTAAGAACAGTATTAACTACAAGATGTGTCTGCACTTGTTCAGAATGCAGCAGTGCCGTGCAGTACGACTGCAGTGTTATTTGAATGAATCGAGGAGAGAGGCCAGCACCAGTCAGCCCTGTATCTTTTGCACACACATTTAATCCAAATGCTCCATTGCATTACATTTCCCGGCTGTAAGTGCCTGAATTACCCGTCCCGTTCTGAACAGTCCTTTTTTCTTATTGTTTAGAGAGCAGTTAGAGAGCCTGGGATGCTCCAAATACCATTTTACATCCACTTATGGAAATCCATTGTTCTCTGAACATTTTCACATACAAACCAATATATGCTTTTCTAAGAGGTCTAAGACCTCAATTACATCAAAGGCAGTTTGTCCCGCTGCTGCTGCAGCTGAAGGCTCATACAACTGTGTCAATGCTACCCCCTTGTGACCACTGCAGCAAAGACATGGCAGAGGTGGAGCCAGAGCTACTAGAATCCCGTATTTTTAATCATTTTGGAGGAAATAAAAATAGAAATGTGACTTTATTCAACCAAATAAGAACTTTGGTTTTATGTGTAATTTTTATCAGTATGCCTGGATCTTTGTGTTGTCTTTTTAAAGTAAAACTATCTGACATCTTCAGTGTGAGCAACAAAGCTTTAAATAAAAAGATGAAAAGAAAATCTCAAATCTTCTATTTTCACATTGTGTTTTGAGGCATGTCACGGCTGCACCTATGTGCTCCCTTCATTAAAGCACATGTCTGTGGAGCTGCTGACACACAGACAGAGCCTGTCAGAGCCACGAGAGGAAGATTTGGGGGGCACTCCTCATGCCATCCTTGTCCCAACTAGAGAAAAGCATGCAACCTTTTATAGTATGGACTTGAAAAGAAATAATTAGACTCACAGATGTGTAATTGTGCAACGCTGCATGGCTCCCTGTCACACGAAGAGAGAGGAGAGGCAGTCTGTGAAGTGCAGTTTGCCATGGGCCCACACTTTTATTTCCAAGTTTGCTCTGTCTTCAAAGACCCTCTCAGACAGGCAGAAGTTGGAGCACAGATCCTTGAAATATTTAAAGCACTGTTAAGCATTCACAAACTTCAAAGTATATTAACAATCAGATGCACTAATTCAGTAATTCCAGACAAACAGATAATTTAACAGCCACTGTACATTTATATATCAATTTCATAGTCTTTGCTCCAATTTTCCTAGTTTAAATTTCTAAGAAAACAACTTCATCAACCCACTGACCCCATTCTGCATTGCACATGATATTTTATAGCTGTCGTGCTCTCACTTTAGCAGCTTAACTCTGCACCTGACTGTATACAGTCCGCTCTCATTAATAGTCGGAGCAGAGCGAGCCTTCTACACACTACACGCCAGCAAAACAATGCAGTGACTTCAGAGGCGAAAAAAAGAACTGGCATTTGAATTATTCTCTGCCTGACCCGGGTCCGTGTATGTAAACATGTGACCCTAATACCACGCTACACCACTGTTATTTATGTCATCTAATCATTCCCACTCCCCCGGGACGCACTCACAGCACATACAAACATGACCAAAATACATATTTAGATTTATTTGTCTGCAACTGTCCAATAAAACATATCCTTTTGCATTTCCATCTCTGGGCTGGGGTCCCAGTGGGAGTTGGCTGGCTGAGAAATGTTGTGCTTTCAAGCTTCAGGGGAACGGCGATGTGAGCAATGTTCAGGGTTGGGAAAAGAAAATAAATAAAAAAGTGCTCCGTCCGTCGCCTAAGTGTTGCACTATAAAGAGAAACGAACATTCAGAAAGTCTCAGAGGGTTTTAGCCCAAATGTGGAACGTGGGTGCAGTCTTCATGTGTAT
Organism: Taenioides sp. WSHXM2023; assembly: GCA_029959045.1. Classification (NCBI taxonomy): domain Eukaryota; kingdom Metazoa; phylum Chordata; class Actinopteri; order Gobiiformes; family Gobiidae; genus Taenioides; species Taenioides sp. WSHXM2023. The sequence continues at coordinate 14,306,292 of CM057089.1, forward strand.
TCACAAGAGACACTAGAAGACTCACTGTCTCTTCTGACTCCTTTTCTTCAAGAGTTCAGTCTATCGGCTCATGTTTTTACTAGCTATTTTTTACATCATGACAATATAAATTTAATAGTAACTTTTGGTTTTAGTGTATTGTAATTAATACTTAATATAATGCAGTGTTTGGAAATAAATAAGAACTATATTTATTTCTAGCAATACCTTTGTTATAGCCTATGTTATAGAAATCGTGTTATATAGAAATCGTGATAATGGTGAAAACTAAAACAGTTTCTCAGGGTGTCTCAGAATATTTGAGTATTTTTGTTGTTGACAATGTAGTTTTTACAAAAAGAATACTATTACTTGAGAACACATTACAAACTTCTGTATTGATGTAATCTAGTTAAGTTACATAAAAAGACCTACTACCACTGCTTAAAAACTGCTTAAACTCCATGCAATCATTAGTGTTTCCCATCATGGCCAGTTCCAAATCCTCTAAGTGGGTTGCAGATATGTCATTGCCATTACTGAAATCAAGCACCCAACTTTGTAATGAAAAGTGCATTGTTAAAACTGTGGACTTTTTTATGATGTGCTTATGAAGGAAAAAAGGAAGAGTTTGGGTGGTGAAAGCTGTGCCCTTCTGTGCACTGTGGATGCCATGGCCAGATGTTTTAAGGTGTTAGTGGTGAAGGCAACCTCCTCTCCATAGGCATACTCATAAATGAATATCCATAAATGGGGTTATTCCAGGGCTCTCTGGCTTTTATGGAATTGTGTGGTGTGGCCAACAGGGTAGTGGGTCTTTCCATAAAAATTCAATAAATCCTCCATTTTCTCAATGACTTCTGAAAAATACCAGGAGGGTAAGATGGGAAATATGGGTCGTGATTGGGGGTTATTGAAAACTTCCAATATTTTATTATATATGCAAGTGTTCGTACTATACTGTGCAATTATGTTTTATGGCTAACAAAAGTAAAGTACAAAAATACACAAAGTTCCCAAATAACAAAATATGTAAATGGGGAGTCGACTTCACACCCATAACAACCTAATACACACAAGCCTTATAGGTCTCAAAATGGTGAACAGTATTATCCCTTTTTTTCAATTCAATTCAATTCAATTCAATTCAATTCAATTTATTTTTGTATAGCCCAAAATCACAACAAGAGTTATCTCGGCGGACTTCACAAAATTGTTGATTAATAAAGCAGAAGAAACATTCATAAAACAAAAATACAGAGTGTTCAACAACAAGCAGGCAAATGGATGATTTTTGAATGAACGGCTGCAACAACTTTAATTTGTGGCTTTTTGATTAGAATATACAGGGTCTGACTCATTGTTGGGAGTTTGAGCCCAGCCTCAAACAGTCTGAAAATATTTTATACAAGTATTTTATTTGAGGTTTGCATGGTGCACTTCTTGGGGCATATGTGAATAAATTAACTGCTAAATGTGCAGCATATGCACACGTACACATGTACAACATGTTCGGTATAAAATTGAATACATGACTAAACGGTTCTTTCCCTCAGGTAATAGTGCCTTTTATTATATTCAATTCATAACAGTTCAATCCATTTGTTGTTTAATCAATTTCTATTATACTTTTACTGTAACTGAATTAGAGCAATAATGCAGTGGAACTTTTCTATGGCTAACACAAGTGAGGCTGAATATGCAATTTTGATCTCTGAATGTAAAGCAAAAAGGGCTATAATTCTGAAAGACTTTATTCAATTGTAAAGTAGGTTATAAAATCATCTAGCTTTAGCTGTCAGATATAAAACCCGTGTACAAGCTGCCGAGTCATTAAGTAAATGACAGCTTCTGTTCATATGTATCTTAGTCAAAATTAGGGCTGGACGATAGTCAAAAACTAAAATCTCCATTTTTTTGTACACCCTGGACGATTACGATGAGCCTGATTTTAATCAAAGTCAGAGCAGGAGCTCTAGTCTTTCAAATAGGGGAAGCTCTTTGCATTTTCATTCTTATCATATTTTATTATTTAAGAAATTGTTAACTGCTTTCAGTTACATTTGTATAGATATCTAATTGTAATTGCACAATAACTTGGCTTTGCATGTATGAAAGTCAGGAGTGAACAATTTTATTTTATTTTTTTAATCTCAGTTATCAAAAACCAACATTAATCAAATTAATTTGATTAATAGCCCAGCCCTAGTCAGAATTGATTGAGGGGTTCAGTCAGTGGGCTTGATTTTAAGTTGTGTTTTCACAATTAACACATTTTCGTAACTGACTAAATTTAGTACTTCTTTCAAGAATATTAATTTGCTTAGAATTGTCTTTAAATCAAGTAATTTTAAATGGCCAGTCTGAAACCCACAATTTGGGAATTCAATAACTGAGGTAATAAAAACATATTTTTTGACAGCTGAGCATTTAATATTTACTATGTGGTCTTACTGTGATATTAGTTCTGATATAGATCAAGATCACTCTATTTAATATTACAAATAAGTATCTTTTTTATATTAACTTTAGTATTGATTAGTAACCCTAATTTGAGAACGCCAAGAAAACCCTCAAAACAAAGCCTTTCTACGCAGTGCTCTTTACACCTCCTGCTGGCTGCTTTGGTGATCTTTCACTTCTTTTTTAGGTCTTGATACTTTCTCACTATGACAAAAGTAACTATGATAACTTCACACAATACGGACCCATACATTTCCACCAGATTAATGAATATGCCATTTGTGATTATGCTTTTGACAGCATCTGATTCAGAAATATCTCATGTTGCTTGGGTGACATGGCTTGGCAGCTGGTCTCTCCACTGGAATATTGGTTTCTCTGACTTTGTGTAATTATCAATGATCAAGAGGAATTATAATCTGTGGTTAACAGCATTGTGCTCCACGATGACCCTGATAGATGGTCAATTATAGTGATCAGGTCGAGGCAGTTATTGGATTTAAAGTGGCAGTGATGGGCCCTTTTGCCCCACTGTGGGTAATTATCACATTTATGCATGATTTAAGGCGACAGTGTATAACAAGAAAGACTGAACTTAAATTGAATTATTTTCTTATCTATGTATTTATGCAAGAGTTAACAACGCACGGCTATGGCTCGAATAATGTAATGAGGCTGAATTAGTGTGATAGCCACATACAGCGTGACCACTGCAGTGTCACGGGTAAGACAGGAGGACAATTCTCCCACTCTGAGGCACACCAGAGTCAAAATCAGATCATAAGTGGTTGCCATTAAAATAAAGTGGAACTGATTATTTATTCAATTTATGTGGTCATATACATATCTGGAATATATTGAATAAAATTACTTCAATGATTGTTGCAAATATTTAATAAAATTTCTTTTGAACTGAAGGATGGAGTATTTGGTATAATTGTGTATAACTTGTGTAAATACTAAACATAGCACTTATTCAAAGGTATTATAGCATTAGTATAATGTATGTATTTATGTATGTATTGCCCAGTAGTAACCCACACTGCAAATTTCTCTAGTCTGGCCAAGATTTTAAAACTTATATCACATTATTCATCTTGTTTTCAGATTTATTATCTACTTACTAGTTCTGAATTGGTTGTATAATCTTAAAAAATGTCACATATATTTCTTCCATAACAATTAGTCAGAAAATCTTAAATTTAGGCAATAAATTATAGCTTAAAAGAAGCTATAATCCATTTACCATAGTTTTGCCCTGCAACACTTAACTTGTTTTTACATTCAGTGATACAGATTTGCTTGATACAGGACTGACTGCATTTTAAGGTGCACTCACACTAGGATTTTAGAACCGTGCCATGCTCTAGCACAATTGCATACGGTTTTATGGCCGCACTCACACCTGCACAACCGAACCGGGCCATGGCATACAGTGCTGATTGTTTACATGTCACGCAGCAGAGCTAAAGCTTTAGTGGAGAATGTACAGCGGCAAGAAATACACTAAATTGCCAAAAGTATTCACTCACCTGCCTTGACTCGCGTATGAACTTAAGTGACATCCCATTATTATTCTATAGGGTTTAATATGACGTCAGTCCACCCTTTGCAGCTATAACAGCTTCAACTCTTCTGGGAAGGCTGTCCACAAGGTTTAGGAGTGTGTTTACAGGAATTTTTGACCACTCTTCCAGAAGTGCATTTGTGAGGTCACACACTGATGTTGGACGAAAAGGCCTGACTCTCAGTCTCTGCTCTAATTCATCCCAAAGGTGTTCTGTCGGGTTGAGGTCAGGACTCTGTGCAGGCCAGTCAAGTTCATCCACACCAAACTCTCTCATCCATGTCTTTATGGACCTTGCCTTGTGCACTGGTGCACAGTCATGTTGGAAGGGGCCATCTCCAAACTGTTCCCACAAAGTTGGGAGCATGGAATTGTCCAAAATCCTATCATGCTGGAATTCACTGAGCTCCTGAGAGCGACCAATTGTTTCACAAATGTTTGTAGAAATAGTCTTCATGCCTGTGGTCATAGAAGTGATTGGAATACCTGATTCCGATTATTTGGATGGGTGAGTGAATACTTTTGGCAATATATTGTATCTATTAAATACTGAGACAGATATGAGTCCTGCTGCGATTCGTGCTCCTCCATGAGTTTATGGATATAAAAACAGCGCAGGGGAGTGAGGACAGCTGTTGCAAAACTTTTGTCGCTGTCCACAGTCCTTATTGAAGGTAAGAGCGTGTGATATGTCTCAGTGCAATGGCAAGGCTTGTTTTATTATTTATATGTAGATTTTTTTTACTGTTTTTTATCTGTTGTGGAGTTTTATTACATGTTTTTAAGCCTACATCAGCGCCAACCTATAACCTCAATGCACGTGACATTTTTCAGCCAGTCCAGGATGGTGTGGTGGTGGTAACGGTGTGGCAACGGCACCGAGGGGACAGAGCGATAGGACGAGGGCCAATCACAAGCAACCAAAGAAGGGCACCACAATGCTGAGTCCACGCAACGGCGGAGTGAGGAGCTCCGCCTTTCCCCGTAAGCGATCCCTTTTTTATTTGTAATTCTTTTTTTTTTTTTTAACTTTGTAATAAATTATTTATACTTTTATTCTCTTTTTTCTTCATTGGTGCTGCAGTGGCTCTCTCGGCTTTTAATTTACATTTTTAACAATAACAACCAAACCACGTGACATTTTTGGTGTTGTTGGCAGGATCCATATTGAGAGCACTGCTGTATCCAATAAAGGAATCATGATGATGCCTGTGTATCCTGGGACATCCTGGCTGCCCAAATTTAAAGGGCCAGGTGATGAACTTAAATATTCTGACTGGAAGGAGCAAATTAAGCAGCCAAGACTTACTAGAGGCAAGGAAAATGGCCATTGTGTTGGGAGAGCTTGCTGGTGAGGCAAAACGGCATATCTCAGTTTTGGATGCAAATGAGCGGGATCAGACCCAAAAGATTTTTGCTTACCTGAATTCTTTGTATGGTGATCAGACCCCTGCACCTGTTTTAAGGTCTCAGTTTTTTTTTAGCTGCACTCAAAAACCAGATGAAGCTGTGCAATCTTTTATTTTGTGGCTCCGGGAACTGTATTGCAAGCTTAGGCAATGCGATCGTGATGACTCCCCCTCTGACAGTGCCCTGTGAAATCAGCTGTTGCTTGGACTCCGAGATGGGCCACTAGCCCAAACCCTGAAGGTCTATGCATGCCACAACCCAGACCAAGACTTCACTGCTCTACGCCATGAAGCTCTACTGTGGGACTCTGAATACGGCTCTACTCCATCTGAGGTAACATGCTTGGCCGTCAATAAACAATATGCTTCCCCTAGAACACCATAGGATGACCACTGGAAAGAGCAGTTGAAGCAAGAGATCATGGAAGATGTCAAGGCACAAATGAAAGGGCTTACATGGGAAATTGTGGTTGAATTAAAACCACTGCTGCAATCACCTCCAGTCCACCCCAGCACACCAACCCCACCACGGACCTATCAGCGGAGACCTTCATCCTACAGTGAGTGCGATGAGTGAGGTAGGGCCATCTGCAACAACTGCTGAAAAGCAGGACATATTACCAGATATTGTAGAGCTGTAGCCACACAGCAGGCTTTAAACTAGATGTCCCCGCCACTGAGGTCTGAGTAGCAGGGCTTGCCTGTACACTAGCACCATCCAGGGCCACAGAAACCTTCATAGGTCAATGTCCCACTATACAGATAAATGCTTATTTAATGCCCACTTTACCGAAGCTAAGCTCAGCAGGACCCCCACTATGTTCCGTTTGAGAGCAGCAAATGGGCTTGAAATACCCTATATTGGCTATGCTGTACGTGACTTTGAGGTGGAAGGTGTCCAGGTCCCTGAGAGAGTAGTAGTTATTGTTGAAGACCAAAACTGTACTGATCCATTTATAACTGGAATGAATGTTATTGTTGGGATGCCGTGTTCAAATGTCCAAACAAATCCACTATCCTGCAGCCTTTTAGGCAGCAGAAAGTGTGGAGGGAAGCTTTTGCCGCCTGCTCTCATATAGAGGCTGTCCCAGCTGGCGATGGGCTAGGGGGTCATGTGAGATCGGCTTCCAAACAAAATATTACAGTTCCCCCAAAAAGTGAGCTGCTAGTGTGAGGGCGGGCCAAGATGGGACCATGGGGAACTAACTATTGCACCCTGGTAGAGGCTATACCTGGTGCTGGTGGTGTAGGTGTGGCAAAGTTGCTGGTTGTGGTAAAGAGGAGTAGGCTACCTGTCTGTGTTTGCAATATTCATCCATACAGTATTTCTGTTGGACGATTTGAGAAACTAGGCCAGTTAGTTCATGTTGAGGATACTGATGTGCATGGGGCTGATGACTTGTCCTTGTCCCTGGTAGAAGATGGTGTTGCTGAAGTGGCCGTGGTCAACACTGAAATGGTCCAAACAAACTCTGAGCCATCTCCAGAGATTAGAGCATTAAATAACTGATCTGACCTGTCTGAGCACCAACAGGAGCAGCTACGCGCCCTGCTGGTCAAATGGGAGAAGGTGTTTGCACAACACGAGGATGACCTTGGAAGAACTTATCTACTGCAACACAGAATCCCCACTGGAGATGCTGCCCCTGTCAGAGAGAGGTATCAGCCCATCCCACCTCTGTTATACAAGGTAGTGAAGTCGCTGCTTTCAGGTATGCTTGAACAAGGGGTGATAAAAGAAATCCGTAGTCCATAGTCCTGGTGTGTCAAAAGCACGGTAGTTGGCGCCTTTGTGTTGATTATAGGAAACTAAACGCAGTCACACATAAAGATGCCTTTCCGCTGCCCAGAATAGAAGAGACTCTCACAGGTTTGAGTAAATCAGAGTGGTTTTCAACCCTAGACCTTGCTAGTGGGTACTGGCAAGTCGAGATGCACCCTGATGATCGTGAAAAGACTGCTTTTACAATGCCATTTGGACCTTTTGAATTTGAGCACATGCCATTTGGGTTATGTAACGCACCAGCCACTTTCCAAAGGCTTATGCAACAACGTTTGAATGGCCAAATAGTCTCTATTGGTTTATCTAGATGACATAATCATATATTCTAACTTCTCCTCTCATTTGGAGCACCTGGATCATGTATTTGAATGTTTGTGGCAACATGGACTTAACTCAGACCAGACAAGTGCAAGCTCCTACAATGTGAAATAACCTTTCTGGGCCATGTGGTGGACCACAATGGGGTGAGGTCGACCCAGGTAAAATCAAAGCAGTACAAGACTGGCCTGCCCCAACCACTGTCAAGGAAGTACAGTTCTTCCTTGGACTGGCAGGCTACTATAGACATTTTGTGGCTGAGTTTGCCAAGATAGCCCGCCCCTGAATAGACTTTTAACTGGCATCCCTGCTAACAAGAGAACGCAGACACGTAGCATGCTGTGGACACCAGAGTGTCAGTCTTCATTCGATGCTCTTCAAGCTGCCTTAACATCTGCACCTGTTCTTGCTTATGTCCACTATGACCAGCTCTTCATAGTATATACTGATGCAAGTAACCAGGGACTTGGGGCAGTTTTATCACAGGTACAAGATGGAAATGAACGTGTCATAGCCTATGCTAGTAGAAGCTTGCACCCCACAGAACAGAACAACGCCAATTACAGTTCATTCAAACTTGAGCTCCTAGCCCTCAAATGGGCTGTGACAGAAAAATTCTAAGATTACTTGACAGGTGCCCATTTTACAGTCAACACGGACAATAATCCATTAGCTCACCTGCAGACTGCGAACCTGGGGGCAGTGGAGCAACGTCGGGTGGCACAGCTAGCTTCCTTCAGCTACACAGTTAAATACTGCTCTGGAAAAACAAATGTCAATGCAGATGTGCTGTCCAGGTTTCCTGTCCCTACAGAAAGGAACGTTATGCCCCAGAGCTCTGAGCAAACATCTCCTGCCGTTGTAGCCGCAAATGGAGGAGAGTGGAAGAAAGCCCAAGCTTCAGACCCAGACATTCAAACTGTTCCCTAAATGTGCAGAGTGCTTATCTCTGTCACAGACGGCCCAGATGTTGCTGCAGCACTGGAGGAAGCTGGAGGTGAGGGACGATGTGCTGTATCATGTTGTTGCTGACAAACACACCCTGGAGGAGTACCGCCAAATTGTTTGTCTGGGCCGGACAAAGGAGGAGGTCTGAAGGAGGACACATGAGGCTGGAGGCCATTTTGGACCAAAGAAGACCCTGGCCCGGATCCGGCAGCAGTTCTATTGGCCTGGTATGAGGGGGAGGTACGTCAGTTTCACCAGAGATGTCTCGCGTGTAGCGTACAGAAAAGCCGCATTGACCCTAAAGCCACACTACACCCTATTACTGCCACGTTCCCATTAGAAATAACTGAGCTAGATTTTCTATCTCTAGATTGCCCTACGGGTCCCTGGCAGAACATTTTAGTTGCCACAGACTGCACAAACCACTGTCAAAATGCTCTGGAAATTCATAATACAACAGTTTGGTTGTCCTGCATGCTTTCATTCAGACCGTGGTCCTAATTTTGAGTGTGACTTAATGCAGCAACTTTGTGGTATAGCAAAGAGCCGCACTACACCTTACCACTCAGCAGGCAATGGCAGTGTAGAACGCTTTAACCAGACGCTACTAAACACGCTTCGGTCCTTAGTAGAGGCGAAACAAAATTGCTGGCTTGAGTACTTTGCTGAGTTAGCCCACACATATAATAACACAGTGCACATTGCCACAGGCTATTCCCCTTCTTTTCTTATGTTTGGTAGGCATTTGCGACTCCCAGTTGATGTGAGTTTGGGTGTAAATCCGCGACAGCACAGTTTGGTGGGTAAAAGATCAGTTTACACAGTTGACTTAATTAACTGTTTTTATCGTATGAGTAACATCAGCGCACCTGATAGAGCTCGTATAGTAAAGTTGTGCGTATGCGTGTACATGAGCAACCGTGCCGTGCTTTGGCCCACTTCCTCCAACCGGGCCAAAGTTCCAACCATGCTGTGCCAGGGCACGGTTTGATTACGTTCACACTGGACAAACGTACCGCGCTTTAGGGGCTATCCGTGCTTGGGCACAATTCTAAAGTCCTAGTGTGAGTGCACCCTTTGTTTTTGAGATATTAACAATTCTTTTTTAGGTCAAATTGGGGTCAGCCAGCCCCCTAGAAACCTAAAAAATGCTCTAAAACAGCCCAAAATGGTGTCAATTGTTTGTGTTTTGTTTGTGCTGGAAAAAGTTCCGTTTGTGCAGTTTCTGAATTAACCATTTTTGAGATAACTGTGCAGTGCCTTCGCATGGTTTGATTGTGCTCACACTGGATAAATGTACAGCGCTTTAGGGGCTATCCGTGCTTGGGCACGGTTCTAAAGTCCTAGTGTGAATGCACCCTAAGAAAAATAAAATTTTAATTCAAAAGTAAGAACCACACTGCAAAAAAGTTTGGCCAAAATTTAAGATATAAACACTTAAATCTATCAGAAGATTACTTAAAAGTTGTGAAATTATCTGTCCATGCAGCACAATAATTTTACTTGACAAGTTATCTTAAAATGAACTACCTCTAGACTAGAATTAAGCAGTCTCTGGTAAGTGTTCATTGGCTGGAAATGAGTTTATGGATGAGTTTATAAATGAAGTTTTAGATAAACATACTTAAAACCAGTTTATGATTAGTGTTCATGGCCTGATAATAAGTTCTCAGATGCCAAATTCTAGATAAATAATATCTTAAATTTTGGCCAAGCTTTTTTTTTTTTTTTTGCAGTGCAGTATTTTATTGTGTTGTTCCTGATTAAATCTTTAAGTATTTTGGGCTGATGCATTTTAGCACATGTAGCCAATCACATAAGACTTTCTGACATTCGATCCCGAGCTCTACAGGAAACATGCCAATAGCCCTACACTCCTCTATTTTATTTGTCAATATTTTCTTTCCTCTTTCATCCCATCCCCGTTACTGTGGCTGTGAGCTCCAGCAGGTGCAGACAGCTCACAGACAATCCAGTCTCCTGAAGCCTCAGCTCCTGTGGTAAAGCCCAATACATCAGGGCCTTGTTTATTTACTTTTTCCACATGCCAGAAAAGGTCAGAGTCGGATGATTATACTGCATGGCTCGAGAAGAACTCAATAAAAGCCACGCAATGAAAACAATATCATCCATATTTTAAACAGCTGGCACCAGGCAGAGGGGGGCATACACTAGGGTGCCAATTATTCCACTTCTCAGGGTTCTGCAGCTCACCACAGCTACTCAGGTGTTCCTCAAATACAACAATTATTTCAAAGACCTGGCTAAAAATGATTGATACAACTGGTCAGTCTAATAGTCTAAATTTACATACATGTTTAGTTTGATAATCACAAGCCACTAGCAGTTTCTAATGGTAAAAACGCACATTTAAATTCAGCTGTTTTTCTGGCAGAGAGCAGCGCCGGTTTGTTTTCCCTCCATGGACTTATTAAAGTCAGTGCAGCACACACTCTGCTCTATAATCCTGATGTATTATTAATCATGTCTTTCTCTGGAACTCCAAAAAAACTTATCTTTGTGATTTTTTTTAAGAGAAAGCGCACTGAATTTCAAACTGGGCAGGTCGAGGGTGACACGATGCTTTATTTTCTGCGCCTGAATCCATAGTATAAACAATGGTAGTGTGTGTGCTGTGCTGTGGAGGAATGTACAGCTTGTCTTTGTACAGTGTAATATAGCAACAGCGTGGCTATTTCCACATACAGTGCCTTCATAAGCTCTGACATATATTTATGTTGTATGTAATCTGACAGCTCTGGAAATATGATGCATAAACAAGAATCCTCCTCCAGTGCATGTGTCAGACTGCCCTGCACTTTACTGTATTGGATTGTCCTGTCCACAAAAGTAGAACTCTAACCCTAACTGTTTCACTTCCCATCTGGTACAAATTATTATTGCAAATTATTTGTTTAATATTTTGATTAGTCTTTTGATTTTAACATTTTTAGAAATTATGTATGCCTTTAGATACTGTATATCAAAATCAAAATCAATACATAGCAAATACCCAGATTAGGATATATATAGGTATATCAAATTTCAACTTATATGTAACTTTTAATTTGAAGCTTGAAGAAAAATAGTTTGTAGTTATGTCAAATGTTATTAATATTTAAATGAAAAAAAGTATAGTGAAAGGTATTACCAGAAGAAAAAAAGTGTGTTTGTGATTTTTTTGGGTCAAATATTTTGTTACAAGAAAACTATGAAAAAGCATGCCATTCATGAGTCATAGTAATGACCTTTGAACACATTCACAAGACAGCCACTCTGTATATTTAATGCTATTTAGGAGCCAGACTGATACATTTCCCTTCTACGACAATGTAAACAACACATCCATACAATAATGTAAGCTCTAACATCAGGGCTGTGGGCATCTCCCCTCTCATGTGTGAGATGATCATCCAGCCACTGACAGACTGCAACATGATTCGGTTGGACAGTGACTGACTGCACATCCAATTTGTTTCAACTCCAGAGCTTCGCCTTATTATCTGAAATGCATGAGACGTCTGCACGGGAGAGGCGTGATCAGCTGGGGCATGCACCGGGGCTGCTGGGAAAGTAATCAATAAGGGATTGTCTCTTGTAGTTTAGGCCCACACATTATGACAGAGCTGAAAATTAAACAGGCAGATATTAATAATAATGGAAATCAGAGGCTGGTGGGTGAAAGAAAGGAGAGGGGGAGGGGCTCGGAATCAAAATATGTACCAACTGTGGGCGCTCGCTTGTGGGTGCATGCTGGTGAAAGAATTTGTAACACTATGAGACGTTTGTGTAATAATGCATACATAAAAGAACTTGAATATCAAAATACTAAATATGAAAATGCTAAAACAGTACATGATATATTGCGATATATTGCTGAAGTAAATTTACATGATAGACATTGAAACCAAAGCATAAAGCAGAATTATCTCCTAAAAATCTTTTAAATGTACAATATTGTTTAAAAATATGAGCTGCAATAAATAGCAAATAGCAGAAATCAACACTTAAGTAATTAGTTTGTATCAATGAGTTCATATTTCAACCTTCTACAGCTCAAATATGATCGCAGTACAGAAAAGAAACAAAATTTTCCCCCTAGTTCAAAGAAAAAGTACCCACAATAACCCCCAAAATATTCTATTCTATTCTATATGTCATATATTGAACGATAAGTCGATATAGTAGCCATCATGAGAGGCCTTCATATTACAGCTTTCATTGTACAGTGTTCAAAGTCATGAAATAAAATAGAATTATTACAAAAACAACAATTGAAATTTGTTGCAGTATACTTTGGGGATGGGTCACAGTTTGGGTCAAAAGCACATTTTTTCGGCAGCCATTTACTATTGTGTGTAACTAAACCTGTAAACACATAAAAGCATTTCTAAGAGGAAGCCCATATTGAACAGAGAAAAACATGGCATGGATATAAAACAGTAAAAGAGAGATTCCCCATCCTGCCAATTAGCTCTGGCAATCCGTTTCCATTGTTCAAGCAACAAACGCCTATTGTGTGTGGGAGCGGGAACTTAACAAACAGCATTACAGCCTATTACAGATGCAGTGTCATTGATTATTTATACCCTTATAAAATGCCGGGCTCCCTTGTGGACCAGGCTTGCTTGGCTAGCTCCGATAAAATGTTCTCTCTAAATCACCACCACAGCAGCAACACATTGGAATACATAAGAGACTTGAGTGACAAAGTCCTACGTGTGTAATAGATGTGGCGATCACTGTATCAAAACCAGAAAAAACATCTTTTACTGTTGTCATAACAAAGCATCTTATTAAACCAATAACTCTCTCCACTCAGAGTTTTATGTGCACATATACATGCAATATGAGCTATTTGATTAATTTTAGATGACTGTCCATATGAAAAATTAGACAGTATTTCGTATCCCGCCAGGAGTTTGCTTTACAGTGGTTGTTTTGCATTGGAGAGCAGGGGAGCAGATGGCGTCTGGAACCTGCTCACACCAAGAAGTCAGCACTTTTTTGAACTTTGACGTTGTAGGAGTCTCCGCCAGACCAGGACCTTGCTCGTCCAGTCACCTCGCCTTGGGAATACTGTGTGCAGATATTAATGGCTGCCCTTGCTTAAGAAGACCACCTCAGCATTAAAGCCCACCGGGACACAGCCTTGCAAATGCCACAGCTCGCCAAGTGTTGCTTCTTAATGACACACTGACATTGTGGCGCCTTCAAAAACTCCCCAAAACACACTGGATCAGCCACTTAAAACACCTGTGTAGGCTTTTGACACGATGCCCTCCATATTTATAGCAAAGATACATTATCACTCATAAAATGCACCCGTGCTAGAGAAGCTAAAGGTCCAAATTGCCAGATGTTTTACTATACAGCAATACATTTCCTTCATTTATCTTATACTTATTTCTATCAAGGGTTGAGGGCAGCATGCAAATTTGTGGTTTGGGTAGAGAACCAAAAATTCTCATATGTACACAATTTAAAGTAATAATTCATGAAATTTTCCTAATCCTATCCCTAATACCCCACCAACTAAAGGCAGGTTGCACAAAAAAGGCAGTTCCAGGGGTGATAACGACTTAAATTTTCAGGTTTTACACTTAAAATCGGTGCCATAGATGTTAAAGGTCCTATATTATGCAAAACTGACTCTTGTCATCAAAAACATACCTGGATTTGTGTTTCATTCACACGTTTGAGTAATTTTTTTATTATAAGTCTGTCTACATCTCCAAAGCTCAAAATGCTCTGTTCCACCTTGTGATGTAATATAGTGGTAGTTTTCAAGGTAACAGCTACTGTTTACTTTCACATATGTAAATGAAACAAAATACAACTCCAGGTATGTTTGAGATGGGGAAACAACATTATAACATAGATCAGAAAACAGCATAATATGGGTCCTTTAACATATATTCAGGAAATAGTGGTTAATGACAAATATCAAATATTGTATCAGCTGGAGCTCATCCCTGGAACCATACCCCTCTTAGTCACTCAGTAGTCACTCAGGACATTGTTTAAGTCAAATGAACCTGCATCTAAAGCCTAGAAACAACCAAAATAACACAAGTTGGACATGCAGATTCCCCTCTATTACAGAAATCTGCCGTCTCCAAGGATTTGAACTGACAACTTGCCCAACGAGTATAACAGCATATTGCATGACAAACGCATGACAGCCAAAATGCAAAGAGGTAAAGTAGGCCCATATTGGACACACTCCCCAGAGCATGGAAACTATGAAAGAGGATAGAGCATCTTGTATCATTTGTCTTCCTTAAACGCTGAAGCCGTGACAAAGTGGATGGAGAAATTATGATAAATGATAAGACATATTTAGTCAATATCTGTAATTCTGCTGCTTCACTCTGCTGGGGTATCATCCTTGCGTAGTTTAGTCGAATAGACAACTGTTCGTTTAAATGGCACTTTGAAGGCCAGATTGCGGATAAATTGAAATGGGCATTGTACATGTTAATATCAATATCAATAGCCTGCACTAAAAGATGGATTGTCAGTGTGCTGTTTCGGGCATTTATATCTTACTTAGGCTCTAAACAAAAACTCCTTACCATGCAAGGGGGCTTTTATTTCTTGAAAACGACGCATACATGGACATATGAAATCCAAAAAAACTATGTATTCGCATTTGCATTAAGTAGTAGTAGTATTTTAACTGGATTGCATAAAAAAAAACAAAAAAAACAACAACAACATTATATTAACAAACATACCCAATAGACCCGTGTTGTACCTGTGCTCGGATTTTTGGATGCCAGTGTGTTCTCCTTTGGTGGTTCTCTCCTTCAGAGGAGCTATTTTCCAAAGAACAATACAATGTTTGCATTCACAAGAACCAATGCAAAGAGATAATATTATGACAAAATATATAACAATATACCAAATGTCAATGAAGTCAATGAAGTGCCCCACTGTAGGTATAGAATTTAATTGTTTTGGTTATTGACAACTTTGTGTTTAATTTTATTCATATGTAAAAGTCACATCCTTACAACACATTTTGTTGCTTTAATGTTTCTGTCTTTGAGGGGAAAATATTTGATGCTATCTATAAAATGATCACAAAACTGTCATGTTTCACTCTCAGATGAAAACCACAGGTGTAATTAATAGCGCTAACAGCCGCTGACGGTTGGCATGGTTACTCTAATTCTGTCATAATGTTGTGAATAGACTGTGTTAATGTTTACTACCAATAAAAACAACACGATGAGCTGTTTGAGACTTATAGGGCCCTACCGGCGTTGTATGACTGACTGTATGGATAGCAGCCACAGCAGCTAACATGCCCGAGCTGGGTGAGATCAGGGAGACACATGTCAGTACAGTGAAGTCGCTCTGGGAATGGGAACATGACGTGAGGATGAGTGACAACTTCCATACTGCCATGGCAACACAGCAGCAGTGGTTCTTAGGAAAAAGAGTATTGTGGTCCCCTCATACAACTATTAAGAACGCGCTGCTCCAGACCTGAATAATATCTAATTACACACACAGATGAGTGAAGCCTGTAGTACCGGTGACGCCGAGAGACCTTGTCACTAACTGTTTCCTGAGTGCCATCAGTCACGTCAGGCTGGAGCAACAGGTAGCCCGCTGTGTGCTTCAGTACATAGGCCTGTCACGATAACAAATTTTGAAGTTCGATATATTGCTGAAGTAAATATAGACGATTATATTGAAACTAATTTATGCTACTGACACAATAATCCTTAAGCTGATTTAAACCACAAAAACTATTCTAAAAATCTTGAGCTGCAGTAAATAGAAGAATGAAACACTTTAATGCTTAGTTTGCATCTGTAATGAGTCATAGAAGTTATTAATTCAGCCTTTTATGGCTTAAAAGTTATCATATAGCCAAAAATTCCCCAGTAGTGCAAAGAAAATGTACACAAGATAAATATTGACCCCCCAAAAATATTGTCCCAGCTTTCAAGTATTTTAGCATTTTGCAATGACTAAAGACAATGGAGAGCACTAGGCCTGTCACGCTACAGAGAAATATTGCGATAAACGATAATATTGAAACTACTTTATGTCACGGACACAATGACATTAAGGCAGGATAATCCCAATAAACCATTTTAAATAGACAGTATCATTCAAAAGGCCTGAGCTGCAGGAAAAAATAGCAGAATGATCCAATAATTATCCATAGAAGTTATTTATTCAACCCTCTACAGCTCAACGAAACAACAAAATACCCCAAATCTGGCCATTTTTGCAAAGAAATTGTACAAACGATTAATATAGACCCCCAAGTTATATTGTCCCACCTTTCATATATTGAACAATAAGTCGATAGAGTAACTATTGTGACAAGCCCAGAGAGCACCTACAATAACTGACAACTTGCACAAAATAATACTTTTTTTTTTGGTGCTGTACAACTGTATAGAATGGAGACAAACGTGTGACAACAATACTGCAAGAAAAAAATCAAGCCATGTGAAACAGTGAACTCAGCAACAGGTAATCATCAAGTGTGCCCTTTAACACACTCAGTGAGTCACACCAACTGGTTAGGACAATAACAGGGACAAGAGCAAGGGGCACGGGGCTCATAATGCCCCCCAAAATGTTTGCAGAATGGATATTGAACACCACAGTTGAGGTTACTATTTATCTCATGCCAGCCAAGTTGGCACGCACATCTGGCGCCGGGTACTTAGTGCAATTATTTATGATTTCCTCCAAGATTTAAAAGCTCTTCGCCCGGCCTTGTAATGCAGTAACTGATTGCACTGCTAATGTAATTAAGGGGAGATTATGATGTCCACGTGGCACACCAGATGGTGGCATTCACAGCGATGGGGGAAGGCACAACTGGCACACCACTGCACAAGGGCAGTGAGGCGCAGTCAGTCGGAGCAGGCCAGACTCCCCACCAGACGGAGGCGAGCGGGCGCGCACGTGTGTGATGGCTGTGCATGTGCAGGTGCGTGAGAAATGAGAATAGAATGTGTGAGTGTTGACATCTCTGTAGCATATGACTTAAGGTTATTTGGGAACATTTGGCTATAGACCTGAGGGTCACTATATTTATGTTAGAAGTAGGAACAAAAAAACAAAAATACTCAACACTTCTATTTTAACTTGTGCAAGTATGTAGCCAAGAAAACAGATGGCCTAAATGGAAAATTAAATTGCATTTGGCAATAGGTAACAGGTTTAGGGAGAGTTTCCATCTATGGCGACAATGAAACAAAATGACCTTTAATTAGAAAAAAAACTTGATATTGTAAAGCCTAGCAAGAACATATCCTTTGGGGGCACTAAGGGTTGGCTCCTTAAAGCATGTTATTATAAGCTATTCTAGAGACACAGGGTTTTATGTGCAGACAGAGGAGGCGGAGGGAGCAGCTGAGGGTCATATATGAAATGAGACCTGCACATTTGTACGCGCTCTATAATGGGTTCATGCGGGTGACAGGGACATGGGGGCGCAGTAGATTTCCCAAGTTGAGATAGGGATATTATTACTCTCACGGTGGCTACAGAGAAATCTCCATCTTCGGTCCCTAGACTAGTGTCAGCAAATTACACACAACACACTGAATGACCTTTACATGAGAAACGGGAACCTTTGCTGTTTTGTATCATTTGGGTGCAAAGTCATTCACTGAGGTATAATTTTAGTCCAGGGGCTCTTCGATCATTAGGGCTCATGACTAAAACATTGTTAAAGCCAAAGGAGGTTTGAAAAAAAAAGTTACACTTACAACATATATTTGTGCAATTGAACTAAATGTAGTTCTAAGAATGGATTAAACATAACATTTTGAGAAAAAGAGATACTAGTAAATGCAAAGGCTTAGTCTTCCCTCATTATTTAGTGATTCACTCCACACTGTCACACCTCAACTGCCCTGAGGGAAACTGACAAAACATTCACAAAAATAAGGTGAAGTGTCTTGCCCAAGGATATTTTATGTAATGCTTTTTTGTATACGCAGATGTGCTTTATTGCATTATTCATTCACTCCATACCTGGTGGTGCTAAGCTACTATTGTAGCGAAGGCTGGACCACACAGTTGGGGTGACTGACAGAATTGAGGCCTGACTCTGACCACCCCCAATCACAAACAGGGCAGGTATACCACAGCCACTGATATCCCAATAAGGCAGTGGTTCTCAACCTTTTTTCTTGAAGCCCCTGTGTCCAAGACAAGCCAGGACCCCCCAACCCCAAATCCTACCTGCATATACACACTAAAAGAAAAAAGTGATTAACTACAAACTTTTATTTGCAATTTCTTCCTTAAATGTTATCAAGTGTATCTAACACACACGCACACGCACACGCACACGCACACGCACACGCACACGCACACACACACACACACACACACACACACACACACAATTTAATTTGTGACAGCCAAACAGAATAGGTATACCCCATTACAACAGAAAAATAATGACTCATTGTTAAGATATATCAGTATCTATGTGGCTTTCTTTTCTTCTGTGTGTCACCAGGTGTATAAAATGTTCAGAAATAATAACTGCAAGGACATTTACCTAGGCTCGGTGTCTCTTTTCAAGAGAGCTAAACATTAAACTTTAACAGTTTTTCTAAACAGATGAACAGAGTGGACACACAGACACCTTACATAAGAATAAAGACTTTCAGAGATGTATCAGCACCTAGGCCAATACATACCGCTCTGTCACAGATCTCCTAATGAATTTAAATGTGGACCAAAAATATGTTTTAATTTGAATTACACCAAATTTTGATTATTCTATTGGGTGTGTTGTTGGGATTCTATAATTTTAATGTGCACAAATATAATTTTGGTAAAGTCACAACCTCAGAGTAGACTAAATTGTGCAGGCACAGACCCCAGGTTGAGAACCACCGCACTAAGGCACCTGATATTCCCAGCTCTGCAGTATCCCAACTCAGAACTAAGCAGGCCCAAATCTTCTTGATTTCTGAGATCAGAAAAAAATCAAGGTGGCGTGGCAACAAAAAACAATACAATAGTATGTAATGCTTGCAGTGGTGGAAAACTGCAAACTTTAGGTGAGCAACATTTGGTATTTTGGTCTAAACATGTTGGAAAAGTATTTTTCTTTAGTTTTCTAAGACAGAAGTAGAATTAGAATACTTTTTTTATATATCATTGCACTAGATGTGATGCAAATGTTTCTGTAATTTGAGAGACCACTTTTAACCTTTAGTTTTGAAATAACAGTAGTACCTTGATTGGGACAACATTTTTGTTTATACTCCACCCAAACATATTTCCATCATCAGAGAGTTGTCTCATCATCACTTGTGACTTTAACAGAATTGTGTCAGAAAGTCTAAAGAAAACAAAGAATGAACAAAGAAAAGGCATTTTAACAAACCTTTCTAAAATGCCAGATGTAGTGCTATGCAGCGTGCCTCATCTTGGCTGCTCCCCCACAGCCATCACTCATGCAGGCCCACAATCCTCTGCTGCGTGTTGTGTGGCACACATTAAAACCCTGTAATCGCTGATGGCTTTCACAGTTAGCATGTGTTGCTGATATCTCCAGACTCTCAATGAGTGTTTCATCGCCTATTCCATAATTAGACCATTATTTTAGCAGGTGCACCTCTTCCCAGCCTCAGCATGGTGTGTGGAAAGTGTTTTTTTTACACTTGATTTTGAGTTTTATCAACTTCAACATTGCTACAAATACACATGAAATGAGCATGCATGTGCCACGGCTGTCAACGCCCTAATGTGGAAGCATGTGTTGGCACTAGTGTAGATAGATGTGAGAAATAGTTTGTGGAGTGGAAAAACAGAAGACTTGAACAATAGAAACAAAAAAGTTTGATGTTAGAAGATGGAAAGTCAATTTGCATGACTGAAGATTCATAATTTTCTCCTTTGACATCTCTGTCTAAAATGAATTAATAAGAAACCTTATCTTACAAAATAATTGATGATATAAACATTGAACAGTTTTGCCAATATGCTATGTGCATCTGTTTTGAGGGCAAATTATTGGATCATAAAAAGTCTTTTTGAAATGTTTTGGACAGTTGGTGAGCTTATATTTATCATTTTATTGGTGTAATAAATTAGCCCACTTTGAGATCTCAGAATTAATAGTATTTTAATGGTGGTTATTATGATCCAAATAGGTTTACATTGGTTAGCATACACTATCAGTTACACACCACATTTGACTTTTCAAATGCAATACAAAAAGCCATGTCTAAAAAAATGATGTATGACCGGAAGTACTAGTCTATGGTATCCGAGGCAAGGGCGCGCGAAGAATCCATCCATGCGCACAAGGCACACATTTGGCGCGTTGATTTTTGTTCCTCTCTGTGAACTAGCCCGACGCTATAATCTGCACGATGATTAAAATAGCAAATACAGATCTTCAGTCAATCTCTAAAGAGACCAAATGGCCTTCTAACACAAGGCAACAGCATTACCTTTGTAATAACTAGATGGATGACTGGAGCGCGTCACACATGTTCTCCAAATTTACTTGCAGAACTATGCATCCAAATATAATACGATATGTATGCTATGCTGGGATTATTATCAACAAAACCGTATGTCCTCTACGGAAAACACAGCAAAAACACTTACCTCCGCTGAAATAAAAAACAAGAACACGTTTCTGCACCGGCGCTGTCCAGCAGTAAATGATTGATCAAAACCCGGAAGTAGTTGCAATGTAGCAGGGCATCCAAAGTCCAAAGGTGAAAAGCAAACCAGAGGACAACGATTCTCCAGGTAAAACACGCCATGTTTTTTTTTTTTTAATTTATGTTATGTTATATTTTTTTTTTATTAATGCAGGTGTTAATGTCAGTAACAGTAGTCTGTCCCAACTGTTACATTGCAAAGGAATTTGTACCAAAGTTATTGTAAGCTTTGATTGTAATATTTGTGTCTATTTATGTATAGCTAATGGATATATAAAAGTTATGTTTGACAAAATTAAGATTTTGGTAAGTAGAAGATGTTTGTAAATGTAAATCTATTACAATTAATTGAACTCATGTAGAACAAATCACAAGAAAGGTCCCTCTTAGCTAATTTGCTCTCCTGATTCATTAGAATAAGTAGTGTTTACAACATTTGTTAAAGGGACAGCTGTTTGTGGAGTAAATCCTTTAATTTGATTAACTTAATTGCGGTAGATTTTGTAAACATCAAGATTAAATGCTGCAACTTTGTCAGTTCGTCCAAGAATGCTTTAAGCCTAATCTAATAACAGTGCATTGGGAACCTCGGCAAAGCCACTTACCCTGTAAAAGGCCTGTCTGGTCATTATGCAAAAAAAATTTCCTTGGACAGAAATGGATAGAAATTGATTAGAACTTCCTTGAAAATATGTTGCACTCTGGCTAATTTGTGATTTGGTAAAGTCATCGTGCGGTCTCTTAATGCTCTTTAGTGGCTGGTCTCACATGTCATTAGATCTCAGATTAGAAAGATTCTCTTTCTTCTAGATCCTAATAAACCTCTGAGATGTCAATATTGTTGTTGTTTCTATCTCAGTCTTCCCTTTATCTTTTGATGACCCATGCAATAGTAGTATCATTTTTATTACACTAGGATTTATATGGAATTGAATATTGTGTTTTTTCAGCTGGAAGAGAAAGAGCATCAGTATGACTGAAGTGAGCAGCCAGCTTCCTGCAGAGCCCTTCTCAGCAGTAGGGATCATTGCATCTCCCAGCAAAGCCCCTGATGGATTCTGTGTTGTGAGTATGGAATTATAATGCTGTGCACCATGGATTCTGAAATCATATCTAAGTACAACACCGCAAATATGTGCAGATACATTTTGGCATAGTGGTAGATTCAGAAGAACACCGCAGTATTTCAGTGTTTTAACTGTGTGTGTGTATATGATATGGCATAGCGTATAGGTTAAGAATGCCTAAAATATATCCTAAATTTGTTATTTTCTGGATTATTTAACAGTAATCTCAGGTTGTGGCCATACCAGCTTGTCAAAGTCTGATCCCGTCAGATCTCTGAAGCTCAGCAAGGCTGGGGCTGCTTAGTACTTGGATGGGAGACACTGGGAAAATCAGGTGCCACAGTGGGGCGCCAGTGGCAAAACCTGTCGTTGTGTCCTTAGGCAAGGCGCTTCACCCACATTGCCTAGTATGAAAGTGGTGTGTGTGTATGATGGTGGTGGTTGGAGGGGCCGATGGCGCAGAACGGCAGCCTCGCTTCCGTCAGTCTGCCCGAGAGCAGCTTTGGCTACAATAGTAGTTCATAGTTCATCACCACCAAGTGTGGAAATGAATGAATAATGCCCTGTAAACCGTCTTTGAGTGTCCAGAAAAGCACTATATAAAACTGAAGTATTATTATTATTATTATTATTATTATTATTATTATTATTTGTATTGTGTTTACCATTGCACTAACTATATTGAGTAGAAGTCTAAAAGCAGGTTAAACGTAGCTCATTCCCCCTCTCCATCTCCAAACACCAGCCTTCCTCTGTTTTACCCCATACGCTGAAACTGTTATCTCTTCCTGCTCCGCCCAAAGTGCCCAGCTTGTTCTAATCTCTGGCACAAGACCCTGGGTTGGCATCCAAACAACCACTGGCAGGAGAATGGTGTACACACCACTCGGCAGTGACAAACAGAGAGAAAACGCCACCAGACTTCCTTCTGTGCCCCGCTGCTACAGCACATTGTAGTGGATGTGCATATACCTCTGCACCCGGGTCTTCAGCTCCCTCTTCTTTGCATTTTCTTACTGATAAAGCATTGAGATGTGTTTTAGATGTGCAATTACATAAACAAATGTTTATTTTCATTTCAGTTACTGCTTCAATCATTCAAAACTTTTGTACAAACAAAAGGCTTCTCTAAAAGTTCACTTGACATTAGGCCTAAATACAGATTATACATATAGATTTGGAAATGTCTGGAAAAAGGCAGAAGTAAAGATAGTAGAACAGAATAAACAGCTGCCTCAGAGATACAGTGGAGGCTGTTCAGACTCTTTCCAAATGCATTTCAGGAACATCTTTGAATCACTATGTTGCCTTTCATGTGAAGATTTCACATTCAAACAAAATATGAGCATTTGGCATCAGTGTTCTGACGCTGTTCCGAGGAGGTAAGTCTCAGAATATTTTGCTGCTCAGATCAAGCCCCTGTTCAGACTCCCCATTAAATACTCACTGCTTACTTGCCATACCCTTTCCATGGCAGATCAAAAGGTTGATTAACTCTTTTGCTGTGTGATAAGGAGCATTCACATCTGAACTTGAGCAGGTTGTTCCAGCACATGAGAGCATGGGCCTGGATCAAACGCACCTCCATGGGGATCAGGAGCCCTGCACTATCCAACATCAAAACATCACGCTCACACCCACACGCACTGCAGGGCAGAAAGAGATGATCCACAGGTCTACAGGCTCACCTATGTATTTGACAGGTCACATTCAGAAACTTATTATTTTAAACTGTGGATGTTTCTGAGCATTAAAGTTGTAGTTTTATTCACCTGGGGCTGATTTTTACCTTAAATGATGTAAAAACTTTGTTTGAGCTGCTGTCCCACATTAAGGAAGCTAAATTTAAGTTATCCCCTGCAACTGATAAAAAAACAAAAGATGGGTGGTCAGTGAATAAACGTTATTTGTCCCACCTGGTATTAAATAAATCTTTGTCTGTAGATGCCCATAGCTCTAATCTCTTGTCTTGTCAAAAGTTCAGTGAGCATTCAGATTTTTCCCTTTACTGAGCTACCTGTGACAGGTTCGAGCTGGCTTCCCTTGAGACGGATCATTATGCTTTAATATCCTTTTATTTACAGCTCAGCCTGTGCTGTGTGTCTCTAGAGAGGCTTCAGAAGACTTCACATCTCTTGAGGACTGATGTCATCAACCATCTTTCAGATCAACACTAAAGCATCATTTTAGGAAGTGGCAGTTAAAGCTGTCACTATGTTTTAAATCATATTGTTGAAACATATTTCAATGACTGTGCAGTGGTGTGATGTCTGCTGTTATATATGAGCCATTCTTTTAAGGTAAAGCTGCAGAATTAGGCAGTGAGAGTGTGTTCAGTACTGGCGTTTCAGCCTGTGTCACCTGTGCTGCCGCTGGCTGTGGTAGGATGATGCCTGAGGTGCCTCGCAGGAGGACGTTGCCCTCGTTACTACTCAACTTGACTTTGGGTTTCACAAAGCAAGCCCTTTGTTTACGCTGACAGGATGCGCTGGCTACTGACCTGGAAAAAGTGGCCAAGACGGCTTGTCTTGTAAGGAGGAAGAAAGCTGGTGATGTATAGGCTCCTTCTGGGACCTTTCATGGAAGTGCTGTTGAGACGCCCTGTAATCCCTCTGTGCTCATACCTCCTCTCTTGTCCCACTATCTATCTCCGTTCCCCACTCCCTGCACTCGTCCCCTACTCACCGCTGCTTTTGCATGAATCTCCCCATACCGCGCTCCCCCAGCCAGTCACCGGGTCATTCATCATTATTGTCAAGGGGCCTGTGTGTGGGTGGGTGCAGAGATCTATGACTTCTTCATTTGAATGAACCTCATTAGATTGACTCTTCTTTGTAAAGGATCCTTTTAGAAAATAAGTCTGGCAGTTATTTAGGTGATTCTCACATGGTAACCAATGGGACATGACGTTTCAGCCAGCCATATTGACTCGCATGAAGGAAGAGTCTCCCAGAGATAGTCCTACATTTACATAGCAATAGAGTATAAGACCTTGAGCTTGGATTGTGAAATCCTATCAATATAAAGGAATCAATGACTGTATGAAAACCAGTGAATCATTTTAGAACAATATCCTCAAGCTTTTAGATAGGTTTAAACTTTTGTGTCACACATAATTTCCGATTAATTCTTTACGGTCACTTATGATATTGAAATACATTTTATACCAAAAAACACTCTCAATAATATTATGTTTTCTTGCTTAACATATTCTATAGTATAAGAGCAAACACATTTCCACTGAATATAATTCCTGCTTTCTCACAACACGCACTCAAGTTTGCTTTCCTTATTAGAGCAGAGCCTTGTCAGGGCATCTTTAATCAGTCTGGTCTCTGGAGATGATATTTTTAGCCACCTTTTTGGAGGCTAAGACTCCTTTACCCACGCAGAGCACTAATGAGATGGAGCGCAAGTGTAGGCAAGCGTTAATTAAGGCTAGTATGCACGGGAAGAAGCAAAAGCAACACGCTCATGGCATACATACATTAACTTTATCCCACCTCTTGCCTGTTTTTTCCTCTCCTTGTTTTTTTCACGTAGGTTGCACAAACAACAGATGGCTCTGACGCCGACCTGTGGAAGGACGGCTTATTCAAATCCAAGGTCACCCGCTACCTCTGTTTCACCAGAAATCCTGTAAGTGTGAATGTAAACTTCTGCCTGCGCACACCCATCCAGTAGTGCTCTTTGTTTGCCACGGGTTATTAGCCGAGTTTTCCATTGCCACAGTATCTTTGTGGACTGTGCACTTTGATCAGTCAGAGTCCCATTTAAATAGCCTGCGTTCCCAGTTTTTAACTTTCAGATATAATAGATTCACATGCATATTTCAGATGCATAATATACCACGGTGAGATATTTTCCTAGTGTGGGTCCTCCTGAGGATATTATTTATGTTTATTCATGAAATATCAATGAGCTGGATTTTAACTATTCAAGTTATTCAATCAACTGCATCCCTAAAGAGATGTACCAACCAGTTACTGTGTGCATAATTGTGAATACAAAAAAACCCTCTGAATTGAGAGATTAAAGTTAAACGCATTGCATTGGAAATGCATGGATAAGAATCAAATCACCTTCACAGTCTTTGAATCATATTTTAAAATATATTTACATGCTAAAAGAACTATCTATTTTTATCTCAATTCAATCCATAAGTAGCAAGAATCTGGGGCAACTGTGGTGACATTTTAAGACTAAACAAATGGATAGACTATAACCATTTGCTAAATCAACTGAAAATCACTGCAAGTTATGTTCAAAAAGCTGTAAAGAAAGATTTTTAGTCTATTCAGTATTAAGATCTATGCATAAGTAGCACCGGTTTGTGCTTACTTCAGTATAGCATTTAAATGCCCCCCTGTATATGACTTTAAATGCATGTCCACATTGTTTTAAAGATTTTGACATAAATAAAACATGACAGAGCTATCAACAAAGGCTATTTTGTCTGCCAGTCAATGGAGCACCTACTGTAATTGTCCATGACAAAAACAGATTCTATAAAATTAGCCCCTGAATTATGTGAGGGGAAGTAAGTAGTTTGTGATTTATCATACTCTAGGTTGGTGCAAGGTAGCCCTTTTTGTCAGATTGTGATGGGGAAAAATCTCACTACTAAAAGAGCAAAAAAGGTCCCATGCATAGTAATAACATTCATCCATATTCCTCCTTAAGTCAGTATAAAAACTATGAATAAAAAATGCCTCTAATGGTAATGACAGTCGGGCAACAGTCACTGTGGAATCCAACCTCTCGGACGCATCAAGTCACGCCTGGCTCGTCCCACTCGCTGCTGCTACTGTGTATTATTGCAATTTATTATGGCCAAAAATGAAAATGTAATGGGAGACAGGGAAGAGTCATGCTTGAAAATGTCAACTACACAGCGCCTGATTGTTTTTAACCAGTCCCATTCTGTTGATCAGGGCTTCCTCTGTCTCCTATCAGCCGCCAGCTCCTCGCCAAAAGGTTGAGAATGATTACGAGTTCACACATGCATTCTTTTGCAGAGAAAAGCTATTAGGGAGTAATTACTTCTGCTATTTTGTCAGCCCTTCTTTTTAGAGACTTCCTGTGCTTTCAGTAAATCGTCTACTCTATTATCCTCACATTGAGAAAAATGAGAAATTATTTTTTATTCCTGTTCTCTTTTTTCTTTCTTTCAAATGGTGAGCTATGTGAAGAAATATCTGTCTAACAACAATTATATGGTGCATAGACCTGGATTCTATACTAGTTCAGGGATAAAGATATAGAAGCAATGCCATGTTTTTATATAGTAGTAGTAGTATACCCAAGTTGTACTCGGTTCATTTAACAGAAGCAGTTATAACAGTAATAGTGGTAAAGAAATAAACAAAATATCTAGGGATACATATCAATATTGTGCTATAATCATGAATAAAAAATACATTTTTTATAATCAATTAAAAAAACTGCAGATCTGAACAGTGATGTTTGAATAGTCTTTTTAAATGTAATCTCTTGTCTTGAAGGGGGTAGACGTGGTTACAGATGTTAAGCTGACTGACATTAAGGACGCTTTACCGGAGGGTTTCACGCCTTTACAAGAAACATTGGACAGTAGTAAGTAAGCAGTCAATAGCCCCTCCCTCCTCTGTTTCCAGCTCGAGACCAGCTTATGCAGAGGTCCTGGGGGGCAGCTTTGCTTGAGATAGTGAATGTTTTATGGTTGCAGGTTAGCTTAATTTATGGCAGAGTGTGGGAATAAAATAAACATTTTGCCCCGGAGGTACAAGAGAAGAGAATCATGAGTCATTGTTTATCTCGGCTGGAGCCCTGCATTTCTTTATGAGCGGCTTATTTATTTATGTATTTATTTGGGGAGAGGACGAGTGGATGGGGGTTATCTAATATTAATGAAATGCGTTCCCCAATGCTTTAGTGCTTTTTGAGTGCTATGTATCCCGCCCCTCGCACTATCCACCATGGCTCAGAAATGTAATAATATTTGGGTGTGGGGAGTAAGGACAGCTTGTTTATTATTTTTATTATCATTGCATTTACACTGCACTTTGGAATGTTGCCGGGGAAATAAATGAGGGAAGAGCACATGCAATATAGAGCAGCGTGGCTATGTATTTTTGCCTGAATGAAGAAAAAAGATTATGTTTTGTTTGGCTAAGGTGTAATTTAATGTTTTATTACTTTATGTGAATCCATGTTTAATGTATACATGCAACATTATGTATGAGCTACCCTCCATAATATCTAGACTAAATCCCTGATGTGCACTAGAGCTGATGGAGGATTCACTTGCCTGTGTCATTTCACCTGTTAAAGTGATAAAAATGATAATAATGCATTTGGATTTTGTTGCTTTCCATTGTCCAGTCCTTTTCCTTGGAGCACACTAAGTCACCCAGTCCTTATATTAGCTTATGTATTATTCTGTACTTGTTGGGTAATGGCATGACCACAAAGAGGACAAATGTTTAGTACTTAAATATACAGCAAGGCACAGGTATTTTAGACCTATTTTAAGAAATACAAATGTAGTTATATACATTATTGAACGTTTACAATGATAAAAATGAAGTGCTTGTATTTTGAGGTGGATTGACAAAACTTTAATCCCAATATGTACTTTTTGCATACCAATAACAATAAGATAATAATTTCACAATCCTACAAAAATATCTTAACATGTGTCTTTAAGTGTGAACTTATCCACAAAAGTGTAGAAATATCACTTTAAAAATTGTATTTTTGTATTAAAAACTGTATACCTAAATATCAAAGTATTTAAAGATTAATTTAAACGTATAATAATTATTAGGTGACGAAATTAGGAACTGTATTCTGTTATAGCAGCAGGCATTACAGAAGACGTATTTATTAGCTCCGTGGGCTTAGACACATTTTCAGAGCTCAGTAAAACTTTTTGCCCAGTTCTGTATATTTCCCCTAAGGATATACTGTACCTAAAATGCCCCTAGATATTATTTTAGCTTCAATCTCTGCGGAGGAAATATCTCTCTGTCTGACACACTGTTGCACCTGACTCATCAGAGGAAACTGCCACGAGGAAGAGGAGGCTGTGTGTGAGAGTGAGCCCTCGCGCCTCCGCTCAGACAGCTGTATATGACATCCAGATCGTGGCCAAGTCAAAGTACCATCTTGTTAACTACACCTGCATCGGGTGAGCCATGCTACACTATAAATATACTTCAATCAGATATTACTTATAGGGACTTTCTGTCATTTTAAGACAAGAATATGTCAAGCATTAAATATAATGTCTTTATAACTTTATGCTTTATACAGGGAGATCAATAATATGTTTTTGTGGTGCCGACTTGGAGATGTCCATTCACAAAAACTTCAAACAGCGAGAGAATCCAACAGTGCAACTCCGGCTCAAACTGTGAGGTAAAGACACACACCCGTTTACTTCAAATATAATAATATCCTACAAAACATCACCTTCAACATTTAAAACATGGATAATATGCAAATTAGATTCAATTAATATTTGTATGTATGCATTCTAATAATCTGCTGAACAACTGGTAAAACCTGTGTGTATGTAAAATATTTAATTTGAAAAATGATTGAATTACATACTTAATAGTTCTGCCACTACTAGCAGGATACCATTAAAAGT
Source organism: Taenioides sp. WSHXM2023 (assembly GCA_029959045.1). NCBI lineage: Eukaryota > Metazoa > Chordata > Actinopteri > Gobiiformes > Gobiidae > Taenioides > Taenioides sp. WSHXM2023. Next base: position 14,336,145 of record CM057089.1, read on the forward strand.
ACTATAAACATTTTTATTTTCACAAATAAATAAATGTGCGTTCTAGAATAAGATTTCTCTTATTTTATTTACCTAGCACATTTTTAGAATAGTGTTTCAAATTTTTATTTCTTGGTAGTTTTTTGTACTTTATTCAGTTAAAGGCCAGTTCGTCACATGTTTTTTTGTGTTTTTCATATTACACAACTGGTAATCCTATGTAGGCATATATTTTTTAATCAAATGCATACCACAAATAAGCAGGTCTACTTGTTCAACTTCCCTGCCTTCCTCCTCTGTTATTTCACGCTCAGTGTATTCTTGAGCTGTTCCCTGTACCATATGTACGACAATGAAGACACAAGCAATTGATCACTCCTGGGCAATCTGCTGGAAAGGTTGTGGCTGGACTACGAGGTAGAGAGGGTGAACCGGAGAGAGACGGGCTAACTAGACAGGATCCCCCGAACACAACACAAGTTCAATGAGGGCTAAACTCTTGCTATTTGTGCTGTGTCCCAGGAGGCAGAGGCAGGGCGCTCTCTGACTGTAGTGACAGCAGTGTTGTAGTATGTAGACAAAGAGGAGGAGATGTAGCCCGGAGAGGGAGCGACAGCTGCGGAGGAAGAAGGGAGGAGAGCTCCGGATCATCCGCCGTGCCGGAGTGAGCGTGCCCCCCTTCGGCTGTCTCTGCTCATGCTTCCTCCTTCTCGGCACCAGCCCTTTGTACTGTGTCCACATCAAACAGCTCCATTATTTATCCTCACCAAGAACTGGGGATTTCCCAAGCAAATTGTAAATAAACAAGTGAGGCTCTTTCTGTGTGGAGAGGGGATCTTGGCACGGGACACTGGAGGCCTCAAGTGCAAGTGCTGTGCCATGCTGTACCCGGCTATTTACACACCAGTTACAAGACACCCCAGGCTTAAGAACAACCAAATGTATTCCTTTCAGCTTTTCCCTTCTGGGGTCCCTATAGCAAATCATCTTCCACTTACTCCACTGTAATTCACCTCATTTGGTTTCTGTTACAACCCGTTGAATTTACCAGGGTTTGGGAGTGGCACAAATAGTACATCCCTCATGATACCCTGTAGGTGGCTGGATCAGATAAGATATTCAGTATGTGTGACATTCAAAAGCAATGTTTAAAGTAGAAAGTGGTCAGTGTGCTTTGATACTTTCCACCAAAGGTGTGATGCGTCCCAACTCTTAGCAGTAATCCTCAGTTCTTTTGAAGCCCACTTTCAAGTTGGTCAGGCTCAAAGGTTAGAATAAAATGTACCTTCCAGCAACTCCCCCCTCCTGATGCCTCCTGAGATCACAGGCTGCTGGTTTTGTCTTTGCATTAAAATTCACCCCACATTTAGAGAGGCTTCTTTCTATCAATATTTCTGTCTACAATGCACTGAATTATATGGGGTGTTATTACAGTAACAAATACATTTTTAAAATCCAGTATTTGGGATTATTTAAGAAAGTGTGTAAACACACAAATACATATATATATAGATATATATATATGCTCACATGAACAATTCCCTATCAAATATTAGTCTTTATTTGTCCCATTACTACAAGAATAAGAATTTCCCAAATAAACTAGATCTGCCAAATAAACTTAAATCTTTATTTAAGCTAATTTCCTCGCTGCTGTTCACCCAGTATCACCTACTCAACTATTCATATTCAGCCAGAGCCCACACTCCCTGTATGCCTCCTTCTGGCTATCTATAACAACTTTATGGCCTTTGGAGAATAGCACCTCTTAAATTTAAGTGCTCTTTACAGTCAGTGGAAAAGATGTTTTAAATACAGTCAATAATGTGTAAATTTTTAATGACCCTTATAATTTTGAAAGCCGCAGTGATTCCTTTCAAATGTTACATTGCCTGAGGCAGCAGGAGCTTGTTAGAGTTGTGTACGAAAAGTAAAACCGCAAATCAGTTTTCTAAGCAGTACAAAGCTGCAGTGAGAGCTGGCTGTTGCATCATTATGAGGAGCACAGGCATTGTTTTTGTGGCTGAAGTGCTGTATTCAAATATTTAGTTTTGTTTACTGTTTCTGAATGTTTTTTTCTGCTCAGGTGAGGCTGGCTATGAAAAGAAAGAAACTCACAAAAAAATTGAGTTATAATAAAAGTGAAAGCAGCTACATTTTCCCCTTTTTTTAACACCAGGATCCAGGTATAGCGCTTGGTATTTAACGTAATGTGTACCAGCATGCAAAACATCCATAGAAATGCTTTAGCCAAATGTTCTTTTGAATGAACACTAAGTTTAATATTTAGCATCTTAAAATCATTGGTTTTAACATTAGGCTAACCGAAAATTCAATGAGGTATGACGACACTATCCTGAGCTCCATAGACGCTGTTTTCTTGTTACTTCTGCAGTCTCTTATGCATTTATTTCCAGTTTGTCCTGCACGTTTGAGTCGGTGACACGACGGTGTTTTGATTCATAGCCACAGCTTGATGTCAACCACTTTAGCTTGTTCTCTGTCAGACCATATCTCCAGAGCCCGACTTTATAATGTGAAAAAAACCACACCATCCGGTCAGCCTTTTAATGTGTCCAGTAAAGTATCCCCCTCCTCTGTTCTCCTGGCCAACAGTGCCATTTGTCCTCCTGATAAAACTGTCATGGCAGAGGCTGATATCTGACCTCTACACTGACTGCTAGCATAAATTAGCCTTGTTCTAATATTGCAATTACTTTAGCTTGACTCCGAATCAAGGTTTTTGACATTTCTCTTAGAATAATAGGCTATTGTACACACAGGCACTTTTTAAATCAAACTGTACAGCGATAAAAATGTCACGGCCAAGGATCCATTTTTAGATTTTTTCTTGAACATGCGAAGCCTATAGAGAGTCATCAGTGTCAGAAGTGGCATGCATATCAATACGCTCTGGCTGGCACTGTCATATGCCTTTGACTTCTTGCATATTGCCATAACTCTGCAGGAGTATTGTATCGGCTTTCATTGCTGGTTGGTTAACCAAGACTTCCCAGTGCACAGGGCTCTGGGAGAGAAGAAGACACGGCAACTGTCAGTGTGGCACCATCTGAAGTTTGGGAGAACAATCATTTCCTCCACCATCTCACTCATTACTTTGTTGTGTTCAGGAAAGTTACAGAAAGTAGTCAGATCAAGAGGACAGGCGGAGAGCAATGCCACAAATGATGGAGTGATCAGCGGAGATCTGAAAGGCCGCGGACAAAGAGCGTTCAGTGATTTGCCATAAAATCTTGAGAGATTCTTTCTTCTTCACCTGACATAGAGCTTAAAGGAAGATAATGATGGCTCAGGCAGCAGCTCCCACAAAGCCGCACTGTCGTCACATAGAGAAAGTGTAGAGATGTTGTCACAGAATGGGCTGGATGTGTGTCAAAACAAGAGCTCCTTCCAGCGCTCGGGATCGCACTAATATTACTCTCATCCTCATCTTACCTCTGCAGAGTGCTCCTCGGCTGCAACCGCGTCTCCTCCTCTGTCTCCTCGCCTGGATCCTTGTCTGGCTCCTACACAATCTTCTCTACGGTCTCCTTCATTGTCTCCTACCACTGGCTCTTTCCCTTTCTCCTCGCCTGCTTCCTTGTCTCCTCAGCTCCTCTGGCTGTCCTACTGTCTCCGACCATGTCACCTACACTGAAAAATGAATATTTAGTTAAGTTAAAATTACATGAATTCAGGTTATCCTAATTTCAGTATTTTTAGTTTAAGTTCAATTTAAGTTAAAGAAGCATTGTGTAACTTTTCTGGTGGAAGTCCGTCAAATGCTTTTCTCCATGGATATGTGATTGCTTTGTCTGGAATGCTTCACAGTATGGTATTAAATCTTTTTATCTTCATGGAGACCAAACCAAACCAGACCAAGTTACAGCCCACAGATTTGTGGAGAGGTAACCCCGCTCACAGTCAGAATGCCTGTAGGTATTTTTGAGCTATAAAACGATTTGTAATTTAATAAATGTAAAGTAAAGCTTTTTAATGTCATACTGTGGAACATTCTGGGCAGATGAGAGATTTTTTCTGATGTATTACATTTATTTATTTCATGTCTCATAATTTGCCAGTGTGGTAATACTTGTTTTATAGATTACCAGTATTTGCCAATAGATTTTCTTATTTAAATCTACATTTTCTTGTTAGCAGTTAGAAATGTTTGGATACCAGTGAAATGTGTACATAAAAGCAATTAAACCATACTTAAAAGTAACTCAAAAGTAACTCAAATCCAGGAAATTATTTGAAAATATGATCATTTTGAGTGAGGTTAGAGATGCTAAAATTTTGGAGTGTGCTAGATTTCCTCTACTGCCTCCTTCCTTGCCTCTTCCTTCTAGCTTGGTCCCTATCTCTTCTATGCTATTGTCTCCTCAACTCTTTCAGCTGTGCCCTTATCTGTTTTGTCCCACTCCTCCATAATCTCCTCCAATGTCTCCTTCTTATTTCACCTCCCATGTCTCCTCCCATGTCTCCTCCCATGTCTCCTCCCTGGCTGCATCCCTATCTGCTCCACTGCCTCCTTTCTTTTCTCCTTAATTCCTTCACTGTTTCCTCCTCTATGTCCTATGTCTCCTTGTCTCCTCCAATGTCCCCTACCAAGTGTCCTCAAGTCCTTTACTCTCCTCCACTGTTTTCACTACTTTCTCCTTCAATCTATCCTCATTGTCTTTGTCTCCTCCACTGCCTTCTTTCCTGTCTCCTACCTTTGCTGTCCTCTTTTTCTGTTTCTTTCCATAGCTTTCCTCACTGTCTCTTCCATATCTATTCCACTCTCTCCTCTAGTGTCTCCTTCTCTCGTCTCCTCCATGTGTTTCCTTCTATGCCTCCTTCCATGTCTCCTCACTTCCTTCTTTCCTTGTCTTCTAAGTACTCTCTGCTCTCCATTTAAATAACACAATAAAAAGTGTTTCCATATTGATAAGTATAACCTTCTCTGTCTTGATTTGTTTTGCTGCTAACATCATTTTAAGTTTGGCACATTTCACTGTAACATAAGACTCCTTAGCTGCCATGTAATTGCATAAATCTTTGACATTCCCAGTTTTACCGTAATTTGATGAGGACCTGCTCCTACACACTAATTGAATATTCAAATTAGGAAAATGTGTCAGTATGGCTCTGTCTGAAATGAGGATTAATTGTTGTCAAAACTCCAGTGGCCAGCGTAATATGGGCCCAACACTGCTGTTGATTAGCACAGCTCTTGCCATGGATTTGTTTTAAGAATTACTTGTCTAATTGATTTACCATATGGTAGCCTCTCTGTTGTACCTGAAATTGTATTTAGAAATCTCCAATTTGGACCAAGACAGTTTTTTGTTTGAAACAGATGGGAGACGAGCTCTGGAGTTTGTCCCGTAACAAACATTGTACATTTCTCTAGGGACTTGTTGTTAAGTTTGGAGGTTATTTGCAGGCAATAGTAAACAAACAGTTCAGAAAATATCAAGAAAATCTCATCTTTTGTGTCAACCCATGGATTATTGATGAGTGCTTTGAAAGATAGCCTTCTCCATCTGTGGTAGAACTCAACCTTTGCAAGGTAAAAAAAGACTCTATTGAAGATGGCAAGCGTCCCCACAAGATTGATGTCAACCTTTTAAAAATTCACCATTGGCCTGGGCTGAACATGGCCGAATGCTCATGTAAATGAGGAGGAGAAAAGTCCACCCTTTCACTGCAAATAAATCTGAGTTGCAAAGCTTCAGCTCATAAATACCACGGCCTGTCACTAGTCTTGTTTTATTGCTCTTGATGGAAATTATTGCATTTATTTATCTCATCCAAAGAGATAAGGCCTTGAAAGCTGCAATTCACAAAAACATCCCCCACAGAATGCCATCTTAAATTCAGCATTACACTTAAATTAACTATATTGCTCATAAACAAAAATGGCAAACATTTACGCACAAATCACATTTTTTTGCACGCTAACACATGTTCTGTCCTTGTCTGCTCATTGGTCGATTTTACCTCTACCCCAAACTCTTATGCATGGCGCATCCTCAAGTAATTCCACTTTTAATGCTATAGCCGACTACTTTGCATTATCATTATAAGACCATTTGTTTTATAATGCAATCTGGGAGCTCATTTTACCTACAAAGCATATATCACACAATGCTGCACTGGTGAAGCTGTGATTTTTTTTTTTTTTCCTGCTTGCTGTGGATTTATCGATCCATAGGGGTGAGTCACAGGGTGTAATTCATGATAGCTTGATTGATGAGGATTTCAATCTTATATGGTTTGTTAACTTCGAGTGTGCGCAAAGTGCATTCAGTGCTGTTTTCTGTAATACAAGGCCATGAAACGGTAAAGCGGACTTCCTTTCAATAATAGAATCTTCCCCCTGAATTTAAAACAGTCAGACTTCAAAAGATAACCTCTTATTTCCACATATACATTCAATTCATTTACCTAGAAATTGTAAGATTGTTTTAAATGATGCTAAAGAAGTAAGTTGTATTTATTTGTGACTTTTTGTTGTGAAAGGAGGAGCACTGGCCGGCCAGACTGTGAGCGGCAGAGCAGTGGGAGTTTCACAAAGACTGGTAAGCTTTTTAAATACCACACCCAGATTTATTTCAGTTTAAGCAGAATTTTGAGTTATACTAACTAGCATCACTATTATTTAAAATCACCCACATCTACACTTAAATTAAGGTTAACTAGAAAGGTATTTGTCAAGAAGGGCATCTGGTGTAAAACTATGCAAAATCACTATGAACTCCTGCATCCAAATGACTGACTTTTTGCTGTGGCAACCTTATAGACAAAGCTGAAAGTGATTTTATTAACTGAAACTGAAAAAAAACAAAACACAACCTAAACTAAAGTACACTCATCTAGAATTGCATGTATAGCGTGAAGTAACACGTGAAGTAACACTTTCTAAACATGATCTTCTATTCCAAATTAGCTTCATTTAAAAAAAAATCAAACGTAAGTAAATCATTTCTTTTGGTTATAGTGACAAAAGCCTTAACGTTTAGAATAGTGTGATGCGCTTAAAGCTCCTCCTGATGGGTACCTGTGTACAGTCAGCTTTGGTTTGATCTACACCTGTTGTAGAGTCGTGCTTGTCTGTACGTGACTTTCCCAAAGAGCCGTGCATTACCCTCAAGAGAACATTTAACAGCTGTCAGCCATGATCCATCAACACTGTACCGCATATGCACAGCACACACACGCGCGCACACACACACACAGCACACACAGCACACACAAACACACACAGCACACACACACACACACACACACACACAGCTTCGGACAGGAGAAGTGCTGCTTCATTTCAACTTTTCAGGGTCAAAATAACAAAATACGTTTTTTTTTATTTGTGTAATAATCATAACAAATATACTGTATATCCTGTATGCAGTAATAAGGATGATTATTAGTGTGTCTAAAGATATCTGAAAGTCCAAAGTAAAACTGGCCATTTAAATAAATTCTAATAAAAAAAATTCTAATAAAAAAAGAACTTGGGTATCACTGGTACAAACAAATCAAAATATTAAACCCAGCCTAAATATAAAGTTGAATTTTTATGAAATAGCTTTATTTTTTGTCACAATAATGAAATGATTTTATATAAACAACTGTCTGTCACATGTCAGACCTTTACACATTATTATTTTTACAACAACACTTTTTGAATTGTTTTGTGAAAATTTGCCAACACTACTGCAGTTACTGCAGTAACAAAACTGGTCATATATTGAGCAGCCCTAGTTTAGCCATGACAGTCTAAGCCCATATTGTGAGCGGACTGAGAGCCTGCAGACTACAAGTGTGTGAGATGCACATGGAGCCAGTGCAGAAGGCTGCTTTTTATCTGGCTGGAGAGAGACCCCATGTGGTGAACATTTATCCTGCTCCGTGCGCACTCGCTGAATAAAAACCCTGCAAATCTTTATTGAAAGCTGCAGGGGTAAAAGCATTCACCTATTTGCTTTATTTTTTTCTAGAGTTTTTAAGATGATTAATACATTATGAGATGGTTCTGACACTCGTTTCATAACTTTGCCAAGTGTGGCCCTGAAGGAGCGGGCATTAACACACAGCCGAATGGTCCGTGACATTTGGTGTGAGATTCCTCCGCCGGGACGTCCTGTGACTGACAGTGGAGAAGAAATGCACTGTGCCGCCCTCCTCACCCCCCACCACTTACCTCCACCAGCTCCTGTTTTTTTAAATTCTTCTTTTTCTACAGCTCCATAATAGAGTTTGAATATGAGCTGAGGATTTATTGTTACAGACGCACGCAGCATCACACGGAGAATGTGCTAGAACACCACTTGCCTTTATTAAGACTGTGATAGCACGCAGATCGAGTGCGAGGTCGTAGCTGACAGCCTATTTGTGCTAATTGTTGGCGGTAGCTGTATCTCCGTATGTGTGTGTATGTGTGTGTATGTGTGTGTATGCAGGGTAGACAGCTGGCCAGGTTGGAGTTACGCTAAAACCATGTGCACTCTGTCAGACTTGTACAGGCGCCTTCTTTAGGATTGATGAATTGCCTGCTTTCTTGATTAAACCCTCCGTCACTTTTCCCCAACAAAACAAAAAAGAAAAAAAAAAAAATCCAGCAAGTTGAAGGGGAGGAGAGGTAGCATGTCTGCAAAATCTGTCATAGCCTCTGACATGGTGTACACGTGTGATATGCTGGCACTTTGACATTTATTAGCCCGATATTAAAAACTAATTCACATCTATTTTGTGAGGCCCTCTTTCATTTGACAGTTGGGGTTCATTTGAAAAGTTATCGAGCTTTCATTGTGGTGCTAACCTTTTTGCATTGCTTTGATCCATGCCAGGGCCATTTGCCAATTAGGTCTATTATGCAAAGACAAAAAGCGAGTGGGATTTTTAAAGGTAATTAAACATGCTTTGATGGAAAATGCCAAATTGCTTTTTAATAAAATTGAAATAAATTTAAAAGAGGAAAATCTGAACTCTTCTCAATAATATGGCATGGTGTCTCAGGTGATTAGCTATAGTAGAGTATACAGTATTTTACAGGCATCCAGGAGGAGATATAAAAAGTAAACGTAATAAAAGTAATGCATTTACATATCTATCACATTAATCAAAAATAAATCCTGACATTGGCCTTGATCTAACGTAATATGGAGAGCAATTATTTCTCGATCCATTAGGGCGAACTTCAATTAACAGGCACCAGACAGTCCATCCTTCAGAGGACAGAAAATGGAAGGCACAAAATTAACTTGGGGTTTGCAAAATATCTTGGCAGGGATGACAGTGATTTTTGATTTTCCGGAAACAATATTAGAATTCTTATTAAACTATGTGCATCTGCTTTTAATTTGCCACAAATAATTGGGAAAATGCTACGGAGGCTTCCAATTAAAGCCTCCACTTTGTGCTGTTTAATAATACCCTCATAATATTATAGCTTATGAAATGACAGGTGAGTTGGTGTATGAATAAAACATAAAGCTCCAATAATAAGAGACGGGGGGGGAAAATCGAGACAGTTGTTGGGGGGCTTTTAAATGCTCGACATAATTTGCATATATTAATCTCCTCTTTTCAGCCTTATCAAGTATTCCACTGTATTTGAAGTTAAAATAGTCATGACAGGCCGAGGGTACGCTCAGTTTTTCCAAGGATTTATTACTTGTATAATTCCAGGATCTTTAATAAGCCAATATGACTGATCCTCTGAGTTCTGTGGAATTTGGTTAATTGTTCCAGATGGTGCTCACTGATTATGCAAAATTACTTTTTCTTTCTCCATTCCCCTTTTTTTACTACAATTTCGTGATTGACTAACACTGAGAAAAAAGATTATTTTTGTCGGCACGCTTTCATTAAGAGGATTCTCGTCAGGTTTCAAACAAAAGTTCAATCTTATCTGTGAATGTAGTTGGCGAGGCTACAGTGTGCACACGGCTGGAGCAGGCGGGCTCTCTCTTATCTCCAGCAATGATGGATCTGAAGCGATTCTGCACCGCTGGGTTATATTTTAGAATAACACAATTCTTTAGTCTGAGGGATTAAAAAGTACGACCTCTGGATGGTGACATAAAAGTTATTATTACTGCGTTTCTACGGGAGATGGATGGATATACAAAACGGCACAGTTGGTCTGCAGTTAGTGGCCTCTGTATGTGCAACTCGTTCTGTTTTGCATCAGCTAAAGTCGACTGAATGAATCATTTATGGGAGTGTTATGGGGGAGGTACGGGCAGATTTACAGCCCCAGCATTTACTTGAGATGGAGCGGGGATCTCTATCAAACCCGTGTCTGAAGTAATGCCAAAGCTTACATCAAGACATGAAAGGAGCCCTCTTAAAACCCGCATTTAAACTCTTAATGCCTCTGGTCAGCAAAAGGCAAAAACAGGGAGAGAGAGTGCAGCAGCAGTGCCGTGTTTACTGGCATTTTCTGATTAAATTAGCTGCACAGTTAAAAATGAATAAAAAAAAAACCTTTTTGGTTAATTAAATTATTCTAATAAATAGTTTTCCAGCCATAGTTTTAATTTCATTTGGATTACATCATTTGAGCATTCGTGGCATTCTTTACCTGTCAGAAAATGTGTTCAAATTAATTATTTTCTATGCCACCCTATATTCTATTTTCCCCTAGTGTAGATTAATTCCAGATGCCCTTCCAGATGCAGCTTTTCATTTATTTGAGCTTGGTCTGGCAACAGTCCAAGCCTTAGCATGCATTGTACTTGAAAAGTTCATAATCTTATTGTTTTTTTTGTTTTGTTTTTTTTGTTTTTTAAATCAATCAAAGCCTGGTTGAGATCCTTTTTTGTTTCAAGATATTACCAACATTACTATTGTTTCATTACTGTGATCTGGCACTAATGCCTGACCCCAGTTTGATTTGTCCATTAAAATACTGGAGAATCAATCCTCCGTGAATCCTAATGGGATCCAGGAGCCTTATAGGGCCCCAGGCATTTTGGCCCTTTATAACAATCAAATAAGCGACTTCAAATAGCTTTACATTTGCAGGCTGGACTGGACTCTGGAGTCTCATCCCTCATTGCGTTCTATCCATCCCTGAGATAGCAGCATTGCCCCATTAGTTTAAATGTCCAGACACGGGACAGCCTCAATGGATGGGCCTGTCAGCATCCCCTCATTTGCCCCATGTACAGCAGGGTTTGTTATCACACCATCTAATTAGAACTTGATAAAAAATATTTCGTAAAAATCCAGTCATTAAATCTAGTTTAAGGAGATTTATGGTCAAATATGCTGAAAAGATCTTTTAATGGCTCTGCAGACTTGTTAAGTTTGTAATTAATGATCTTCTAATGCATACTGTGGTGTGATGTGGAAAGCACAATGAGATTCTGGGAATGAAGTCGTATTGGAAAAGGGCATCTGGGGCTCTATATTAAATAGTTCTGTTCACATGGGTTTGCTCCGAGCCTCAAAGTCTGCAGTGAGAAAGTTCAAGCCCATCAGCCTCTTTACATTTGTGCGTGCACGGCGCATGATTAAAAAACAGAGCTTTTGTCACCGCTTTACACTCAATTACTGTATGTACCAGGAGGACCTCTGAAAGGGCATTTGGGCGAAGCAGAGCAACACAACTTCATTTCTACAATGCAATACATATTATCGTACAGAAAAAGTCTTCAAGCAAATGCATTCAAACAAAACAATAAATGCTGGCAGTGGCCAATTTCATCCGGAGAGTAATGGTATCCTTATTAGCATAATTAATGACAAATGGCGGCGATGCATTGGTGGATTGGTTCTCGGGGATGATAAATTGTTGGATGCCCAGGTTAGTGGCTGCCAAGGAGGCCTCTTTGGCTGTCATCCCTCCTGCTTCTGCGTTGGCACACTTCATTACTCACCGTGTGAGATGCCACTTTACATTGCCTGGTACTGTGAGCATGAAGAACTTAATAATACCACCCTGCACCACCCGGGGCCTGCGCTTTAGCCACAGTCCAGAGGGCAGGCAGCTCTGAGGGGCTCAGGGAGGGCTCAGGGAGGGGTCAAGGTGAGGAGAGCCGGCCGCTCAACGGGCAGCTGCATGTCCCACAGCTTCTTTGATCTCAACAGTTCAGCGTCGCCATGACACCTGGGGAGTGGGCTTCAGGGCTGCTGAGTGTTTCTTGTTAGACTTTCTGGGGCTCGCCACATCCCTGCATCATTACGGTTTAGCTTGCCCACAGAACCGCTAATTAAGAGGGGATTTGTGTAATTGTGCCTTCTGCTGTGTCCCATCCGGCACATACAATTTAGTGTCAGGCCTGTGCCAGCTCTTCCACTTGTCCAGAGAGGCGTAGCCACGATTACAAACATCCACTGCACATTGTGTGCACATTTAGCAGCAGCCCCAGCTGGGGATTAATGCAGGGCTGTGAGGGCTGTGGCAGTGTCTTAAAGACGCTATGCTGCTGATTAAAGTCTGATTGTCCATTTAATTTCATAAGAGCTCACAATAGCCTGCCAACTGAAAAACGCTCCGAGGGCTTAAAATGAACGATTAAAACAGCTTTTAATTGTGGAAAGTTATCTCAGGATTTATTGGCTCACAGTCTGTCGGCCGTTTTCTATCCAGGCACAATATACAGTTACACTGAAGTGGAAAAGTTTCCCACATCTCTGTGCTGTTGGCTGTTTGTAGCCAACTCTCCATAGGTGTTTCTGGCTCTGCCCACTTTCTGAAGACTGATGGAACAGCGCCCACTGGGACTGCCTCCTGGATCCTGCCCATACGCACATTTCAAGGACTGCTTGTCACAGATGGAAAATAAGTGGGTCATTCAGCAGAAGCATGCATCCAGCTTTTCATTCAAATATGGGACAAGTTAAGTTTTAGTTTTTGAAAGTGAGAACTTATTTGTCTGTTTTAGTCAATTATCATATTCATTATTATATTCCTTAATGAAATCCAGTAATAAAGTTTTCTGCATATTTTAAAACCTAAGGACCTAATACACTGTAGTATCCGCCCATATCAGTATTCAAACTCTGCTCTTAGCAAATGTAAACACACTTAAATCTAATGCTGAGTATCAGGATGCGAGCAGATGAATATTTTAGTGTGAAGACTGCTGTCAGCGAGTTGCCCCAGAGGCTTCTGTTTGCTCCAGACTGAAAAACAAACTGTAACCGCCTGCAGAAACAAATATTATTTGTTATGTGCCTGTACATCATGGAGGAAGCCACAGGATCATGTGTCATCTGTTGCATGCTACTTTCTGTAAAACTCACTCTAGTTTTTTAATTGACTAGCCAGTCAACATTTGAATAATTTAAAAAATACACTGTCACATTTGCAACATAGATTTTCCTCAAACATGTTGAAAAGTTTTTTCTCTTCTTCGTTACTGTCTGCAGGGCTTGAAAAAGCAGCCCAAGATAAAAGAAAAAGAATGGCTTTCATAGAGCCATAGTCATTAAATGAATCTCAAAATAGCATCTCGCTATCATCTGTTCTCATAGCACGGGTCAGGAGCTCTGACACCTCCAAAATTCCTCCTGTCAGGGTAGGGGGCCATTTGTATTCTCTCTCATTAGGCAATTTGACTAATGACCTGCCGCGCCTGCAGATCTACTGAGGGCCCAGCGCCCGCACGCTCCGGCAGCAGCAGCTTCAACACACTCCCTCCACTGGAATGGCACAGATGGCATGCCCGGGCGACAAAATAAACTACAATATGTCTGGAGATGCTGTCAGGCCTGGGCACTATTGCTCATGTCATAGTGGGGCTAAGGGCTGTGAGTGGGCACAGGGGGTCCTCCTCCAGCTCTACTGCGACTCACCATTATCTGCAGAGGTGACAGAGAGCGCTCTGCCCCTAGAATAGCATCTCCATGGTCTGCATAAGGAACCCTCTCAAAATGAGAGTCACAGCGACAGGAAAGGTCTCTCAACGATACACCTCAAGAAACCCTGATGCTGTTGTTTGGCATATGAAACGTAGCACCTTCTTTCTACATGTTTCAAATTGTATTATTTTGCCACAGAAAACAATGTTAAGATGGTAATTCATGCTGCACATTATTGGTTCACTGTTGACCTTCTTATTTAATTTAGTCAACGAAGGATTCACCCAGGTAATGGTACCAGACAGAGATCAATGCAACCCTGGTGAATTAGTGAAGTGTAAAATAAAAGTTCATCAACATTCCCAAAGTGTTCCAGATCAGGTAATACGGTGCATGGTCGATCACCCACGCATATTTTTCCATCAGTCAGTGTCTCTGCACAATCCGGAGCAGTTTATGTGTGTCTTTGTGAGTGCGGGGAAAACATGTCCGTGTCTGGTGAAGCGCCGCAAATGCAATGTACTGTATGCCACAGCCGCCTGAGTCCCAGTGACAGTGCATCCAACAATGGACGTCTGAGGGATTAGACCGGGCCCGGCGAACGAGGCAGCCCTGCCCGCCCTGAAACAGCCATTCATCTGTGCCCAGGGGCTGGAGATGACAATGTGGCCATTGCTCATAGCACCTGACGGAGCCATTAATAAGGCAATGATCCACACGGGCCGCTGCTGACTCCGTTCTTTACACTACAATCGCTCAAACGGCAGGGTCCTCCTTACTTAACACCACCTCTGCGCTCACCGACCAGCATCATCATCATCATCATTATACAGAAAAAGGTCCAGCCAGATGTTGCAGAGGTGGTTCAAATTTGTATTTCTTAAAATGTGGTTAATCTGTTGGAGTGAAGAGAAGAAGATTTTAGTTGATTTTTTTTTTTTTTTAGAAAAGTGAAACAAAGACCACTTGTCCATGGAGATGTTATTGCTTTGCCTGGAAAGTTCTATAATATGGCATTAAAACTTATCCTTATGGAGAGAAAACCAGGCAGAGACATGGATCTGCTCACAGTAAGAATCCATCAATGTTTTTTTGTTTTTTTTAGCAATAAAACACAGTTTGATGCCATACTGTGGAACATTCCATTCCAAACCAAAGTACAAACAAGTATTGATGAAATATCATGAAAGTGTAAGATACATTTTTGTCACTTTGACTCAATTCCATGCATCGAATTTTCCTCATATCAATTTTATCTGCATTTAACCATTTAATGCCACCTCTGCACTCAACAGTCTCCACCAGCATCATTATTATACTAAAAAGGTCCCACCAGATGTTTTCCTATTGACCTATTCTTTCACACCTCCAAATAACTACGCGGTTCGTGGTTCTGTAATACACTTGTGAGGTAATGGACTGTAGCCAGGCCACTTGAGCGACTGGGGCGTGCGTCATATTTCTGTTCACAAGATTGGATTTACATTATTCCTGCCCTTTGGACCTCCTGTTTCCACTGTGCCACCCGCAGCATCCATTTCCAAGCACAAAGCGCACTACCAGGCCATCTCCAGGGCCTCACCATTTGTCCTGGTGTGAGATAGCCTGTGCAGTATAGATGGTGGGGGAATACAAAGTGAGATCTGGTTTTAAATGTAATCCTTGGGCAATAAAGAAACTCTCTGGCCTTCAGCTGTGCGCATTCATTCGTCTGTGCCATAGAGATCCATCAGCAGCAGTGGCAATCTCCACTTCCCAGCGCTGACTTGAATCAAATATATTCTGCCTCGGTCCTGGTGCTCTTGGCAAACATAGTAGTGTTTTTATTTTTGCTTTTATATCATACAACCACACAGGGTCAAAAGTTAGATTTCTGCTTGTGCTAGTTTCAAACCTGGAGACTACATGAACAAAATGTGGTAAAAATAAGTCAAATATTGCAATCGATTCGGTTAGGTTTGGTTACATGTATTCATCTAACCAAAAAGGCAAAAAAAAAAAAAAATACATGTACCTTTTGTGGGCACGTTCTACTCAACAATTGTTTGAAAAAAAAGTGGATCAAAGTTTGACCTAATATAGGCCCTCCCCTTTTCAATTCAATCTTTATATATTTATTATAATACTTATAACAATGGATGGTCAATGCGATGATGTGAATTGGTATAAGTGCATCAGGTTTTGACTTTTCCCTTATTGTAATTTCCTCCACTTTTTAGTTCAGTTTTTCCTTTTGGCACAGTAATGTATCCTCAAATATTTCATACAGTCATAAGGTGAGGGACAACAAAGATCCTTTTGTTCAAAAATAATATGGAAACTACACTGAGTCGGGAATCACTTCTGAAGTTAAGGCTAGAGCTTTTCCCCCAGATGCCATAGTTAAACATGACTCTAAACCTTAACCATGACTCACACGGTTTTAAATGTACAAGTTCCTTTTCCTCTGCCAGCTGAAGGACAGTTGTGAGCTTCGCCTTTTGATATTTGATGCTTTTACTTTGAAATCCAGTCTTAGTCTCAAGTTTTGTGCCTCTCAATTTGGAGTTTTCTAAATGAAGCCGAGCAGCTGCAGTTTTCCCTTCAGCCTGCGACTGAGAGAGGCTTTGTGTCCCCTGTCACCCTGTGTTAATTTGGACCCTAATGTATTTTATAAACAAAGGGCTGCTCTCTAGCCTGACAGTGGTGACACCTTGATTCCAGAGCAGGATGCATGCAGTCGGGGTTGTGCCATTAATAAGCAACTGGCAGCCATCACACCATTTTAACTACGATCATTATGATAAAGGGCATACACTTAATTACAGGCCTGCTTAATTATAGCTCTGTTGAAGCTCGTTTGTTTGGTCAAATGCTAATTATACCACCACGCTCTTGGCAAGTCCTCATTTCAATCCACTTTTTGCCTCCCGAACAGTGCGCGGCTTATTTTCATGCAAATTTGATATCTGGTGAATGTTTTGTCTCCCTTCTTTGCCACTTTTCTCTGCTCTGTGTGAGCGTGCCTTTGTTTCTGAGGTGAACATCTCCCAGACAAGACGGAATCGGGAATAATCAAGAGTAATTAAACGGGGAGAGGGCTGGAGGAGAGAGGAGAGTGGAGATGCTGAAATACAGCGTGGAATAAAAAAGGCTTTCATCTTCTCTCCACAGACGGAAACGAGGGAAAGAGGGAGGGGTCACAATGCTAGCTGGGGTTTGCTGGTGGATAATCTTGTATTTTGTCATGTTGAAAAAGTTGAGATCAAAAATGAAGTTAATATATATATTTTTTTTCATTTTCAGCTTTGGATGACGTTCCATTTGTCGTCTCAGAGAAGTTTCACGACTCTAACACAAAGGTAAAAACAACTGTGAACAGAATTTCTAAAGATGATTGTCTATAATAGCTGCTATACATTTTTGTCTTTATTATAAAGACAGAAATTCTGCACCTCTCCCATGCACTTTCTCTCATGCACTTCCTTCCGTCCTGCAGACTGAGTGATGAATGTGAGCAGTCATGCAAAGCTGGCTCAATGCAGTCCATTTGGCTGGCTGGTGGCGGCTGTCACTATACCCTCACTTGTATTGACACCGAGAGGGAGGATTAAAGATTTTAAGCGTGCTTACTTAGCCATGAGCCTAACCGCCATGTTTCTTGTGTGTTTTCTCCCTGTCCACCCCCCTCCCCCTCCTCCCTGCGTTTGATTTCAGATGCAGCAAGTCAATTTAATGGGCATTACGATCAAATCCCTGGCAGAGATCGAGGAGGAAGTGAGTAGAGGGCTGCAACGCTCCACTGCCACAGACGCCACTGGCCCAGAATACAAAGCAAAATGGTCTTGGGCTTGTAATTAAGTGTCTGAGACAGCAAGGCCCTGTTGGCTCCACTAAGCCCCAATTGAATATAAACGCATGGCCCGGGTTAAGGCGAACCAGTCCCTCTTAAAAGCTTCAGCTCCCGTTCCAAAACACTTGACTTTTATTCCCCCAATTCTCTCTCTCGGAACAGCTCAATCTAGCAGTCAGACCCGAGCCGCTGTGTTCGTAAGTGACTTGTTGTGGTTTAACGTTTAGAAATTGTGCAGACCTAAGTAGTACAGCTTTAGAAAGTAAGTTGTTTTTACTATACTCACAATCATGTGTGCATTTTTACATTTTGTTACAGTTTTAGCACAATTTTGCATTTAGGCATCTATAATTTTCATTCTTGTCAAAGAGTTCAAATTGAGGGTACTGTCAATTAAAAGCTTGCAAAATGGACAAAATTGCACTTAGTTATAAACTCCTTGTCAAATTGATTATGTAAATCACTGCATGTTATGATTTTAACCATTTAACCACTAAAATAGTATAGCCTATTATTATATCCAAAATACTTAATTACAAGATCTATAGCATAAGTTTATGTAAAAATTATTCCATTAGAAACTATGTGTACAAGTTACATTTGTTACTGTCTCCACCTATATGACATTACATACATTTTAGATGGCTCCATTTGAACTAATTGGTGATTTTATGAAGGTAATAAGACTGTAATAAGACTTCACTTACTAAAAGTAAAGAAAATCTATGAAGTAAATAACAGATCAAATAGCTTTTTTTTTTTTAAACTTTGAATGAACTATAATTTACAGACTAGATAAATCTACTTAAATATACAAATTTGAGTTTTTATTACAATTTATTTCTTCTACCTGTTCTTTTTTGTACTCTACATAACTTTTTAGGAATTGTGCTGAGGAAGTTAGACATCGCAGTGAACAAATACAACAAATCCCTCTCGATTGGTGATAAAACACTGTACCCTGCAGGCATCCATGGGTAGAAAAATGAAGAGTGCACTTTTTAAAGCTTGTGTGTTTGTGAGGAAAATAAAGGAAAAAACGGCATGTGTGTGCGTGTGACAACCCCCCTTCTCTCTCATTAGCACGGTATCTGGGTATCAGAACTGCCAGGAAGTGACAGACCACTGTAGAAAGAACAGGTGCTGCTTGAGGTTTTGGAGACGTGTTACAGAGCAAACAGTGGCTCATCAAACCGCACTGTGTGTCTGTTCTGCACTCCGCCTCTGTCTTCTGTCACACACTATCCCAATCACGCCCATTCGCCATCTTGTCATATATGGTCACCTGCATGAAACTCATTGTCAAGGCAGGTATGGTGTGTATGTTTACTGTACGTGTGTGTCCCATAGCGTGCGGTGCTGTCTGCTCCTTCTCTCCCCTCTTTTTCCTGGAGTGTGATTAGCAGAAGGACACATGGTGAGCTGAGGCGGGGGGAGTGGAGGGAAGGGCATGAGAAATCATTAATTACGGCCCGTGCTGCTGCTGCTGTGTGCTGCTGCTGCTGCTGCTGCTGGAGCTGATGAAGTAAATGGGAGATAGTGTAACACAGGATTTAGTGAAGTGGACGACAGCACAAGATTAATGGCTGGGGCCAGGCTGATGAGAATGAAGTCACAGCTTTAGCTTGATAATTAGTTTCCAAGTGGAAGCATCCCTCACCATTGTGTTATTTTTACTTCTCTCCCCTTGTTATTATCCAGCGATGATATCGGGAGAACAGGGCGAAGGATTGTCAATGTTATCCGCACAGAAAATATAGCGCAAAGACAGGCAAAGTTTTTCAGAGTTAAACTAGATTTCCAGAGTCAATTTTCAATTCTAAATTTTTGTGTTGTTTTTGTCATATTAAATTAACAAAATCAAAATTTCTGCACGCTTTTAAATTGTAAGTAGAATCAGTCCCCTCAATTGTGTTGTGTTGTCACAATAGCAGCATTTCTATCTGGATACTAAGGAAAAGGCTCAAAATGGTGTTGTGGTTATGGTCTTAAAAGTTCTGATGCAGCTCAAGACTTAACTACTCAGGATAAGGACAACTTTGTCCTGTTGAATTTCTTTTTATAGTGTGGGCACTTGATTTTATTTTGACAAGCCTGGAATTTTGTGTGTGAATGAATGTGTGTGTTTAACCTTTTTCCTCCAATACATAGAATTGCCAATGTTATTTAAGCCAAACAACCTCATCAATGGCAATGTTTAAAAAAAAAAAGTACTGCTTGATTTTCATTTTCCGGGTAATTACAGTTCTCTATGGACTACTTATGTTAAATTGCCCAAAAATGCAAAATGGAGTTGAAGCAAATCTATACTTACAAAACAGAAATTTATACCATTTCTGCTGTTTCTGTTCGGACTTCTTTTACTGTCCAGAAGAGGTCACTACTGTCCAGAAGAGGTCCTTCTTTTACAGAAGGAGGCTTCATCCCTCTATAAAGCTGCAAGCCATTTGAGCCCAGTCTGTATAATTGCCTTATTTCCCAAACCCATTAAAATATAGATTCATAAAGCAGATGTAGTTTGCAGAACAGCACATGCGCACATTTAATTGAGTAAAAGTGTATAATCACAGTTGTAGATAAGACCGTTTCCTAACAGGCATCACTTAAGCCATGTCTCGGATGATGTTGGTTCCAGCAATTAGGCATTCTTTTCATTTCCCAAATGACTCACAAAACTTGCAGATATTATAATTGCTTTTAGCCACGCATATCTAATTTGTGTCTTTTTAAGTGTTAATTAGTAAGCGATTTAAAGTGACATCTTTATGTAGTTTGCACTGCTGAAAAAATGTTGTTGGCATCTGGCTAATGATTTTGAAAAGGAGGTTGGAGAATGGTGTGTATGCAGACATGACAAGATTTTCATTAGCACCTATGGGTGATATATGGATGATGCTACTGTTGAAGGAGTTGTATCTTTGTGCATTGTGTTTTCCTGTGAGGGGAGGATGTTACAGATCATGGTTTGAGAGCTTTAAATAGAGTATATGACTGTAAATATGGTCCTTGTACATTTTTTGTTCTTAGTTTTTGTGTATGTATATTTTTCCCCTTTTGAACTTATTGCATAGCGCATTACTTTGAGTTTTGGTTTCCTAAATGTGCAAAAATGGGCCACTTTTGTTATTAGCTGATGATCATCTTTCGAGTACATCCTCACTGCGTATGGCATCTGGTACATAAACATTGAAATGAGTGGGGTAAAGGTGCACTGTGTAACTTTTCTGGTAAAGGATCTGTATGTGTAGAGGCAGTGGCACTGGGCCTCTATGTATGCCATTAATATTTGAATATTTATCTTGCATTTATTCAATTACAGGTGTTTTCATTGCTCAAAAATACCTTGAAAAACATGAATGAGTGGAGTCGCCTCGACACACTTCTGACCCGTAACTCGGCCTGCTGGTGTCACCTGCTTGTCTCCATGGCAATAGATCAAGTTTAATGTCAAACTGTGAAACATTCCAGAGAAAAAAGATCTCTGCGGTGTTAAGCGCTTCACCAGAAAAGTTACACAGTGCATCTTTAATTAGGACATTATTTAGGTATTTATATCTTGTTCGTGTCAGCCTTCCTTTCTGCCTGCATGTGTTTCCCTATATGTAGAGGACAGTAGTGTACAGGGCAACAGGGAGAGGTGTGAGCGCTCCAAATAGAGGTGGAATTAATGAAGACAACATGTCACATATTTTTGGCAGTGGAGCAGGGACGGGAAATGGAAGCCGCTGCTCGTCTGGGTGACTGCCGCCCATGTACTGGTGTGTCAGTGCCCTGTCAGCCTGTGTGTAAAACTGGCAGACATTGATACATGCTCTCCCTGATAACACCCCATTCCCCCATCCATCATCGCCGCACACACACACACACACACACACACACACACACACACACATGTACACGCTCACCAGATTATTTATTTACGGTACCAGATGTTGAGACCGTTTTTTTACGTGGTGGTGGTGGTAGGGGGCTGAAATGTTCACACAACTAACAGGTTTTGTGATAAGTGACAGGTTTTTGGTAACTTGCTCCTTAGGTAGATGAGAATCAGCCATGGTGGTATTTTGAGAGAGGGAGTGTGCTGTAGTTATAGGGGCTCATTGAGTTGAGCTGAAGAGTTGGAAACTTATTTTTGTGATCATATAGCGCCACCTAGTGCAATGTTGAATAAATGCAGCTATATTCCTCTGATATGGGTTGCTTGAGCTTGCCATTTCTAATAATACATTTTTTTTACGTTTTTACTCTTGTGATTTGGACGTTTTTTCCAGTATGTAAGATATTATGATTAGATCTACATTCCCATTATAGAATCATTAATAATAATTTACTTTTCACAGAATGGTAGCAACTTAGATATTCATGCTTTCACTTTGCAGGGATAAAAACATTATTGTGCTTACTGTGACAATTAAAACACAAAACATTTTACGAAAATAGAAAACATACTTACACAACATACTGATGCAAAGCTCGTACTGTTCCGATTTGAACCATCACTTTTTTTAATTGGTCTTGTCGGAGACAGGCCACAAGAGGGCAGTGTTTGGTCATAGTTTCCGTGTTTATAGTTTTGTTTGTTAGTTTTATTTTTCTTTTTTTTAATAAGTTTTTGCTCGAGGCCACTGTAGGTCCATGTCCTTAGCAGATCAATCCTTTACAATTGCCTTCATTTTTTAGTCCAAGGCCAAAACGTTTATGCTTCATAAAAGTTTCAGTTGGCTAAACTTTATTTTTCTATTTTCTTTTCCAGTTTCAGTACAACTTTACCACAGAGAGAAGCGTTGTCCATTGAGCTGCATCGATATTCCAGAGAGGATATTCATGGATTACTAATGGATTTCTAGAGTTATGTGCTGCTGTGCAATACCAAATGGAAAAATATATACTTTAACATATATTTGATGTTTGTTTAATTGTATAATTTAATAAGTGAACCATGTATATTTATTTTTTGTGTTTAATTTCAAAGATGTAAAAAAAAAAATGTGTTTATTAAAAAAATTATTAAATATGTGGCAGTACTATTAAACAAAATGATTTCTTTGTCTTTATAAATTTTTTTGATTTTTGGGTAGTAGTGTTTTCTGTGCATTATTTATTATTTATTTTTTGTACATTATTTATTTTTTAAACTTCACAATATATTATATTTGTGTCAAGCACTTTTAGGGTTTTCAGAAAATGCCTAAAAATGTAGAGCCTTTTACGATTATATTCAACCTTATTGTCATAATAAACAATTCAACAAAATAAGGTTGAATTGTTTAAAATATGTATTGCACTATTTCTGTATAAATATGCCTTATTATAGTTTTATTTAAATTACAACAATTGAAGTAGAAGCTTTCTGCTCACACCTCTGTTTACTCAAGTCTTTTAATAACAATTATGACAAACTTGTAATTTCTTCACTGTTAATTAGCCCCTTATCCCACTGATTGTGCAGACATAGTGCTAACAGTGCAGATTTGACTTGTAATATCTGATTTGTTCACAGGTGCGTAGTGAGGCGTATGGCACATGACAGCAGCCTGTATCCTCGCCGTGGTCCTGCTGCTGGAGCCCAGGGAAGTTTGAAACAGTTTCACACTGAGGTGACACTCATTTCAGTAAAGTGATGGGCCTGCTGTGTACTGTCTGTGTAGGGATGGTCATATTTGAAGTAACTGCCTCAGAAGAAGTTGATTTTTCATACATTTATATATATATTTTTTATATCTATTTGTAATACTATGTAAAACTGGTTTGGTTTGGTCTGTACCATTATCTTTAATTTAATACAGGTTAAGATTTTTCTTTCTAAATGTTTACAAATACAACAATAATTTCTTCACGTTCACGAGTATATCAAGTCATGCACCATAAATTAGGTGTTGTGTTTTAACTAATATGAGCAAAATACTTACACCTAAAAGCATTACATAGCATTACAAGTTTTCGTATTTAATTAAACTGGTGTTTAAAATAACAAAATACACTATTTAAATTCACTATTTAACCATACCCATGAGAATCCCATTGAGACGATAATAATAAGTCCTGGCTAAGAAGCAGCAAATAAAACAGCATGAAGAAGTTCAGATATAAAGGTCACCTATTTTTTCTGGTGATGTCTTATACTGTGTAATATCAAAGAAGGCCCCCTTTACCTTCCTTAATGTATCTCTTTTTGGAGTAACCTTGATGATAAAGCACAGAATAGACCCATTCCGTATGTGCTTGAAGAAGGTTGCAGAGCAGCTTGAGTGTTGAAGGATCGGTTAGGCGCTGTCTGCTGCGTATTTAAGCCTTTGACATATGGCTGACATGTTTTAAGGAATCTTTTCAACTCCCTCACTATCTCCTCTACTCTCCCAGGGCCACTTACTGCACCTCAGCGCTATGTTGTGGACGGCCTGGCCTTCCTTAAGTAAGGTTGAACTGCAAGACATCAAAGCCCCACCCTCCCAGAGTGCACCAGATGTCCCGCGGTCATTTTTACACTCACACCCCTGCACATGACACGGAGCGGCGAGGAGGCCTGTGGACAGAGCTGGATGGACTGCTTGGAAATTGGAAGAGGAAGCCAGTATTTATGAGGTGGTTTGAGGGGCTGTGTTAAGACGGCCTTAGCCTGCCACTCTCCCTCTGACAGGCCCACTTCCCCTGAGCCCACTGCAGCACAGACACACAGAGGTGAGCCAGGCCTAGGCCCAAACACGCAGGTGATCACGCACACGCAGCAAATCACATGCACAGACCTGTTTCCAGGGAGATTTAACTGCAGCTAATGGTCAGTAGGATACAGGAAACATGAACAAAGTGCCTGCCAATACCCCTCAACTATAACAGATGGAAACATACATGCAAGTAAACGTTAAAGTACAGAACTTATTGATTAGCAGGCTAATATAGTGGTTAAAATGACATTACTTAAGCATACACGTATAAAAGTACTGTGTTATAGTATTAAAATAATACATGTATACATGAAATTAACAGTAATGTATACATTTTATTACTTACTTGTATTTATATTTTATTCTTGTTTTTCAAATAGGAGTTACTGTCAAATATTTCTGAATAGTGTTTATTAAATTTTTATTGCATACCAACAATGACGAAAACTTAAAATTTTAAATTAAATTCCAAATTTACAGAATACCTGCATTACCTTGCATACCTCACATTCTGTCACATGGTTTAAGCAGATTGTTCTGAATACTTTCACATGGAGTTGTATTATATTATAGTGTAAAAACATATATGGGATTAAAACAGCCTCATGTTGTTAACACTGCCTGTTTTGCATTTATTTATTTCTAATTAGAGAAGGGAAAACGCACACATGCATGCACTATACAAACGTTTTCTTTTTTTCCTCACTGTTGCTATGCAGTTTGAAGGCTAAATTGCATAATCAAGTGTACACAATGTATTCCTTTAATTTTAGGAAAGTAACTGCATTCTGAAATCCACCAAATTAGAGAGGTAGCAGGAATTTGAATTCTTAAAGTATTTTTGCTATATTTCGTTACTTCATGCCAACAGTCACGGACATTGGCACTTGTGTTGCTCTATACAGTGGTCAATGGGTCTTAAGTAAAATTTTTCGTGTTTTTACTTTGACTTTTTTGGGGGGTTTTTAAAGAAATGTACAAACCGACAGAAACGGGGAATGACACAGAGAAACTATATGGAGAAAATTCCTCTGACCGTGGACACGAACCCGGGTCACTCCAGTTTATGTGGTAAGCACTCAACAGAAGCACCCCAACAATTTTTTTTTTTTTTCAGACATTTTGATACACATGGTATTTCTTTTGTTGCCATAAATCAAGAGCTACGGCATGCTTTAACTATTTTGTTTCAAACCACTGCTCCATGACTAATGATCCTGGTTGCACTATGCACCTCGGCCTGGCCTGACGTCAGCTTGTGTGTTTTTGTCCAACCAGGAGCAGTGTGGTCTTCTGCACTTTAACTAGCCCCCAGCACCACATGCATGCAGCCCCATACCCCTGTGAAGGTAAAATGAGTGATGTCTCAAAGCAGGCATCTCCTCCTCTCCTCCACAGTGACCCATGTGAGTCGGATTATTATAATTGAGTAAGGATGGAGCAGAGTGTGAGCTGATCTCTCTCTCCTCTCCCAGGTATTTTGGTCAAAGTTTTTGAATAACCACTAGCAAGCATGTTTCTTCCTCCTATGGCCCACCTTAAGACTGGCCCTAACATAGAAATCAATTAACTCGTTTCATGTGAGATCAAAGGCCCAATACACCAGTGTCCAGCTCCCTCCACTACCTGCTTTGGGACAATTAGTTAGATGAAGAGAGGCTGCTGCTCTGGTCACTAACATGTGAGCAGTCTATAAACAAACAGCAGCTAATTAAACTAGACTTTTTTGAACTTATCTGATCAAGGTAAAGCATGTATTTGATAATGGTTCTCTCCTTCCAGCTCTTCTCTTCAGGGGGTGCTACATTGAATGTGAGGGACCAGTGATTCGTACAGTGACACAGCCTCATAATAGCTCACAGTTAATTAGACATTCCCAAGGCATAATTCCCTGTCGCTGCCACTTGGCATCCTGGGACACTTGGAGATCAGGTCAGGTCAGGATGGACTGAGGGCACAGAAGGACAACCACGTTTCTCTGAGGGTGTATGTAGAAGTAGAAGTCAATAAATAATTCACAAAATTGTAAGAAAAAATATTTTACAATGTATACATTATTTAGAATTTATTTTTCACGCCTTTTAAATGTACGGTATGTAACACTTTGGAACATTCTCCATGGAGATAGATATGTTTTATGTTTACTGTAGAAGAGTATAGCCAAAGGAACAACACTTCCATGAAAACAAGCAGGATGAATTATTTTATTTAAATCTATGTTTGGCTAAAAAATGTTACATACTGGGGCTTTAATACTCATTATCACTCACTCAAGGGTTTTGACCAGGTGCACAATATGATAATTTAATTATATAAATTATATATAGAGCTCAGGATTGCACAACTAAAAAACAAATCCATCTTTTTTGTATCAACTGTACAAAAATAGAGAGATGCATTAACTAAAACTATGTCAAAAAGTAAACAAAAGACCTGAGGAACAACCTGATCGGCTGCTGGGTCACTACTGTTAAATACATTTATCACTCTTTAGTGTCAGAATACTTCAGTATTCAGCATCTTAAAATCTCCATTGGTTTAATATTAGACTAACAGAAATGTTTATCATGTGTCACACCACAATCCCGTGTTTAATTATCTTACAGATGCTAAGCCTGTTAGGGTGATGTTTCCAGGCATTTGATACAAAATTATATTAAAATCAGTGGCAATTCGTTTGCTGTTCTGACTTAACTTGAGGGAAAGATTCATCTCATCATTTGAGCAGCTCAGCATTATATAATATTCAGTATGGACAACAGCCTGGTCAGTCTCTGTTGGGTGAAACTGCTGAAATGCTGGCACCGTGTTGGCACCACAGGAGAATATGAAACTGGCCGGAGCACTGGGCTTTGGTCTGCAGACAGGTGCACTGACCCTGTCCACCCCTGTAGGTGCCACTTGCATTTTATTGGACATTTATGGCTGGCCAGCATTTTTAACCACCACCTGGATGCAATAAAGGGCCAGCTCCCAAGTGGTGGCTGCCCAGAGGATTTCCCAGCAGCCCCTGTGGGACCTCTGGCTAGTTAAGATGTTTATGAAGCTGAAAGTGGTCCGGTGGGAAAACACAGCACTTCAGAGAGATTTGGGCCCGCAGTTTTCTTGTTAGTCCGAGCGTTCCCCTGAGGATGGCTGTTTCTTTACTTCCACATTTCTGAGGGAGGACGGGGTCAGTTCATGTGGCATCTGGTCAGCCAACTGGCCACTGACCACTGAACCCAGGCCAGGGTGGGGCTTATCTACAGATTATCAAAGTTGGGCTAGAGAGTCTAAATAGTCTCATAACACATTTGTTGAAAATTCTCTGAGACCATGTAGTTCAATTCACATTGTCTTTACCCATACTAAAGCTTCATATGGTTTGCACACAGTGAAATCTTTAAAAGTATATAGTATATACTTTCATTTACTTTCTCTAACGACATTGATTATCAGCATAAGAAGAAAATTATAACTTTTTTATGTAGTGATAAACTGATTTTAAAACAAAGTATTATTTCATATATTTTTAGGCACAGCTGGGGTCATCATTTTATGTTCTCATTTTATACGCAAGGCTGTACTGAACTATTCAAACTGAAAATCCACAAATGTAAATCCATATCGTTATTTACTAGTGATTAGATGCTGCACATATGACTTTCAACTGACAACAATCCTGTCTTTATTATAGAATAATAATTTCACTTTTGTAAACAATGTGTATGTGTGTGTGTGTGTGTGTGTGTGTGTGTGTGTGTGCGCGTGTGCGTGTGCGTGTGCGTGTGTGTGTGTATAGAAGACATTGGACTTTTGTCAGATTTGTCCTATACAAATTGACCCGGTAATTACAAATAAATTAAGTAAATTGTGTACATACTTCTTCTACTGGTCACTTTTAATATAAAATCTAAAACTGTCTCTAATGTGTAGTATTTTAGTTGGGTTGTGTGAGAGCACCTTGACCTCTGTGAGCTGCTCTGGACCTGAGTTCAAAGCATGGCCCAGTTGCCCCGGGCCCTGTGGCCCTCATAACCCCTGCTCCATGCTTTGTTTTTCTTTCTGCTTTTCTCTTATAGTTGTGAGCCGCGTTTCAGTCTAAGTCACTGCTTTTGTCCTCATAGTAGCCCTCTGGGGTTAAATAAGCCTCCATGCTGCTACACTGTTACTAAGTTGTGTTTTTGCTGTGTGTTTTTGCAGTTAAACGAGAATCCTGTGGACTGGACCGAGCGGGCCATGATGGGTTTTTAGTGCTCTCTGCCTAATGTTCGGGACAGATTAGAAAGGCTGCGCTGTGACAGAGGCTGTGGAGATCCTCAGCACCAGATACACCCAGCTGCACAACATCTGGAGCAGGATTTTACCTTTTCTCTGAAGTCCAGCCTATTAATGACACACTCACCACTGGACATTTATAACACGCGCAGATTCGTCTTTTCACATTCTCCAAAAATATGATTACGGCAAAGCTAAAATGTACATATCTTATTGGACTAACTTCAGGAATGTCAATATTGTGAAAAGGGTTTTCCTCATAGTCAAATAAAACTGTAATGCATATTATAGCAACATGTGCATTTTGAGTACACTGCTTTTAATAATAATTAAGTTTTCTTAATAAAACTGAATCAAAGCATGATTCATCGAAATTTCAATTGAATTTCAATTTGAACTGAACAACAAAAATTGAGTCACACATTTCCTGATGTTAGTGTAGATCAGTATTTTCCCTCATGTTTAGTGACAACACATATACATTTAGTTGAACTATGGAATGTGTTACCACTAAATTCAGTACAGGAAGAATCATATTTTTGTCAGAACAATGACAGTTGTAATCAATCATAAACAAAGAAAAACATGAGATAAAATTTTACTCAAAATATTTGAGTTACTTGGACCTTATTCTTAATGCAAACCAATTTTTTTTTTTTAATTCTCAAATCATAAAGTCATAATTTTAAGTTAATTTTTCTCTTATCTTTAACACCATTATAATGATATCCAATAGTGAACTTTTCCTCTCATATGAACTACTATTACTAGCGGCTTTATAACTTTAATGATTAGTCCCTGTATTAGGGAGCAGATGTACTTAGAATGTCTTTTACTACTTTGAAAAAACGTCACCACAAAGTTTGTCTAGCACACGCATTTTATTCAGCAGACACTTAATTTATGCCTTCTGCATGAGGCGCGTTTGAGGCCTGGGAGCTCGTTGGTAATGGCACATATCCTAAAGCCGTACTCAGGCCTCACATCGCTTTGCTTTTTTTGTTGAGACAAATCCACTGAATAACAAGATCATTTGGTGAAAGGTGCTGCAAATTCTACCACAAGCGTCATAGTTTTGTAATGTTAAAAACAGACTGGAACAATATCAGGAAAAAGTATTCCTGATATAAGCAATAGTTTTGTTTTGTTTTTATTTTTTTAGTGCATGGACACTTTTAAGTTGCTTAGCCTTAAACATAAACTTTTTTTTTTTTTTTTTAAGATTTAATAACATAAACAATATAGAAATGTGAGCCTTTTTGAAGATGGTAATGTGTAATGATCTTGTTCAACAGACACAAATAAAAAAAAATTAAGAGCTAAATTAATTTGAGTCTTCTCTATAAAATTTTTTTTAACTTCATCAAATTATTTTTAAGTCATTATATAATAGTTGAAGGCCTATGGGAAAGAATATGTTTTTGATAAATGGGAAACATAAAATCAAACATTGATTATTATTTAGATTTTTCCAATACAAAATGATGAATAGGTGAGATATTTTGTTCCAGTGCCCATCCTCTCTATAATGTCGTATTGATCTTATTGAATACATATACCCTGTTCTTGTTCACTACAGTTTGGACGCACTTTAATGCAGGCATGTTGAGGCCTTTCAGGCACCACTTTATTTGAGAGAAATCAATGTGACTCTCACACACAGATGTGGCATAGCTCATAGTTTGTGAAGTCAAACAGATGAAGGCCGTCCCCACATCAAAGAGGAAAAGGATTTAGTATTACTAGTTAAATGCATCTTCTTCCATTTGCATTACAATATAAATTACTTGTAAAAAAAAAAAAAGTTCATCTTTTGTCAGTAAAAATATACCCAGAGGAATAATTTATTGCATTATTCGTAATTCATACTGTAAATCCTTTTGCCCATGGACTGTCCCTAACATAGTACATTTGTGCACTACATTGCACTACAATGTCTTTATGTACAAATACTTGTTATAAAAAAGTGAGGCAAATTTACCATTGAACCCAACAATCCAATATATCCTTATACTAGCTGTTAGAAAATATGTGCAGAAATATTTTTAAATGTAAGCATTTGTTTCCTTGATCTATTCAATATGTATAATAATACATACATGTAGTATTTTCTCCAGGTTTTGCATGCAGTGGTACATTGTAATACCTTAATTCCTCCAGCAGGGGGAGATGTTGTAGTTTAAATGATTTCTCAGGGGTCCCACCACATGACACTTGGGTGCCTTCCGCTTAAATGACTTGTGGAAGAGAAACGCAAAGCTGTCGCAGAAGCACTGTGAGTTTGTAAAGAGTATTTTCTGAATTGACAGTGGCGTTGTATCTTTATAGGCTTCATTCATATTCTTGCATCGATGTAGTTTTGGACTATTTTGGAACCTCTAATATTACATCTTTGATTAGGCCTAATTGTGTTTGTTTTATAAGCCTAGATGAGCTGCCACATTACCAAATATTACCGCCAACCAAATTCCCTAGGCCTACTTTGACTTTAGCCTACACAGCTTAGCCTTTAGTAGACTGTTTTCTAAAAGTACTGTAGTTCGTATAAAAATTATATATTACTGCAGGCAAATTGTATTTCTAATTGACACATTCGTACATTATGATGTGGACGTTTTAGCCAAATTACGCACAGGATAGCGTCACTCTTAAAATTCTTAAAACTCATCTGCTTTTGTGAATACTGCCGCATGTTATTTTTTACAGATGAAGCAGAAAAGTACAGAAAAAGACCAACGATTTTCAGAGCCACATCTCAAACTAGTATGTCAGCTAACTGTCAGACTGGGGCCTGTCAGGCCATCTGTCAGGAACTCAATAAATTTGTCAGAGCGAAAAAAGCGAATCCAATAAATCATAACGTAAACAAATCTGGCCAGAGGTTGACAGCGCTGTATTGTACTTTGTCTTAACCCTCTGGGAGTTTGGATTATCCCGCAGTATCATTTTTTTGGCTGTCTCAGGAAGATAAGAGGGGCCAAGTGGTTGAGAGGAATAAAAGCACAAATGTTATGCGCAGACTGAAACAGAAGATAGGCCTACTGTAGGATATCGATTATTAGGCAGTTTATACATTTAAAATATCCGTGGGTCTAAAGGCTATCACACCTTACCTTTTTTATTTATTTATTTTTTTCCTCGACATTTATTTTGTTACATCCAAACTTGGCCTTTTAAAACTAACCACTAGCACAGAAATAACAGAAATAACGCTATGCAAAGGATATGAAATGTAACCTACTCTGTTGCAAAATGCCGACGCGCAAACCCTTGGTCAGTGGTCGCTGGTCAGTGGTTCCGCTGTCCCGAGGCAGAGGACAGATCTTTACGCGCGGCCTGAAGCGAGTCCTCGGCAAACCGTGGCGACGCACGCTAAAATTAGTCAAATACAGAAGCAGTCTTTCACATAACTCACCTACACTGTGTTTGGTCCAAATAAGCGTGCGCCCGTGTTTATTTGGGCTCTTAAAGAAGCATCATGGTGCGCAAGAAAGACTCGTTAAAAAGATCAAAGTGAGTTAAGTATCAAAGTCTTCGCTCTCTGCAATTTAGGAGCTATTATGTCTTCGGCCTATGAGCGCCCCTTTGAGGATGTCAGGCTTTAGTTAAGGTGTTTTATTCTCTAATGACCGTCGCTAAACTTTGTTTTAGGCCTATAATTAACTGTGCTCGTATTTCAAATCAAGGAAATCTCCTGGGCTATTATAAGACTATATATCCACTGACGGAGACAAAGCTCTGCTACTGTCCACGTGTAATTTAATAAATAATGACGGGGACTTATGCGCGATCATTTTGTGTAATATTGGTGTATTGATTGGAGTCTTGGGGTTGGACAGTCTTATTGACTCATTGTCCATGTAGGGAAAATAACGGCTTTTAAATTACCCTGTGAGATCACAGACCTACTGGCGTGAATAAGACTTACGTCCAAACTACGGAACAGCATATGCATTGTTTTGGACATGATTTAAATCTGATAATAATCATAATAATAATAATCATAATCATAACCAGAATATTTGTTCTAAAAATGCATAAATGGATAAAGTATCTATACAGAAGAATTAATCATCATGGATTGATCCGCTTAGCCACACTTTGACTTGCGTAATGGCCTAACTCTACTTAAAATAATTCTCAATAAAACTCTTCCGTTCGAATTCTTCAACTTTTTATCTAGAACAGCAATGCTTGATTCAGAAAACCTAATTATACTGGACAGGGAATATACGGTGCGTAAACGCCGCGTGTGTGCATTTTGTGGTCTTACCTTACCGCTGGATTCTTAGGATGAAACTAACAGAAATGTTTAACTTAGGAAAACATTGCTTTGCTCACAGCCTCCTTGTGCACACCTGCTGCAGTTAAAGTCGAGGAGGGAGGGCTGTCTGTCGTGTAGGGGCTCATTAAAACACTGCAGGCTAAAGTTGGTAGATTGATTTATTGAATGAATGTTTGATGTCCTCATCCGCACAAGTGACCCGGCTGATAACCCGCTGAATGAATGGCAGGGGGTGGCCGTAACACTGGGACTACAGCCGGCTTTATGTGTTCTTGAATGTATTGATTAGTCTATATTGTATATTGATAGTCCCGGGCTAATAATGCTGCTTAGTGGCAAGATAATCCAATATAGTGCGCGCTGGAGGTAATTGACCCCGTGCTGATAGAAGCAGATGAAAAAGAGAACTGAGCTAAATGAGTAATATGTGTTGCAAGTTTGGCCATATTATCCAAGTGTCTTTTATTATGTTTTCATTATGAATACTTCACATCCAGTGTCAGTCTTCTATGCTCCTTCAGTCATGCAATCATGCTCTTGTAACATTTATTATTACTGTCCTGACCAGTAGAGGGCATCAGCAACAATCTTTGTTTCTGTTTTGCAAAGTGGGCTACAGGTCACAGCCTCACTGCCGCTCAGGCACCGCAAATACCAGCGCTGAGCATGGCCTTCCCCTGCGAAATGTGTTGGGAAGAAAAAATAATAATATTTTATATTTCATTTTATAATTGTAATGGGCTGTTTTTGAATGCAGTGTTATCGTTTATCACACGTATGTATATTTACACTAGAAGCATTTTGATGTGACGCGCTTAATTAATAGTAGTCTATAATATTCTCAGTAATAGTCTCAGTAATTATTTATAATTTGGCTAAAATTAAATAACAGAATCATGGTGCAGACTTCTCAAATGTACTAATATTTCATAATAATAGTAATAATATACGTATTTTTAAATTATGAAATCATGCTGTAGAGTTCTCAGATGTACTGTAATGTTTCTGTATGAAATATGTATTATTACTCTGTTATTACCAGTGTTAGTATTTAAGTTGGACCAGGCCTTAACTTTTTTTAATAATATAGGCCAACAGTATGTAGGGCTTTTTTCTTCTCACCCACTGCTTATGTTAGGGCCTTGATAACAATCACCGTGCCATGACGCACCGGGCAGGCCCATTAGCAGCTTGTCATGTCATACAGGCCTTTACAGTAATTCCAGGCACATAAACAAATAGCGTTTATCTTTCACACTTCGAACTTACTCATAAAAATGGCCGCGTGAAAATGTTGAATGAATTAGATTGATATCCTTCATTCAAACATGTCGCGTAGTTATTTTCAGAATGGTGTTTACTGTGTTGCAGGTGTGGGTAAAGGCAACATAATGAAAGAAGCCTATAAACCTACTCTATTCGGCAAATGGTCGTGACGTCACGTTATAAACTAAAGAAAAATAATGCACCAGGGTAGCGGAATATTATTCGTGCGTAAAGGCGCACTGGCACGGTCCGGTGTCCATCTTCCTCCTTCCTGCAGCTTCCTATAGAGCTGTTATCAGCTCTCATCGCCAGGTGCATCATCTGAGGGCCACAGCAGCCGCCTTTCACAATTCACAAAAGAGCAATGAAACTAAACGCACGGCCGGCCTTCAAAGGCAGATTTAAAAGAGATATAGTTGATAAATGAGTCGTTTATGTCAACCATTATTATTATTATTATTATTATTATTATTATTATTATTATTATTATTATTATTGCAGATTTGATTGACTGTTGTATGCGGTTATTGGCCTGCGTAAAGCGCACGCACCGTGCTCCAATAGCATCCCAATGGCCATGGGGGACTGACAGAAGTCTACCCATGCATGCAGAAGTGGGAGGATCCATCGCTCCATTCTCGGGCTGAGACTTTGGCAGCGACAGGGCATAGCAAACCGTCTCGGCACTTCAACCAGGGTTACTGACGGGACATCTTTGCTCTCCTAACTTTGGAATTGTATACTTTCTCTTCTTGTTCCTTTTTGAATCGGTGAAAAAGATTCCTCCTCCAGACTCTCCCCGCTGTCCTCGCACGGCTTGAAGACGAAACTGATAAAACTTCCTTAGCCCCAAGAATAACAGGTGACTGTTGAGATAGTTTTCCACGTGTGTTGTTTGTTTCTTTGATTCACTGACACTGCCACTACAAGGATCATAGACAGCATTAAACTCTTAAAAGGACGCCTTTCTTTAGACTTACACTAGACTTTTTTCTTTGTACTACAGACCGTAACCACGGAACTATACGCTTTCAACAGGTTTCCAGTCTGTTAGCAGCTCGTTGTCTCACAGCTTTTCTGCATAACAGTGGAAGCTTCTCTTTATTTTGTGTCTGACTGTATTTGTATGGACGTTGCAACAGGTCTCGTGTCACTGGAGCGCCTCTCCACGGAGGATCTGTCCGTGACGTGCATCATGCTGGACGGCATTAAAATTGAGGACCATCCGCTGCGATCGGGGCAAGCTACACTTGGAGTCATGCTCGGTGAGTGATTTAAACGCTCTCCAAATGTAGGTCAACATTAAAATGTCTTACAAAAAATAAAACGGTATATTTTTCTGGTACATTACTGTCAGCGTGTGGCATTTTTTTTAGTGTGGGGAGATGTATTCATGTTTGTGGATAGCAGAAAGATCCGAATCTTATTGCTGCGATTATTTTAGATCATTTAAATACAAAGGTCTGAATATCTGTATGTATGTATCTGCTGTAAGGTTTGTTCTAACCTGTGCACGTTTTCAGCAGGCTCTGAATGTCACCATCCCTCCGTGTGTGAAGGATGCCAGCGGCCCATCTCTGACCGCTTCTTGATGCGCGTCAACGATTCGTCGTGGCACGAGGAGTGTTTGCAGTGCACCGTGTGTCAACAGCCCCTCACCACCAGCTGTTACTTCAGAGAAAGGAAACTTTACTGCAAACATGACTACCAACAGTAAGCACAATACATTTCTTTGCATGCTTGTGTGTGTGTGCAGTGCAAAGCGTTTGTTGTTAGGCCTCTCCGTGTTTTTTTCATTACACAAGTGTCTGTTAGGCAAGAAAATATTCCTTTTATTGTAGTGGCAATGTCCGTATTTATAAATTATGCATATTTAAAAATGTATTTATAAAGGCCATGTGGAACCTTGTCATTTCAGTCATGCCTTTGATTGAGCCGTATCTGCTGTAATATTATTATGACTGTTATTAAGTATTTCAGTGAGTGATTGGTGCAGTGAGTGGAGTGACCCTTATAGCTAGAAATTAACTAGATGCAGAAACAATATGAAGCCCATGTGTGCGTTCAGGCAGGACTATTTATTTGAGCGCGCTTACTGGTTACTGGTACTAGATTGTGGCGTCACACCACATAAGATTTTAAATATATGTTGTGGGCTGTAGCCCGGATTTGGACTAATATTATATTACATTGAAAATGCTCTACTATTTTCGTAGACACTTGTTTTATTGTATAGTGTGTGAAGGCCGAGGATGCGCGCGTTAAGTGTTCAGATTTCGGTACTTCGATACTTTCGGAATTTTCTTCCCAAACAATTCAGATTTATAATTCGTGAAAAATCAGGCCAGCCATAAGCTTGTAACTAAAGTAAAAAATAAAACATTGCTCGGATTTCTGCCGTTGCATCCTGAGAATACATTTTCACAAAATGCCATCATAATGTGTCGTTTTGGCATTCTGCAATAATGTTATTATTGTCAAAATTATTTAATTATTTTTATCTAAACAATGCGATTTTTTTTATTGGAGTAACATTACTGGAACAAGTAGTCGACATCAAAACAATGCGCATTTACGCGCAGTCTCGATCAATTGATTATTGCGCACCTGTGCTTTCATTGAAATACATTTTTATACTTTTTTTTTTTTTTTTTTTTTTTTTTAATTTAGTGATTAATTAAAACACGTGTTTTTTGTTGTTGTTGTTGTTGTTTTTTACTGAATTGTGTCTACCCCATAATTTCCAATGAATAGGTTACTAAAACCATCAGGCCTATGTCTGAATATCGGCATGCCCTTTCTAGCATTATTGTAGATTGTCATTATTATTGCTGTTATATCATTTGAATGGAGCAAATGATACTTAGTGTATAAAATGTATGAGTTGTAAGATAATGGTGTTTGCCCTGAGTATACCCTGGTGGTTCCCAGTGCGCCTTATTGCATAAATGCCTTTTTCATGCTTGATACTAAATGTTCAGCTATTGGGGTTTTAAACAATGTTCTTTAGATTACTGATATTAAGACTGTCTGTCAGACACCTTGCACCCAACAAAGAGTTACATGTATTGCCATGTGTTCCTTTCACTGGGCTTTGTGATAGGAGTGTAGTCCACTGCTAACAATGGAAAATTCACCACAGTAACTATGGGATACCAGAGTCACGCCGTCACGGCTCAGAGGTAGCTAAAGATGAGAGTCCCTCATTCTATTGCCTGCTCCGCTACAATCTTCCAAACTTATTTATTTACTGTGTGTAAACAGTTTTCTCATTGTCAATAATTAATTTCCCACTTGTACTCATATTTTGACTCTGTGCCAGCTTTTTCTCCTCCTGTTTGGCTTGGTATTGTTAATCATACTGCCTTGTTGGACCAGTCAGGCTATCCACTTAACCACTAATTCCAGCCTTTAATTCTTCATCTCCTCCCCTCCTAAGTTAACAGCTAGCTGGAGGGTCCGTCCATTACACCCAAACACACAACTATCCCTTTTTATTTATTTCACTCACACGGATGAGATACTTAAAGATGTAATTGGCACCTTTTTGACTTTTATGACACCCATTTAAGATGCATTTGTCAGCCCACAAACTGCTCAGAGCTGAGAGGAGAGCTTCTATGCCTTACAGACGTCTGTGTGCCTAATTACATTCCTACAGCAACTGATTCATTCTCTGTAATCAGGGCTCACTAGCTATAATAAATCAAGGAATTGGCAAGTCGTATTTTCTCACACCTTTGGATCAGGTCTAAGTGCAGACAGGGGAAAACAGTTGTGTACCGTTATTAAAGCCTCCACTGGTTAAGCAGCACCCAGATCCATATTGTGTTTGGTGTAACTTGATGGGCTTTTATTAATATTTATCCACTGTTTGCACCTTTTTATAGGACAATCTGCTGCTCAATGTTAATCATCACAGCTTATCATGACAGCACTACAAAATTAGAATATTTGGGAAAAATCATTTTACAAATATTCAGTATTCAGTCAGTTTTAATTCATAGAAATTGCCTTTTTATGCTTTTATTAGGCCTATTTACTATGGACACAGAAAAAATGTTTTGTTTTGTTTTTTTTGTTTTTTGTTTTTTTTTATATTTCACTTGTGTCTGTGTAAAAAAAAAAAAAATGTATTTAAATGCCACATTTTTGATGCAAATTAGTAAGGTATATTTGCAAGCACTGCAACACTATTGAACACTTTATAGCATACAGTATGACATAGTTATTGTATGTAAATTAAATAGTAAAAATACTTGTGATAATTTGCAAAT
Organism: Taenioides sp. WSHXM2023; assembly: GCA_029959045.1. Lineage (NCBI taxonomy): Eukaryota > Metazoa > Chordata > Actinopteri > Gobiiformes > Gobiidae > Taenioides > Taenioides sp. WSHXM2023. The sequence continues at coordinate 14,374,506 of CM057089.1, forward strand.
AACATGTAATTTATTATGAATAGTTATTCTAAACTGTACCCAAAATTAAAATAGCACAAAAAATGCAAAATACAATATAGACTTTTTTTTTTTTTTTTCAAATTATTATAATATAATAAATAAAAGATTAATTATAAAATCATACTGAATTTCTTTGGCATATTAGAGATCAAAATAATTGTTCATCTTGATGCCGTGATTTGTGAGTGACTTGTGATCTGTATCTGTTCTGACGGGACATGCTTGAGCAGACAGACTGTACATGAAGAGTGGAATTACGCAGCACCTCCACAGTGTGTCCTGCCCTGGTGTTTGGGGTCAATTATAGCTCATTAGAAACAGGGCGATCCTTTCCCCCAGAGGGAGTCTTTCACTGACCCTGCAGATGCCTTGAAAGGAGCCATATAATTGGGCTATCACTTGACCAAAGTGTTGGACGACGCCCCTGTAATCAACAGCCTTGTTAGAAACTGTCATATAGGCCCCATATAGTACAGTAACAACATTACTCAGTATATTTTGGGTTCTCTGTGTGTGTGTTTTTCTTCATCTATAAAGTTTTATGAATGCCCTTTTAGACTATAGAGTTACACTGCTCTCCCAGCTTATGCTAGTTTACTCTTTGTTCCACTCCCAAGCCTGGTAAAATTGAAACAATGGGGTTAAGAATTCAACATGAATTTTTTCCTAAAAGTTGTAATTAAAATGTGTTTGACCAAATTATGCCACAAGTCCACTCACTGTGCAAATATTTAAAATCTGTATCAAGTGTATTCGTAGGAGACAGTTTACTGTGGACAAGCAAAAGGCATTGTAAGATACCCATCATTCATAATGTTGTCCACTTTGTAGTGGTGTAAGCAAGTTTCTATTGAGGTCACAGTAGTATGAGTAGTAGAAAAACAACAAAGCAACCAGAAAAATACAACCCCCAGAATGCCTTAAACTTCTTGTGCACAGTGGACATCCCCCCTGTGTGCTGAGTGCTGCTTTTTAGAACAGTGTGCAGTGCCCTCCTGTGAAATTGTTGTTTTTTAATTACCTGTGTTTGGGACGCCCTGTGCAAGATCCTAGATGCTGACGGCTAGTTTTCTGTGTAGGCTAACCCATGCACGTGTTTTGCTCACTATAGTAGGGCACTCCCCAGCGGCCTATAGTGCTTTGTGAATGCAATCACAAATCAAAACAGGAAAAAACTACAGCTTTACACTGGCAGTGCTTAAGCGTACATTTGGCTAATTAAAGTCTTCATGAAAACATCCCATTGTATGAACTTAATGTATCTATAAGTTTGCTGTTTTTTCTTCCTAAAAGGGTAAAAATATGTATTTTTACCACTTCACTTGCATAAATAAAAGAGAATCTCAATGGTGAAACAAATCTAATGTTAGAAAGCCTAAGCTGGATAATATTGCTTCAGCTTGCTGGGATTTGGAGTGCTTGGCGAGGAGCGAGCTGAAGCTGGCCCGCTCCTCTGTAAGGAAGTATTGGGTTCTATGTCAACATGGCCCGGCCTGTCCCAAAAGAACACGGCGATGCATCATCTGTCATCTCCAGCACTGCTAACTCTTACCAATGTGTTTAGCACCACTGGGAGAGAGCTATTAGCATGTTTATAGCTGTACTGCATTATCATAACATTTTCTCTTTGTTAAATAAATATTTTCTTTATCTATAGTTTTAAAAATCATCTAATGTGTATGATACCAAACTAGCTCTGATACTGTTCATGCTGCCAGGTGGCTTTCACAGATTATTTTTTATAGAGGTAGAAATATTAAATCAGGTGATCTGGCACAAGTTGACTTTTGTGAAGGTATTTCCGCTGTGTGTTTGAATAGGAGTGCGTGGGCGTAGAGGCGATGGGTGGGCCTAATCACACACTCATGAGGATGTGTACAGCAGCACTTGGACGACAAAGCAGTTCGCTGGGCGCTCTGGGGAGTCAAAGAGGCGCAGGCGCGTTAATGCCCCTCACCACTTTAGGAGCAGAATGGTGGAGTGGAGGCTTGTGTTGGGAGGGGCAGTAGAGCGGGGAAGGGGACGCGGATCTGCCTGGTGTGCTCACATTACATTGGATGATAACAGAGGGGTGCACAGCAACTCAAGCATGCAATTTGTCGGTAGCCACAATTTAACCTCATCTCCTAAAGCCGGCTGTTAGGCAGCCAGTGGGACATGTCAGTCAGTGGAGGAGGCTAATCAGAGAGAAAGCCCTTAGCTCGCTAATGCTAACACACCAGCTCCAAGTCTGCGGGCATTCAGGTTTATTTTCACAGCATGACAAAAGGAGAAGTAACCACAAACCATTAAATGTAATTTACAAATTAGATTTAGGCTTAATTGAAACATTATGGCATTGTGCACTTTTAACAGTCATATAAGTGTAGATACATACACAGCAAATGTTTTCATTTTTTGTGATTGTAGATTTGACTCTAAACTTTCTGGCTTTGTTGTGACGGTAACATTAACCACATAGTTTATTGCTTCATTGTAACCTCGGCATCCTTCCCTTTGTTGAATCTATAGACCTGTTCTAAAGGCAGCCCTGTGGAACCTGCATGAGAAATGGAGACTTACTGCTGACTTGCTGTATGCTGCTGGCCTCCACTGTGTATATGTGATCCCACTCAGGAATGTTTTTCCAACACGTAGCCTTTCGCAGATACACTAGAGAGGACTGGCATCATGGTGGCAAGTGCTACATTCAGACTGTTGTGTGCCCAGGGCTCCCTCTCACAGCCACTGCACACATTCTGCCTCTTTATGGGAATGTGCTGTTTGTCCACACATGCACCAGGTCAGACCTAAGTGTGAGTGCATGTGTAGGTGGACACTGGAGTCATCTACTGCATATACTCCTACTTATACAACCTTCCATACCACTTTGTTTTATAACTGATAATAGATTTAATAGATTTAGTCATTACATTTGATGCATATTAGTGTGACCACATATTTCATGGTGTTTGTTGTATATAAAATTCCAAAATGTATGTACATGGTAAGCATTTATTGTTGTGCTTTGAGAATCAAACTACAGGAGAAGCAAGGGAGTGGTTTGTTTCAAACACAGGCTACATCAACATGCAAGTAAGTGTATGCTAGGTGTCAAATAATTTGCCATGGTGATCCTAGAAATAGAGGCAGATTTTGCACATTGATATAGTGATGATACTTTTCCAATATACTGTGCAGTCCTATGGGAGATTAGCAGCCCAAACACTGGTGTCCGTGCCCAGAGAGTGACAGAGATCTGCGCTTTTATCATTAAGTGTGACACTAAGCCGGTGCAAGCTTTGTCTTTGAATGGAGGAGCTGACGGAAACAGGGGCTCCTAATCCTTTTATTTGTGTCAGTCCCAGAAAGAGGGGAAGAATAGGTCCAGACTCTAGGCCTCCACAGCCAAGTGAGCATGATCCCTTCTTATGTGGTCTCTGCACTCGAGCGGACGTGAACACCATTCCATACACACAAGTAGAGCATCTACAGTACAGTATGGATAAATATTTGATCAAGCATATGCATATAAACTGCCATTGTTAGAGCCGCAATGAAAGCAACATATTAACAGTTTGAGTGAGGAGTTTAGGATGAGTTTTTTATTTAGTTTTATTATTTTGCTATTATCTTTTATTTTTTCATATTTATTACTAACTATAACATACATTGATAGTTATTTTGCATTTTGTTCATTATAAACCACATTATCATTAAAAAACGGCTTAATAATAGAAACAGGTCCACTGACTGATAGTTCTGTCTCATCATATTGGCTGTGTTTTTATTGTTGAAAAATGTCTATGTGACATTTTTGAACCTCAACAAGTATGACCTGGCTTCATTTTTTTTGGGGGGGGTGATCGCAACAAAGTACATGGCAGTGGGTGGAGATAGGGGGTAGGTAAAAATGTAACATTTTCTGACTACTTATTCCACAAAGATAGGACAATACAGGATTACTCAAAAATACATGAATTAATCGAAATAGGACTTTGATTAAGCAATGACGATGGCTAACATAAAAACATAATAGTTTATTTTAAATATGTCCCCTTTAAAAAAATTTCTCCTGTTGAGGTCCATTGCTGGCTTTTGTCCCTATGTATCTAGGACTTGAGCTCCTTTTGTGCGCACTCTTGTGGTATAATCCATCTCCAAGCAGGAGTCCCCTGGGGCACTTTATTTACTCATTCAACTATTTGGAAGTCTGTTAGCCTGCAGATCAGATGCAGTGAGACCAATGTGATTACTTTAACCACCACTGCAGATTCCTCCCTATAGCAGCTTCTCCTCTTAGCCTAGGCTATAGTGGGCTCTTCAGGTGGGAGGGTAGGTCTGCTGGCTCATCCCACTATACACTGGACAATATTTTATTTAAGGCCCGTGGACAGTACGGAACATCCCATGCCCACTTGTACATTTTATGATATTTATCTTAAGCCTTACCAGACTGACTGTGAGAATACTATTAAGATTCTATAAGCATTACTCCACATGTTATCCAACAATAAGAAAATATTTTATTGCAAACAATGATATGAACTTGGTTATCTGTCAGCACAAATCTGAGGCCATTTACTTGGGCTCAAGCTCTTTCAGTGTCAGGCCTCCTCTCCCTCAGCATGGCAGGGGAACATGCTAAAAGTCACTTGTCAGGAGAGCTTCTCAAACGATCCCTTAAACTTACTGTTTAGAAGCCACAGCCGATTGGTGATGGCTGTCTGGGCAAAGAAAAATAAGCCTGTATGAAAACAGTGCATATTGGGTTACTATGCGGTTGCCTCACTCCCGTCTTCTCTGACCAGCCCCCCCACAGCTAGCCAGCATGATTTGTGCATGAGGTCCCGTGACCCATGGAAGCTTCAAAAAGCAGCAAGGGGAAATATTTGGATGATCCTGATGGGGAGTGGAGACGTAGGAGGGGTGGGGGTGGTGGGGCCTGGTGAGAGCACAGCTAACTGGTGTAAGCCGAGGCAGATGTGAGGATCTGCAGTGCAGTGTTGGTGATGACAGGGGAGTGTGTAGACACTGGACCAGAACTAGCTTCAACCAGCACCCAAGTGCTCCCCAGGTACCACACTCCACCTTCCCTCTGCTCTAGACGCCATAAAGAGACTGCACACAGGGCAGAGGAGTGACCAGCAGCCATGTTATTTTCAGGTACATGCCATGAAACACGTCGTACCCCACCCCCCTGCTGCTTCCCCTGGCTCATCTCTCTGCGCCCTATACCTATGCCTCTAAAGCTGCATATTAATATTTCCCAGAAAGCTGCACCAATATATCTTCTTGGAAAATTCCACGACGCTTGAATGCTGCAAAATGATCTGGTGTTCATGAAAAGGATGGATAAGGGGATAAAGCACAAACATTTTTCAAAGCTTTTTTGGTGCTGGTGTGATTTCATAGTGCTCTCTGGGTAGACATATCTATTCGCTTGGCTTTATAAGAAAAATGTTTTGCTGCCGGTTAGGCCTGAGTTGTTTGCACAATTCATCTAAATTTTCTTCTCAGACCCATTATATAGTTTGATGCAGCATCATAGTCTCATAGAACATTACTTATGCACAGAACATGCCTCCAGGGCCAGTTCAATTGAACAGAAATAGAGAGTAGACTAGGGCTGGGTGCAAAGCGAAACTCAGCAGTTCAAATATAAAGCTCTGGTTGATGCTGCTCCATCAGTCTTTTTTCTTCAATGCCTGTAGCAGCCTCCCCCGGAGTCCAGCCCGGTGAGTGAGGGTCTGCTGGCTGAGCAGGCACCCCCCAGGGGGCACTGTCACAGCCCCAGGCCTCAGCCTCTGAGCTCCAAACCTGAGCTCTAAGCGGCAGCTCTGCTCTGAAACCCAAACCCCACAGTGTATGCTGATCCCAGCTGGAGAGACTGCAGTGCACCTCCTCACAGTGGGCCGCCTGGGTCATCAGTGACCTCTGAACCTGTTTCTCTCAACTCCATTCTACATACTCCTAAATTATGTTAGTTATTGACCCACTGGTCAAAAAGTCTTCTGAAGCTTTGTAGAAGAAACAGATTTTAGGAAGTAGTCTTGAGAGGCTTGCCGTCAACGGGTCTAGACTATGTAAATGAATGATCCACATGGTTTGTAATAACAACAATCACTGACAATTTGTTATGTCTGAGTGCAGAGGTTTCATTTTTAATGTTGGCCTGCAAAGTAACTGAAGCAAACATGATTTTGGAAAATGTCCTTTACATTTTTGTATGTGGCTTTCTGTCTTTGGTTAAGTGTACATTGTAGCATCCCATTCAGTAGAGGCTAACTATGATTTGACTGTAATAACCTATTTAATTTTTAGTTTTGAATAAGTTGCTTTGTTTACACTACTTTGATGCCCCCTTTCATCCCCATGTGGAGTGTGTGCCCCTATCAGACCATGCTGTTGGCCGACAACACACTTGTGGATTCTCCTCTCAGTCACACTGCTTCAGAGGCAGAACATGGTGCGTGCCACTCAAACCACCAGCCGAACCCCCTTCTATCATCAGCGCACTCCCCCAGTTCCCAGCTCCGTCTCTGTGGCTCTGGGCCGGGGCTGTGGCCTGTGGATGAGTGCTACATCCTGGCTGTCAGCACAGGGGTTAGCTGGGGATTGGCCTATGGTGGAAGCACTGTATCGCGGCCCTGTCTGTCAGCTCCTGGTTGCACTTCCTCCAGAGCCGGGCAGCAGTCAGAGGCACAGGCACACTCAGATATGTGCTTTGGAAATGAAAGGATTAACCTCAGAATAGGCATATTCATATCCACGCCAATGAAAAGGGCTCTTGAAAACCCTTAAGTGCTTGACTGTTGTGTTTTTAAACAGACCGCGAAAGCTTTGACAGATGGATTCACGTTTCAGCCACGATTCCATTTCAGCTGCTTTTAACTGTCATTCTCTCACTTCCGAAGTATGGTCGCTCACCCGCAGCATATTTGCATACAGTTACATGGTCGTTGTGTAAGTCACACTTATATTTCCATCAGTTGCACTGAATGCTTGCTAAACACCACTAAATGTTGATACCAGTACTTCTTCTATTTACTTAAGCACATGAAATGTTACATTCTGGGCGTTTTTAAATCATGATTTAGTAAACTTTGTAAGGGGGTAATATTGCATTTACAGATATCCATAGTGTAGTTATATATCCTAAAATTCTCACTTTTTGGACAATAGGGTTAATGCAAATGTATAAATGTCTCATAATAGTAGCAATAGTAGAAATGCAGTAGGAGCAACACTGTTAAAACACTGTATAAAAGTAGTAGTAGTAATGATGATGGTGAATATGGTAAATACTTTCTACCTTTCATTGTATATTACTACAGCTTTTCTCACCCATGATTTAGTATTACAGTGTTACGGTCAGTTAAGCTTTTGCCCAACACAAAACAAAGTGCACTTCCTCTTTGCTCTTGATGGTTATGTGCCAAAGACACAGGTAAACACATGCTGAACCACATCTGCAGTGCACATGGCCACAGATAGGCCTACATATGTTGGGGGATCTGCCACGATAATCACATTAATTGCTGCATCTCTGCTTGAAAACATCACACACTCACATGAGGAGCCGTATGCCGCGACATTCAGCAGGAGCCAGAGAACAGGCGCGGGGTCGGCAGGGTCACAGCAGGCTCTGGCATCAGCATCTCTTTATGGCTTACATGAACTGAAAATTATAGCAGTACTTCCAGCCTTCTTCAGACTGTCAAGAAGGTATTTAACATGAAAAAGTTGTATTTGACACCGCAACCTTTTTCACAACATAAACACCAAGCACAGTGTTGCTTGGCTGAATGCTCGTCCTTCTCCAAGTCAGCAAAACATGCATAGCCTTTTGTTAAATATGATTAACCATAATCTTCAGAGGCATTTGCCAAGCTGGGCAAAGGCCTCGCGCCTGGGTGCCCGCTGTATGTTTTTCTAATTGCCCACAAATATGTCCATGCAAGGGGCTGTCTACACACAAGCTACCATTCAGCATTATATTATAGGTTTTAGCATCACCGCATAGTAGGCAGGCGCTGTGCTTGTCCATGAAATAAAATATATAGTCTAAAAGTGCTTTGTGGATAAATAAGAAGAGAAGCAAATACATAAAATTTATACTCTTGTTTAAGCAAGCAATAAGTGTTTTTCTCTAAAAGAAAATGTACCCATGGGTGTCAGCGTGATAAAAAAAATGACCACTGCCAGAGCGATAAAAACTTTAAAACTAAATTTTATATCTTTGAATGAGAAAATGTCCTCAAAATTGTGCATATAAAAGGAAGCTGAAACCCAGGAATGCAAAACAGGTAACAGTGCAGGTAACACACAAAATAAAAAGTATTACCCAGTTACCGTTTATCACAAGCTAAAATATTCTTTGCAGCAATCCCAACCCCATACGCATCATATTAGTCCTCCTCAGTAACTCCTCAACCTTAAGTATAACATTGATAATCTATATTAATTTATTGATTTACTCTGTTTTCATTGTTATGTTTTTTACGTGTAATCCTCACTTTGTAGACAATTAGAAAACCATGATTTAACCCCGAACATGTCATCTGAACCTGTGCTGTGCCGCTGACACATTCTGGTGTTACTAAGCTTTGACACACCTAAACAGCCCACCCCTCTTTAAGCTCATGTAGAGTGGAGCGCTGGTTCGGAGTCCTGAGGCAGCCTGTGGTTCTGGAGCCAGAGCCAGAGTCATGCCCTGCCGTCCTGCTGAGATGACAGGAAGATAAGAAAGAGCAGTGGCCTCTCCGCACAAAAACATCCCACTAGGAGCTCACCTAACCTGGGGCAGCAAAAGAAACTTTGGGCTCACGTCAGGATCTATCTTTAGGGAAAGGAATACAATGGAAACGGCATATGGCTACATCAAAATAAGCATTCCTTTAAAGTCACGACCAAAAAGACTGTAGTGTCCAAAAGAAGGAGGTCTAGGGAATATTAAATCACTCAAGTACAAAGTAATCCATAAAAGTAGACATAAAAAGAAATCACAAGCAATTTGAAAATGTTTCATGTTAAAATAATTAAACAGACAAAAAAAGAAAAAAAAAAAACAAGGTGCCAATAGTATTTCCAAGGAATAATATCTCATAGCAAAGTAAAAAACTAGCAATTCTCATATGCTACCTATTTTAACACTACTTCTGTAATCAGTACAATCACACACACTTTAGCCACAATTGTAGTGAATAAAATGTTATGTTTATTATGCAAAAAGTATTACTTCAGTATTCATAGTTTTAAAAGTACAGTGCATTTGCAAAAAATTCTAACTTATGGTACTTACCTCTACACTTGCAGTCTGGATATTCTTAGCACACACATCAAATAAGTCAAAATGCAACATCACAAACCCCTATCATATTCTTGTATCAACAACATGCATCTCTATGTCACAACTTTGGCTTATAGTGACATAACTTTTCCAAACCCAGAGCCGCAGAAATATAAGTGCGGACGGGGGGCTGAGCAGACTTGGCAGACGCCCCACAGTTATGACTAAAAGAAAACCGCTTATAGCTTGCAATATTTGAGAAGTGAAAAGGTAGCCATTTCTTCTAGACGATGCGTAATGAGGAGACTGTAGGGAAGAAGAAAGTTTTTTTTTCTTTCTCTCTATGTGCCGCTAACTGAGGGATCAGGAGCATAAAAAGAGATTTACACCCCAGGCTCTTAAACAGTTTTCTTTTGCTCAACGGTTCGTCTTTTTACAGATATTTCAAGGAAGCAATAAAGCGTGCTGACAAGCGTTCCAGTGGCTTTGAGACATCCCTCATGGGCCACAGCACTGCTCCATCACTTCTATGGTACATCGGCTCACCAACATTATTTCTACTCCAGTCATTCTGCCTCTCCTTGTAGCCTTATGTGGATATGGTGAAAATATGAGGTTCTCAAATTGTAGTACATGTAGCGCTTTAAAAATACTGTTTTGATTTTGTTTATAGACTTCCTGCTTTGGTATTTGTGGTTACTTGGTGGTAGAAATAGAATGTAGCTTAAAGGTTGGTGTGCTCTTAGGCAAGACACTTCATCTTTCCTTTATCAGTGTTCTCTTAAATCATTGATGTTTCTCAGTCATTCACGTGGGATTTTTACTACTACGTAAGTTCTTGATATGGAAATGCAGGCTATGTCCTGTCTATGCCATGGTTTGGTTCAACTTAATTCTTAATTATAATATTATCATTACAGTAAAAATAGATTTTTTTGAAGCAATTCTCATTTTTAAGGTGCAATTCACTGTGATTTTTGAAAGACTGACTAGTCCAAATAGAATGCGTCTTGTAGCAGACTTTCTTTTCAGTTATGAGTGGTGCCGTGAGGTTCGAGTACCCAATTGATTTTCTCTCAGGTTCTTTTGAAGCTGTCTGCCTGGTTCAGAAGGAGGCCCTGCACAGTGTAAGATGTCATACTCCCACTGTGCTGACCAACATGCACTCAGGGCCTTCATGTGCCCATAACATTTAATGGCACTTTGGCAAACTCCAATGGAAACTCTTACTTTACCTTCACAATCTCATTTCACTACCTTATGTTTATTTTTATTTACCATTGTGCATTCTCTCTTATGTAAAGGTGTAATCCAAGATTCAATTCTGGTTTATTTTAGACCTAGTGTAAGTAGGCTTGAATTTGGCCCTAATTCATAATAAAAAGCAATTGGAGGTCACTATATAAGCACGATTTATTTAACACAGTGGTTTTCACTCTGTGTGGTAAAACACATTACTCAGCAATTCAAATATTTGAATTGAAAATGAATTTAGGGTAAATCTATACTTGTCTTTGGGATAATCCTTGTTCAGAACTACTTTTTAATTCTGTAGTTATATTATCTATGGCCTGTAGAAAGTTTCAGAGAATAATACACATTTTGGTTTTGCATTTTGTTGAATCAAAGCTTTAAGAAACAGAGGTTATTAAGGGCACTGCAGTCTGATCGAAAACAGTGGAAAGAATAAGCTTTAATCTACTAATTATTCCGATTATGAGCAGGATAAATAAACCAGAGCGAAAGGGAACATTTGTGTTGAGTTGCTTGGCGCCCTGCAGCAGTGATAGTTTGGGAACATCACAGACGTCTCTGGCAAGGCAGAGGGAGGAGGGGGTGGTTAGATCATGCCGCGACACATTGCTGTCGGTATGGGAGTAGAAGAAGAAGAGGAACCATCTCGACCTGCTGCAGGTTGAACCAGCGCAGCTCTGCTTTGAATTAGTCACTCTGATCTCCAGTGATAAACAATTCCTGTGGTCGGCTGTGAAACAGCACTGGCAACAGTCGGAGAGCGCGGGTGGCTTTGTCTGTATGCATATGTTGAGACTCGTACACTGCTTTGGTGTGGACTGATGATGTTCTTTTTTATTTTTATTTATGCATAACAGATTTGATAAGATTATGATTTGTGGCTAAAGACATCATTTGGTATCTATTTACTGCTGTCAATACCAATAGAAATAAATACACACCATTTTTTCTTGGTGGTGACATTTCAACAGTCTCCTAGTGTGCAGCAGTTGATTTTGATTTCATGCCAGATGCCCTACCTGCCTCTACAGTTTCCGTCACCCTTGAAACTGGCACAATCATCAATACATTAGTTTCATTTTTTTATTCATGCATTTTCTTGTTTTGTTATTAAAATAAAGTCAGTTCCCTACCTATTTGTGTATGGCTGGTAGAGCACAATACATGCCTATATTTGAAAGTCAAAAGTATACCTTGTAAATCTGTAGAGAATTATTATATGCATTTTACATTTTAAGTATTTTATGTTCTCTTTGCCCCCACTGGTAACTGGCAATTTATCTCTGCCTGCACTTCCTCCCAAAGTCCTGGCAGCAAGCCTGGGGGCGATAAAAATGTCCTCAGGAGGTAAGTGTTTATGGTGAGCATCCAGAAGGTTTGCCGGATCAAAGCGGTGCTGAAAGGACATTAGGCAAAAGTATAGCAATAATACAAATAAGACAACCAGCTCAACATGACTCCCATTTATGACATCTGCAGATCATAGTTTTTATAGCTGTGAATAACAGGGCAGATACAGTATGATCAACATTAGTAGTAAAGACTTTTTGAGTTTTAGCCTAGTAAACAAAACAAAAAAAATCATTCATCAAAATTAGTATGGACTTTCAGGACTTTCATTTAATTGTGTGAAAATAAATGCATAGAACTATAAGTACCACCCAAGCCTGAATCTTGTACAGTTATGAGGGCTGCAGCTTTAAGGAGGATTTATGTCTGCACTGAGGAAGGTGAGATAAGATGGTCTTTTCCTTCAAACTCAATGAGGTGTATGGACATTGCCAAATGTGCACCTGACATGTAAACCTGCTTCCAAATGTTATGAGAGTCTTCTGCATACCAGCTTACATGCACAGAGATGTTATTTTCTTATTCCATATATTTACCCTGTGTTTTATTGCTAGGTTTCAGATAACTCCTATCCCAATATTAAGGAATTTTTACAAACATATCCTATAATGTGACTTGTTGTTTAGTAGCTGTAATTCCAACTGAACAAATATTATCCACAACAGATGAAGAAATTAGAGCAGCGAAAAGGAAAGTGATTAGGCGTCTGCTGGAGAAGGCGTGTGGGAGAAACATTCCTGCTGTTCGGTATGTTAATTCACCGCTTCAGGGCCTAGGCCAGCCGGGTGCTTTCTTCACATTTCTCTGTGCGTCTCCCATCAGGTGAACTTATGGCCTTTCAGCCCTTTTATTTATTAGACAATCCCTCACTTGTAAAGGATGATAAAGTTGACATGTAACAGGCAGTTGCAGCTTTGGTGCTTAAAGAACAGCACTTTGTTGAACGCTCCAACAAATTTGAGCTTTAAATTTGATGACACTGACATGCCAAAGGAGGACTCTGGACGAGTGCCAGGAGGAAAAAGAGAGCAAACCAGAATGTTATGGCTGCAGGAACATATTGATCTTCCATACATTTCACCTATTTCTTTGGAAGGAAAATGTTCAGTTTTTGTTCTTTGGGAGAAACAGCAGCTTACATCCACAAAGGTCAGCTGCTGTTATGACAGAAGTGAGAGGGTGCTTTGACCCTGTGCACACACAGAGCGGCTGGTCAGCTTGTCAGTCAGGTTGGGTGGTTTTTTAATCATTTCATCTTTGCTGTGGGGCTCTCCTGAGACCCCTGCAACGTTTAGCAGTCTGCAATGTGGACCCCGGGGCTGGTCTAAGCCCGGCCTGGATGTGAGCTGCCATTATTAGCTCTGCTCTCCAGAGCTGGGCTCATCTCCCCCCCGAGAGGAGCAGAGAAATGAAGCACTGGCTGGGCGCGGCAGCAGCGGACCAATAGGCCGACATGGAACAGTAATTACTCCATTGATATTCCACACACAATAACACTGTCATCTCTCATTTGCATAACCCCGCTCGCCTCAGCACAACAGATGAAGCCTGGGATCCTGTCAAAGGCTGCAGGAGTACACAGCTCCACCTGCCTGTAGGTGACACCATTCTTCTAGACAGATGTGATAAACACTATAATGATGATGAAGTTTCCCCTCAGATGTCCTGCGAATATAGAGAGCTACACCTAGAAATGTGCTCACATTTGAGTGTTGTATGATTGTACCAGCAGGCGTGAGGGTGGTGCCCTGTCCCAGTCCTTGGTTAATGGCCATTGGTCATAGGCTGTCTCGCCTTTATTTCTTTTGCTCTGCTGCTGTGTCCTCCCAGGTCTCCCACTGGAGCAGCACCCTCAGGCAGCACATCATTTATTGCTGTCAGGACTCGCAGGGAGAGGGGGGGGTACAGGAGGATGTGCTGCAGAGAAGCCAGTGCTGCCGATGGGGAGAGAGAGGCATGCTCCACTGTCAAATCTCAGCCCTTGAATATTTAATGGAGCCTGGAGTGTTTATTTAGTTAGCCTGTCGATTTTTACCGCTCTGTCAATAGCGACTCCTGTGTAGCCTGCTGATGATCTTTAGTGTCTCTTCCCCCAGGAGAGGCCAGCCACTAAATGCAATTATGGATTTTCCTGCACCGCAATGTGTTTGATATTTTTACTGATCTAATTTGCAATCTGGTAGTTTATTGTTTGGCATTTTAGTGGCGCTCAAGTGGCGAGGCAAATTTGATTTCCCCTCATAATTCTTTATAACTTCATTAATGCTGTTAGCACATTGGCACAGATCTTAAATAAAGCTTGAGAATCATCCCATGGATGAATGCATTCCTCATTTTATTGTCTCCATGCCCCATTCTTTTTACTGATTCTGGTTCTAATTAAAAATCATCCGTGTGGTGTACTGTCTTAGTGAAATATGAAATCATAATCAGATTTGAATGGCTCCTTTCTCAGAGCCATGCAGATGTAACCACAGTCCCAGACCCATGTCTTTTGTGGGCAGAGAGAGACAAAAACAACTTTCTCCAGTGGCACTGGGTCTCCTCAGACAGATGAAGCCGACAACAGTAACGCGTGATTGGCTTAGAGAGGCACCTCTCTCACATGTTTGTGTGAAGCCCTAGCATTTCAGCATGATGACGAATGTGTTGGTTAGAGGGGCAGCATTAGCCGTAATGCTGTTAGCATGTAGCACTGTGAGTGATGTGCTAGTTAGATGCCCAGCAGTAGAGCTAATGGTGTTAGTGTGTTGAGCCTTCAGAGGGATGCAATCGGTTAGGCTGTGATGGATGAGAGAGGATGTGCGGAGGCCTGCAGCCTCCTCATTCACCAGGCTGTCAGCTCCTTAAGTGGACTGTACAATTAGTGCTGAAATCAGAGATGGCTTCATCTGAGCACAGCAGAGCATTCACATAAAAAACATGTCTGGTCCACACAGCAGTGAGTGAAGAGTGGCTCCTGGAAATGTTACAGCTGTGACAATATTTCAGTACATCCTGAGACTTTATAGGTGATATTAATATCACAAACAAGTATGCTTGTCTAAATACTGTATTGTGTACTGTGTAGTGCTTATTTCACTAAACTAAATTCAGACAGTGCTATTATTTTGTGGCTTACTAATAAAAATGAAAGGATGTATTCAAGTTTTTTCATTGTCAAAAGATTACGTTTCATTCAAAAAGTATGTTGTTTTACAAAGCAAGCCTTTCTGTACCATGTTTGGATACATCTTGCTCTTCTAGTTCAAATATTTGTTTAGTTGTCATTATTTTGTTTTATTGGAGCCTAATAACCAAGTATATAAACAGTAAAATGTTGAGTACAGTTTTGAAAGTCTTGTAACTTTTACTTTGTCCCTGACACCACAGCCTCCATCTCAAATCGAGGTCTGATGTAACACCACCTTTAGCTCTCTTTCTCTCTCTCCCTCCCTCTCTATCTCTCTCTTTCCTCCCCCCATTCTCTCCCTCTTTCCTCTCCTCTCTCTCTTGGTTCAGGCCCCTCAGCCCTGCCCTCACGATCCCTGCATGGCTCAGATATGTGCACTGTGCAGCTGGGGTCCTTCCCTCGGAGTGTGTTAGATTTATGACTCTTATCAGCTGAGATGAGAGAGGGGCGAGCACGGGGAGGATTTCTCTCCAAGTAGGAAGTGTCATTTCTGTGTAATAGTTTGTGATTCATCTGCACACCTTTGACTAAATAATGAGGGATGACAATTAGAACTATGGTCATGGGAGTATAGGAATCACAGGGCTAAGATTCCCCTTTGGCAGAGTCAGGCCTGTCTGCTCCCAGCAAACTGGATCCAGATGTGGAGGTTTGGGCTGCCATGTTGACTGCTGCCACTTCTGCCCACCAGTCAATCAGATGTTAGCCTGTATACCAGCTCTATGACAACAGCAAGTAGAGGGAGAAATTAAAGAACCATTAAAGAATCCCCGGCTTCAAAGTATAGTTCGAAGTCTTGCTGTGACATTTGAGGAAAATGTGGATTGATTGTTGATGTAAAGTAACAATGTATCTTTCAAAATTGTGGGTCAATAAAATTTGTCCAAGTCAAAATGTAAGATATCTGGTGCACCTTTTGCAGAGGGAACTTTCACTCAACATGGTAACTCTGGAAATGTTTTTACGTTTTGTTAAATTTACGCTATTACTTGAAAAGTAATAGAGTCTCATGATTTGAAATCTTTTTGGCCTTGTTTTTCTTGCAATACTGTATTTAATTTTATGCCTGACGCCCTTCCTAATACAACCTTTGACATTTTACCAGAATACTAATTTATGATTATGCAACTTTATTTTACACAAGAAAATAGTTGCCATAGAAAAAATACCACTTTTGATTTTGGCACTTTCACCAAACAAAAACACATCCCTTTTCCGCAGTATTGGAAAATGAAGGCTGCAGTCCTGTTGGGGGGCCATTGTCACTCAACACAGTGTCTGAATCAATGGCAGAAAAGGCCAGCAGCCTCGGTTCCACCAGCACATTATTGATATGTTTAACAAATTAGCCCTGATGACGGCAGGTGTGATTGTGCTCCAGCCCGGAGGTCAGCTCGTCATATGGCCCGCTAACAGACACGATATTGGCCCACTCCGTCCTGATCTCTCCATTCCCACACAATGGCATTAGGGGCACCCCAGGGAAATAAAGAGTCCCTCTCCCCTATTCCCAATGCTCTTCAAATTAACTCCCCAGAAGGTTAAGCTCTGTGATTCATAATTATTCAAGCCCTCCACCACTGCACCCGCACTACCCCACATCTCCTGTCTTCTCCCTGCCACTTCTCTTGAGTGGCACTTGGATTTTTTCCATTTCTGCGGGAAAAGCCCAAGAATTAGATTAGCTAAGGCTGACCTGTGCGCATGGAGCAGATGACGGGTGCAGGATTGGACTTGATCCCTGCCTGTCTAGCTGTCTTTCTATTGAATCTAGCTGTCTTCTTGTGCATTATTACTTGCCAGGCCTCCCTATGGATGAGACATTTTAGGCCTGTTCTGCAGTTGCATATATGGCTCTCGGAGGAGCGTCCAGTGTCAGGAGTATCTCACTTGCATGGACACGGTTTGAGTGATGCACGTGCCTATTGGCCTTCAGTTGTCCCTCTGTGGATGTGCAGGTCTCCGAGCTGGAATCAATTCAGTGTGCGCATTAAACAAGTGCCAGAGTGGTTAAAAATAAAGCAGCAGTATAAGCACAGATACAACAAAAGACCAGAGTGTCCACGTGGTAAATTCAGAGCTGTCTGAAGCCATGATATCTTTGGGAAGATCTAGCATGGAATGTTGGAAGAGAGAATTTTTTACCCTCTGTAGCAGCGATGGTGCTTACATGAGAAGGTGCATTCATTTTCTTTTGTTCGTGTTCGTTACAAGATAGTTGTTAGATGTAAGGCAGTTTTGTTGTCATCTATAGTCGTGTGTGCATACATTAAAAACTAACTGTTGGTGTGTAATGTGTTTTCAGTGCAGAAAATGTTTTTTTAATGCCCATTTAATTTTCTCATCTTAAATGTTGAATGTAGGCCTGTCACAATGATTACTATATCGACTTATTGTTCAATAAATGACAGATGGAACAATACTGTTTAGGGGTCAGTATTTATCATGGGTAGTTTTTCTTTGTTCTAGTGGGAAAATGTAGGTTATTTTTATGTTCTACGATGATTTGAGCAGTAGAGGGTTGAATTATGAGCTTCTATGACTCAGTATAGATGCAAACTAAGTACTTAAGTGTTGCATTCTGATATGTATTTACTGCAGTTCATATTTTTTTTTAACAATATTTTACATTTAGAATACATTTTGTGAACAATTCTGCTTTTTGGTTTGGTTTCAATATTATTGCCTATATTATATAACTTCAAAATTTGATATCATGTCAGGCCTATATGAATCAAGCTATTTAATATGTGCTGTTGGCAATTATGAAACAAAATTTATTTTAATTTAGTAATAAATGTTTTTGGTAATTGAATATCTAATTGGCATATAAATTAATACTTAAGTGCAACATGTGTTCAAACCTATACAGAAGGTATGTTCACCATCTTATTCCTGATTGATTATATACTGATATATCTCTTATTGTATGTCCAGTGCAATAGGCCCATATAGTCACAATACTAAATCAGCATAGTGTTTAAGGTAGCTATAGTTCACAGTGGAGTAAACTCGCCTCAGAAGTCAATTGGTCTTCTCCGGAGGCCGAGGTAATGTAATGAGGGACCAGTCGGACTGAAGGCGCAGGCCCCCTTCCCTACAATCACATAATTAATCTCCTGATTCTACCACTCACTGCGTCATGACAGATATGGTTGTACTGGCTGCATAATGGTGAGTTTCTGTGTACGCCTCTGATTTGGAAAATGGTTATAAAGCCCTTACTTTAGAGCCTACGGAGGGCTGCGTTCAAAACAACACTCCCTTTGGGCCCTATTAGAAGACGAAGAGAAACAGCAACCAAAGAAGGTAGCCTAATAATATGTCGGCAATTTAGATAATGACTGCGAGTGAGATAAACTGAAGTGAGTATTACAGGTAATTGGATCTGGGCTGTGTTGGCTACCTAAGCATCTACTCCTGTATTGTTTTGTATTGTAAGCGAGTTCTTGTACAAAAGCCCGATAAGATGCCAATGATAAGTATGAGCAACTATAGCCTAGCTGATTTAGGGTATTTTAGTGGACACAGCTGTACAGAGTCAGCAAATAAAAAAATGGCGGAGAAATATGAAACATGATCAATCTCAATTCAAAGAAAACTTGCAAAAATGCGTAGACATTTTTACTATGGGGCCCTAACATGTCTATTTAGTCTTAAGATGACAAACGTAACACCAGGGGCTGTCACAAGGATTTTTCCCCCGCTGAGGTGAAGCTTAGAAAAGTTGTATCTATAATAGGTATTGTCAAGTGTGGAAGATGGTGTAGCAGGTTTAGTGGAGAATCCCTGTGGTGCATTCAGGGACTGGTAGTCGTGGTAGTAGGTTATATCACACAGGCTTTTAAAGAAATTACCCGAGCAGTGTAAGGAGCAGCTCTGCACCCAAAGGCCCACCTGCCCATTACTAATCCTGCAGGGGGCGCTCTCAACATCCATTAATAATCTGATGATGAATCACTCCTTTAATTGGGCCGTTAAAGCCTAATCCCAAGCCCCATCTTCTCCAACTCTTCTCCTAATGGCTTTGCTAGTTTGTTCCATACAGTAATCATGTTTTTAATTGATTAAGTTTTTAGAGCCTTGTTTTATGAAAGGATAAAAATGAATCACGGATAATGGGATGTCTTCGTAATGAGGCGTTTCTTTATTTCCAATAGCGAATATGGAGTCTTTGTTTTGACATATGCTTTACAGAGTCTTTTAAGGCTACACTCTGGGTCAGATTTCTCGCACTTTTAATTAGATGACGGATGGCCTAATTAAATCAAATTCATTATCGTCAGCTCTAGAAATCAAAAAGCTCTATTGGAAATAAGGTTAGGCTCCTCCTCATCCATCATGCCCTAACTAACCAATTTACAGCCAGCCTTTTGCATGAGGCATTATTACCTTGTCATAAGCGGTTACCTTTAAAATCCCTGAATCAAGCCGCAATATGCTAAGCTTTTATCACATTAGCTGGTGCTACTGTGTCAGCCTCTTTCTGCCTAAGATAAAGTAGGCCCAGAATAATTCTATTAGCTGCATAGGGCCGAGACAGTGCAAACGACTGCTATTTAAAGCTGCTTGATAATTCGGTATAATTAAGACGTATTCTACAGCTTCTCACACAGAAGTGGAATCAAGGGCTTTTATTCTGGTAAAACAATGAAATAGAGAACCAACAGCCCATCGTGTATAAAAGTGTTTAAAGAGAATTGGAAGCTAAATGCAGATCAGTTATTATTAGCAGAGGATCTAACAGTATATGCTTCTGTGTTTTGTGCTGCATCTTCTGTTGCATTTAGTCACAATGTCTCATTCCTGCAGCTGTGAGTCACACTTTGCCTTTTGTGAAGCAAACAAAAAGCTGCCATTATTATTCAAACTCAACTGGTCCACCCCAACACATGACGCAATCATAATGGGAGCATCCGTCTCATCTCCAGTATTATTGATACTCGGAGTGATAACAAGTGTGCCTCTGTAATGAAGCTAAAGTGTTTCTGGGTATTTATTAATGGTTCATTAGAGTAGACCCGGGCAGTAAACAGCATGGAAATGCAAAATAGCAGTTGCACAAAATTTACAACAGTGAACCATAGGGCCACAAGCCCTTTCCATGCCCCTTGGTGCAGGAGCCATATTCTGCGACACATGAGGCCTGTCCCTGATCTGTGTTGGAAAGTGAATTAGGGAGCTCCGGTCTAAAGGCGTCATGGCAATGGGCTGAGAGCGGTGATTTGTTGGCAGTGTATATTACAGCCCACGGTCAGAGAGGGAGGGATAGGACAGGGGCCCTTATCAGTCAGTGTTTACTCACAGTAAATTGAGTTGAAATAATAGTCTTTCTCTGAGGCAGAACAATGAAGCAGGCTGCAGGCTGAAGCCCAGGCTGGAGCGGAGCTATAGTGCGACACTTCAAAATGAAAGGCTGTGCCTCGGGCCATGAGGAGGGGCACTGTGGGGGGGCTTTATTGGGACGGGTACACCGGTGGCAGAGCAGACACCCCTGTGACAGGTGCCTGGGCAGGACCAGGACAGGAGCAGTGATGAGGCCCCGGGCTCTGTCATTAGAGTGATGGGCAGAGGAAGAGGACTGGCCCGAGGACACAAACGACAGGTCCTGGTGGGACAAAGCGCACCAGCTCTCTCTCCCTTGGGTGTCAGCAGGGCTGGTGGGATGTGTCAGTCTGTTAGCCCCCTGCTCCTACACATAACCTGCAGCTATGCTAAAGCTGCAGGAGTCTAACCTGAGAGGGAGAGAGGGAGCAGAGCTGTAACACAAGCTCCGCCTCTGCCATTGTCTCAGTGTGTGTGCTTCAGCTGCACCTCGCCTCGACCGCTTCCCCTTCATTTATCATTGGGCTGCATAAAGTGCTGCCACAGCAGTATAGAAACAGCTGCTTTTGCAGACAGCCATAGAGAATGGGCGGCTCCTTACAACACAAAGACACTCGTGGCCCTAAAGAGAGTGTAAAATTGCTCAGTGAATGCAGGGCTTTTCTCCTCGCTGAGAGGGCTGATCGTGGGTGTCACTATGGCGGAGACATTGTCATCACATCTGAAGACAAATAAGGATCCATATCGGCTGCATCATGTGTACAATGAACAGAGGCACCGGTGCCTTTGTGCTGGTTCAGGCCTTAATCTGCATAACTACAGCTGCTGCAATCACACTCTCTTGAGAGTTGATATCAGGCTGCTTAAAGCAGCCTTATATGTATGAGTCACCACCTGTACCCAAAAGGCCCCATGTCTGCTTATTGAGCCTAAATAAACCTCACAGTTGCTCAGTTAGGGTCATAATGGTGCCACCAAAGGCCGGGTGACAGTGCAGAGGAGGAGGAACGCTGGGGGCTGTGTGCAGCGTCGGTTGGTGTGTGGAGAAACCAGACGTGCTGTGCCATGCTCTGCCATACAACCCCAGGGTTGCTCACGGGGAAAGCAGAATTTAGTCAAACCAGTTCTCTTCCAGCTGGAGACTTGAGCTTGTGCTGCACTCCGCCAGGCTCATGACACAGAGACACTCAGCCACTGTTTGTGTGGGAAAAAGAACAGAGGCGCTACAAGGGCATCAGACGACAGCCACTCTGCCAGACCTCCCCAGGCTAAAGGCATACTTGAGTACTTGAAGAACCAAATAGTTTCACAGTAACATTAGGAGCTCAGGATGAAGACAGAATTTCCCTTTCAAGATTGAGCACAAACAATGACACACACATGGCAGGTCACAGCAAGAAGCAGAAAGACAATTCATTTACTGTTCCTGATTGTTATCTGTCTGAATGCATAAACAAGATCAAATGTTACAATTTGTGATACAGATAACTTTGGTTGCTTAGTAAAATTTTCCAAACAAATGAAAATAAATTATTCAAATGAAACAACAATAAAAATATATAGTTCCTAATATACTCTGGGTAGAAATTTTGGAGAAAAATGCAAATCAAACACAAACAAATCTTGAGAAAGTATCCAGGAACAAGATTATATGGATAACCCAGTCTCAACAAAAATGTCAGAACCATATAAAGGTACAGTAAAGTCATGATATTTAAATAGTCATTCATTCTTTAGCAGTGATGATTTGTTTTTTATAGGTTTTAGATTGCAACTGATGGATAAATAACAATAATATTTTTTATATTTTTGTTTGTGTAATTCAAATTTATATAAGAACAAACTTTCATTGCCCAATTATCCCTCTCTAATATGCATTTATTGACAGATTTCATTTTGTGTTGGATTTCATATTTTTAGTAAACTGCACACGTATGTTACCTTCTGTCTAACTCAGTAAAATAAACTCATAAAAAGTATAAATATGTGCACAGATATAGTGACAGTGTCTCCTTGGCGCGTTGCTGGTACGTGCTGGTGGTCTCAGCAGTGCAGATCTGGGCTCTTTAGTGAAAGCAGCAGGTTCTTGGTTTGCTCTGTGGTGAGTGTGCGCCCCTCTGTCTGTCTGACACATTCCTGCGCTGCTCTGGCTCCTAACTACCAGCCCGTTGCCATTGGTTACAGCCATACATCCTACGCCAAGCCAGCCTTTCTCGCTCGCGGTAGACATATTTGTTTGGCTAGTGTATCCGCAACACAAAAAAATCACAGCTTTTTAGCATAACGCCTGCTAATCTTGGGATTTGGCTCTTTGAATCTGTTCTGTTGATGAGAAATTCAAATATATTGTCTGAATGCTAATCTCGATGTTAATCCCATGGCCTCTAGCTCTTAAAGCATCCTGTCTTTCAATAATAGTGTTTGTTTTTCATTGGCGTTCTCCTTTTTCATTTTGACTAGCGCCTCCCCCAGTTATCTTCTTAATCTCAAGTATTCCCAGTTGAATATTATAGCTGTGGACTCATCTTTTTGAGTGGATGACACTTTGAACGCATTGATGATTCAGATGGCCCTGGAGAAATGAATTATTATTATTATTGCTCAGTCTGATGAGGACTTTAATTCAGTCTTTGTGTGGAGGTTGCCCAGGGACCAATGCCTGATATTGATTCGGCTTAATTGGTTTAATCTGCCACAGTCCTTCAAATTAACGCCACACTTTATCTAAACTTGTGCCTGTTTTAACTTTTTTGGTGTGTAATTTTGTCCAGGTTTTTCATGCGAGTGCCACTTATTAGAATGCATATTTATTCTATTTCCAGCATCCCTCTCATTCCACTCCCTTCTTCAATTTCCTGAGTTTTAGTGTCTCGTGCTGCTCGGTGAGTCTTACAATATGCTTTAGACATTAGCAGATGAGTGGGTTGAAGATCATTTTTCTTTTCTTTAAATTGCCTTTTTGAAAATTATATGACAGTCAGAGAAAATAATGTGCAATTGAAGATGGATGGGTTCATTGATCAAGCATAAATTGAGAAAGTTGACAACAACATAACTCTAATTGCATTAAATATATTATAATTTTAAAAAATACTTTCCCTAATTTGATTCTGTTTTTTCCTTTGATTTTCTCATCGTCAGAGCAGTCATGTCTCAGTCACAACAGACAGACACAGGATCAGTGGGATCACACAAAGATGAATCCAGATCTCGTGAACACTGTCTAATTCCTGGTCACCTCACATTCTCTGGTCCAAACTCATTTTGAGCTTAGACTGAATCTTTGTTAAATAAACATGGCCCCTTCATCTGAGCAGCCTCTGTCACAGTGATCTGCAAATCATCTGTGCCTATTAAGACCAGAGCAAACACTTTACGAGAGACCAATGCACTAAAGACAGGAGGACTCGGAGAGGAGGGGAATTGTCTGCTTTATCCTTTTTTACAGATTAATTCAGAATCTGTGAGCCTGGGTAAACTCCTCAAGATGGCCGAGGTTTGGTGGAGGGTGGAAGGGTCAAGCTCGCCTGGCCCCTGCACAGAGCTGAGGAATTTTTCATTAGTGCACAGCTGGGTCACAAGTGGCTCCAAAGCCGTCTTAATATTGTGTAGGCCTCAGATTAGGGCCCAAAAGAAGGCTGCCATGCTCTGCTCCAGGCCCGCTCTTTGCATATTTGCAGACTTGTGCTTTTGAACACCTCATATTACTGTTTGTTTTATTTCTTACACCCAGAACCCTTGGGTCAATAGTAATTATAAAGCCCTCCAATCCAAATGTTGTCTTTTAACCATTTCACTACTGCATGTGTGAAAGAGGTCTATTTAGTTTCTCACATTAAAAAGTAACGTATACCTTTAAAATGTATCTGACGTAATAAAGAAAAGTAAGGACTGGGTTGATATTAATCTGGTTGTTAAACTATTTAAGTTATGGTTATGCTAAGAGAGTTTGTTTTTTTCATGCCTGTATGAAAAACTAACTCCGTGTTAAAAAAAAAAAAAAAAATAAGCCTTACAATAAATTATGAGAAGACCAAATGAACCTTAACTGGATTTATTTAAGTTGTATTTTGTCTTTTGAAGTCATACAAGCATCAGGGGGACATGACTCTCCTGGACACACATCCCTGTCATTAAAAATAAGTAGAAAAATAATTGTTGTAATTGTGTGGGCAGTTGTGTAACATGTGATAGCCATTAGACTTATTGTAGCCATCACTCTCCCACTCTTCGATGCCTGTGAAGCCGCTCATCGACCGGTGCTGCCCCCAACTCACATCAGCTCAGAGCGAGCAAACAGACACCAGTGGGGGAATATTTAAAACGTACTCATTATGAATGTGATATTTTTAGCAGGTGCTTTTGGCAACATTGGGTTCTGTGGTTACTCCTGTTTTAGCAACACCGTTTGTCACAACTAAATTAATAACAATTACATTGACATAAAACAGAGCAAAGCATTGTGTAGAATTGTTGCCTACTATATTACACAGCTTTATTGGGAAACAACAGGAAAAACATGATATTTCCAGCCTAAACCTTCTAAATGGACGTTGTTTGTTTGCAGTTCTCAAACTAGGCTTAAATGCAATGTTGCAGTCATCTTCCATAGGCAGCAGCAGCAGCAGCTGTCCAAACAGCATCCTGTGTGCCTGTCTGCTTACTCTTGTATTTGGATGTGTACTTAGCCTCCTCTGCACTGTCCTTTTTACCCCGGCAGCTTTGTTCTACCTTTGTGGTGCATCAGAAGGATTATGTCCACATAGGGAAGCATACACTTTTTCAAGTCACTCATTAACAGATACATTTAAAGGAAAACAATACAGCTCCAGGATGGATTACAATTCACATTTTTGTAATTGATGTTAACGAACCAATATATATTTTAATAATTGGGTAACATAGTCTTATCTATAATCACAAAAACACTGTACATCAAGTTTTGGGTGATTGTATATGTTACAGAAATGTTCACTATGAAACAAATCACTTTCAAACTAGTAAATACAACAGGGAGTAATGCACATTGTTGCTAGACATTTTTGATTCCTATTCTGGGCATGAATAAAGTATCTTCACCACTGTGATTTTCTTCTGAGTCTTGACCAAGGTCCTTGTTTCCATTTTTGTTTAGTATTTTGTACAGTAGACATGTCCATACTTTACATTCCTGCACACGTAGAACCCAAAGCCACCAACAATGGAAAAGTAGACACATTTATTTTGACCACAGTGGACATACAGGGCACACTCTGCTTTTGCCCATCAGAATTGTGTGTCCCCCATATGAAATGTAGGCCAGGTGCATGCATTTGTGCTTTGCCAAGTGCTTGTGTGTCCCTCGCGAGCCACTGTACAGCCGGCGTAGCATGGGCAGGAAGGAAAACCCTGTGGCCAGTGATGAAGAAGGCACCTTTGGGCCATTAGCAGTGTGCACATCTCCCGTTAATGTGTTTTACTTTTACCTGCTGGGAGTTTAATTAAAAAACAAAGAGCCTCAATTTAAAGGCCATTATTATGCTAATGCAGTAAGCGCGGCGTGGTGATTAAGCAGCTTTTAGGGCTGACTGGAGCTGGCCCTTGGGAGAGGAAGGATGGCACTTTTTATTTGGCTTCATTACTCTCCATGAATCTTTGCTCCGAAGAGAAACGCTGATACTATAAAACAAGGCCGGCCGCTGAGCACATTTATGCAGACAGGATTATTATCAGAGGTGGAGAGAACAGGGGAACCTAAGTAAAAGTACTATTACATGGATCTACTACTTAGTTGTAATAGTATTGAAAATCACTCAGGTATAATAAAAACTACGCATGTATTACAATTTGTGTTTAGTCAGTGATGAATGAAATACATTTCCAATTCTGGACCAAATGTTCCATTGTACTCTTACATAAATATTAGAGCTGTACAAACACAGAGCTGTTCGACCAAGTAGTTCAGGAAAAAAAAGAAAGGAATGCCTATTGGGAAACTTTTATATTCATTTTTTTTTTCTCACTGACCTAACTTCTTGTGCCTGGCAGAATGTACATGTGATGTGTACATACTATTTTTAGGCTGCCTGGTGTGGACAATATCAAGTTTTCGCTCCCTCCTAAGCAAATGCTGGCCAACATAACAAAGTAATTTTAATCATGTTCAGATAAAGTTAAAAAGGTGTACAGCGCAAAACATCTGGGCATCAAATGTATTTGGTCTTTGGTTAAAGCGCTTGATTCTGTTGTTAGGAGCTGATGAGGCGTGTCTGTTGAGAAGTGGCTGCTGGCAGACCACAGGCTCCTCTGCTCGAGTCAGACAGCTCTGTTTGTTGTATGTCCAGAAGAGTAACAGCACAAGATCCCACCTGAAATCACAGGCAGGAGGCAGGGGTAGCACCTTTTGGGGGGGATTACATTTGCATTTTAGTTGTGTGTATTTTAGTTACATTTTTGTGCAGTAATTTAATGTAATCTTCAAACAGTCCACCAGAATTGTATCCTAATATGTGCATTTATTTCACTGATAAATAATAAAGTATATAATCGTATTTACATGTTTTCAAGTCTTTTGGAAGTTGCACAATGCAGAAGGGGGAAAAAAACTTAAACTAGATTAAATTTTGCTGACAACTCTACAAGAAAAATAAAATAATTAATAAAGAAATAACTAAATAAATGTAATAGTTTATGTATAATTTATTTTTAAAAGTACCTTAGAATGATCTTTTGTCAATAACAATACAACCTGTAAACCACCATTAGTAATTTTCACATCAAACATTTAACAGCTTGGAATATTATGGAGACTTGATTCGTGCTCATGTTTTGACAAATTTTCTTGAAATGACATCACTTTTTACAAATGTGTAATCTCGCCTTAAGAATACCCACAAAGACACCAGCCTATCCGCCACTGCACTGCACAGAATAGCTGTGTGCAGAGCAGGAAGTATTAGCCCCAGCGGCCGGCTCGCTTGACCAGTCGCTCCTCAAGGCCTTTGTCCAGAAGAGGTCTGTGTGTGACCTCATGCCTCACCTCTGATGATTGGCACGATCACAGTTTTCTTGCCCAAACACCGGCCATCTTCAAAGTAATGGCTTACAGCTGCTGCCTGGATAATCCCTGTGTCTTAAAACAGATGCCCTGACATAATAGCCCTAACTATTCCAACGCTAAATTGTTATGCTGTTTCTTGCAGTGTGCAGCAGCAGCGGGGACTATAGGTGAGACAGTTGCAAATGTTTGTAAATGTAACCTGATTATCATCCTTCATAAGCATCTCCATTTTGGCCCCTCCCCTTTCTCTTTTTTTTTTATCCCAGCCCAGTCCTCCTGATGCTTATCACTGCGGCAGAAGCATTAGATGTAATGGCTGGTGCGGAGGAGTCATTGACAACATGTGGTGCGAACTTAAGATGCTGTCACACTTTAAGTTAGCACTAATCTGTTCAAAGGGAGCACGTATAGCTCTTAAAAGTGCATGGAAAAGGCAAATATGGGTGCCTAAGAGGCCAGGTTTCACTGTTGGGGTTTTCAGTGCAACACAAAATAACTTTGCTCTTTCTCACGGCCTCTGGTTGGTTAAACTCCCAAGTCTGATACAGATAGAACCATGTGAACTGGAAAAGATCAACCAATATTTTTAGCATTAGCTTTAGTATATTGCCTACAGAGTTAAATAAAAGACAACACAAACAAATACTTTGATACTGCCAATACATTGAAATATAGTCACCTTCCATGAACTGTACTCTCTGTGCCAGTTCTAAGCCAGCAAAAATGGAGAAGGATGCGTTGGGCAGGACATCTGACATAAAAGTCAAGTCAAGGCAAGTTTATTTGTATAACACAATTCGTACACAAAATCATTAGAATCTCCAGCATTAGGAGCCAATTTATATTACAGTATATGATGGTTAAATTAAAAACTGAAGTTACTGCACAGTATTGCCTTGTACAACCAAAACCTGTTGCTTTGTCATACATTTTGCGCATAGTAAAGACTGTTGTATCTAGTGACTGTGAGAATAAACATGGCTGGACACTGGCTGGACACTGGAGGATCTGCTGACGCAGACTCTCCCTTATGGTTTGTGTCCAGTTCTGGGAGGCCAGTGTAAATATTGACATTTCTGTAAGTTGGATGCAGTCATTGATCCGCACAGTAGGGTCCTTCCTAGCATCCGTGCACTCAGGTGTGGGAGGGCAGAGGGAGACTGAGAGTGCAGGGATGTGGCTATACGCTGGTGGTCCCTTCAATGTTGTGCTAGCTCTGTGACAGGGAGTCATGTTACCAAGGCACCCGCGAGTCTAAGCAAAATGGATTTTGGTGGGACTCGGAAAGGGTCAGTGGGATAAAGAAGGAGCAGGACATGGTTGATGATCACCATAACCATTTTAAAGTCCAGATAAATTCCCTGCAGGATTTTGTTGTATGTTGATTGACCCTTAAGGCACAACAATCTAACGTTACTGTCCCTCATGGTCGTCGAAACATTGACAGAACAGGTTCATGACATATTTGATATCATATAGAATAACATGAGCCTTTAAGATGGTGCTAGATTATTTTAAAACAATGCATTCCATTTTCCCTCTATACACTGGCCCAGTGGCCCGCTGCTCTGCTCCTCTGCTCCTCTAACCACTAATCAGGTAATGTCGAGAGGTTGAATGGCAAGCCTCCCTCCGGTTTGCCTCCACTGCTCACACAGCGGTGTTGTTTTAGAGGGCATTCTTTAGCAGCCGAACTTGGAAAGGTATTAAAGTGGGATTAGGCTCCTCCACAATCCACTGCTTGTGTCATTCAGGGAGTTTGTGTTCTCTGTCCCTGCTGCCGCCTCCCCGCTCCTCCCCTGTTTGATTGTGACTAGCCACAGGAGTGGGACCGGCCGAGCTCTTTCAAAGCACAGGGGTAGGGTTAAATCCCTAGTCCACTGCTCCCTGCTAATTCCCCTTGTTCCCTAGAGAAGGATTTACTTCTGCTGCCAGCTTCTCAAAGGCCCTCTCTGCCCATCCGAAAAGTCGCCGTTGCCTTCCTGTGGAGGTATGGTTGCCATAGAGGAGGCGTCATGCATGGCTATTCCATCTGAGCCCCGCTGAGAATGGAGACTGGAGACTGAAAACAGGCCGAAAGTCCGGATTAGGGTCCTGGACAAAAGCAGGACAGGAAGATTCCAGAAGAGACCAATAGGAATTACAGCAGCAAAAATAATGCAAAGTGACAGAGAGGGGAAATAGAAAAATAATGGCTTACAAGATTAGACTCAGTGAGAAGAAAGGAAAGAGGGGCTTGAATGAGAATGTTTTCATCTAGATGAGGAGGTTTTAGCGGGATGTTATAGGTGAATGCCCAGGCCATGGACGTATCAAAATCTAGTTAACAAGTCATTTCCGCCACCTTTTGCACCCACAAGCAGGAGCCTAAGCCGGCAATCATTAGCTAAACATTAGAGTTGGAACTGAGAACTTGTCTTGACAGATTCATCTCCACTTTGTACTGATCCCTGCATGTAATAAGATAATGCCTCTGAATAAGATAATAATAGAGCCAGCATTTATAATATTGACAGTAATTTTACGTTAAGTGTCTAAGATTATTTTGTATCACTTCCGATTGTCTTTATGAAGAGATCCAAATGTAGTTTGTTTGGATATCAGATCTGTTTTGGCAGATGACCGAAAGTGGCAGTGTTTTTGCGAGGGATAATCCTTGAGGTTTTTTCTACAGTGAAATAATAATCCTCTTCATCTGTTAATAAATGAAAGATAAAAAGATTTCATAAACTATACAGAGCCACAAATATACCTCCCCTTTTTCTGCAATTGGCATCTGTAATTGGAGATCTTCTGTGGTTTGAACATTAGCTTTTGATATTAAAAAAAGCCCATTCAAACGCTATGATGTAATTAACGCTCCCTAATATTTCTCATTGTTGATTATTGGTCCGGCTATTAATTCACAGCCCTGTATAGATGACAGCCACACAATGTGCTTTTGAATGTGCATACAGCTGCTCAGACCATATCACTACTCTATCAGCACCTATAACTACATTAGCATAACAAAAAGCATCCTCTGGTCTCCGCCTCTCTCATATTTACACATTATATTCATCACTATCGCTCAGTCCTGTCCCGAATCCTGCTTCTCGTGATGTCAATTGCTCCCCTTGACAATGAAAAAGATGTCCACCACAAATAGATAGGCGGCTGCCAGCTGTCTTACACACTAGGGCAAACAAAAGAGTCCACTAATAAATCCTGGGCTTTACGGCCGGACAAGATCTAACCGCACTCCCTTGCCTTCTTGCTGCACTTAATGTGGCGTCTTCCGAACAACACAATTAAATGCCTCTCAGTCGCCAATAAAACAATGCAAACATCTTCCAGAAAGGATATAAAAGAAGATGGAAGTGTGATGGAGGCGGTCATAGCGGAGTAATATCAGACGCTGAGATGAGATATGAAGCGACCACAGGGCAGCCTGGCAGTTGGCAATGAATCACGGGCTCAGATATGGCCGCTTGCATAGATAAAGACTTATTGATGTGAAAGGAGCAGGCCTGCTGGTGGTGCAGTGTGCAGTCGACTCCTGTTGAATGTGATTGAGGGGGAGGGGGCATCCATGACTGAGCTCACCGGGACAGACACGAGCCAGGGTCCACCCAACAGATGAGTTGCTGCCAAAAATGCCCACCGGACCAGCACGCCAACTGCAGTCTCATAAGAGCAAAGTCATACTCATTGGGAAGTGTTGTCAAAAAATTCATATAACTATTTAATTGGTTTCCCTATTAACTATATAATTTTTATTATTATTTGTGTATGACTGTTCAGGTGCATCCTCCAAAGGCCCGTAGTTGCGACGTCATAGTTGCAACCAATTTTGACTATCAAGCAAACCCAAAGCTGAATGCATGTGCTTTGCCTTAGTAAAAGGGAAACTCATAAATGCATTCTTTACAACAGTACAACTGAAATGTAGCAAAAATAAGATGGAAAATATGATTACATGAAATATCGTTTATCATTAGCTTCATAACAAAAGTAGTAATTTTTCATGTTTGTTTTTTTTTTGAAAAATAAACTTCCTGGGTCAAAAAGATGACTGGGGTGGTTTGTAGTTTGTTTGTTTTTTTTGGTTGTAAAAATCTTTCTGATTGGCTGAGGACAGAACCAATGACACCTACACATGCAGCAAGGTCTGGAAAGTAGAATTAAACTCAATTTGAAAAGAAAGAAAAGAAAAAAAATCTTTAAAGTCAGTGATGCTTAGTTTGTGTTCTTATTTCTCTTGTAGGTTGTTTGCGACCAAGTGCAGTGGGTGCATGGAGAAGATCGCTCCCACAGAGTTTGTGATGCGTGCGCTGGAGTGTGTCTACCACCTGAACTGTTTTTGCTGCTGCGTGTGTGATCGGCAGCTCAGGAAGGGTGATGAGTTTGTGCTGAAGGAGGGCCAGCTGCTGTGTAAAGTGGACTACGAGAGAGAGAAGGACCTCCTCAGCAGCGTCAGCCCCGATGACTCAGACTCAGGTGAGCACCCTCTCACACCTCCATGACAAGTACACACCGGGGTGCGACCATCACATGGCACCCTCCTGTTGTATTCTGGACATGCCGGCCCAGAGCACTCGCAGCCAACAGAGAAGTCCGCCATGAGGGACCTAACCCAGCAGTGTCAGAGCAGGGCACCGTGCGGAAAGTGCAAATGCCACAGGGTTCACAGGAGAAATACATATGATAGCTCTGTCAGTTTCAAATGAGAATGTATTTAATTAAATACACTTAGAATATATTGATACAGATTCTGTTTACTCATTTGCAATGATGGATTGGGCCATGATTTATATACAAGATGCAATCACAACACAATCCTCTCCTGTTAATAGGATTCAGGACTTGCACATAGTCTCACAAATGTTCTAATTAAGAACAATCGTTAATTTTTTATCATATTTAGTATATTTGCATTACATTGCATAGATTATTCCTTTTTCTGTTCACCATAATATTCTCTTACCATGTCCTGCTCACTTTTCTTGTCTTGTATCTTAACAAAATGTCACTGCACAAGACTGCCAATTAGTTTCTTTAAGGTCTAAGGAAATATAAACAGGGAGTATAGGTTTATGATACAGTAGGAAGTGGAAACAAAACTGAGCAAGTCAAACCTGTGTTAATGGCCATCCATGCATGGGTCGAATCATGTGCTGGAAAGAATTAAAGCAGTGCATGATGGTGAGTGACAGCGGGATTTGGGGCCTGCATGCGCCCCAGTCTTATCAGCTCTAGTGTTCCTCGCCCTGTAGCCTTCTCTACACACTCTGCACACCACACGGCTCCTCGCCAAGCCTCGCAGTTCACCGCCATCTGGCTCACATTTAAACATGCACAAAAGCAAGGGAATTTGTCAAATACATCTGTGCCTGTGTCAACTTTTGTCAACTTGTGGGAATATTTGCTCGGCCTCTTCCCCATTTGGTTGTGTCACTCGGAAGACAGAAGATGACCTTATCAAAAGACAAAACTGTTCAAGTCAAATTTTGAAAATGGGAAACTGCATTATGGCATTATTATTCTCTATAGAAATTAAAAGACATTCTTTAACATAGCTATATTTACAAGGAAGAGGCCAGTGTCCCATTTTTTTAAAATATGGGTTCTTCCCTGTGAAGACATATCAAAACCAGATGATATGGGACATTGTAGTGTCATGTTTAGCGCTGTTTCTCATTTGGAAACTCTAATCCAGCAGAGCACATGAGTAACACAGTTGTTTGTTGACTCACTTGAATTTACAATCGTCTGTTATGTGGTATCAAATGGATGTTTATTTAAATTTTAATACTACATAAATAACGTAATAGACCAATCTAGCCACATACCTGCTTAATCTTTGTGCCTGGCCCAAACTTCAATATATGAATAAGATGGCATGGCATCTGGTATAAAACGTCTATTTGCAAATTATTGGATAGTGTAAGATGATTTGTCTTGGCAGAGAAGTGATGGTCATAGAAAGAACTAACGCACATAGTCCAAAAGTAAACATATATACACTATAATATCTACAGAATATTTTACTATTCTGTTTGAATATCTGCATAAGAATTTGCTCTCCTTGTATCACCTGCTGATGCCATTTTAAAATAACCATCCTGAATCATCCTGTCTTTCTTAAACATTTAAAGTAATAAAATATCATTCTCCTTATGTGCTTGTTCTGCCTTTTCATGCTGCACTTGGTGTAGTTCCCTTATCAGAGATTGATTTAGTGTAAATCAGACAAAGCTGAGAGTCATAAATTACAAGTGACGCAGTATCCAGCCCAGTGACAAATGTGCATATTTCACTTCTGTAGGCTAATCGTTTCGTGCGGCCCTATGCTATTGTAATAAATTGATAACAACGTATGAAAAACACATGTCTCCTTTGATTATACTCTGTGTGTGTGAAGAGGGAAAGAAGAAAAAACAGATTTGTCAAAGCACTGTCAGTAAATCTTTGTTTTATTGTGCAGAGAAAAGTGACGATGAGGAGCTGGACATCAAACCAGAGAAGGGCATCGGCGGTCAAGGCAAAGGGGATGATGGGAAAGATCCACGGAGACCCAAGAGACCACGCACCATCCTGACCACTCAGCAGAGGCGTGCGTTCAAGGCTTCTTTTGAGGTGTCTTCCAAACCCTGCAGAAAGGTATGTTTCTAATAATAGATAAAAATAGTGTGGAAAGATCTATTCTGTGTTTTATTCATGTGTTATATGTGTTAATTCTTAAAACATAACTATTGGAACCTGTTGTGAGTGAAATCAAAGTAATTCTTACACGTATACATAGTTGTTTGGTGGTAGTGCTTGCAAACAAATAATAAAAAATATTGTCATGTTATGTTTTTAAAGAAATAATTGCTTATTTTGCATTCATTAAGCTACTGTGACAAAATAGATTCTCTTTCGGGTCAGTAAAGATCTGCTAAGACTAGAAAGCAGCTATAGATGTTAACATTCATATTCACAAACACTGCTGACCAAAATGGCCCTTAGAACTTTGGAAATACTCCCTCTCGTCAGATCTGAGCTTTGAAGTAGGGCTCTGCTTTCTGGTCTGTGTTAACCAACTACAATGAATGACAACCTGACACAACACTACTGCCTATAGCCTTAACCATGAAACAGACCTACCACAAGCTTCCATCACATCAGTATCCTTTCGCTTTTTTACTTTAAAAAAAGAATTCCTTATTTTGTCTCAAGGTTCGAGAGACGCTGGCAGCAGAGACCGGTCTGAGTGTCCGTGTGGTACAGGTCTGGTTCCAGAACCAAAGAGCTAAGGTAAGACTCTTGCACAATATAGAGCTTTGCTGGGGAGCTCACAACAGCCCTTTTCCATCAGGGATTTACACAGTGTCACCTATAAATCACCTCCACTGTGTTTGTTAAAGTTATCACTGCATTCCAACCACAAATGTAGAAAAAAGTTGCATTTAACATCTACACCCTCCTCTCTTACTGATGATTATCTGTGAAAAGCTTTGATTCTTGACAATGAAGTGCACTCTGCTGCACTTTTATGAAGTTCATTTAAGGGTGAACTGTGAGGAGCATCCTTTTTAAATTAAAGAGTGCATGTTTGGGAGTTCCTCACAACTTTGACTCCTCTGTCTCAGATGAAGAAGTTGGCGAGAAGACAGCAGCAACAGCAAGAACAGCAGAACTCGCAAAGGCTTGGACAAGGTATGCAATCTGGCTCAATTTTAACAATTTACGTAAAATTAATAAAATGTGTTTTGTGTTTCAA
Organism: Taenioides sp. WSHXM2023; assembly: GCA_029959045.1. NCBI lineage: Eukaryota > Metazoa > Chordata > Actinopteri > Gobiiformes > Gobiidae > Taenioides > Taenioides sp. WSHXM2023. The sequence continues at coordinate 14,409,682 of CM057089.1, forward strand.
ACTGGTTTGAAAGTCAAGCTGTTTAAAATGATGATTTCATAGGACCAAACCACCCCACAGGAAAGCTCAGGGGGCAGGGATTTGGAGATGAAGCCACAAAAAATATGTCCTCAAACTTTGACGGCTGTCCAGAGTGTTTGTGCAAGGGATTGTGGGAAAAGGGGAGCCACATGAGTTATAATAGAGGTCCTTTCTCTTTGGTCTTTAATGCTTCATGCAATTTTACATTCAAAACTGTAAACGTCTTAAATATGTAATATTCTATTTTATTTTATTTGGTGATGAATCTGACTGGCAGAACCGCATAACCTGTTAAATG